>CM056050.1:90428351-91628351 GCA_029574335.1 Rana kukunoris | reverse complement strand
CACACCTTGTTTTCATTGGAGATTTTATGGAACTATAGGGTATTCATGCCATTTAGAGTACTTTACGGTCTGATTTTACAACAATAGAGGTGGTCATGCATTTTATTATTGTATATGTCTTGTGTATGTGTCTTTATGTGGCTTTTTTCATTGTTGATTTAATACTATTACATTTTTGATATGAGCAGTGAGCTGTATAGATTTATTTATTTGAAGACGATTGAGATATATCAGGTTTTTTATATCAGTTTTTTTAGTGCTCCCAGCACTGTGGTTATAAGGAAACAGACAACCAGGAAGTGTCCAGATCAGAGCAGAATTACAGCAACATCAAAGCAAAAATGAACAATGAGGACATGAAAACAGCACTGCAGTAAGGTAAAGGAAGCTATTTAGCGGAATTTTTTTTTCCTTTAGTGACCCTTTAATGCCATGATCAACAGGTATTATTTTGTTCAACTCTGCCCTTCCCCATTAAAAACTGGCGGGAGACTCCTGTTCATGACCCTCAGATACAGTGTGGAAAGTTTTATTTGTGTTCGACTTTATTTGTGATATAAATCATTATTGCATACTAAAATATTGAATTGTTTGCATACAGAATTCCTTGCCTATGCATATATAGCGTGATGTTTTGTGGATTTGACTGGATATTACTTTACCTTTTGACTTTAATGATAAAGGTAGCATCAGTAACGTTTTCTAGACATGAAAAAGATGTTGTGTCTGGTCACAAAATGTCTCGTCTCCCGGAGCTATTCCTGGATAAGTGCTGCTTATTCATTTCAATGAAAAGTCAAAAGGTCACTTGCTGATTTTTTAAAGGAGATCTCTGGTCATAGCATTCACTTTCATTTTATAACAGCATTGTAATAATAATATGGACAATAGCTATTTTTGACAATCCAATACAAGCTTATTAAAAAAAAATGTTTCTCCTGACAAGTTCTGCTGGTCATCTCTTTCCACAACTTCCTAGATTCCCTGCATGCTTTTTTTATATGAGGACCAATAATATGCTTTTAAAAGATTTTTGCTTTAAAGGACTTGGTAGAAGGTTTTTTTTATCTTAATGCATGCCATGAATTAAGATAACAAGTCTCCTGTGTGCAGCAGCCCCCCAGCATCCCCTAATGGCGCGTTCACACGACCGTTTTTCATGGCGAGAAATGCAATTTTTTTAATTGGTCATTAAAAATGACCGTGTGTAGGCTCCAGAGCATTATTCTCTATGTGAAAATGGCCATTAAAAATTTAGAACATGCTCTATTTTTCCTCGTCGTATTTCACATCGTCTTGTTTCTCGTTGTGAAAAACAGTTGTGTGTAGGCTTTAACAACGGGGAAAAAAACGTGCATGCTCAGAAGCAAGTCATGAGAAGGGAAATTTGCATAATCAGCCCAAAGGGTGGCGCCATTTGAATGGAACTCCCCCTTTATAGTGCCGTCGTACGTGCTGTACGTCAACACACTTTGCTCAAGCATTTTTTTGTTTCACGATCGTGTGTATGCAAGGTAGGCTGGACAAGAATCACGTTGAGAAAAACTGTTTTTTTTCCATGACACGAAAAACGGTCGTATGTAAGCGGCATAATAATTATCTGAGGTTCCTCTCTGCCAGCGATGTCCATGAATGTCTCAACCGTCTGAGATTCTCTTTCCTGATTGGCTGAGACACAGCAGACACAGCAGCGGCGCCATTGGCTTCCGCTGCTGTCGATCAAAGTCAGCTAGCTAATTAGGGAAGAAAGGGGGTGGGGTCGGGTCCAGGCTTCATGTCTGAAAGGATACACAGAGCTGTGGCTCAGCTCGGGTGCCCCCATAGCAAGCTGCTTGCTGTAGGGGCACTGAACAGGAGGGAGGGGCCAAGATCACTGAAGAGGGACCCGAGAATAGGAGGATCTGGGTTGCTCTGTGCAAATCCACTGCAACAGAGCAGGTAAGTATTACATTTGTTATTTTGTATAGGAACAGAAACAAATCTTTTCACTTTAATGTCTGCTGCATTATTTCAGCCCTTTATTTTTCCATCATTTTCACAGATACATAAACAAGTACCGGTAATTTTTAGCGTAAAATCTTAATCATGTGGTTTGTTTTAGGGCTATTAGGATTCACTTCAACAACCATATTAATTTACAATGCAAAATTTATTTTGGAAAATCAATAAATTAAAAAAAAATTGTATAACCAAGTTATTCCATGTTATTCCTTAGGCAAATCTAGGATGGACAGGCAAATTCTTTTTGGTAGTGAGTAGGACTGTGATTGATGTGAACCTGGCTCACTTTAAAAGTGCATTGGGCTTACAATAAACAATGGCATTTGTAGTTTAATAGTCAAAAATTCTCAAAACAGTTTATTCTGAAGCCAGAATGTGCTGTTTATACAGATTTAATTTACAGGAGGCATACAAAATAGGATGTTTTAAAACCATAAGGACCCTTTCACACGTACGGACAAACAGTCCGTTTTTTACAAGTCCATTTACGGACTTGTAATGCATCCCTATGGGATCGTGTACGTTAGGGGATGATGCATCCGCTAACGTCCGCAAAGATCCGCGTCCGCAAAGATACGTTTTTTCGGACAGAAGAAAACCCTATTTTTCTTCCATCTGGCGGATCGGATCGGATGAATACAGACGGTCCGTATTCATCCGATTCCCCATAGGGGAGAGCGGAGGAAAGACAGGGCGGTCTCTGCACAGTGTGCGGGGACCGCCCTGTCTGCCAAAAGCTCAGCAGGGATTTACGGATGATCCCCGCTGAGCCGACGGACACACACGGGGCGGATCAAAAATGGTCCGCTCCGTGTGAAAGGACCCTAACAGTAAAAGTCTGAACATGCTTATTTAGGATATCTATACCAAACAAATACATGTCTGTTATGGGATCAGACATTGGTGAATGTTTTCAAGATGCATTTAATTTATTTTAAAAGATTTTTGTTTGTCATTTTTTTAAAGTGTACATGGGATAGCCAGATTTACTAATTATATATTTTGTATTTCCTGCGCTACATAGAACACACAGGGGCTTATCTACTAAAACTGGAGAGTGCAAAATCTGGTGCAGCTGTGCATAGAAACCAATCAGCTTCCAGGTTTCATTCATGCTTAAAGTTATTGTAAACCTTTATGTTTTATTTTTTTAAATAATAAACATGTAATACTTACCTCCACTGTGCTGCTTGTTTTGCACCAGGTTTCCATTGTCCCTTAGGTTCCTCCAGAAGCTTTAAAGGGTTCCTTGACTTGCAACTGATTGACCTCCCAGTTGAATGTTGAAGCGTAACACCAATGATCTTTTCAGCTGTCTGTAAGGGTGATGTTCTGACCACCACTGTAAGGGGGTTGTTTTACTCACTGACCAACTATGTAAGGGGCATTTTCCTTATTGACCCTCATAAATTGGATTTGGTAAGAGTTCTTAGGGACCTGTAGGTACAATGATTTTTTTTTTCCACTTGGATGAGATAGATGAACTAGGCAATCTGAAATGTTACAGTCCAATTCTGCAATTTACTTTAAAGGATACAAATTAATTCTATAGGCAGGTCCTCATATTTCATAGTTTTGGTCATAGGCATGCGCACAGGGTGTGACAGGTGTGCCTGGGCACACCCTAATCACCCTTTGCTGCACAGATTCCTACTGCTGCTTGGCTGCAGAGACTGGGGAATCTCTGTCCTTAGTCCCTTTCTCTGTCTCAAAAGTGAGACATCAGGGGTCTGTTTAGACCCATGATATTTCACCAAAGCTACCCAGTGGGATTCTTATAAAATTGTAAAAGAGCAAAAATAAAAAAAATATTAAAATAAACTACTGACACCAATCTCTGCCCTACCGACATCGTCCACTGCTCTACTGGCACTGTCCATTGCTATATATATATATATATATATATATATATATATATATATATATATATATATCACACACATGCATGTGTATTTGAGCTTTGGGATGCACACCCTAATGCCATAGGCTGCACACGCCTATGGTTTTGGTTTATCTTTAGCTGACTATACACATTAAAATCTCATACACTATGCACTATGAGAGCTTTTCTAAACACTCCATTCATTTTGTATCCAATCAGAAAAGCCATTGTACTACATAAATGAGGGCAGATTGAAAGGAAATTGTACAATTCGATTGTAATGTGTATAGTAAACGTAAAGGAGATTGAACAATCAGATTGTAACATGAATGGTGAACTTAAAAAAAGATTATACAATCAGATGTATTGTATATGGCCATCTTTAGACCTCTTTCTTACTATTGCACTTAAAGGCCTCTATTACAGAACTTGCTCCGAAAACACACCATAGTTCTCAGTAGTACAGTTTTTATTAATACATTTTTCGAAAGATATGTTTTTTTTTTTTTTTAATCCGGCTCTGGTTTTCAGCAAGGATTTTATTTTCTAAACACAAAATGCTACTACATGTAAAATGTTCTATACATACGTATTCCATGTATATTAACACATACAGCTGAAAATAAAATGCAAGACATACTCTACCCCTGGCAAACATAAAACACAGGTTATAACGAATGCAAAACAGCATGAAAGCATTTTAATTACAGGCCACAACCTGCAAAAATATACTTGAATACAAATGAATAGAAACCATTGTATAGTTTTATACAATAGTAATGTATATTGTATAGTATGGTATTGTAAACTATTGTAAGTGTAAAATTAGTAAATAGTGCTGCCCAAAAAAGTCTTATGCCGTGTACACACGATCATTTTCAGGCATGAAAAAAAACTTTGTTTTAAAAAAATGTCATTTGAAATGATGGTGTGTGAGCTTCACATCATTTTTCAGGTTCTGAAAAACGACAAAAAAAAATTCAAACATGCTGCATTTTTTAACGTTGTTTTTAAAAATGACGTTTTTCGGGTTGTAAAAAATGATCGTGTGTGGACTAGAACGACGTGAAAAACCCACGCATGCTCAAAAGCACGTTATGAGACAGGAGCGCTCGTTCTGGTAAAACTACTGTTCGTAATGTAAGCACATTCATCACGCTGTAACAGACAGAAAAGCGTGAATCGTCTTTTACTAACACGGAATCAGCTAAAGCAGCCCAAAGGCAAATGGAACTTCCCCTTTACAAGTGCCGTTGTACGTGTTATACGTCACCGCACTTTGCTAGATCATTTTTTTTAAACGATGGTGTGTAGGCAACGTCGTTTTAATGATGAAGTTGGAAAAACGTCGTTTTTTGGACATGCTGAAAAACAACGTTTTTTTCCATGCCAAAAAATGATCGTGTGTACGCGGCATTAGAATTAGGCATTGAAGGAAAATGATTAAGATTAAATATGTTCTTGACATAACAGTACTTGTAAGGGTTCGCCATACTGGCACTAGCAGGGCCACCACCACCGTCCTACCGGTGATAACCAAAAGTGAACCAGTCGCTGACCATTTCACAAAGTCTGACTTGTTTTATTCCATAATTGCAAAACAATCCTTCTGCAACATTTTGCCACAAAACAGATGCCATTGTCAACACGCACATTAGAAAATGCAATCTGCTTTGAAGTTTTTTTTTTTTCCTTCCCTAATGGCTGTAAAGTGAAAGAAAGTGTCTTCCTATTTCTTAATTCAATCATAGAAAGGAGGCTTGGTAAAAAGCCCACAGATTTTGCCCAAAGTGTGACAGAGTTCTCTTTGTGTTTGCTTATCCTCTGCTGTCACACACTTTAATTCGCTCCTCTTTATCAGGCATTCAAAACTTTCTTCAATGACATTCAATAAGGTTCAAACTGCAGAAGGAAAAAAAAAAAAAAACTGGTTATTTTTTAGATATTCTTCCCAGTAGCTTTGGCTGGGTGTCCATTGAAGGGGGAGTTAACTCTTTTGCCCCCAGGCAGCTCTGCAGGAACCTTGCCTGAGGGTGGGGAGGACTGCAGGTGCAAAACTGGTTTCTGCCCCCTAAAGCACATAATATGGTCATTTTATCCGCCGCTTATCCATCTTCTCAGCATCAGTCCATCAATTATGCAAAGCAATGGGTTTTTTGTGCCTTAATAGCCCATATCATTATTAATATGTATTACCTGTTAAACAGATTTATATATACTAATACTCTCTAAATGAATATATTACATGTGGGTCCCTGCGGAATAGGTCTTATTTTCTGCTTGTTTTGTGTGAAACGTATCGTGTGCAGACTCTTCTGTCCGCACACAATGTGCCAACAAAATGTGCGTTTAAACAAAAGCGCTACTTTTCATTGCCAAAATGGAGCTGGACATGCAAATTATAGTATATAGTTTAGGGAAATGATGGACCTTTCTGGAATTAAAGAAAAACTCATAATATTAACAACGACAAAAAAAAATTAAAAAAACAATTATAATACCAAACAAAATGCCTAATTGAAGAACAACATATGCTAAACTAAGCATACATACAAAGTGGGCCTGATTTACTAAGAATACTGCGTCTTACATTTTATGGGACAGTTATGGAAGTTTTATTCTGATTTGCTAACAGCTAAACATGAAGCAGGTTCCCAGTCAAGGCCAGGCACAAATATCCATGGCTTTAATCCTCTCTCTAATTATTTATTACCTCACCCCACAAAAACATGCAAATAAAAATGTACACAGGTCATCCATTACAACTTGCTTATTTTAGGTTGGAAGATACAAAGATGATATTATCTAACTATATAATGTCAAAATTGACCGGAAAATAAAATTGTACAGTGTATGGATAGAGTCAATCTTATGAACAATTTTTTCTACATTGTCCATCAATATCTATGAATAATTTGGATTCTGTCTGAGACATTTTGATTTCACCAAACTAATATATAGTCCAAGTAAAAACTAACACGTGTGGCTGAATTTAAAAATGAATGCAATTTGTATTTTATGATTTTTATATTTTATTATGTTTTAAAGAAATGTTATTATTAGTTGTTTGGTTTAAAATCTTAGTAATGTATATGTAAAAATTTGTTATTGCAATGAGTTACATAATTTTGATATTTCATTTATTTAAAATGTATATGTTGCTATCATACTTAGAAAGTTATATTTATAATAATGACTGCATTGCCTAATTATACTCTAATTATATTTGTGACCTTACATATCTAAAAGCTGCTTTCTATAAAACAATGATATATTTATTTATTATCTAACCTTTTTTTAAATGATGATGTAAACCAATAAAAACAGTAAAGGAATACACTTCTTGATATTCATAAAGCCCCACTCTATCAGTTTGTAGTCTGCTGTATGTGCAGTATGTTTAGGGGAGGTTGCATTCATTTAAATTTGAACATTTTATCCCACATTACAAACACTGACTGCACATGAATAGGTCAGACTGCACACAGTTAATATTTTTATATCTATCAATTTGTTTTAAATTCACCAAATCATATCAATATTGGATACTGCTTTTGTCTGCAATATTTCTGTTTTAACTTTTAAAACTTGTACTTTTTTGAATAACATATAATCAACTTAGTAGACTACATCCTAAGCTATTCACTAAGGGGGACTTTGTTCTCCCATTCTGATATGAATGTTTGTGCCCAGGATCCTGCTGTAATATTAGTATTTAATGATAATCTGTGTGCTGTACTGTACCCATGCCTATATTTTACTTATGTTGTTTATATGCATGTGCATGAACGTCTGACCCCATGTATTCACCTTGGTGGTTGCTGACCACTAAAGATGGACTTTGTTCACCTTTTCTGATATGTAAGCTCGTGTCCAGGACCCTGTAGTAATATTAGTATTTAATACTAATCAGTTTGCTATACTGAACCCATATCTACCTATCTATCTATCTATCTATATATCTATCTATCTATCTATCTATCTATCTATATCTATCTATATCTATATATATCTATATATATCTATATATATATATATATATATATATATATATATATATATATATAGATAGATAGAAACATATATAGATCTATCTATCTATCTATCTATCTATCTATATATCTATATATATATATATATATATATATATATATATATATATATATATATATATATATATATATACATACATATATATATATATATATATATATATATATATATATATATATATCTATATCTATCTATCTATCTATCTATCTATCTATCTATCTATCTATCTATATCTATATATATATTACTTCTGCTATTCTATTTATATTCACGTGAATGGATGTCTGCTTGTGCTCATGCATGAGCCTTTGTGTAATTGTCTATCTGGTTTTCTATTTTCAACTAAGTGGTGATAAAGACATAAATTTCAATAAAAAGCATACAAAGGAAGATAAAGATTTGGGTATACAGAAAATGTAAGAACATTATAGATTGTATCTAGTTTCTTAATTACTTTATTGTTGCTTTGTTGCTATCTTTGTAAGGTGACCTTGGGTGTTCTGAAAGGTGCCCATAAATAAAATGTATTATTATTATTATTATTATTATTATTATTTTTCATGTAAGTGACAATACATAAAAAGGAAAGAAATAAAGGAGAAAGGACAGCTGAAGATTTGGTTGTACAGAACATTAAACAAAATTATACAAACTTTGCAAATGATGCCATTCTAGTGACTTGGGTCTCTAAAGAAGGATAACTTCAGTTCCCAGGCTGGAATAAATGTATATAGTATATACTGTAATCCGGGATGGAGAGATCCGGGGCTGCTCTCACTAAGGACATGGTAAGTGCAGTGAAGCAGGATTCTACAGGTGGCTGAAGAATAGAGAATAGGGCTGACCCTTACCACGCTTCCAATAATACCCAAACACTATTTTCATATATCAGCAATAGGGGGAAACCTTCTTATATTCAGCAACGCAAAATGCAGAGGGATAAAAGAATATTAAATAGCCAGGGAATAGGAAAATAAATCCCAGAGAGGGGAGATGAGGGTGGGAGACGGCCTGGGTGGGGCTGACAAGAATAGAGTACATTATGCAGTTCATTTAGTTAACAAGTGAAATAATGAAGAAGCGTGCAGAGGGAATGCCAAGAGAAAAGCCACAAAAAGAGGCTATTGAGAGTGCTGGCCGCGTCACATGGCGAGGAGAAGGCTATATAAGTTGAGGGAGAGGAGTTTCAGCACCACACTGCTGGCCAGCACCCTCCTGTGCTCAGCTCTCTCCTGTGCTCAGCTCTCTCCTGTGCTCAGCTCTCTCCTGTGCTCAGCTCTCTCCTGTGCTCAGTTCTCTGGAGACACTGCTAGCAAACACAACTAGAGGACAGCTCAGTCTGGGGACTTGGACACCAGAGCTCAACATCGATCACAACTAGGAGCAATGCTCATAGAACTCTGATAAGAAGAAAAAAACAGAAGAAGCTTCTCCAGCACAGCAAGCTTAGGGTGCAGCACCCAACATCTCTTCTCCAGTGCACTGATCCTACAGAACTATCCCCCCAGGACTCAGCTCTGCACCTCCAGAGCCTGCACATTCTGCACCCATGCCTCGCTCCTTCCTAGTAGATTCCCTTATCCTAAGGGAATCCAATGAGAAGAAGGATGAAAACAGTCCACCTCTGTTCCCCTATGCAATGCACCCCTCTCACCCCCTGCATGGACTGTCTGCTGGCTCCTGTCACTCTCGAAAATCAGGACTGCTGTGCGTATGCCCAATGTGTATGGCAACCTCCCAGCTCCATGCCCCTCCACCGGGCATCCCACTGCTCAAGGCATCGTTCTCATCCTTCAGCTCGCAGTATTGCCCATCAGCCATTGGCAGGCAACATTCGGGATCTTCACCCCTCAACCTGAGCCATGGCCCAGCAATATACCAGGCGGCATACCCCATGCCAGATCCCAGACAGTTCCACTGCATCTCTGTCGGTAGGTCACTTGTTGATACAAAGTTGTTAAAAAGTTTTTTTAGTTGTATGTGTATGTACTGTTGTTTGCATAGTTTATTTAATGCAAATCTTTTTTTTTTTTAATAAGTTATATTATGGTATTAATTTTGCAAAAATGTAATCTGATAAAGAATTGAAAGAGCATTGCGCATCCCCGGCATATGCTTAGCAATATTCAGTCGCATGTCTTAACCCAATCATGACTTTAGCAATGAGGCTTTATCGCTAACACCTTGACATTGAGTATATATATATATATATATATATATATATATATATATATATATATATGCTTAGTTAGCAATAATTAGTTGTGTGTGTTAACAGCCCATTTATGACTTTAGCAATGACACTTTAATGCTAACACCTTGACATGAGTACACATTGTGCCTAAACAGCCCATGCATGACTTTAGTAATGAAGCTTTAGTGCGAACACCTTGACATTGAGTATACATGCTTAGCAATAATCAGTTGTGTGTGCTAATAGTCCATGCATGACTTTAAGTACATATGCTTATAGCCAAAACCAGTTGTGTGTCTAAGCAGTCCAAGCATGACTTTAGCGATGAAGCTTTAGCATCTACCATTAGTAATAATCAGCTGTGTGCCTAAACAGTCCATTCACGAATTTAGCAATGAAACTTTAGACCTATCAGTTAAATATTAAGTATGCATGCTTAGCCACAACCAGTTACGTGCCTAAACAGCCCAATGCATGGCTTTAGCAAAGAAGCTTTATCGCTAGCACATTTCCAGTGAGTACATATGCTCAACCATTACTAGTTGCGCAACTAAAAACCCTAGTGTGACTTTAGGAATTAAGCTTTAGTGCTAACACAGTCCATTTACTTTACTCTAAAAACTTCAGTATGACTTTAGCAATGAAGTTTTAGCGCTAGCATATTGACATTGAGACCATTAGCTTAGCCATAGTTGGGCATCTAAAAAAAAACAGTATGACTTTAGCAATGAAGCTTTAGTTCTAGCAGCTTGGCATTGAGACCTAATGCTTAGCCATAATGAGTTGTGCGCTTAAACAGCCCATGTGACTTTAGCGCTAGCACCTTGACATTGATGGGTGCTCATCCCAGGTCACCTGCTTGGTCCAAATGTTTTCTTACTTTGACTGATGGTTGTTCTTCTCCCTTGCAGACACATCCTCCAGCCAGTTGCCCAGCAGTAAGAGGATGCGCACAGCTTTCACCAGCACCCAGCTCCTAGAACTGGAGAGAGAATTTGCCTCCAACATGTACCTATCCCGACTCAGGCGTATAGAAATCGCCACCTACCTTAACCTATCCGAGAAACAGGTGAAGATCTGGTTCCAGAACAGAAGGGTCAAGCACAAGAAGGAAGGAAAGGGCAGCTCACACCGGGGCAGTCCTCACAACTGCAAATGTTCATCTTTTCCATCCGCAAAGTGCATGGAGGATGAGGAGGATGATGACTCTCTCTTGTCACCTTCTTCTTCAGAAAAGGAGGACAGAGACCTTTCTCCGAGCCCATGATCCCATCATCCAAGCATAGACTTTCCTAAAACTTTGTATATACTGTACAGAATTCCTGCTGCGAACTCACCCAGCTTGATTGTCCTTGTATGTAGGTATCGGGCAGTGATCCTCTATTCGTCCAGGTTCCTGACTCCTAAGGTTGCAGATATCTTGTATGTGTCTAGAGAGTGACCCTTTACCTGCGAATAATTCCTATCCACACATTGCGCCAAACTGGCCCCCAATCTCTGTAAATAGCTCCAAAACCTGTCTGTCTTTGTAAAAATAGTCGCACTGTATTGTTCCTGTATATTATATATATTTATTTATTTATGTATAAGAAATAAAAACCGTTTTTCAACAAATTAAATAGAATTCTGTTTCCTATTAAGGCTACAATTGTAATTGATGAAATGGTATACTTACACACAATGACAGGAGATTTTATCTACATTTTTATAATGTTCAGGTATGATTATTATATAAATTCAGAAATTTGGTCCTTATCCTATAAACATCAAACTGTTTTAAACGGTGAAATATAAAATATTGGTACTAATTCTGATATTTGGCCCTTATCCTATTAACATAAAACTGTTTTAAACAGTGAAATATAAAATATTGGTACTAATTCTGAAATTTGGTCCTTATCCTATAAACATCAAACTGTTTTAAACAGTGAAATATAAAATATTGGTACTAATTCTGAAATTTGGTCCTTATCCTATAAACATCAAACTGTTTTAAACAGTGAAATATAAAATATTGCTACTATGCATATCAAAAGAGGGAACTGTTACAAACAGCTACTTTATATCCTGGTTCAAAGAAGCTAAACATATCAGAATATTGACATATACAGATCCTGGTAAATTATAATACAATATAAATGTTTCTGATTATAAGATATCAGTAACATAAAATTAAAAAGTGAATCTCCCAGCATTAAAAAAAAATATTGAATACAATTTGCAGGGGAAATAAAAACAAAAGGTGAATAAGAAACCACAATGCTTTATAATAGGATAGAACAATGTGCATAAATGAGAGAGAAGAGAACATTTCTATAAGCAGGAATAATATGAGAATTGTGTAAAATTTGGGGGCTAATTCTGCGTTTAGCCATGTAAGTCAAGTATAATTAGAAGTAAAATTTACACTCCAAGTGGTGGCCATTGGAGGGAAAGACATAAATTATTTTAGTTTGTGTTAGTGTTTTGCCCCTTTTCCTAAAGAATATTTTGAGAATAGCAATTTGCAGATTTCATCCATAATACATCGAGGAGAGTATCTAATATATCGAAGAGAGTATCTAATATATCGAGGAGAGTATCTAGCATATCAAGGAGAGTACCTAATATATCGAGGAGAGTATCTAATATATCGAGGAGAGTACCTAATATATCGAGGAGAGTATCTAATATATCGAGGAGAGTACTTAATATATCGAGGAGAGTATCTAATATATCAAGAAGAGTACCTAATATATCAAGGAGAGTATCTAATATATCGAGGAGAGTACCTAATATATCGAGGAGAGTATCTAATATATCGAGGAGAGTACCTAATATATCGAGGAGAGTATCTAATATATCGAGGAGAGTACCTAATATATTGAGGAGAGTATCTAATATATTGAGGAGAGTATCTAATATATCGAGGAGAGTACCTAATATATCAAGGAGAGTATCTAATATATCGAGGAGAGTACTTAATATATCAAGGAGAGTACCTAATATATCGAGGAGCGTATCTAATATATCAAGGAGAGTATCTAATATATCGAGGAGAGTACCTAATATATCGAGGAGCGTATCTAATATACCGAGGAGAGTATCTAATATATCGAGGAGAGTACCTAATACATTTAGGAGAGTACCTAATATATCGAGGAGAGTACCTAATATATCGAGGAGCGTATCTAATACATCTAAGATAGTATCTAATATATCGAGGAGAGTACCTAATATAGAGGGGAGATCCACATTCAAGATCTAGGTTTGCTTTTTCAGGATTTTCTAGAAAAGGTGTACACATTAGTAAAACAGGGAAATATAAAAACAAAAACAAATTTTGTCACAGTACATCAAAGTATACTTTTTCATTAACAGATAAATTCTGTATTTTGTTTATTTATTATATCCACTAAAACATAAGCAAGTAATATTGACCTTTGGAAACAAACACATTGAGTGTTATTTACGAAAGGCAAATCCGCTTTGCACTACAAGTGAAAACTACAAGTGCAAGGTGCATTTGAAATTGCACTGAAAGTGCACTTGGAAGTGCAGTCGCGTGTCTGGGTGGTAGATCTGAAATGAGGGGAAGCTCTGCTGATTTTATCATCCAATTATGTGCATGCTAAAATGTTGTTTTTTATTTTCCTTGCATGTCCCCCTCAGATATACAGTGACTGCACTTCCAAGTGCACTTTTAATGCAATTTCAAGTGCACTTTGCACTTGTAGTGCAAAGTGTATTTTCCTTTTCGTAAATAACCCCCAATGTCCATTTTATTAGCATGCTGTTTTATGGATAAGAACAGGAAAAAAATCTGTTAAAAAATATATAAAATGAATGCATATATATATAGATTAGAAATACAAAATACAAATACATCTATTGGGCATGCTGCGGCTTGGGACACCACTGACACGCACTGGGTCTTCTAACTGTGCAAACATGAGCGATGTCTACATGACTATTGGGTCTGCAGGGCCTTCACCTATTCGTCAATAATCTCTCCTAGTGTCTAATGGGAAGTAGGGGGCTTGTTGACTGCAGTCTGTGGACCTTTGAGGGGTATAGTAGCATCATGAAAGGAAGTCAGAGAGGAAAAGGACATCTTTGTGTGTATAGTCCTACTTTGAAGCAGGACACACACACTCATTTCAGGTTCAAAAGGGTTTGGAAGTTTGCTCTAGTAGCCAATGACTAAAACAGTACTGTCAGGTACTATGGCATGAAAGTAAAGATTTTCAGTTGTGCTCCCCTAGAGTACAAAGATACAACACCTGTAGGTGTGCTTCCAAAGAAAAAAAGGGTAGAGCGCTGAGGGTTTATTTTATGTTTATGCCCCTGGAATTTTAGGGTAGAGTACACTGGGTGTTTGCCTTTTGAGTGTGGGGGTTAAAGTTCTGCAGGTGTACTACTTTTGAGTGCCGGGGTAGAGGGTTGCAAGAGTACTCCCATGGAGTGTCAAGATAGACTGCTGTGAGAGTCCCCTCATTGGAGTGTTAGAGTAGAGTGCTGTATGAGTACTATCCTGGAGTACTCTGTGCTCTGGGTATATACCACTAAATCTTCAGAGTAAAGTGCGCTGGGTATATGCCACTCATGTTTCAGAGTAGAGTGCGCTGGGTATATGCCCCTGGGGTGTCAAGGTAGAGTGCCTGAGGTTTACTCCCTTGGAGTGTCATGGTAGAGTGCTGTGAAAATCTGTCAGAGTAGAGTGTTGTGTTAGTATTTTCCTGGAGTTTTTGTGTAGAATGCTCTGGGTATGTGCACCAAGAGTGTGAATGTGAAGTGCCCTGGGTGTATGGCCTTGGAGTGTAAGGATAGAGTGTGGTACTCTCTTGGGGTGTCAGGGTACAGTGTTGTGAGAGTACTTCTCTAGAGTGTTAGGGTATAGTGCTGTTATGCCGTGTACATACAATCGGTTTTTACAGATGAAAAAAGTCTGATGGACTTTTTTCATTGGACAAACCGATCGTGTGTGGGCCCCATCTGTCTTTTTTCCATCGGTGTTAAAAAATAGAACATGTTTTAATTTTTTTCGATGAAAAAAAAAATGATAGTAAAAACCGATCGTCTGTGTAGAATTCCATCAGAGAAAAATCTACGCATGCTCTGAATCAGGTCGACGCATGCTCGGAAGCATTGAACTTCATTTTTCTCGTCGTAGTGTTTTACGCCACCGCGTTTTGGACAGTAGTACTTAGTCTGATAGTGTGTATGCAAGACTGATGAAAGTCATCTTCATCAAATTTCCGATGAAAAAATCCATCGGATTTTAGACCATCAGAATTCCGATTGTGTGTACAGGGCTTTAGAGGACTTTCGTGGATTGTCAATGTAGAGCTCTGTGAGGGTCTACACTGAAATGTCAGGGTAAAGTGCTATGTGAGTACTCACTTGGAGTGTCAGGGTAGTGTGGTGTGTGAGTACTCATCTGGAGTGTCAGGGTAGTGTGGTGTGTGAGTACTCACCTGGAGTGTCAGGGTAGTGTGGTGTGTGAGTACTCACCTGGAGTGTCAGGGTAGTGTGCTGTGTGAGTACTCACCTGGAGAGTCAGGGTAGTGTGCTGTGTGAGTACTCATCTGGAGTGTCAGGGTAGTGTGCTGTGTGAGTACTCATCTGGAGTGTCAGGGTAGTGTGCTGTGTGAGTACTCATCTGGAGTGTCAGGGTAGTGTGCTGTGTGAGTACTCATCTGGAGTGTCAGGGTAGTGTGCTGTGTGAGTACTCATCTGGAGTGTCAGGGTAGTGTGGTGTGTGAGTACTCTCCTGGAATAACAAGGTTAAATGCTTTGCGCATATGCCACTGAAATGGTATAGTGTGCTGTGAGAGTATTCACCTGGAGTGTGACGGTAGGGTGCTGTCTGAGTACTAACCTGGAGTAATGGGTAAAGTGCTATGAGCATATGCCCCTTGAGTGTCATGGTAGAGCGCTGTGAGAGTATTTCCCTGGAGTATGACGGTAGAGCACTGTGAGAGTATTCACCTGGAGTATGACGGTAGAGCGCTGTGAGAGTATTTCCCTGGAGTATGATGGTAGAGCACTGTGAGAGTATTCACCTGGAGTGCGACGGTAGAGTGCTGTGTGAGTACTAACCTAGAGTAAAGTCATATGAGAATATGCCCCTCGAGTGTGATGGTAGAGCGCTGTGAGAGTAAGTTTGCTTTTATGCTTTAACCACTTCCATACCAGGCACTTACGCACCTTCCCGCCCAGGCCAATTTTAAGCTTTCAGCACTGTCGCACTTTGAATGACAATTGCGCAGTCATGCTACACTGTACCCAAACAAAATTGGCGTCCTTTTTCCCACACAAATAGAGCTTTCTTTTGGTGGTATTTGATCACATCTGCGATTTTTTTTGCGCAACAACTAAAAAAAGACTAAAAATTTTGAAAAAAAAAAAAAAAAAAAATGTTCTGTTCATTTTTTTTGTAAATAAGTAAGTTTTCTCTTTTAATTACGGGCACTAATATGGCGGCACTGATGGGCACCGATGAGGTGGCACCGATAAGGTAGTACTGATGGGCACCGATGGGCGGCACTGATGGGCACTCATAGGCGGCACTGAAGGGCACTCATAGGCGGCACTGGGCACTCATAGGCGGCACATATGGGCACTCATGGGTGGCACTGATGGGTACATATGGGTGGCACAGATGGGCACTGATAGGTGGGCACTGGGCATGGATTGGCACTGTGGTGTGGCACTGATGGACACTGTGGGATGGCACTGATGGACACTGAGGGGTGGCACTGATGGATCCATGTTGCCAATCAGTGCCCATTTGTGGGCACTGATTGGCATCTTTTTTTTACTGTCCTTTTTTTATTTCTATTTTTTTTTACTATTTATTTTTTATTGTCCCTTTTTTTTATTTTTATTCCCTGGTGGTCTAGTGTGGGCTTCCCTGGTGGTCCAGTGTGGCGATCTGAGGGGGGGCTGCGCTGATAAACAATCAGCGCGAACCCCCCCTGTCAGGAGAGCCGTCGATCGGCTCTCCTCTACTCGCGTCTATCAGACACGAGTGAGGAAGAGCCATCAACGGCTCTTCCTGTTTACATTGTGATCAGCCGTGATTGGACACGGCTGATCACATGGTAAAGTGTCTCTGTGAGAGACACTTTACCTGGATCGGTGTTGCGCGGTGTCAGACTGACAACAACGATCGCCGCGATGCGCGCCCCAGGAACTAGCAACCACTAGCAACCGCCGTCAATCTGTCATTGGCGGGCGGCAAGTGGTTAAAATCATGTTGCCATCGGTGTATAGTTAGTGTTTTTAAAAGCCTTTTTTAAAGTGTTATTAAACCCCAAACCAAAAATGTGATATTCCAGCTTAGCAATCAGTAGATGTAGTAGCTGCATTCCCCTTTTTTTTTTCTTTAGGCTTTTTCCCTTCTGTTCTTACCAACCAGTAATACACCTCCTGTATTAGAGTGCCTCCACTCTGGTTGAAGGAGCAACAGGAGCACCTGTGGACAGCAGCATTGTTAATCTGGGGGGAGGCCAGGGTTGCCCGCAGCATTTTTTACAAACATGAAAAATTTACTGGCGGAGCACATTTTTTACTGGCAACCTGAGAAATTAAATAACTCCTATTCTATTAAAAACTAACATAGTAAATATTTGAACAGGGTAATTTGCTCGATTTACACTTAAAAAGTCAACACAGAATGACATTTTTAGCCCAGATTTTTTACAAACTGTCAGTAAATTTACTGGCGGTTGGCAACCCTGGGGGAGGCTAATTTCACATGTACAAGCAGGTCTTAATAAACTAACAAATTTATGCCAAAATCTAGCTAACAATTTTTAATCAGTCACAACAACAGGTTTTTTTACTCTTTTTGAATACATTTTTACATTTTTTTAAATGAATAAAAGCTGATCAATGTAGGCACCACTGTCACTGAGGAATGGCTTGTCTCAACAGCTACTTCTACATCTAAATAAAAATGCTACATGCTGCATCTGCAAAACAGCTTGTTCTGTTGAAAAATAACAGACTTACTGGCTAGATTACCAGCTTAAAATAAAGGAAAGAAAGCCTAAAAAAGAAAACAAATGTAGCCATCACATCTAAGATTTGGTAATATAATAAATGTTTGCATTGGGGTTTATTACCTCTTATTGAGGTTGATTTACTAAAGGCAAATATACTATGCACTACAAGTGCACTTAGTCGTTGTAGATTTAAGGGGAAGATCTGAAATGAGAGGAAGCTCTGCTGATTTCTATCATCCAATCATGCGCAAACAAAAAAACATTTTTGTATTTTCATTGCATGTCCCCCTCAGATCTACAGCAACTGCACTTCCAAATGCACTTGCACTGCACAGTGGACTTGCCTTTAGTAAATCAACCCCCATGTTTTTTAACACCTTTACAGAAAAACAAATAGGGCTAGATTCAGAAAGGTTTACGCCGGCATATCTCGAGATACGCCGACGTAAGTACAAATGTGCGCCGTCGCATCTTTACGCCGATTCAGAAAGCAAGATAAGCCGGAAAACATGGCTTCAGCCGTCCGACGTAACTTGCCTACGCCGGCGTATCATGGACGCATAGTTACGCTGGACGCATCCGGCGTTCCCATGTTAAATATGCAAATGAGCAAGATACGCCGATTCACGAACGTACGTACGCCCGTCGCAGTAAGCTACGCTGTTTACGTAAGGCATTTTTCAGGCGTAAAGATAAACCACCAAAAAGATGGCACAGCCAATGTTAAGTATGGACGTCGGAACAGTCGTAGAATTTCACATCGTTTGCGTAAGCCGATTCAGAATGGGGCTGGGCGTAGGTTACGTTCACGTCGAAAGCATTGACTATTTGCGATGTGATTTTGGAGCATGCGCACTGGGATACGTCCACGGCCGGCACATGCGCCGTTCGCTCATTTACGCGGGCTCACGATTCATTAACATACAACACGCCCACTACCAGCCTACTTTGAATTACGCGCGGTTACGCCGCCACATTTACACTACGCCGCCGTAACTTAGGGCGCAAGTTCTTTCTGAATACCATACCTGCCGCTCTAAGTTACGGCGGCGTAGTGTAAATGAGATACGCTACGCCGCCGTAAAGATGCGAAAATGTATCTGAATCTGGCCCATAGAAGCTGCCAGAGGTCTTTACTTCTCTGCATGCCCAGCCACTAGAGATAAATATCCAACATGCCTGCACAGATGCACAGAGGGCGTATTTTTAAATTGCATAAAATAAATTGGTCTGGATATTGACAGACTTAATATTACTTTATGTATTGAGTGAACTGCTGTATATCCAAACAGTCCTTTGTTTGTCAGAACCCTTTAATATGACATATTAATACGTAACTCTCCAATATCAAATAAGCCAAAGAAAGTAATATAAACAAAATGATAGGAGCAAATCTTAAGCTTGGGATAATGCACAATGTATTAGAGGCCTTCCACACAATGCAATATTTAAAATGTATCTATCTATCTATCTATCTATCTATCTATCTATCTATCTATCTATCTATCTATCTATCTATCTATCTATCTATCTATCGATCGATCTATCTATCTATCCATACTCTTATTCAGCCATTGTAATAAATGGAAATAAGAAGTTACACAGACTAGAAGTATGAGGGTTAAAAGCTTAGAAATATATATTGGTGGCAGATATTATATAAACATGCGTCCTTCAGAGTAGCCCACAGGGAGCACTAATGGTTTGGGATTTACATATATCTCTGCTTAAACACAATTGTAGAGTAAAGCCTTAAATCCTGGATTGTTAGTGGTCCTCAAGGACTGGTTAGAGTAGCTCTAATCCAGTAGTAGACCACTTTCATCACTGCACCGGGCTGGATGGCCATTGTCACCATTATACACTGCTGATATACATAAGCTGAAGCATGAAGGCTTAAAATTCAGTTATATCACGGAGCGACAGCTCTAGTCGCCTCAGGGGAGGGACGCTAAATGAATGTATAGATATGCTAAAAAAATGACTAAGGCGGAAGGAAATATCATTGACCAGATCGTGTTAAAAAGTTGCAAATATAAAATGCAATTTTATGTAAAAGTGGAATTGCAGTAAGCATCAGATCATACTACAGTAAAACCTTGGTTTGCGAAACATGCTTGTAATCCAAAACACTTTTACAGGCTATAAAAGAGAAGAGAGGCACCTCTGATGCCCTGTATACACGATCGGATATCTGATGGAGCTGACTTTCATCAGTCTTGCCTACACACCATCAGTCGAAAATCCAACGCTGTAATGTAAAACACTACAACGTGCTGAGAAAAATGAAGTTCAATGCTTTTGCGCATGCGTCGACTTGATTGTGAGAATGCATGGATTTTTGACCGATGGAGTTCCACACAGGCGATCGTTTTTTTATCCATAGAATTTTTTTTAGGGTCGTCCCGATACCACTTTTTTTCATGTACTCGCCGATACCGATTACTGATACTTTTTTTTTTAAATGTGTCCATGTGTCCCCAAATGCAGCCATGTCCCCAAATGCCGCCGCCGTCTAGTTGATCAGCGTTCAGGGAACATAACAGCTTTCATTTGAATAGGGTGTTCCCTGGCGCGTGTCGTCATATATAGCCACTCCCCCTTGTCCGGGCACTTTGATAGACAGATCACCCGTCCAATCCTGGGATGGGTGATCTGTCTATCACAGTGCCCGGACAAGGGGGAGTGGCTATATATGACGACGCGCGGCGGGGAACACACAGCTATTCAAATGAAAGCTGTTATGTTCCCCGAGCGCTGATCAACTAGATGGCGGCGGCCAGGGGGGCTTGGCTTTCTCGTTGGGGACTAGAAGGCGGCTCTCCTCTCCTCCATTAGTGACATACCCGAGGACTACTCTGCTCCGCTCTCCGCCCGCTCTCCACCCACTCGCCACCCACTCTCCGCCCCCCTCTCCACCCGCTCTCTGAAAAAAAGTATCGGGTGAAACATTGGGAGCATTTGCGCGAGTACAAGTACTCGCGCAAATGCTCAGTATGGGTATCGGGACAACCCTAAAAATTTTAAAACATGTTCTATTCTTTTTCACCAATGGAAAACAAACCAATGGGGCCCACACACGATCAGTTTATCCGATGAAAACGGTCCATCGGTCTGTTTTTATCAGACAAACCGATTGTGTGTACAGGGCTTTAGTGTAGCAATAAGTTGCTAAATGTTGTACCTTCATTAAATAGAACCATATTGCTACACTTAGAGGCTCCTCTCTTCTTTTTTATACTCAGTTGTGACATGACGCTACTCTTATATCAAGACATTGCTTGTATATCAAGGAAAATTTTATTAAAACATTTTGCTTGTCTTGCAAAACGCTCTCAAACCAAGTTACTCTCAACCCAAGGTTTTACTGTACTCTGCTCATCTGCTGCCTTAACTTGATTCCTACTGAATTTTTTAAATTTTAAGTACAAAAAATAGAGCAGACATTACATAATACTTGCTATTACCTTTATTAGCTAGAATAGCCTTTTCAGCAACCTTCTTTGTTTAATTTTTCCTTCAATCATTTTATTGGAAAGGTTTTACAGCATACACCCAAGAAAAGGGGTACAAGTCTTCAAGCAACAAGCAAAATCGGATCCTAAATTAAGATATACGTGACAGTGTACAATACATGGATAATCAACACAAGTTATAAATCAGGATAACTGATCTACAACCACCTGTCTCCATAAGGTCTGACCAATGTTCAGTCTTACAAACTGCATGATGCCCAAAAAAAAAGGTATTGGGTAAATAAGCGAGCAAGCCTCATAAAACCACCTGGGCCCAACAGAGAGAAAACACCAACCTCGGTAGCCCATCCTTGAGCCATGGAACAAGGAAAAAAGAGTAGAAATAAAAAAAGGGGGGGGTGTAGGATGAGAGTAGAAATGGAAGGAGCATAACGCCAAAGAAGGGACTGTGCCCCTTATTTAGAGAAATGTTAGAAGGTCCACAGGGAGTCATGAAAATCTCCAGGGTAATAATGTGTTGTCCAAGGGGACCAAACCTTTTTACATTTTTGACTTTATCATAAAAAACAAGCCACCATTTTTTGTTCTACATCCCATGCTAACTTTTATTTTCACTTTGTAACTGGGGCCTGACTTTCCCTAACTTGATTGCTGTCTCTCTTTCTAATGAGATAGCTGTTTTTGAACACTGAGGCAGTCTTTTTGGAAACTGGAATGACAGTTGACAGGGCTTAGCCATAAAGCTGGGGTAAGATGAAACCAAATCAGCGAGGGTCAAAGTTCTTGGTATGCTGATGCCTTACGAGTTCCCTTCACTGGAACTAATGGGCCAAGCCCAACCCCCACATCATAACACCCCTTCCACCAAATAATTTGGACCAGTGCACAAAGCAAGGTTCATGGCTGAGAGAGTTTGGGGTGGAGGAACTTGATTGGTCTGCACAGAGTCCTGACCTCATAGAACACCTTTGGGGTGAATGAAAATGGAGACTGTGAGCCAGGCCTTCTAGTCCAACATCAGTGCCTGACCTCACTAATGCACTTCTGGAAGAATGGTCAAACATTCCCATAGACACACTCCTAAACCTTGTAAGTGGCCTTTTATTGTGGCCAGCCTAAGGTACACCTGTGCAATAATCAGCATCTTGATATGCCACACCTGTGAGGTGGATGGATTATCTCAGCAAAGGAGAAGTGCTCACCAACACAGACTGATTTGTGAACATTTGAGAGAAATAGGCCTTTTGTGTACATAGAAAAAGTCGTAGATCTTTGAGTTCAGCTCATGATAAATAGGGGCAAACACAAAAGTGTTGCATTTATAATTTTGCTCAGTGAACATATATATACAGTATACATATTTGTATTTCTGTCAATCCAGTCCTGATTTTTACACAGCTTAGACACACAACAGTCCTGTCTGGAATGGCAAGGAGACCTAATCTCTGCTGCAGTTTCACTTTCACTAATGCCTCCTACACACTACCATTTTTCCCGACGGGATTCCTCTGAAGCCTGCCTTGCATACACACGTTCAGGCCAAATACCGCCCGTCCAAACATGTACAACATGTACGACAGGACTTTAAAGGGGAAGTTCCATTCAAACGGCACCACCCTTTGGGCTGCTTTTGCTGATCCTCGTGTTATGCCTCGTACGCACGTATGGGTTTCCCGTCTGGAAAACTGCCATGCAAGCTTTTGGCCGGGAATCCTGACCGTGTGTATGTTCCATCGCAGTTTTCCCAACAGGAAAACTTTTGGGGAAAAAAAAGAGGACCAGCTCTCTTTTTTCCCACCGGGATTCTTGGTGTTTTTTAAGTCGGCAGTTTCCCTTTGGGAAAAGACTGCATTGGAGCATACACACGGCTGGGTTTTCCCGAACCAAAGGTCTCATGGCAGTTTTCCTGTCGGGAAACCTAGGGGTCAAAATTAACCAAGGTTCTCGGTTTTCCCCTACGTGTGTACTAGGCATTAGTAAAAGTTTGGTGAGAGACAATTTTCAGCCTCGTGCTTTTCAGTCCGTTACAGCGCGACGAATGTGCTATCTCCACTACGAACGCTACTTTTACCAGAACGAGCGCTCCCCTCTCATACTTGATTCTGAGCATGCATGTTTTTTTTCCCCAAAAGCATACACATGACCAGTTTTCCCGATGGTAAAAAGACTCATGGGAATCCTGATAGGAAAAAAGAAAGCTGGTTCTTTTTTTTCCCGGCAGTTTTCTCATCTGGAAAACTGCGATGGAGCATACACATTTTCCCGGCCAAAAGCTTTTTCCCGGGAAAACCGGTCATGTGTACGCGGCATTAGAGTTCTCCTCTTCCCCAAGATATGACTGAACAGTGAAACAAAAAGCAAGGTAAAGATGAGTTCATCTCTCTGTCACTCTGCTTTGCCCTGTAGTGCAAACTCCATGCACGGCTTCTTCTTCTCCATTTCCCTGAGCTTAGCTGTCCAATGAATGCAAGAGACTGATGGCAAGTAACATTTTGGTACCTAAACTGCTTGTATTTAAGAAATAAAATTATTAATGTAACATTTGTGTGCTGTTGTTTTTTTTTAAAATCTGCCTGGGTAATGGCCAGATGACCATAGATATATTCCGTGTACACACGACCGTTTTTCATGACGTGGATTTTTTTTCCAGGGTGGAACTTCACTTTAAGATAGATGGACACCACGGGAAACTTGTGTATTGTGGTTTTTATGTTTTGATACATTTTTTGGTGAATGGGTAGGGGCACAATGTACCCCATACCCATTCATATATGGGCGGTGGGATCTGGTGGCCCCCTTGTTAAAGGAGGCATCCAGATTCTGATAAGCCCCCCACCCGTAGACCCCCACAACCACAACCACCAGGCCAGGGTTGTGGGGACAAAGTCCTTGTCCCCATCAACATAGGGAGAAGGTGCTTTGGGGGGGGGGGGAGATCCCCACTCAGGAGAAGGTGTTTTGGGGGGGAATCCGCACTCAGCAACACCCCTGGTGGCCACCATTATTTTCCAGCACTGTGTTAACCCTCTTGGGCATGTAGTTCACCAGAGCTTCACAGGTTGCCACTGGAGTCCTCTTTCACTCCTCCATGATGACATCACGGAGCTTTTGCCTACCGTACTAATATTATTAGCCAGACAGACCTTTACTGTGAAGCCCTTTGGGTAGGTAAGGCATTGTTTTTAAAGATGGAGATCATCCCAAAAATTGTGGAAAGATGAGCCTTTGCTAACCCCCTAGGCCGATAATGGTGATTGCAGGCACCTTGTGGTGACTTAGGCTGGCCATAGACTGTTCTAATCTCGACAGGTTCAGTAGGAACCGGCCGAGATTCTAACCACGTATGGCCAGGCTCAATATACCAAATTGATCAATCTATCAACTTGGGTACAAACAACCTGCCAGGGGATGGTTTCCCTGTGGTTGCAGGAAATACATTTTCTCTGTCTTTGGCTGGCCTTAGGGCTTGTATTGATATATATCATTCACAAACAAGTCTATGGAAATGCAAAACCCACTTGAAACAGCTCAAATGTTGGTCACAAGGGAGGTCAATTACAAGACAAATTCACCTGTCATTGATATCTGAATGATCTCAGAAGCCTCTCAAACTAATGTCAAACTGATGACATTTACACAAGATCAAAGTCCATTGAAAAAATACGTTTCTGGAATTGTGTAAAAGTTTACTGTACTTTCAAGGTAATCTCTCCCAAAGAAAAGAACATATAGACTTGCAGAAGTTTAAAAACTAAAGTAACATAACTGTTTCTATAAGACTGTCAATGTTACAATGTGATATTTGATGTAATCTGGGGCAGCCATGTTGAGTGAGTGCTTTGTACTGGGCTGAAGCCTGAAGTTATGCTTTTCTTTTGCTGATTGCCTGGCAATGACACCTGTAACGGTTTATTGCTACTAGTAACTAACATCCACCATATCACCCTTTGTCTATCACTTCAGAGACAATGAACAGTCATTTTGCATTGTTTTGTTTTTTTTGTTTATTGGGGGATATAACTTGGATGGGGTAAGGAAGATGTGGGATGTCCATAGAACATGTTGCTTTGCCATCATACTTAGTGAACGTTGGTTATTTAAGTTAGCCTTGAAGAACTGATGTACTTCTAACATTTTACAGTCTTTTCCCCTGCATATAACCATGCAGACTATTGCTCCTCTGCTCTAGCTCCTGCAGACTGTTGCTCCCAGGACTTCACTCATTCTGCACATAATTTGCATTATAAACTATTAGATTCCATCCTATCATCTTCATTATGACAAAAAGGGACCACTCTGAATAATCCCAGATTGCTGGCTGTAATTAGTTACACTTGGTGGTACTTGGCTGCATAGTTACTAGGCCCGAGGTCTACAGTACCCCTCCCCAGGGGGCCTAGTAGTTTAACAGCTTGTACTTGGCGATGGATTGCTGATCCCAGATAGCCCAACCTGCAAATCCTGTGCCCTCAGGCAACATTGATTTGACACCCTTCCCCACAGTCTCTCCTCTGATCGAGGACTCCTCATCACTGGCCGTGTAATGACGAAGTTCCCTCACAGACTCCTTGGCATGCCTCAGCACCCAGCTCTCCACTGTGGTACACTCACCAACCTTTTCCTGCCCCAAGTCCATGATGGAGGAATTTATCTGGACATACATTCCAACAGCCTCCAGCCCCTCTACCGGGCTCCTCATCCGGGTCTCACCCCCCCCCAGATGGGTGTAGGGCCCATGCCACTGTCTAGTACTCCATCCTCCACTTCTCCTGGCCGACAACTCCCCCAGTAGCATGTTACATCAGCTTAAATAGGAGGCCAGCCCCCTTCCAATACCAAGTGGGGATTGGTCAGGGCTCCCACATGAGCTGCCTGCCACTCCAGTCCCAGGCCCTGCCTCCTTCTCTAGAACATTCTCTCTAGAGACAGGGGAGGCGCCTCAGAACTAGAGCACAGGTGGTCGCACCAACTGCTACACTAACCACTCCCAGCCCCAGATCAAACAGACAGGCCTAGCCTAGCCTAAATCATAGGCCGGCAAGCATGTCTTTTTTTTAGTTTTTATTTGGTGACAAGGGTCTGGTGTGTATTTTTAGGGGGACCCCAGAGCCTCTTTTTTTTTTTGCATGCGGTTCCAATATTTACCTTTATATTACACTTCCATCTAAGATAAGGTCTGGTATAGATTAAAATAATCCCCAGCCATTTGTTTACAAAGAGAAGTAAAATGGCTGTAGCTGTAATTTTTCAGCAATTTATATGGGATTTTTCTTTGTACAGTCAGTTTTGCTGTAGTAGGTTGTATGCATTTTACAGATCTGCCACCTCACATGCAGGTTAAAGTGTAAGTCCACCCGTTTTTTTTTTTACTGCGGCTGCTGACTTTTAAAAAATGGACACTTACCTGTCCAGCGTGCCTGCAATGTCAGCAGACGGGGCTGATCAATCGCTAGGTCCTCGACTGCTTCCATCGCCATCCTCGGTGAGGGAATTAGAAAGTGAAGCCTTGCGGCTTCACTGGCCGATTCCCTACTGCGCATGCGCGAGGTTCGCAGCGCACCGCCACTGGTCCCCGCTCTTTCCTGGGATAAGGTGTTTCCCAGAAGACAGCAGGGGGGTAACGTGATGAGTCAGAACCCGGAAGTGGTGCAAATACCTGTCTCAGACAGGTATCTGCACCCCCCTCCTCCCTGAAATGTGCCAAATATGACACCGGAGGGAAGGAGGGATTCAAAAAGCGGAGGTTCACTTTTTGTAACATCCCCCAGGCATGTTTTTAAAGGAATTTTGCAATCTTAACGTCACCTTTTAGGCTGTTCCCCTCAAATAGTTTTTTCAAGAAATTTTAAACTTGGGTATATGTTACCCAGGGCAGTGCCCAGTTCCCCATGACAAATGTTTGGCAATGCCTTGCTTAATAGCCTAGCAAATGGTCATTGCTCTTTTTGAACATTTAGCTCCCATTAACTTTATTGGGGTTCAATTTATCACTTGAACTTTAAACCCACCTCCAACCAAACCCAGGTATGTTCAGTTTTTTCCTATTTCTGAATCCTGTGTAAGTAACTTCCTCTACTTCTTGCATTCACTGGTTCCAGTCTATCTTCTAAGGCTAGCCATAAACGGCTTGATTTTCTCTTGGTTTGCCCAGGGACTGGATGAAAGAAAATCAATTGATGTTAACTGCAAGGATAGAGAAATACTAACTACTGGCTAAAGTATTCAGGTAGCCATGATACCTGCAGCTGCCTGAATACCTGAACAGGTGAATGCATCTAATAGGATGCAATTACTGTTCAGCCAATAATTTTCCACTAGGCTCAATCAATTTTAAATCAATGTTTGTTAAACTGGATGGCAGAAAGTTTGTTGCAGGATCACCACATACTTACAAATGGGCCTGTAATAAGTTTGTCCCCTTCAGAAATACCTGGGTGTATTACCCAGAAATAGGGATGAGCTTCACGTTCGAAACGAACGTATGTTCGACTCGAACATCGTCCGTTCGATCGTTCGTCGAATTTCGAACAAAAACTATCGCTTGCGGCAAATTCGAGTGAAACGAAACGACCGTTTTTAAAACTTTTTTTCCCATTGATACTACGACCGTTTTTAAGACTTTTTTTGATACATGTTCCCTGGGGCAAGACCCGGGTTCTGAAAGACGTTTTCCAACAATAACCTGCTCCTGAAAAAACGACCGTTTGTGAGACTTTTTTCCATTGATACATGTTCCCTGGGGCAAGACCCGGTTCTGAAAGACGTTTTCCAACAATAACTTGAAAATTTGTCTTTAAAATGATCGTTTTTGAATTCGAACGTTCGAGTCCCATAGACATAGATCGGACTGTTCAACGGTTCTGGTGCAAACCAAACGCGGGGGTGTTTGGCTCATCCCTACCCAGAAACTTGACAGGCAGTCTCTTATGCTGGTACCTGAATGCGACATAAGGTTTCGTTTTCATCTTTTATGCCTTGTACACACGGTCGGTCTTTTGCCCGTGCAAAAGTCCACCGTGAGTCCGTCGGAAAAGAGAACAGGTTCTCTATCTAAGGTCCGTGGGACTTCCAACAAAAAAAGTCTGATGGAGCCTACACACGGCTGGACTTTCCGATAAAAAAGCTGACTTTTTTTCTTGGAAAGTCCGGCCATGTGTACAAGGCATAATAGGTACATATTTAAAGATCAATTACGAATGGCTAACTCCATCAAAAACATGTTTCAGCTTTTTTGTAGGCATGTCTCTACCAGTAAGATTTTCCTGATAAGCAGCCCGGCTCTGCCATTCACCAAACCCTTAAAAATTAAAAGCAAGATAGATTCACTCCATCTGCTGCCCTCTATTTAATATAAACTAAATGAAAGAATAAATTTAGCAATGATAGTCAGAACACCTTTTATGAGGCTGTTGGCAGATTTTGTACGATCGTGAAGAAAGCTGTTGCTGGAGTTCTCCAGACTGTTTGAGTAATTAAGTAGGTGGGTTATATCCCTGTGTCGAGAACCACCCAAAACCAAAACAGTTAACATACCTTTTCGGTAAAACTGCTTAATTTATGTTGAAATACCAAAATAAGTAAATGTTGTTAAAATCACAGAATAAGTGTGCACCCTGAATTGACAATCCAAAGTGACACTCAGGTGAGGATAAAAGCATCTGGTGACATCCAGGGAACAGCAACTATTTCTGACTTTGGAAGGACTTTTTATTTTACCCAGAGATTTTCCAGCTGGATATCTTACAGATCATTCATACCCTATTCTCAAGTATTTTGTTAACTGCATATAATTTTTCTGCTGATTTTAGCTGCACATCAGTGCTCTAAACCATCTCACTGATAGTGACAATAGTGGACCATGGTCATGCAATATGTGTTGGCATTGCTGCTTGTAGTCCCCATTACATAGTTACATAGTAAGTCTGGTGGTGTTGGGTAGCATGGCTCTCTCTCTCTCTGGTGGTGTGGGTACAGCATAACTCCCTCTCTGGTGGTGCTGGGCAGTGTGTGTCTCTCTATCTCTGGTTCTAGGCAGCTTGGCTCTCTCTCTGGTGGTGCTGGGCAGCATTACTCTCTCTTTCTCTGGTGGTGCAGGTACAGCGTTGGTCTCTCTCTCTCTAGTGGTGTTGGACAGCAGCGTTGCTCCCTCTCTGGAAGTGCTGGGTAGTGTGGTGCTCTCTCTGATGGTGCGAGTACAGCATGGCTTTCTCTCTGGTACTGCGGGTACAGCATGACTCTCTCTCTGGTGGTGCGGGTACAGCGTGGCTTCCTCTCTGGTGTTGAAGGTACAGAATGGCTCCCTCTCTGGTGGTGCTGGGCAGTGTGGCTCTCTCTCTGGTGGTGCGGGTACAGGTTGGTTTTCTCTATGGTGGTGTGGGTACAGTGAGTCTCTCTCTCTCTGTCTGGTGGTGCAAGTACAGTGTGGCTCCCTCCTTTGGTGGTGGGTGATGCAGGTACAGCATTGCTCTCTCTCTGGTGCTGCTGGTACAGTGTGGCTCTGTCTCTAGTGGTGTGGGTACAGCATGGCTCTCTCTCTCTGATGGTGCGAGAACAGTGTGGCTATTTCAAGAACCAGCTCTTGAGGGAGTCTATTCCACATTTTTATAGCTCTTACTGTGAAAAAGCCTTTCTGTTTTTGGAGGTTAAATCTCTTTTCCTTCAGACGTAAATATAAGTAAATAAAATAAATAACTCAACACCAAGTTCACGGTATGGACCACTTATGCATTTATACATGTGGAGTATATCTCACCGTAATCTCCTCTTCTCAAGAGTAAATAAATTCAGTTTCTCTAATCTTTCCTCATAGCTGAACTCCTCAATGCCTCTTATCAGTTTGGTTGCGCCCGTGCGCCCTTAACGGACAGGCCACCCCTGCAAGAAATTACTTTGCTCGCTTTGGAAACTGCAGCTTGGCATTGTATGCTATTATTAAGGCGGTGCTCCAGCACAAAAAATATTTTAAGTCAGCAACTACAAATACTGCAGCTGCTGACTTTTAATATTAGGACACTTTCCTGTCCTGGGCACCCACGATGTCAACACCCGAAGCTGATCTGTCATTCGGCTCTCGAAGTGCTCCCGCCGCCATATTTGGTAAGGGAATCAGGAAGTGAATGCCTGAGGCTTCACTTTCTGGTTCCCTACTGCACATGCGTGCGCTATCTCACTGGCCCCTGCTTACTTGTGGGACTTGTGTGTCTTCCAGAAGACAGCGGGGGGGACGGGGATGAAGTAGGCACCGGAAGTGGCATAGGTCACTGCGATCGGCTCAGTAATCTATGCCCGGAAGTGGGAGCTAATACCTGGATTACACAGGTATCTACTCCTTCCTCCCCCCTGAAAGGTGGCAAATGTGACACTGGGGGGGATTACAAAAAGTGGAAGTTCAATTCAATGATCTACTAAAACCCCCAGATCCTTCTCCACCATTGATTCCCCCAGTTGTACTCCCCATAGTATGTATGATGCATGTATATTCTTAGCCCCCAAGTGCATTATCTTTCATCAACATTAAACTTTAAACATTGAACTCAAGACAGCATTTGACATGTAATGAAAATTTGGAGACAATTTTAACCGCACAATCTTACTGATTAGATTGGAACTGGGAATCATTTGTATGCCTATGTGACCCTTGTGACATCTAAAATATAAAAATGATTATACCAGAACTCTTAACAAATAAAGGAATGTTCATCAGCTAGATTTTTTGAAAAGGATCTCATGTCTGCCACTAACTTTACATTTTAAACCGTATAAAAACAATTACAAATTCATATGCAAGAGTGGAATTTTCTACAGAAAAGTGTAATTCCTCGCATTTTTATTCTCTTTATCCATTCAACTCAGAAACACCATTAACATAGTTTAGACATGTTTCTATTTTATTTTGTTTAGCGATTGCAAAAAATAAAATAAACATTGCACATGTACATTGTAAATGAAAATGAAATATAGACATATTTTACATTTTGCAAACTGACTACAATGTTTTTCTATAGGATGGATGCTAATGAGAGCTATATTACCCAGTTATAAAGAATTTTCCTATAGTTCCTTAAAATGCAAAATGTATTCTAAAGATAAGCACCATTTAGCCTGCTGCATCTGAAATAAATCACCCTTGTTTGGAATCATACAAAAGCAGACAGAGAATTCCAACATTAACCAAATATAAACAGCAAACATAAAACTCAAAATAATAATAACCAGATTGCCAGATATCTATAGGAGAATTCACCATCAAAAAGAGGCAAATGTTTATTATCATTGCAAGTAATTATTCAATTGTTCCAGACAGGTAAGTATTTCTGATAGGTTATGTGAAAAGTGTGCATATATATTAATATAAATCAGGTATTATGTAACTTTTTGTTATTAGAGAGCATAGCTTTAAGGTAACAAATCCATATCTGGTGGGCTGCATAAAAAAATGGAGGAGAATTTGGCAAGCTTTTTTTCCCTCCCTGTACCGCGAATGCCCTGTACACACGATCGGTTTGTCTGATGAAAACGGACCATTTTCATCGGAGGAACCGATCGTGTGTGGGCCTCATCAGTTTTTTTCCCATCGGTGAAAAAAATAGAACCTGTTTTAAAATTTTCGCATGGTTAAAAAAACGATAGAAAAAAACGATCATCTGTGGGGAAATCCATCGGTCAAAAATCTCAGAATCAAGTCGACGCATGCTCGGAAGCATTGAACTTCATTTTTCACAGCACGTCGTTGTGTTTTACGTCACCGCGTTGGATGCGATCAGATTTTTAACTGATGGTGTGTAGGCAAGACTGATGAAAGTCAGCTTCATTGGATATCTGATGAAAAAATCCATCGGTTCGTTTTCATCAGTTTCAGACGAACTGATCGTGTGTACAGGGCATAACACTTATACTAAAACTATCTATAACTCTGACACCAATCCTCATGCTAACGATTTCTATAACCAAACTTTATCAATAATCCTATCTGTATTCCTCACAATGTCCATCTTTTAAACTTAATAATAACCTTCCCCATTACACTAACACTAACCATCCCTGTAACACTAATAATAATTATCACACTAACCACTCTAAACCTAAACACTAAAGCCGCGTACACACGATCGGTTCAAACCGATGAAAACGGACTGAAGTTCGTTTTCATCGGTCCAAACCGATCGTGTGTAGGCCCCATCGGTCCGTTATCCTTCGGTCCAAAAACAGATGGCTTGCTTTAAAATCGAACCGATGGACGGCTAACCGATAGGTCAAAACCAATTGTTAGTACGCATGAGCATCGGTTAAAAATCCACGCATGCTCAGAATCAAGTTGACGCATGCTTGGAAGCATTCAACTTCGTTTTTTTACATCACATCGTTGTGTTTTACGTCACCGCATAAAATGGTCCGTCGGACCGTTCTCATCGGATGGACAGATCGTGTGTACAGGGCTTAACGCTTCCTGTTTCCCTAACACTAACTCTCCGTATAACCTCACCGCTAACACCAACCCTCCCCGTAACCTCCAAAAATAACACTAACCATTCCTATTACCCTAGCACCAACCTTCCCTTCTATCCCTAACCCTAACACTCCCTGTGACCTCCAAACATAACCCTTCCTATTACCCTAATACAGGGCTGTCTTAATAAGAGGGCACACCTGGGCACTGCCCAGGGGCCCCAGATGCATAAGGGGCCCCTGCACTTTCCCCAAAGCAGTTAGTCTTTGAGCCAATGCTGCTCCCCATGATGGCGCTGAGAGTGATGGATACACAGGGGAGGCAGGCTGGCAGCGGTGCTCCGTGCTGTGCAGAATACCTATTTCAAAGCCAGCAGGGAGGGGCAGGGCTGGAGCGCCAGTGATGCTCTGACCCCGCCCCATGCAGCTTGAATGCCAAAAGTTTACATGCACTGTATTTCCACTGGAAAAGGGGGTACTACAGAGTGTTGGGGAGATATCGGAGATGTAGATTGGTCAGAGTGCTGGGGGGATATCTGGCATGTAGAGGGGTCAGAGTGCTGGGGGATATCTGGGGTGAAGAGGGGTCAGAGTGCTGGGGGAATATCTGGGGTGTAGAGGGGTCAGAGTGCTGGGGGGATATCTGGGGCGTAGAGGGGCCATACTGCTAGGGAGGCATCAATCTAATATATATATTATATGCACAGGACAGCTTTGTTACTTTATGTATGTATTTTCCCACTGTTTCTTGCTGTTACCATTTAGCAATGAAGGAAAAATAACAAACACAGTCCATCAAAAGGTAAGGTCATAGTGAAAAAAAGCCCCAAGTGAAAGGTAGATTCACATGCGGTGTGATTGATGACGGACAAGGACCTCCACCAAACAGAAAACACTGACCCTTACCATAGTCACAGATCTCCCAGAGATCAAATGCAGCATACATAGAGAGATATCCACCATCCGCAATAGGAGTAAGGGATAACGTCCGCCCAGTGCCGTCAATCAATGGATCAAAACTCGAATGGACATACGTAAGCAATGGTCCAGGATATGAAAATCAAGGAAACTCACATAGTGTAAAAACGTACATATTTTAATATATAAAAAAAGATTGTGCGCACTTACAACAATCCTCACAGTAAACAGCATAAAAGTCAGCCGGCCGGCATTAGGGAGCGTGTACCCGTCTTCCGGGTCCTCACACGTGATGCGGTGACGTCAGAGCGCCGTCTCTCACTATGACCTTACCCTTTGATGGACTGTGTTTGTTATTTTTCCTTCATTGCTAAATCTTATTTGTACTCAGAGTCTCAGGTAATCGTGCTAGGGAAAGGACTGAGGGGAAACAGGGAAAACGACCTGCGGAGGGAAATGACCTGAGGTATGCCGGGGTCACGTGGTCAGTATGCCTAAAAGGGGGCATACCCAAGTAGAAGTAAAAGAAGAAATAGCAATAAAAAGGGGATGGGTGGGTGGGCCACCAGAAAACCGACGCACAGAAGGAGAAAGGAGGGTGGGTTTAAATACCTCCCGACTCCTCCTACAAATACAGGCATGACCTGCAGTCAGCCTTTAAACTTGTACTCAGAGTCTCAGGTAATCGTGCTAGGGAAAGGACTGAGGGGAAACAGGGAAAACGACCTGCGGAGGGAAATGACCTGAGGTATGCCGGGGTCACGTGGTCAGTATGCCTAAAAGGGGCCAAAAAATAACACAGTAGGATGAGCTAGGGAAGGGATTGAAATGAAAGTAACTGAATGTACCACAAGCCCCTAATGCAAGAATGCCTGTGACTGACATGTGAACTGGGATATGTCTGGAAAAGAAAGCTACCTACCGCCCACCTAATTCTTCAACAACAAGAAAACAAACCCCCTACGAATAGCAGCAAAACTGCACCTGTACTGAAACCATGGCCCGGAGTGAATGATGAAGTGCCACCCTAGATAGGAAGCAGGTAATGACTAAATGTCATGCCCTGTGCTAGCAGGGAAGGGGGTACTAGGGAAAAGGAAAAGTGGCCTATCCCTGAGTATGTCCGCAACGGTCTAGCGCCCAGAATGTCCTGGACCCAGCTAAAACCCGTTTGAAGCTGCAAGTGGCAAAAGAAAGCAAACGCAAGTAGGTACTGGCATGTTTGTGAGAAAAGAACCCAGGATACCGAGATAGGAACGCCTGGAAGATATCCCAGGCCGAGTCACGAGTTTCCGGGCTGTATTGAAAAGGACTTGAAGATCAAGCTTCGTCTATGACAAAATCGGAATATACAAGGAGGGTGCACAACCATGTGAAAAACCTGTAACTGGAGAAGGATGGATGACGGCACAATCTGCGATATCTGCTGCCCGTGACATGAACTCTGCAAAGAAGCAAGACATTGTTAAACAAAACCAACAAGCCCCAACTTACCTTAGGAAAAGGAAAACCCCTACCTCCCCTTACCCCTACCTACGTAAGTGTCCGTGATTGACACATGCAGTGATGTAGAGCAGGACAGAGAGCGTGTCAGTCTGCGGAACTGACGAGGCTGAGCAACCTGAGGCAAAGCAGGCCAACGGAAAACGTAACACTCAAGCCTAACAACCTGAAGACATGTCGGGTAGGTGATGTAAGTGACGAGATTACGTGACGTATGAAAAATGTAATGAAAGCCGTGAGAAGCGGATGAGGGGACTTGCCACTGCACAAGCCAATTAGAAACGAACATCTCAATCCGACAGTACCTGTAAATGTGACAGGTAACCAGCAGTGGAGAGTGGTCATGAACTAACGTGAGGACATGAATGTGACCTGTATGTATGGACTGTGCAAATGAAACGTGGGTAAGTGTAGGACAAGTGCAGCTGGACTGAGAACGTGACAACCCCATGAATAGCAAAGGCCGAGCGACCTGCCGCGTAGCAGGCAAATTAAAAACGTACACTCAGGCCTGATGAACCTGAAGACGTGTCAGGTTATTGTATGCGAAAAGCCAAGATGCATGAACGTGTGAGAAACGGATGAGGGGACTTGCCACTGCACAAGCCAATTAGAAACGAAACATCTCAATCCGACAGTACCCGTAGACGTGACAGGTAACCAGCAGTGGAGAGGGGCCATGAACTAACATGTATGCCCAGACTATGAAAATTAAATGTGGGTAAATGTAGGACAAGTGCAGCTGGACTGAGAATGTGACAAACCCGTGAATTACCAAGGCCGAGCAACCTGAGGCGTAGCAGGCAAATTAAAAACGTACACTCAGGCCTGATGAACCTGAAGACGTGTCAGGTCATTGTATGAGAGATGAAATGTCAAGATGCATGAAACGTGTGAGAAACGCATGAGGAGACTTGCCACCGTACAAGCCAATTAAAAACGCTCATCTCAATCCGTAAGCACCCATAGACGTGATGGGTGACACCCCCCCCCCCCCCCATCGGTGAACGCCATGAATCAAAATGAACATACCAATGCTACCAACTAGAAAACATCCCAACTGAAACCTGCATGAGAAACGTAAGTTGCATGAAACGCACACACTAGAGAACATGAAAAGCATGGGAAACAAAAACATGAGAAATGTAAATACCTGAGAACATAAAAATACCCTGAGAAACGGAATCGTATGCATCACGACTGAAACCTGTATGAGTAACGTAAACACTTGAGAACATGAATAGCATGAGAAACGTAACGTAAAACGGAAAGTACAAACGTAAAATTGCATGAGAAACGGAAAACATGAGAACAGAAATAGCATGAGCAACGTGAACACCCGAGAACATGAGTAGCAAGAGAAACGTGTACACTTGACAAACATGAATCGCAACCACAAGGCAAGCATGAGGATTGCGATTGCACAGGAACATGACAACCATAAGAAACGTAATCGCATGGGAGAAACCATACGCAACGCATGAGCCAGGTAATCGCATGAGAGCCAACCAAGAGAAGCGTGAACGCATGAGCAACTACCATGCGAAACGCAATCCCATGAGAACCAGCCATGATAAACGTGATCGCATGAGAACCTACCATGATAAACATGGCCACCACGCGAACGCAACTGCATGAGAACCACCACGCGAACGCATGAGAACTACCACACGAACGCAAACACATGAGCACCACCACGCGACCGCATGAGAACCACCACGCGACCGCATGAGAACCACCACGCGACCGCATGAGAACCACCACGCGACCGCATGAGAACCACCACGCGAGCGCGACCGCATGAGAAACCACCACGCGAAACAAAATCGCCTGCAAAACGTAACCGCATGAAAACTGCAATCGCACCAGAAACGTAATCGCATGAGAACATAATACCATGGAAAACGTAATTGCATGGAAACATAGTCGCATGAAAAACAGTCGCCTGAAAAAATTTAATCGCATCAGAAACATGATACCATGGGAAACGTAATCATATCAGAAACATAATACCATGGGAGACGTAGTCGCATGGGAAACGGAGTCGCATGAAAAAACATAGTCGCATGAAAAAACGTAGTCGAATTAGAAACATACCATGGGAAACGTAGTCACATGAAAAACGTAAACGAGTCAGAAACATACCACGGGAAACGTAGTCGCATGGGAAACATAACCGCATGAGAAGACACCATGAGAAACGTAATCGCATGGAAACATAGTCGCATGGAAAAAAAAAAAAAGTAATCGCATCAGAATACCATGGGAAACGTAATCGTATCAGAAACATAATACCATGGGAAACGTAGTTGCATGGGAAACGTAATCGAGTCAGAAACATACCATGGGAAACATAGTCGCATGGGAAGCGTAGTCGAATTAGAAACATGATACCATGGAAAACGTAGTCGCATGGAAAACGTAGTCGCATGGAAAACATAGTCGCATGGAAAACATAGTCGCATGGAAAACGTAATTGAGTCAGAAACACACCATGGAAACAGTCACATGGGAAGCGTAGTCGAATTAGAAACATATACCATGGAAAACGTAGTCGCATGGAAAACGTAGTCGCATGGAAAACGTGATTGAGTCAGAAACACACCATGGGAAACATAGTCGCATGGAAAACGTAATTGAGTCAGAAACACACCATGGGAAACATAGTCGCATGGGAAACAGTCGCATGGGAAACATAGTCGCATGGGGAACATAGTCGCATGGGAACCGTAACACACGAGGACCGTGATCGCACATGAACATGATCGCATGAGAAACATAATCGCATGAGAACTACAATGCAAAACGTAATCGCATGAGAACCACCATGAAAACCGTGATTGCATGAGAAAACGTAACACGATGACCACGATCGCACGCGAACGTGATCGCATGAGAACGTGACCGTACGTGAAACATAATCGCATGAGGACATCACTAGCATAAGAAACACATTGCAGGAGGACATTACTGGCATAAGAACACATAGCATGAAGACATAACTAGCATGAAAAACGTAATCGCCTAACATGAATCGCATAACATGAATCGCATAACATAAGAGAAACATAACCATCAGAAGAACCTTAACTAGCAGGAGAAACTCAGAAACTTTGACGGGGAGCCCTCAGCACCCACTGGGCTGTCACTGGGAGACGTGTCACAGGGGAGGAAACAGGCCGCGCTGGGGAAGATGCTCCTTCAGCCAAACAGCGCTCAGCTACATGACACAGCTAGGAGGAAGCAGAGTGCGGACAGGGAAAGCACATGCCCACGCACTCGACCCCCCCCCCGCACCGGGATGTGACCTCTGATGCTGACTGAGCCCACAAAACTACTGCACCTGACCCAACCAACATCCCCCCATGTGAGGTACTAGACTAGCTTGAGGAGCCATGGAGCGGGTGACGTCATAGGAGCAAACGGGGGGCGGGAGGAACAGGCGGGCGGTCTACATGGAGCCCTGTACCACGTGGACGTGGGTGCCCGGAGGAGTGAGAGGGAGGACGGCTGGCTCCCCTCTCACCGAGTATGCCCGGAGGAGCAGGAGGGAGAATGGAGGGACCCCCCACAGCGTGAGCCCGAGTGGAGAAGCAGGCGGCCCCTATGATGCTGACAAGGGCCTGGCTGACATGGTGGACAGCCCCCCCAATGGTGCCTGCCACAACTACAAACCTGCACCCCCCCTGCAAGCATCGGGAGAAGCGGGGGGGCGGTTGGGGTGAGCGGTGCTCAGCTGACAGAGGAGGATGGGGTGCAGACAGTCCGGTCCACTGGGAATCCTGAGGAGAGCACAATGGACACCTGCAGCAGCTGCCTCCATTGCTCTGGACAGAAACAGGAAGTGATGTGCAATACCCAGAAACCCCACACACCAGAAAACCGACGCCCAGAAGGAGAAAGGAGGGTGGGTTTAAATACCTCCCGACTCCTCCTACAAATACAGGCATGACCTGCAGTCAGCCTTTAAACTTAATTTCATTTGTGTGGACTCTTTTGCACATCTATCTATGACAGTTCTGTCACTGAACATTTACTGTATATTAGGTCCACATCACTAGTGGATATTAATTCTTTGTTTGGGTTTATTAGCGCGACTCCATTTTTGTATTTCTATGTTTGGTGTTGTATAACACTTTTGAGACGTAGCTTATTATTGTTTTTTTCACGTGGTCAATTTTTTCCTTTTTCACCTAATACTAACCCGCCTTATAACTTCAACCCTCCCTGTAACTTACAAACATAACAGTAACCCTTCCTAATATACTAACACTAACCCTCCCTGCTTTCCCAACCCTAACACTAACCCTCCTTATAACCTAACACCAACCCTCACTATAACCTCCAAACATAACACTAGCCCTTCCTATTACCCTAAAGCTAACCTTTCCTGCTATCCTGACACTAACCCTCCTTATAACCTCATCCATAATACCAACCCTTTCTGTAACCTCCAAACATAACACTAACCCTTCATATTACCCTTACACCAACCCTCCCTGCTATCCCCACCCTAACACTAAACCTCCTTATAACCTCATCCATAACACCAACCCTCCCTCTAACCTCCAAAAATAACACTAAACCTTCCTATTACCCTAACACTAAGCTTCCCTGCTATTCCAACCCTAACACTAACCCTCCTTTTAATCTCATACCTAATACCAACCCCCCTGTAACCTCCAAACATAACCTTAACCCTTCCTATTACCCTAGCACCAACCTACCCTGCTATCCCAACACTAACCCTCCTTATGACCTCATCCCTAAGGCCTCGTACACACGATCAAATCTGTCTGCTGGAAACGGTCTGCTAGACCGTTTCAGCAGACAGATTCGATCGTGTGTACAGGCAAACAGACGGATTTGGCCACCCGACAGATTTCAAAGCATGCTTTGAAATCTGTCGGCTGGGAACCCATCCGCCCGACATGTCTGCTGGTTAGTATGCTAACCAGCAGACATGTCTTCTCGCACACGCGCCGAATGATTTCGACGCATGCGCGGAAGTGTTTTACTTCCTGGTGCGGTGACGTGGCGGCGTCAACGTCACCGCCACGTCACCGACACGTCAGCGCGCTGTCTGCTGGCGGGGATTTTGGTTTGTACACGCAAGCAAACCAAAATCCCAGCAGACAGATTTGTTCAAATCTGTCGGACAGACAGATTTGAACAAATCTGTCTGCTCGTGTGTACGAGGCCTAACACCAACCCTCCCTGCATCCTTCAAACATAACACTAAACCTTCCTATTACCCTAACACTAACCTTCTCTGCTTTCCCAACCCTAACACTAACCCTCCTTATAACCTCATTCCCAACAGCAACCCTCCCTGTAACTTCCAAACATAACACTAACCCTTCCTATTACCCTAACACCAACCTTCCCTGCTATCCCTAACCCAAACCCTCCCTGTGACCTTCAAACATAACACTAATCCTTCCTATTATACTAACCCTCTCTGCCTTTCCTACCCTAATATTAATCCTCCCTATAACCTCATTCCCAACACCAACCCTCCCTGTAACCTCCAAACATAACACCAACCCTTCCTATTATACTAACCCTCTCTACTTTCCCAACACTAACACTAACTCTACTTATAACCTCATCCCCAACATCAACCCTCCCTGTAACCTCCATACATAACACTAACCCTTCCTATTACCCTAACACCAACCTACCCTGCTATCCCAACACAAACCCTCCTTATAACCTCATCCCTAACACCAACCCTCCCGGTAACCTCCAAAAATAACCTTAACCCTTGCACGAACCTCCCCTGTTTACCCAGCTCCCACACTAACCCCTCTTGTTATCCTAGCCCTAACATTAACCCTCACACTAGACGTTCCTGTATCTTTAATTCAAACACTAACCCTCCCTATAACCCCAAACCTAATACAGGCAGACCCCACTTTTAAGTACACAATTGTGTTTATTTACTAAGCTGGAAAGCACAAAAAAAAACTCACTTCTGCACAGAAACCAATGAGCTTTCAGGTTTTATTACCAGGCTTAAATGAACAAGCTGGAGTTAGAAGCTCATTGGATTCTATGCAGAAATGAGCCTGATATTGCGATTTCCAGATTTAGTAAATAAACCCTATTGTGTAAAGCGGGGTATGCCTGTACTAACCCTCTTTGCAATGTAACCCTTCCTAATGAAAACTTAACACCTGATTTGCATACTCACCTCTTCTGCATAAGGATCCACTGCTCCAAAGACCAACCCTTGCAAAAAAAAATAAAAAAATAAAACAGTACATGGAACCCAGTCTATTATTTTGTAAATTGGGATGCCACCCTGAGAATAACTGGCACAGGGTCATCTGCACATTACTTTGCTGCACCTCTAACACCTGCTGCTCTCCTTGCTCTGACATGGCTGGGAAGCACGGTAGCTGTTGTAAGTTCTTCTGCCTTACCACACTGTAGTCCCTGTTCAAACCCTGGTCAGGACACTATCTCCATGTGTGTTCTCTCTTTACTTGCAAGGGCTGCTTTGGGTTCTTCCCACTCTCTAAAGACAGGGTGGTAGGTTAATTGGCTCCTTTCCTAATTGGTCCTATGTATATAAAACAGGGAGTGGGATGTTGGATTGTAAGTTCTTAAGAGCAGGGACTGATGTAAATATACACTATGTAAATGGATGCAAAAATTGTTGGTGCAATATTTATAAATCACTGATGAAGCTTGATCCAAATGCATCACTGGATTAAAATTGTACAATGTTCACATAAATAATATTTGATATATTCAGCAGTAATCTGATCAGTTTAAGGATTTTTACAAGGTGAGGACTGGCTAATGAATTGGTGCATACTGATTTACTGCCATAAACAGAGTAAAAATCAAATGCATGCCATGGAAGTCTCTGTTTAACAGAATAGGTAACTGTGAATACAACTACAGTAGCAGCATTGTTGGAACTGCTGGAAATGACTGTAGTCTTCAGGCTAGCACATGGCTGGCAATACTGATTACTTTCAAATTGTTTCACTTGTGGCATTCATAATAGAAACAGTGTAATCAAGGGTGCTGGGTGCTGGCAGTGCTCCTATTTGCTGTTAATTATATGTAGCTGTGACCCATCCACTATTCACTATGGGAAATACAAGTGCCTTCCTGTAGCACTATGCAAGCCATGGTTTGTAGAGTTAATTGTGCATTGAACAATTAAAATAGTGCATTTAATGTTATGGAGACTTTAAGAACAAGGTCCATATTGTATGTATAAATTGGTAAATTCACTATGTAAACTAAAATTATAAGAAAAATAATATAACAAAAGTTTACTATTTGTATTATATCCTTATGCTCCCCCCCCCTCTCTCTCTCTCTCTCTCTCTCTCTCTCTCTCTCTGTGTTCTGTTCCAGATCTTGCTGCTGAATACATTTAACAATTAAAACATGTGTGTGTATATTTACAAACATATATATATATATATATATATATATATATATATATATATATATATATATATATATATATATATATATATATATATATATATATATATATATATATATATATATATATATATATATATATATATATATATATATATATTTGTGTGTAACAATAAAGCAATAAATATGTATTGTATAATATTTACAGTATTATCATAATGCCATATCATCCTGGTGTAATAAATAGTTATTTGTATTTTCATATTAACATATTTGTTGCTGTATTCTGTGAAAAAAATATTAAATATTCTGTGTGAAAAAAAAAAAAATATATATATAAAATAATATTAGCATTATTATTTGTATTATCATCACAGTGCCATATCATCATATCATCCTCATGTAATATATATATATATATTGGGGATGGAATCCCAGAGACGATTTAGTTTGCATGTGCCGCGCTATATAAGTTTTTCATTCAATAATTCATTCATAATAAATGCTTAAAAAATTATTACATTATATAAAGCAATCACAATAACCATACCCTTGAGATAATTCTAAAAATAAAAATGTGCCTATTCCTATCTCCCTCTTCCAAATGTCTCTCTGCCTTCCCAGTAGTCTTGTGATTGCTGGTACCAATGTTCCTTATGCTATTAGAAGCTGCCCCCTGCCCTTTGATATGGACTGTGATATGCCCTCTGTTTTTATGTTTTCTGTGATCTGGACTTTGTGTTATGCATTCTGTGCTATGGACTTAGCATATGCCCTCTGTCTGTCACTCCTTTGATATGCCACCTGTGGTATGGTTCCTGGAATATGCTCTCTGTGACATACCCTTATGTTCCCTGTGATCTGGACCTTGTGTTATGCATTCTGTGCTATGGACTCTGCATATGCCACCTGTGCCTTCATTGATATGCCACCTGTGGTCTGGTCCCTGTCATATGCTCTTTGTCATATACCTTCTGTTTTATGTCCTCTGTGATTTGTAATTGTTTGTGTTATGCATTCTGTAATATTGGCTCTGTACCTATGCCCTCTGTCTATGCCTCCTTTGATTTGCCCCCTGGAATATGGTGCCTATAATATGGGCTCTGTGCTTTGAACAGTGCATATTCCCTCTGTCTGTGCCACCTGTGGCATGGTCCCTGTGATTTGGGCTCTGGGGTATCCCCTTGGTGATGGACTATGCTCTTATAGGACTGGCTCGGTGTGCTTGCATTCCGTGACACCTGTATCTGTCCCCCTCACCTGCACCCAGCTGGTGCCAGTGCCACCTTCGCCATCTGCTCACACTGCCCTCCCTGCTTGCCACCATCCATTTCTTAACTTCCCTCCCCAGGAGCACAAGGCTGCAGCTTATTATACAGTAATTAAACAATGACATGAATTATTGGCATGTCCACATAATTAATACACGGCAGCCAGTCTATATAAGAATGGGGCTGACAAGCTGTCATTAGCAGTAATTTGCTCTATTGGTGTTGATGGAAAACAGCCGCTTCCCATTAGAGAATAAAATTTTCTTTGGCTAAATGCGCTTAAATATGCCATTAAGCGGTGCGCCCTGAAAAGAGGCAGCTCTAGCAGTGCTGCTGGCGACATTGATTTCCAGTAATAAAGTGGGATTTGCACATTATTCACACTTCAGCTTGTTTATTGGGGGGAATTGCAGCCCATTGGCAGCTGCTTAGCAGCCCCCAAATGATCCTAGGGGTTTTAGGCAATGAGGCTCAGACGTCGGCCCTTGTAAAACTTTGATTTAATTGTGCAGTTAAACATTTTTACAAAACTGCTATATTTGCATTTGTTAAGCTTTTGGGATTAGAGCATTTTGTTAATTGCAGCATAGAATGCCCATTTCTTCTGTGTCTGCCTGGTGCGTATTTTTGTCCTTTCATCTGAAAAGCACAAGCCTTTACGCCCTGGGGTCCCCCCCATAAGCCTGGTGCTCCAAGCCTTCAATGTATTTCTTCTTAATTTTGTGGCCATCATTCACTGCAGTAGAAAAAAAGGCTACAGTGTCTTTTAAAGAAAAGAAAAAGCTAATTCTAGATGTGACCTTGGCTGTCTGCTGAGTGCACCATGCAGAAGCACAGAAGACTTCTCCAGTCAACAAGCTCCATCAACCAGACTGGCCCTCTTGTCTTTCTTCCTAACTAATTTTTCGTTGAAGACTTTTTTTTCTTTCTTTCTTTCTTTTCCTTAGGACTGGTCTCTTATCTATCAGATTAAAAGAGCAGCTTGTAACAAATCAGTCTGCTCGATGTACAAGAGCATTAAAAGCAGACAAAGGGACCAAGCAGCCAGTACCTGGGTCTGCTAGACGGTGCGGTGCCTACAGCTCATTTTGATGGCTTGGAAATGCGCACCAAACACAAAATACTTGAATCCTGAAAAAAGAGGTCCTTTGTAAGTTTCTTTAGAAATCAAGCATTTCTGCATGACAAAGAACAATTAATAAGCCGTCTTTTCACAAACCAGCAGCTGGTTTCCCTGTCAAGGAAAGTTGGAGAAAAAAAATCCAAGCTGAATGCGCGCAAAGGGCTCTTTGCGCACCGTCCTCCATCCATCCAAGGTGACCCATTTGGCACAGCTAGAATAACCAAGCCGAGGCAAAACCAAGGGAACTGTCAAAAACATTTAAGCTGGGATATCTTGAAATTGCAAATCCTTTTATGAGGGAGGAGGCTGCCCATGTGGGTTGAGGGTACAAAGAAGGTGGTTAAGTTGGAGAGGCCTTTGGAGGAGGACACGTGGCTTGTCAATGAAAGCTTTGCCTTGCTCGCGTGTCTCTCTCTACTTTCTGCACACAGCCTTGCAGGCACATACTTCATTCTTTTTTTTTTTAAAAGAACTTCAAAACCGACCCATACAAAACTACAAAAGGCTCTGTCTGTACTTTTTTTTACATTAATCACCTTTTATTTGGCTTATGATTCTTTCTAAATGTGCACTCTTGTGCGTTACAGACCAAGCTGGAGGCTGCACTTTCCCAGGGAGGATAGGAGGCTGATTCGAGCTAGGTGGGAGCCTTGAGGTTTCTCTTGTGATGCTTAGATGGAGGACAGGTTGTCCTGTACAGTAGCACATTTAACCCATGAATACATTTTAATATAAATGAGGAGACAATGTGGTCCAGTTCTCACATGTTCTTGGATACATCTTACTTGCTCTGGATGAGTTCTTCTGCAATATGTTCTGTATTTTTTTATAAGCTGGCAGGTAACTAACTAATGGTCACTAAATAATCCTTGCCTATATGTACTAAAGCCAGCAGCAGAGCCCACACTGTATATCAGAGTACAGTAAAGAGTTTGTAGCTGGCACGTTTTAATCTGGAGGCGACACATTTCTTTTCATATAAACGAGGAGCCAATGTGATGAATCTCACTTGCTTTGGATGAGTTCTTCTGCAATATCTGTATTTTATTATGAGATGGCAGGCAATGCTCACTAAAGAATCCTTACCAATGTACTAAAGTCGGCAGCAGAGCCTACTGTACATCAAAGTACAGTAAAGTGTTTGTCACTGTCACCTCTTCTTCTGCAGGCGACACATTTTTTCTATAATATAAATGAGGAGCCAATGTGATAAATCTCACTTGGATGAGTTCTGCAATATCTGTATTTTATTATGAGATGGTAGGCAATGCTCACTAAAGAATCCTTACCTATGTACTAAAGTCGGCAGCAGAGCCCACACTGTACATCAAAGTACAGTAAGGAGTTTGTCACTGTCACCTCTTCATCTGCAGGCGACACATTTTTTATCTTGTCTCCCTCCATCAATTGTATCTGAAAGGAAAGAAATGTATCTATTAATATGATTCCTGAAAAATGATACAAAAAAATTACATTTCCTACAGCAATTATTATAATTCCAGCTGTCATTTGTTTCCATTAATTGCCAAGCCCGATTGGTTGCTATAAGAAACAACTTAATTTTCTTTTCCTTTTTTTTTTTGTTTATATTTTTGGGTTCAAGGACTTTATTTAGGTTGCAAAAGGTGGCAACAAAGTAATCAACATGAGCATTTCAGTAATACAATCTGTCCATTTGGGTGTCATATCCCAATATAGAATACAGTTACAGGGAAATTACAATAAGTACAAAAGTGTACAGTAACAGTTTAATATAGTTCAACAGATTGGTCTGTTTATGGTGCTTTTTACAATTATACTATAAGCATAATGTATACAAGGGGGTGAAAAGCTGGGGAAATTGTTTCCTTTTCTAATATATATATATATATATATATATATATATATATATATATTAATGACAGCACCGAACCGATCTGTAATTAGGACTTGATATACAAAATACAATAAATATGCAAATCGGACTAAATTCAAATATGCAAATGTTCAGATATAGTCAATATTTTTATTTTATTTTAAGGCAAACACTATTTTCTTATTCGATTTCCTTTAGATTTACCTTCAGCTATGTAGTGCAAGGGCTTGCATACACATTGATTAAAGTGTTTAAGTTTAATCTCATATTATATGGTTTTGGTAAATTCTAAATAAAATTGTACAAGAAAATTGTATAATGTATGGCCAGCCTTACACAACGAAAATCCAATAGAAACTGTTCATTAAATGGACTTTAGCTGTTCGCATGGATGGACATGTCCTTCTAAATCGTATCCATTTTTATAAATATACTGAAAAGCTCAGGAACCTCTAGCTGTTTACTGGTTGTGTTTAATACGGAGTAAAATACACTTATTTCCATAGACTAAATGCAAAGTGGGAGTCAAGGAGCAGTTAATGCCATAGGGTAAAGTGCCTTGAATGGGCATCAGCCTTGGCTAGAACCAAACGTGGACATACATGGGTCATTGGCTAGGGGTAGGGATTGTAAAGAGGCAATCAAACAAGAAATGCATGTTGACAGTGTTTTGATGGGTGATGACCCCTAGATCCCTGACATTTAGCATCCCATCTCAGCCTATAGAAGAGCTCTCATAGACGATCCTCTTGGTTTAAACATCAATAAAGTCACCAAATCTGCCCTGATAAGACCCCAATGAAGCCTCGACCACTCATCTGTTTACACATAACTGTTTGCTTGGTAATTCAGTCCTATTTCTCCGCACCTGCAATGTCAAGGGTCAGCAAATAATAAACTGGGGGCATGTTTGAAACGATTCACTCGAGTGGAAGATCAGATTATTCCCTGCTTCCAAAAAGCCCATCAACGCGTTTGAATAATGTAAAAAAAAATGACACATCTCTTTCTGCACATGGCTAGGGGTAAGGTTTGCTTGGTTTTTCTTCTGTGTTGTTTTGAAGTGGCCCTTGTGTTCTATGGAAGGAGAATGGGGCAATTCGCCTTGCCACACCCCAGCCCAGGGGCTATTGTGCCATCCTGACCTGATAAACGCGCATGGCTGACATCAAATAGTCAGGCTCCGGCCGGGACATTTAAATATGTGAAGGGAGCAGGGCGCAGCTTAGCCAACACTCTGCATTGCTGGACTCTGCTAAAGGGAAGTATAATGAGATGGGGAGCCCAAGCATTGATGTGCTCTTATGGGGACACATTCTCACATAACACATTGCTTTCTCTGCAAATTGGATTTTTAAAGGATAGCTAAACCACAAAAGTGATATGTAAAAAATGCAGTCAGCACAGATCCGATTTTATTGTCCTTTTCTTTGCAGCATATTGCTTTGTTAGCTGCTGTGCAGAGTGAAGCTAAGGACTAAAATGACAGCAGATCGTTTTCTTCTATGGGGCTGCTGCAAAGGAAGAAGGCAGCCCTTTGCTTGGAAATATTAATAATTATAAGTATAGCACATTTATTTTCTATATCACCTGTATGCCTAAAAGTGAAATATAGTAATCTGAATGATTTTCTGGAGCAGACTGTGAAATGTGAAATCATAGGGTTCCTCTACATCAGCCCTTGTCAGGGTTTCTCCAGAGATTTCTTGAACAATTTTTGCCACATAAGTAATCACTGACACTATCAGCTTTTCTCTACTATAGTACTGTGCAATCAAAGGGTTCCTCTACATCAGCTTTTGTCAACTAGGGTTCCCCCAGGTCCCTTAAGAAATTATACATTTCTGCCTCTCAGATATGTGACCACTGCCAGAACAGCCTTTCTCTATGAAGGTTCTGTGCAATGAAAGGGTTCTTCTACATCAGCTTTTGTCAACTAGGGTTCCCCCAGGTCCCTTAAGAAATTATACATTTCTGCCTCTCAGATATGTGACCACTGCCAGAACAAATTTCTCTATTAAGGTTCTGTGCAATCAAAGGATTCCTCTACATCAGCTTTTTTCAACTAGGGTTCCTCCAGATAAGGGGGAAGCAAGGGAACACATGGGAGACCCGGGCAACAGAAGGAAAGTAACAGGGAAAGGAGGGGTGGCATATATTAGTACCGATCCCCTATATTTTGTGGCAGCTGAAAGTAGACAAAAGAGAGAGGAGGAGAAGCCTACTTTCAGCTGTTGCAGGAGGAAAATACCTCTCCTGTCCAGGTTCTGAGGGTCGCCAAAGGAAGGATTGGGGTTTACCTGTCACCTGCCCACCATTGACAGGTTGCCAACCCCAGGATTAGGGTGTGCCCAGGCACACCTGGCATATCCCTTGCGCACGCCTATGGTAATGAGTAATTTCTGCCCCTCAGATAAGTAACCACTGACACTAGATCAGTCGTTCTCTACTACGGTTCTGTGGAATCATAGGGTTCCTCTACATCACCCTTTGTCAACCAGGGTTCATCCAGAGATTGTTAGGTGGTTCCATGAGCAATTTCTGCCTCTCAGATAAGTAAACAATGACGCTAGATCAGCTTTTCAATACTATAGTTCTTCTTCTCAGCTTATGTCAACTAGAGTTCCCCCAGGTCCCTTGAGAAATTATACATTTCTGACTCTCAGATAAGTGACCACTGCCACTAGAACAGCCTTTTTCTATTAAGGTATTATGAAATCATATGGTCCCTCTACATCAGCCTTTGTCAACCAGGGTTCCGCTAGAGATTGTTAGGTGGTTCCATAAGCAATGTCTGCCTCTCAGATAAGTAACCACTGATGCTAGATCAGCTTCTCTCTACCTATTAAGGTTCTGTGCAATCATAGGGTTCCTGTGCAATCATAGGTAGCCATGATTAAGCACCAGTGAGATTGGTGTGAAACGCGTAAGCTGTTTTCAGTTTATTCTGATTTTGTATGGACTAATTCTTCAATAAAGGAATTTCTTTGGAGTGCGGCCATCCGGATCCTTATTTTGCCTACATAGGTTTCCTCTACATCAGCATTTGTCAACCAGGGTTCCTCCAGAAATTGTTAGGGGTTCCTTGAGGAATGAGACATTTCTGCCTCTCAAATAGGTAACCACTGTCATTAGATCAGCCCCATTCTATAGAGTCTGTGAAATCATAGGGTCCCTCTACATCAGACCTTGTCAACCGGGATTCCTCCAGAGATTATTAGGAGGGTCCATGAGCAATAAGCAATTTCTGTCTCTCAGATAAGTAACCACCGACACTAGATCAGCTTTCCTCTACTAAGGTTCTGTGGAGTCATAGGGTTCCTCCACAGCAGCCTTTGTCAACCAGGGTTCCTCCAGAGATTGTTGGTGGGTCTCGTGAGGAATGCCCAATTTCTGTTTTAAGCAATACATCACAGACAATGGCTGGTATTGGCGCTTCAATCATCACGGCACCATGGTTGATATGGTGTCAGGGTGATTGAGGCGCATTGTTTCTATTGTTACATTGTAATATATAAGTGGTTCAACTCACCATAATGCAGAATCACTTGTTACTTGCCACTGTCCCCTGTCACCAGATGTAGCTTAATACTTGCCACTGTCGCCTGGCACCAGATGTGGATTGTCACTTGCCACCAGATGTGGATTGCCACTTACCACATCTCTTGCCACCCGATGTGGATTATCACTTGCCACTGTCACTATAGCACCAGATGTGAATTGTCACTTGCCACCTAATGTGGATTGTCACTTGCCATGTCACCACCATTTGCAGATTGCCATGTCACCTGCCACCAGATGTGGATTGTCACTTGCCACCGTCACCTGCCACCAGATGTGGATTGTCACTTGCCACTTGCCACTTGCCACTTGCTAATTAATGGTATCTGACATCATATGGACTATTGGTTTATCAATTGTATTCCACCCTACTTTTTCATTCACTTATTTATTATTAACACAATTTATATTTATTTAATTATATTTATTCACCATATGTATTATTCTAGCGCCCCTGTTTTTCACTTCTGTTCACAGATGTGGATGATCGCTTGCCACGTCACCTGCCACTATTTGCGAACTGTCACTTGCCATGCCAGCCAGTGCCGCCAAATGTGCATTGTTGCTGCATTGGTGGCAGGATGGCAGCACTGGTCCATTTAGTTCTGAGTGAGGGCAGGAGAGCGGTGATGCAGGGTGGACAGTGAGAGATGATGTCACCTTGCTGCTCCCCACCACACCTCTGACATTGAAGAATGCAAACTAAAGGTTTTTTATCTTCATGCATGCACCAATTTAACCTCTTGAGTTCATGAGCTAGTTTCTCCCTATACAGGAGCCAGGACAGAACCTTAATTTGAAAAAAGCATTAGTGTGCCATAAATGGAAGGGTTTTGTGCAGAAGAAGGATTTGGCATAGAGGTTCCAATGATAATACTCTTACATATGTTAGTCCGCACTCTGTAGTCCATCTTAAGGGAATAAAGGGGAGAAAAGTAGTATTAAAGAAGTCCAGCCTACCACTAACTAGTCCTAAAAATGTTCCCTGTGACCGGTTCAGTCATGTGTTCTGCAGCTCCGACTCCCCTGTGTCAGCTTACAGTGATTGCAGGGCAGAGCAGGGAGCACCAACAAGGGGTTTGGACATTGGAGACTATGGGTGATGTCACAGCTCCCATAATTCCCAGCCATTGTTGAGCGCTCCCTCCTCTCCCCTGTAGCCACCACTTACTAACACAGGGATCATAAGACTGGACTAGAGCAAACTGAAAACAGGAAAGTATAGAGATCTTTTTACACAGCCTGATACTAACTAGTCTTAAAAAGTCTCCTCCCCTTCCTGCTACTTATACTGCCTAACCTGTGTAAAAAAGATCTCTATACAGTACTTTCCTATTTTCAGTTTGGTCGAGTCAGGTCAGTAAGCAGTGGCTGCAGGGGAGATGCTGCATCTGTCCCTCGGCGCCTCCACATTGAGAACCGAGTGATCAAACATCACAGATCGCTCGGTTTTCACAGCTCCTTGAGCAGAGAGCTGTAGACTGTCACTCAGCAGCTCTCCTATTCTGCTCCCTCCTCACTCACTGGAGAGCTGAACTGTGGAGGGGGTGGAGCGGTCCTCTCAGGCTCTCAGTGGCTCACTGAGAAGCTGAGACTGGTGTCAGTCCTGGCATCTGGCAGATCCAGACTCCCATTGTCGTGATGACGTGATGCCTGGACTGACATTGGTGATGTCAGCAGAGAATGGACTGAAGTCTGCTCTCTGCTGAAAATGGGTCACAGGGGTGCAAAACGAATTGCACTCCTGTGATCCATAGGAGAAATACAGCCAAATGAGCTTTGACTGGACTTCTCCTGTAATTCTCCTCTGCCGTGTTACGATCCAGTGGTTTGCATTGCAAACCCCCTGCATAGAAAAAAATATTGTATGCACTATTGCAAATTGCCTCGATTCTGCATTGGAACTGCACTGGGCAAGGCTTCCCAGAGCTGAACAACTCAAATGGTGTGAACAGGACCAAAGTAAATCAACCCCAATGTGCGACATACTTAAGAACGCTTTAAGAATCTGATTACACATTTTTAAATGAACAGATTCCACTGGGCATGACCCACTTAAAGTGGTATTAAACCCCAAAACAAAAAATGTAATATATTTCAGCTTACCAATCATTAGATGTGGTGGCTTCATTAGTTTTCTTTTTTAGGCTTTTTACCCCTCTGTTTTCACCTGGTGATTTGGCCAGTAACACACCTCCTGTATTAAAGCGCCTCCACTCAGAATGAAGGAACAGCACCGTGAGTCTGTGGGGAGGGTAGTCTTACATCTAAGAATTGGTAAGCTGCAAAATAGTAAATGTTTGTTTTGGGTTTATCACCACTTTAACCACTTAAGTACTGGGCACTTTTACCCCCTTCCTGCACAGGCCAATTTTCAGCTTTCAGCGCTATCGCACTTTGAATGACAATTGAGCGGTCATGCAGCACTGCACCCAAATGAAATTTTTATAATTTTTTGGAGACAGATAGAGCTTTATTTTGGTGGTATTTAATAACTACTGAGTTTTTTATTTTTTGCTAAACAAACAAAAACATTTTGAATTTTTTTTTTCTTAGTTTCTATTATAACATTTTGCAAGTAAGTAATTTTTTTCTTCACTGATGTGCGCTGATGAGGCTGCACTGATGTGTGCTGATGAGGCTGCACTGATAGGCACTGATGAGGCTGCACTTATGAGGCAGCACTGATAGGCACTGACAAGGCTGCACTTATGAGGCAGCACTGATGGGCACTGTTGAGGGGGCACTAATTAGGCAGCACTGATGGGCACTGATGAGGCGGCACTGATGAACACTGATAAGCTGAATTGATGGGCATTGATGTGATGGCACTGGTGGGCACTGATAGGTGGCACAGATGGACACTGATAGGATTGCACTGATGGGCACTGATGAGGTGGCACTGATGGACACTGATAAGCTGCATTGATGGGCATTGATGTGGTGGCACTGGTGGGCACTGATAGGTGGCACAAATGGACACTGATAGGTTGCACTGATAAGCAGCACTGATGGGCACTGATTAGTGCCCTTATTATCAGTGCAAGCAGTGTGCTGACAGGTTTGCTAGTTATCGACACTCCTTTCCTCATACAGACTCAGCGCATACCAGTAACTGGTAAGTCTGTTTACATGTGGTCAGCTGTGATTGGACACAGCTGATTACATGGTAAAGGATCACTTTGATTGTCCCTTTTCCCCCAATCTGTGATTAGCTGTGTCCGAAGGCACAGCAGTCACAGCGCATGCCCAATGTGTGCCGTAGGGGGCACACAGGGGGCTGGGTTCTGGGAGGGAAACCATGGATGCTCTCCCAGAACTATAGTATTAAGCTGTAGCCTATAGCACGACACTAAAGTGGTTAAAGCATATGTAATCCCAGTCCGTAAAAAAAGTTTTAACATCTTAATTTCATTTCAGAAGACATTTCAGTAATTTTATATCTGCAACTTTCATTTTAATATAACCTGGTGATCCTGCCATGAAAATCTCTGTTTAGACACTTCCTGTTATGGGGTGACAACACTCTGTCTTTGTCACCCAAATGTCCAGTGTTTTTTCATTTGGTCTTCCGATGAAGACTACAAGTGACGTTTTCAAAAGATTTTACTCAGGCCTAGTCCACTGTTATCACCATCAGGAAATCCATTCTGAGGAATGCCATGCAGACATTGTTGTAGTGCCTGCATGTACAAGGAAGTGGAGACAAAAGACTGCAGGAGAACAGCAGTGCTCAGGTACAAGGAAGGATGAAAAGAAGGTGAAAACAGGTATTTTATTGAAACAAAACATTTTTAACAGTTCGCAGATCAAGCTAACCCATGTAGTTGGACTTGACGTCTATATTCATGGAGGCACTGCCCTAAGTACATTCTGATACATGCCAGCATGGTGTAGTAGAAAGCTTTACAAGCTGAGTATGGGTCAATATCCCAAGGTCATTGTGTCCTCTTGGCTGGACCTCTTCCGTAATCACTAAGAACTCTTCAAACCTTCCCCTGTCTCAAGCAGGGCAATCAATACCCCCTGATGGAACCTTTACAAAGCGTTATTGCACATTCAATGTAACATTAAATAGACACCTATCGTCTTACTTACCAAGACGAAAGGGTCAAACAGCTTCCCATCCCTACAATGACATAATAAGCCTATGTTGTTGGGCAATTACTCTTCACTAACTGGCTGGTAGGGGTACTTCATGCTACATCACTAAGCAGGTTAGTGAAGTGGAGCAGATGACCGAGAAGCCATTAGAAGAGTCTGTCTGCTTTTTCCCCTATAAATACCCAGGATACATAATACTTGCAAGGGCCTGATATAGTCTGGCCATAGTTTTTTATTTATTTTTTATTGTTCATTTGTATAATAAAGTACAATAAAGTCTTTGGCAAAATAAAGGGCCAGATTCAGAGAGCGATTACTCCTGTCTAACTGGTGTTAGACAGGAGTAATTTCAAATTTTGCGCGCCGTATCACTAGTTTGAATCCTCAAACCATAATACGGCGGCGTTGGGCTTCGATTTGACAGGCTTACGTCTTCGTACGCCTTCGGATCTACGCTGCAATCTTTTTGCGGCCGCTGGGTGGAGTTTGCGTCGTTTTCAGCGTCGGGGTATGCAAATGAGCTTTTTCCGGCGATCCACGAAGCTACGAGCGTCGTTCGCAATCGCGTACGTCATTTTTTCGATACGTAAAGTTAAACCAGCTATTAGCTGGTCTAACGTTACGCGGCCCATGTTAAGTATGGCCGTCGTTCCCGCGTCGACTTTCAAATTTTTTTATTTTTTTGCGTAAGTCGTCCGGGAATAGGAATGTCCGTAAACGACGCTACTCAAAAAAAAATGACGTAACCACGTGATTTTGCGCAATGCACGGCGGGAAATTTCTGAACGGAGCATGCGCAGTTCGATCGCCGCAGGGACACGCTTAATTTAAATGCCTCACGCCCCCTAATCACGTAGTTTGATTCCGCCGGGAGAAATACACCACGCCGTCGTACCTTACGGGCCAAAATCTCTCTGAATTCCTCCTAGAGCCAGGTAAAGTACGGCGGCGTAGAGTATCTCTGATACTCTGCGGGAATCTAATTCTTTCTGAATCTGGCCCAAAGTCTTTAGCACCAGTTTAACCACTAGAGGCCCGCGCTATAGTCAAATGACGGCTACAGCATTGGCCTCAATATCCGGGAGGCCGTCAATAGACGTCTTCCCCTTTACACACGCAACGCGTGCCCCCTGCAGGGTGCTCGGGGCGCACGCTGTGATCGACGAGTCACTGAGACTCGGTGGATCACAGATCCGTGTAAGGAGCTAGTCCCGTCCCCTTACCATGTGATCAGCTGTCAGCCAATGACAGCTGATCACATGATGTAAACGGATGGTAATTGTTTTTTTTCTACTCGCGCTAACAGCATGAGGAGAAAAAAAAGCAGATCACCGGCTTGTTTACAAGGGACATCTGTCCGAAGAGGAAGGAGGCACATCTAACTCATCAGTGCACACAAATACCGCCTGCCAGTGCCACCTGCCATTGCCACCTGCCAGTGCCCACAGTGCCACCTATCAATGCCCACAGTGCCACCTATCAATGCCCACAGTGCCACCTATCAATGTCCACAAGTGCCACCTATCAATGCCCACCTGTGATTCCAATCAGTGGCTAATCAGTGCCACCTAGTAATGCTGTCTATCAGTGTAACCGATCAGTTCCCATTGTTTCCACGCATCGGTGCCCATCACTGCCACTTATCAGTGCCCATCACTGCCAGCTATCAGTGCCACCTACCAATGCCACCTATTAGTGCCACTTCTCAGTGCCACCTATTAATGCTACCTTTCAGTGCCTACCAGTGCCGCCTATCAGTGCCCATCAGTGCCATCTATCAATGCCCACCTGTGATTCCAATCAGTGCCTAATCAGTGCCACCTAGTAATGCTGTCTATCAGTGTAACCGATCAGTTCCCATTGTTTCCACTCATTGGTGCCCATCACTGCCACTTATCAGTGCCCATCACTGCCAGCTATCAGTGCCACCTACCAATGCCACCTATTAGTGCCACTTCTCAGTGCCCACCAGTGCCACCTATTAATGCTACCTTTCAGTGCCTACCAGTGCCACCTATCAGTGCCCATCAGTGCCGCCTATCACTGCCCACCAGTGCAGCACATCGGTGCCCATCAGTGCAGCCCATCAGTGCCCATCAGTACAGCCTCATCAGCGTACAGCAAATAAGGAGAAAAATTACCCGTTTGCAACATTTTAAAACAAAATATAAAAAAATATAATTAAAAAAAAAATCTGTCTGAGGCCCCGTACACACGAGCAGACAGATTTGTTCAAATCGGTCGGACAGACCGATTTGAACAAATCTGTCTGCTGGAATGTATTGGTTTGATCGTGTACACACGATCAAACCAAAATCCCCGCCGGCAGACGGCACACTGACGTGGCGGTGACGTGGCGGTGACGTGGCGGTGACGTTGACGCCGCCACGTCACCGCACCAGGAAGTGAATTACTTCCGCACATGCATCGAATCCATTCGACGCGTGTGCGAGAAGATATGTCTGCTGGTTAGCTTACTAACCAGCAGACATATCGGGCCGACGGGTTCCCAGCCGACAGATTTGAAAGCATGCTTTCGACGCCCTCACTCGCTGCCCCACCAAGACAGGGTAAGTGCCGGGCAGATGGCGAGCGGGCAGGGGGGTCACAGTGGCAGCATTTGATGACATAGTGGCCGAAATCCATGGGCACTGTGGCAGCATTTGATGGGCACAGTGGCAGCATTTAATGGGCACAGAGGCTGCATTTAATGGCACAGTGGCAGCATTTAATGGGCACAGAGGCTGCATTTGATGGTACATTGGCTGCATTTGATGGGCACAGTGGTAGCAATTGATGGCACAGTGGCAGCATTTGATGGACACAGTGGCTGCATTTGATGGGGCATAGTGGCAGCATTTGATGGGCACACTGGCAGCATTTGATGGGCACAGTGGCAGCATTTGATGGACACAGTGGCTGCATTTGATGGGGCATAGTGGCAGCATTTGATGGGCAGAGTGGCAGCATTTGATGGGCACAGTGGCAGCATTTGATGGCACAATGGCAGCATTTGATGGCACAATGGCAGCATTTGATGGCACAGTGGCTGCGTTTGATGGGCACAGTGGCTGCATTTGATGGGCACAGTGGCGGAATTTGATGGGCACAGTGGCTGCAATTGATGGGCACAATGGTGGCATTTGATGGGCACAGTGGCTGCATTTGATGGGCACTGTGAGGCAGTAATTTATGTTTTTTTCTGAATTTTTCAGTTTGTTTGCGCCCCATTCCCCCCCCCCCCCCCCAAAAAAAAATTGGAGCACCAGCTGCCACTGCAGTGATATAGACATAGACCCCAAAACAATGTGAAAAAATAAAAAGATTTTTATTTAAGGCACACAACAGCCTAGCTAAATTCAAAAGGTGGAGCATACCAGAAAGTCCCCTTGTTTTTAAAATCTGCATAAAGTCACTTTGAAGGATAATCCCCTTGATGCAAAAGTAATATTATAAATCTTAAATGTAGCAATTTAAATAGAAACAAACTAACACTCACCACTGAATAGTGACAAATAGTATTTTTACTAAAATGTTATTTAAGGGCTCTGCTACATTAGCAACAAATGTTATATATATATATATATAAATCAATTAACCAAAATGTCCTCTGTGTCTCAAATTAAAGTCTTCATTGTATCCAGTGCCAGTGACAAATGTTGCTAAATAAACCAATGAATCTTTCCGTGTCACAAATCAAAGTTTTCCTAATATCCAAAGAATCCTCAAATGTAATATATCTTTTTATTGCTCCGTCAAAGTGAGCGCACACTTTTCACCTAAAACTGAAATGCCAATAGGCAATAGCCAAACTTTTTTTTACATTTCTGTCCAAGGAAAGAAAAACAACACAGATGTTTTTCAAGAGTAGGTATCATGGCTGATTGCAAGTTTTTTTTCAGGGTGTACTGAGAAAGGTCGTCGTAGAATTGCAAGTGCTGATAATTGGGCGGTATGTGATCCTTGGAACGCATGACCGCCATTAACTGCTCTTTAACGTGAAAGAAGTGTAGTCTCAGGATAACATCTCTGGGTATATTGTCGGGAAGATAAGATGGTTTCGGGAGACGGTGGATCCTGTCGATCGTAATGTCGATTGCTGTGAGATCTGGGAGGAGTTCTGAGAACATAGAGGCGGCGTAGGCATTGAGCTCACTTTGCTGCACTGATTCAGGGACTCCCCTTATTTTTAAGTTATTCCTCCAACTCCTGTCCTCCAAATCTGCCAACTTAGCTTTTACATCCTCCAACTCATCTTCTCCCTGTTCCTGGGCATCTACAAGATCATTGATCGTAGTGGCGTATTCGCCCATCTTGGTTTCGATATGTGTCCACTGCTTGTATGTCTTTGTGAAACTTATTCATGCAGAACATCATATCTGCCTGAATGGTGCTTCTGAGGGAGAGCAGCATGTCCTTCAGCACAGTATCTATGACAGGCTGGTTTGTGGTGGGGAATTTTTCAATCCGAGCTGGGAGTTCCCTTGTGTCATCCCCTGAGTCTGCATCAGGCATCGGCACTGGGCTGCATTGCGGTTCCTCCATTCTGAACCTAGCCTTTTGTTTGTGGAGTGTCTGGACATGATCGCGGGCTGCCCTGGGAACCACTGTGTCTGCCATTTGAGGCAGAGGAGAGGGGAGAAGAGTGAGCAGGGCGCACCGGCGTGGAGGACGAGCCGGTGCCATCCCGCCCATCTCCATGCTGACTGAACGGAAAGAATTCCGTCAGTTTTTGCGGCTTTCTGTCCTCCTTCCTCTTCCTCGTCATGGCCGGAGGGCCCCCCAAGAGTGTAGGTACTGGTCCCGGGTTGTGAGATCCGCCTGGTCTACTGCTTTGTATTGCTAAGTGTCCCGCCGGTATGGAGCTCTGCACTCAGGCGTCCATCACTGTCCGCGGCTAGCCACTCCCCAAGAGGGTCACCTCATAAGCGGCGATGTCGCTACAGTTGTCAGCGGTTTTTGCGTCTGGAGTGGGGCGGCGGGGTCATAAAGCCATTGGTTGCATAGTAGTGGCGCTCCCCCTGCGCTCTCTAGAGTGGTGTGCTACATAACAATTGGTCTAGATACAAGTGTTCCTGGGACTAAATCAGGCAGTGGTTAATGAATGAGTCCAGCAATCTATAGGTGACTCCAACAAGGCACTAATCAGGGGAGAGGGGTAGTTGGTTAACTGAGAGGGCTGGGTGTACGTAGAGCAGCAAGATGGCCGCCGACTTCCAGGAGTAGGCCGAAGCCGCAGACTTTCCTGAGAGGGGGGGGCTGGCTGATTGATCTTAGAGTCTGTGTATGCCCAGTATCACACCCTCAGGCCGCGATCATAACCCTACACCTGGCCGCAAGTTGTTGACAGCCCGGGAGGACAGATGTTCAGGGTAAGGCCGGAGCCTAGTTACTCACTGTGCCCTGGTGGAGAAAGGAAGGGGTCCAGACCGTAGGCTGCAAGATGGCGCCGCAGAGCTCCACGATCCACGGCCGGAATTTCGGGGCTTTATCCCCTGCCGAGCGGGCAGGTTGTGACCTCCGGGGGTGTCTCGGCTGGCGGCGTATGCAGTGCTCCCCCCCTTCCGATGTCCAGGATGCAGCTCTGGAGAAAGCACAGGATTGCAAGGTTTTTTAACTGCTTCCCAAACTCCCGCCACAGCAAGATGGCAGGATAGTGTGAATTGCCGTCATTGTACGTCAGCTCGTTTAAGTGATACAGTGAGTGCGCGCGCCATGGGAGCGTGCTTGCGAGTCTGGCAATGTCCTCCAGTGACCTGTGATTGCGGTGTACAGAGTAAGAACAGGGATCTGCCAACGTATACAAGGTGGATCCCCGTTCTGCCAGATGATCGGGAACAGCAATCTCTGTCATGTCCCTGGCAATCCATCCCCCTACAGTTAGAACATGCTGAGGGAACACAGTTAACCCCTTGATCGCCCCCTAGTGTTAACCCCTTTCCTGCCAGTGTCATTTACACATTGATCAGTGCATTTTTATAGCAATCAATGTAATGTCATAGGTTCCCAAAAAGTGTAATTTGAGGTCAGATTTGTTTGCTGCAATGTCACTGTACTGCTAAAAATTGCTGATCGTGGACTCCCTGGATTAGCCCCATAACCTCCAAGCCCCTTAATTCTTAGAACTGGATAGTAGTGGCCTAGGCCAAAGCAAATTACTTCTTCTGCTTTTAACTTCTGACCTTTATTCTTCTCCCTTTCTCTCCTTCCCTTCTTCTCCTCTCCTCGTCTGTCTTACTTGATGCCAATGTGGGAGCTACGTAAAGTGACTCCAAGTACCTGATCAACTTTGGTGATAAGGGCCCCGATCTCAGGTTATGCTTAAGGTGCTACAGCTTGATCAAACCTTACAAAGAAGTTATAATTATTCAGTTCAGGCCCAAGCGGGCAGTAGCCTAATTCAACCGTATTTACCTTTATATTTGTTTTTATATTACAGTCATATGGATCAGAAATGTGGTCACCTTTTAAGAGTGCATGGATCTTTCTGTACTGATTAACTATTTGTATCCTAAGAAATGTGTTAAACTTTTAAAATAAAAATATATTGCAAAAAAAAAAATGCTGATCGCCGCCATTACCAGAAAAAATGATAAAAGTCCCTGAATCTATCCCTTAGTTTGTAGAAGTGAACCAAACAATTTATGCCTATTGCGATTTTTCTCACCAAAAATATGTAGAAGAATATATATTGGCCTAAACTGACAAATACATTTTTTACATATTTTTTTGGATGTATATTATAGCAGAAAGTAAAAACAAAAATGTTTTAAAAAAAATAAAAAAAATGTACGCACTTTTTTTTGTTTATAGCGCAAAAAAACGCAATGCTCGCAGGGAACCGAGCCTGGAACAGTAATACATCGGGTGGATGTTTCAGCAGAGGACACAATGGGAAGACATCGCAGGATCCTCGGGACAAGGTAAATAACCTGGCCAGGATACTGCGATGCTATCCCGAGTGTGGCTCGGGGGTTACCTCTTTTGGTAATGAAAATTCACCCCGAGCCACACTCTGGATTACCGCCAGGGAGGTTAAGCTTTGAAAAAACAAACAAAAAAAAAAACTGGAAGCTGATTGGTTTCTATGCAGAGCTGCACCAGATTTTGCTCTCTGCAGTTTTAGTAAATCTGACCCGCAGTATTCACATCTAGCTACTATTGATAATGAAGATCTACCTACAGAGCACAGCCAATGTTAATTATGGCAAGCATGATTGCCCAGCTCTCTCATAAACAAAGAGAACTATGTAGTATTTTTTCCTTCCTAGAGAGCCCAGAAAAGAGGTCTATGCCATGTGAATGAGGACATGTAACACACATAAAGTAGGTGTAATTGAAATGTGGCTGCAAAAGTGGAAATACACAGCTACATTCACATTGCCATAAAAAAATGCGAGAACAAAAAATGTATTATTTTCAAATCTGAAGGCACCTGCATTGTTTTCAATGGAGACATTCCCACGAATGCCTAAACATGCACTGCGTTCAGATCCAAAAGACACAAAATCCCTAAATCTGCATCTAAGGACATACGTGTACATGTATACTATGCATTCTGGTATTGAACAAAAAAAAAAAAAACAGGCCAATTATGCATTTATAACAGATCTAAAAGCATTTCTGCAGTGACTGTTAGGCCCCTTTCACACATGCGGACCGTATGTCCGCTTTTTCATCAATCCGTTTACAGATTAAAAAGGGACATACATTGATCCCTATGAGATAGCAGGTGTCAGCAAATGTTCATCCGCTGACACCTGATCTCATCGGTGTCCGCAATACTCCGATCCTGCAGATGGAGGGAAATCCTATTTTTCCATCCATCTGCAGAGCGGATCGGGTGAACACGGACAGACAGTCCATGTTCATTCGATTCCCCCATAGAGGAGAGCGGAGATCTGACAGGGCGGTCCCTGCACAGTGTGCGGGGACCGCCCTGTCATCTACCAGCTCAGCGGGGATCAACGGAGGGATCCCGCTGAGCAAGCAGATACACATGTACGGATCTTCAAGGGATCCATACATGTGAAAGGGGCCTTACACAAAAACAACATTTTTTTTTTATGGCCTTGAGAATGTAGCCTAAAATGTATAATGAATTTGATAAATATGGGGAGCAAGAATCATTGTGAGCCCTATTATATCATGAGCCCATGGATGATTTTGCCCTATACACTTCTTCTTCTTCTTCTTCTTCTTCTTATTCTTATTATTATTAGTTTGCAGGATTTTTACAGTGCCAACAGTCTGCACATGCTTTACAAAATTAAGAGATATAGTACAGTTGTAACAAAGAAGGTGACGGAGGCCCTGCTTATGAGAGCTTACAATCTAAAAGGGAGAATGTGGATCAAATATTAAAAGTAGCTGGAGAATCTGCTCATGACATCTGTGGACAGTCTGTTTTCACTTTCAATAGATTTTTATTGAAAAATGTAAGTACAAAACAGTGTAAAAGGATTTTTGTAATTGCCAATATAATATTAGATCAGGGGTCTCCAAACTGCAGCCCCAGGGCCAGATGTGGCCCTTTGCTAGCCTTTATCTGGCCCTTGGGTCACAATTCCTCCCACTGACATGAGGCACTATTCCTCCCATTGATATCAACAATGGGGCACTATATTATCCACTGATACCAATGATGGGATACTATTCCTCCTACTAATAGGGGGAATACTCCTCTTCCTATTGATCACCAACCCTGAGGCCATATTTGTTCTCACTGAGGCCGGGCCTGTGACATTTAGTTCCCTTGCTGGCCCCGATCCGGCCCTCCTAAAGTCTGAATGGGAATAAAGTGGCCATTTGGTTGAAAAGTTTGGAGACCCCTGTATTAGATGGACAATCTGTTTTCATTGTTTCAATTCATCATCCTAACACATGCCACAAATTATTTTAAGTACCCTATGTATATATCTGTTCAGTCATGTCCAACTCTCTGCAATTCTATGGGCATGTAGATTTTAACTAGAAACTAGTGGGTTTGGACTTTTAAAGGCACACAGTAGATATAGTAAAAAACTAAAGATATTTTATTTATAGAAATGTCATAAAAAACAGTTATATATATAAAATCAAAGCAATTTAATCAATATTATAACTGGTCCACACAGGTTATCACAGTATTGGTAACCTGATACAGTTTGGTTATAGAAACTCAAAAGAGTACGATCAAAAATATAACTGTAGAGTGTATAACGAGGCGGGGGGGGGGGGGCTCTACATATTACGCGTTGTTGAATCGCTTCCTCAGGGGCATAGACATATGAATCTATTAAGATGTATACAAACAAAAACAATATTTTTTTTTATAAATAAACAACATTTTCATACATAAAATAATAAATCATTATACATCTATAGTTGCTGGTGTGGGGCAGGATACCAACAACAATAATTTATTGTTTTTGTTTGTATACATCTTAATAGATTCATATGTCTATGCTCCTGAGGAAGCATTTCAACAACGCGTAACATGTAGAGCGAGCCCTCCTTTCCTCTGGACCCACCGCCTGGTTATACACTCTTCAGTTATATTTTTGATTGTACTCTTTTGAGTTTCTATAACCAAACTGTATCATGTTACCAATACGGTGATAACCTGTGTGGACCAGTTATAATATTGATTAAATTGCTTTGATTTTATATGTATAACTGTTTTTTATGACATTTCTATAAATAAAATATCTTTAGTTTTTTACTATATCTACTGTGTGCCTTTAAAAGTCCAAACCCACTAGTTTCTAGTTAAAAACTACACATTATCGGGATGTTGGCACATTATTACTAGTATATTCACAGTATCACCCTGTGGGGATATACGTTAAACCTAATCCTTTTCATAATTCTATGGGCATCATGGCTGATAGGCTTAAGAGCCTTTTACATTTCCATTGAATTTTTTTCCAATTAAGTTATGTCTTTGGAGTGTGGGAGGAAACTGGGGTACCTGGAGGAAACCCACACAAACCCAGGGAAAACACGCAAACTCCATTCAGTGTTTAAACTTTAATTACTCATGCTTATGTTCTCAATTGTAGGTTCCCGGAGAGGACTTCAAAGCACTTCTTGTGCTACGTATCAGATGATCGCCCTGACTGAGCACCTGCTGCAGTCTTGACCCAAGACAATCGATAAACCACCTGTCTGGAAACCAGGGACCACCTCTGTTTGTATGGTTACTACATCAGCTGGATGTCATTGTCATATATTTACCAGAAGGTGAAGCTGTCCTGGATCTAGTGGTGGTAAAGAAGGGAAGGCTCCCTTTCTCTAGGAATATATTAGTTAATAATTTCCTGCTACATAAATGAAATAATAATATAATATAACCTTCTCCAGGACTAAAGATTAATTCTCAGTTTTTTTTTTCAGAGTAGTTTAGGAAAATATTGTTTGAAGAAAAAAAAAATACTTTACTTGGAGAGCATGTTTTTGGATGTATTTAGTGCAGTCTTATAGTGTTAATTAATTTTTTTTTTTGTGTGTGTGTATTTAGTCATTATTCGTGTATATTTGCTTTGTATTTTAGTTTTCCTTTTTTCTTATTTTTTTTTTTTTTAACAATGTTTTACCTTTTTAACTGCCGAAAATGTTTAAAAAAGTGGGGTAATGAGGGATATTTTTGGCACAAAAAGTGGTTCAAGATGGTTGGAAGGTTCTTCTATGAAATAGCACATTAGACCTTAAATCAACTATGTTTGTTTTATTGTTTCTTATTTGTGTATAGGATCATTATTTGTGTACTAGTTTTTTATATTTTTTTTTACTGTTTTTAAAAAAACAAAACATCTAATAAAGGCATTTTTTTTTTGACACAAGAAGGAGTCCAAGATAGTTAAGAGGAATTTCCATACCCTTCAGAAATCATTTAACTGATTCAGCCCCGGACCATTTTGGTAGTCAAAGACCAGGCCACTTTTTGTGATTTGGCACTGTGTTGCTTTAACTGACAATTGTGCAGCCGTGCGACGTGGCTCCCAAACAAAATTTACCTTCTTTTTCTTCCCCACAAATAGAGATTTCTTTTGGTGCTATTTGATTACCTCTACAACTTTTTTTTTTTTTTTTTGCGCCATAAACAAAAAAAGACTGCCAATTTTGAAAAAAATTCAATATTTTTTACCTTTTGGTATAATCAATATCCCCCCAAAAAATATATAAAAAAAACATTTTTTTTCCTCACTTTAGGCCGATACGTATTCTTCTACATATTTTTGGTAAAAAAAATTGCAATAAGTGTTTATTGATTGGTTTGCGCAAATGTTATAGCTTCTACAAAATAGGGGACTGTTTTATGTAATTTTTATTAATACTTAATAATATTTATTAATAATAATAATATTTATTAATATTTAATAATATTTTATTAATAAATATTTCTTTACTAGTTATGGCGGCGATCAGTGATTTTTTATTCCTTTACTAGTTATGGCGGCGATCAGCGATTTTTTATCGTGACTATGACATTATGGCGGACACATCGGACACTTTTGACACCATTTCGGGACCATTGTCATTTTTACAGAGATCAGTGCTATAAAAATGCACTGATTACTGTATAAATGACAGTGGCAGTGAAGGAGTTAACCACTAGGTGGCTCTGCCGGGGTTAAGTGTTCCCTAGGAAGTGATTCTTACTGTTAGGGGGTGTGGCTACACGTGAAACGTTGCTGATGACCATCCCGATCACGGGTAATTATTCCCCTGTTTTGCTCTTGCCGACCGCCATCGCGGGCCTCCCGGGAACAGTGGGACCCGCAGTGGCAAATTTAAAGGGACGTACCCATACACCAATCTGCCTGCACGTACAGTGGTGTCGACGTAAATAGTTGTGCAGCGGTCAGCAGGTGGTTAAAGGACATTAGACCTGAAAAAAATAAAAAAAAACACCTTAAGCCCCCAGTCACACTGGTGAAATTTGTTTGATAGTTTCAGATCACATGACAAGTCGCACACTGTTGTCCTCGATGGTAGACCCAGAGTTGCACCGATTTTGAAAGTAGTTCATGCACTACTTTTTGCAAGTTCTTGTGCGACTTGCATAGATATCTGTGCATGAAGTCGCACAGATGTCTTCCAAGTTGCACCTAAATTCGCATTGACATGCGGCTTAGAACCTGTGCAATTTCAAGGGAAGTTGCATAAATTTAAAGCCACATTCGGAAGCAGACCTTGCAGTAAAATACAAACTCTGCTAAAATTGCCAAGGCCCCGCTTCCCCTTTATCAATTACTTCCTATTAAAAGATGTAAGATGTAGATGGCAAGGAAAAAGTTTGATTTATACAAATTCCCCCCGTCTGTATGATGCCACCGCATCCATCCAGTATGATTGGGGGACAGTGAAATCTTGCGAGAAGACACTCATGTCCATTGTAAGAAAGTCTTCTTGGAAGATTTCCATTGCTCAGCAATACCCAGGAATCTTCCTAGAACCAATGGACATCATTCTTGCCTAGGTGCCATGGGCAGCAGAAGACAGGGTTGAGGTAAGTATAACCACTAACTTTTTTTTTACATGCACATTTTACACCAACAGTCAGTGAGGGAGGAGAAAACGTAGACAGTGCATTCAAAGTCTTAATTGTACATTCCCTATTGCCCAAAATGAAGGTACAGTAAAACCTTGGTTTGCAAGCATAATTCGTTCCAGAAACATGCTTGTAATCCAAAGCACTTGTATATCAAAGCATTTTTTTTACAGGGTATTAACTAGAAGAGAGGCGCCTCTAAGTGTAGCAATAAGTTGCTAAATGTTGTACCTTCATTAACTACTTAAGGACAGCCTCCTGCACATATACGTCGGCAGAATGGCACGGCTGGGCACAAGCATGTACCTGTTCGTCCTCTTTAAGTGCCAAGCCGTGGATCGTGGGTGCGCGCCCGCGACCCGGTCCGAAGCTCCGTGGCTCCGTGAAGCGCAAAAAATAAAAAACGCAGAGGTGATCAAATACCACCAAAAGAAAGCTCTATTTGTGGGAAAAAAGGATGTTAATTTTGTTTGGGAGCCATGTCGCACGGCCAAATCGCAAAAAGTGGCCTGGTCTTTGACTACCAAAATGGTCCGGGGCTGAAGTGGTTAAATGACTTCTAAGGGGTATGGAAATTCCTTTTAACTATCTTGGACTCCTTTTTGTGTCAAGAAAAAGGCCAGGTCCTTTACCTGCATTTTGGTCCGGGTCTTAAGTGGTTAAATGTAACCATATTGCTACACTTAGAGAGTCTCCTCTCTTCTTTTTTATACTCAGTTGGGACACGACGCTACTCTTATATCAAGACATCGCTTGTATATCAAGGCAAAATTTATTAAAACATTTTGCTTGTCTTGCAAAACGCTCTTAAATCAAGTTACTCTCAACCCAAGGTTTTACTGTATTTTGATGAAATTTACTGATTTCCACTAAACTTTCAGGGTATCGTTATCCAGAACTTTGCTATGGCCTTTATAGTATATTTTCAATATATTACACCAGAGTAATCAATGTTACCTTGTGGATTCTTCCAGATCTGGTACTCAAGGATAAGGATATGGGCACTTAAACCCCCTTCCTAACCAGATACATTTTCAGCTTTCGGTGCTCTCACAATTTGTCATACAGCACTGTACACATCTGAAATTTTTGTCCTCTTTTTCACACAAATAGAGCTTTCTTTTGGTGGTATTTGATCACCTCTGCGTTTTTTTATAAAAGTAAAAAGACTAAAAATCCTGTAAAAATTAAAAATAAATTCTTGTTTCTGTCATATTAGCGGGTTATTTCTCACACACAGCATATACATACCACAAATTACACCCCAAAACACATTCTGCTATTCCTCCCGAGTATGGCGATACCCCATGTGTGAGACTTTTACACAGCGTGGCCACATACAGAGGCCCAACATGCAGGGAACGCCATCAGGCGTTCTGGAACACCAAGGCCAATTCTGAGGCCGCGTACACATGTACGAGATCCTCGTCGGGCTAAACCCATCGTTCCGCCCGACGAGGTTCCCGATGAGCGGTCGGAAAAGCTTGTCGAGCCAAAGTCCTCATTGAACAACGAGGAAAAAGAGAGCGTGCTCTCTTTTTTGGCTCGTCCGAAGTGTACACACGACCGAGAACCTCGGCAGAATATGGATCCCAGCGAGCTTCTCGCTGGATTCTGCCGAGAAGCTCGGTCGTGTGTACGCCGCCTGACATTTCTCTCCTACATGGAAAAATCATCATTTATTTGCTAAAAAATTACTTAGAACCCCAAAACATTATATATGATTTTTTTCAAAGACCCTAGAGAATACAATGGCGGTTGTTGCAACTTTTTATCTTGCACAGTATTTTCGCAGCAATTTTTTGAACGCGTGTTTTTAAAAAAAAAACAGTTTTGTGCTTAAAAAAAAACAAACAGTAAAGTTAGCCCAATGTTTTTGCATACTATGAAAGATGAAGTTACGCCGAGTAAATAGATACCTAACATGTCACCCTTCAAAATTGCACACGCTCGTGGAATTGCGCCAAACTTTGCTACTTAAAAATCCCCATAGGTGACGTATTTGCAAGGTATTGGGGTATTGAAGTATTGTGGAATATTGAGGGTATTGCGGAGTATGGGGGGTATTGCACAGTATGGGGGATATTACACAGTATGGGGGGTATTGCACAGTATGGGGGGTATTGCACAGTATGTAGGAAATCGAGTCCACGGATTCCGTGGGCATGATCACAGAGCTTGCGGCGGCAGGAATTTCAAGGCAACGTACCTGTACATTGCTTTGCGCACAGGAGCCATTCTGCCGACTTATATCTACTGGCAGCGGTCGGCAAGTGTTTAAAGTGATTTCTCAACAAAATAAAGCATGGAGACATGGGTGGGTGGGGGATTTTGGTTTGTGGTGCTCAGATGCAGTGAAGATCTGATTTAAGACATAGGGGTTGATTCAGTGGTGTATTTAGGTTTTGTGCTGCCCTAGACCTGACTAAACTCGTGCACCCCCTAATTTAAATATGACCCACCCCTTCCTGTCAAGGCCACACCCCTTTCTGTTTAAGACCCGCCCTGAGATTTTCGAATGGGGACACTAGTTCTGAGGGCAATGGATTCCCTTCATTTGCATAGATTTCTTCTCACTTCCTGTTTGGCTATGGGGCAGGAAGTGAAGGGAAATCTCTGCAATTGGACAAGGATGGTAAAAAATAAACTAACAGGGGCCATAACCCTCCCTTACTCTTTCCAAAATGTAAAAAAAAGGTGTTGGCTATAGTTCTACTTCTGATAATTTTATGGAGAAAACTAAGAAGATGTAACCATGCCAATAGTGCAGCAGGAAACATATAGCCACAGTGCGGCCGCTTTATGGGAACGCTAGACTAATTTGCCTCTCAGCTCAGTCCGCCCCATAACAGTGTAGCCGACGGGGACTCTTTCCATGCTGCCCCCAATCCCCCCTCCCCCCCCCCCCGGCAAAGTGCTGCCCTAGACCTAGGCCTTGTTGGCCTAGGCCAGGATACAGCATTGGGTTTATTTACTAAAGGTAAATAGACTGTGCACTTAGTAAATGAGGTAAAGGTTCTCTTTGCAAAGAATAACCATTTTTGCTTGCACATGATTGGATGATGGAAGTCAGCAGAGATCCTGCTCATTTACTAAGCTCTGGAGCAACTGCACTTGCAAAGTGCACATTCCATTTGCCTTTAGCAAATCCATCCCATAGTCTTCAGACTGCTTGGGTCATGAGTTGGGTCAAGCAGTGATAGGTGGCCAAGCCTTGGTTTCGGTTTCTAGTTAGGTGTCATAGAATTAAATGCCTGCTGTAGATTATTTGCTGTGCTTAGAATGAGTTTGTCTTTCATAAACTCCCTCCTTTACAAAGACTTCATCTGCAGTGGGAGAGCTCAGTAAACAGTTCCATTCAAGCTCAGTTGAAAAGCCTTGAACCATTGTCACCTCTGCCACTGAAGAGGTTAATAAATGTCCTATCCTTATTACATATTTCCGCAATACAAACAGATTAATAACATGCATGGGCTCCGCAGAAGCACAAACATCTATTATACCTATTGCATCTCGCATTAATGTGTTGGCCCTTTCTGAGAGCAAGTTGAGAGGCTGTACTGGATGTCCAGTGCCCAAGTGTGATTTCATGCAGTATCCATTAGTGTGCTGTTGTGATTTTCAAATGTTTATGGCTTTTTCTGTAATTTAGATCCTTTACAGCAATTATGTAATTATACACTAAAACAGAGAACAAATATCAATTTGCAATTCTGTAAGTGTATGCAGTACCAGTGCCACCTAGAGGAAGAAGCCAGCACTACGGCATGCTTTCAAAAATGTAAAAAAATTGTGTGTTTAAATTGTCGAGCTGCTTTCGTATTTGCAAAACAAGATGTTTTTTATTTTGTGTTTTTTTCTTAAAGGTTATCTACATTTAACATAAATTGGTGAATACAGTCAGATACAAGCAGCCATGGCTCTCTTTATGGTCTTGTATACATTGTTTTTTGTTTTTTTTTCCGCTGCCTGATTGCATACAAATTGAAACTCTTAAGGTTTCACCTCATATTATATGTATTTGGTAAATCTGAAGACAAAAATCTTCAGATAATCTGATGGTGTGTATGGGGCTTAAACGATCACCTTGTTAAACAACCTATTCAATTAAAAATAGAAATATAATGCAAAACATTTGTGTATGGATATATATATATAATATATATATATATATATATATATATATATATATATATATACACATATATATATATATATATATATATATATATATATATATATATATATATATATATATATATATATATATATATATATATACATATATATATATATATATATATATATAAATACCCCTTTCCCTTTTTTATTAGTGATCACATTTACTGTGTTCTCAGTTGCATAAGAGCTGGTGGAGGATGAGCTGCAGTACACTGAGCTTCCCAGTGAATGGTTGTGCAGTGGGACATGTCAGGACAAGTCTGATCATTGGAGGAGAGTGCACTGAGTTTCCAGCACAGCTAGAGAACTGACCACTGCATCCTATGCTGCTTAGTGTGGTCAGTTTTTAAAGGGAAAGCAAGAGGATTAGCAGGAAAACCAAGGATTTCACAAAAAAGGAAGCAATACAAAGAGAACGGGATAATTTCTCATACAAGTACATGGTACAGTGGCCTCATATCAGGAATATTAAGTGTTGGGGTAACAAACACTTTAACTCTTCAATAAGACACAGAAGTTGAATCCAATTAAATTTTACATGGGATTTTTTTACATGGGAACATAGAGGAAACTGTGAGGGTCTAGATAGAACTGATCTAACTAGCACTAAACAGGAGGAGGGGGGGGGGCACAGGGAAATACCAAATCACATAAGTGAACAAGTTTTGGTGGCTCTAAACCATCAGTAGATGTCAGCATACATCAAAGCAATAGTAGTAACCTAATACAGTTCAATACAACACATATATGGGGGACAGAACAATACTAATTTTGCTGAAAGTGTTTTATTTGCATTAGATGCTGTCTTGGGCAATCCTTATTTTGCTGCATGTTATATAATGCCTTTGCATTCTGTTATAGGTTGTTCTTTTCCTCATACAAGTCAAGTGAATACAAACAGAGGCAACTCTGGAGAAACACCCAGGCCCGTCTTAATAGGATCATGGGCCCCTGGGCAAAGTAATGCACTGGGGCCCCTACCAACCTGCCCCAATTTACGCACCCACTCTCAAGAATGAAAGTATAAATAATTGATAGAATTAAAAATATATTTATTAATACTTTCAATAAAATAGATTTTAAACAATAAGAAAACATGCCATAAGTCTAGGAATAATCAACACAAGGGCACAGTATAGGGGGAGTCAAGAGGGCACAATACTGGGATCAGGAGGGCACAATACTGGAACCAGGAGGGCACAATACTGGGATCAGGAGGGCACAATACTGGAATCAGGAGGGCACACAACTGGGATCAGGAGGGCACAATACTGGGATCAGGAGGGCACAATACTGGAATCAAGAGGGCACAATACTGGGATCAGGAGGGCACAATACTGGAATCAAGAGGGCACAATACTGGGATCAGGAGGGCATAATACTGGAATCAAGAGGGCACAATACTGGGATCAGGAGAGCACAATACTGGGATCAGGAGGGCACAATACTGGGATCAGGAGATAACAATACTGGAATCAGGAGAGCACAATACTGGGATCAGGATGGCACAATACTGGGATCAGGAGAGCACAATACTGGAATCAGGAGGGCACAATACTGGGATCAGGAGAGCACAATACTGGGATCAGGAGGGCACAATACTGGAATCAGGAGGGCACAGTATTGGTATCAGGAGGGCACAATACTGGGATCAGGAGGACACAGTACTAGAATCAGGAGGGCACAGTACAGGGATCAGTTGGGCACAGTGCTGGGATCAGGAGGGCACAGTACATGTTCCCGGGACACTGCCTGGGACACGGCTATCCAGGGGCAGCTTAGTAAAAAGGGTGACTGTCCTGTTAAATCCATGACAGTTGGCAAGTATGATGTAATGTAAGATTATGTGCCTGGGGCCCCTGGGCACTGCCCAGAGTTGCCCATGGCCTGGCAACACGTAATTTTTTCATGCAAGCATACTACATTTGCTTCTGCAACCCGTGTAGAGTAATGCTATATTAAGGAAATGGTGGCCCAGCAAATTAATGATAAATAAACAATTGAGTAAAGACAAATAGATATGTTTATCTTCATAAATAGATCCTTTACTTTTAGCTTCATGTGGTGCATTTTATAATTCTATTTTATGTGGTCTGACAACATGGTATTCTCACAGTCCATATCTTGCTTAGGAAATGTGTTACATTCAATGTTTCAGCACCATTGTGTCTATCAGACTCTTTCAGTTTCCATGTCAAGTGTAAACACACTTAATCTACTTGTGTACATTGGATTTAAAGGCTCAGACATGTCAGTTTCTTTGGTGACAAAGTAGCAGTTTTATAATGGAAGTGACAACTCTGGTAAATATTGAAACATTGGATTACATGATTAGGTAAAATCTTCTGATAGTATATTGGTGCCAGCCGCAGTATTAGTAGCTATGGATAGAGACATGGGCCCAGATTCAGAGAGAATTAGATTATCGTAGCGTATCAGAAATACACTACGCCGCCGTTTTTTACCTGGCTCTACGTGGAATCCAGGTAGATTTTGTCCAGTAAACGACGGCGGCGTAGTGTATTTCTCCCGTCGCAATCCATCTACGCGAGTAGGGGGCGTGAAGCATTTAAAATAGGCGCGTTCCCGCGGCGATCGAACTGCGCATGCTCCGTTCGCAAATTTCCCGCCGTGCATTGCACGAAATCACGTCGTTACGTCATTCGTTGTTTGAGTAGCGTCGTTTACGGACATTTCTATTCCCGAACGACTTACTTAAAAAAGAAAAAAAAAATTAAATTTGACGCGGGAACGACGGCCATACTTAACATGGGCTACGCACCGTTAGACCAGCAAAAAGCTGGTCTAACAGTACGTAAAAAAAAAAAGACGTAAGCGATTGCGAAGACCGCTCGTATCTTCGTGGATCGCCGTAAAAACTCATTTGCATATCCCGACGCATCAAAATGACGCAAACTCCTCCCAGCGGCCGCAAAAATATCGCAGCGTAGATCCGAAGGCTTACGAAGACGTAAGCCTCTCGGATCGAAGCCCGAAGCCGCCGTATCATGGTTTGAGGATTCAAACTAGTGATACGGCGCGCGAAATTTGAAATTACTCCTGTCTAACACCAGTTAGACAGGCGTAATTGCTCTATGAATCTGGGCCATGGTGTGCGGGATGTCATACTATCTGGGCGGATGTTTATTTTACATTGTTGTTCCTTGTTGAAGACTCCTGCGAAGTGCTCTTATTAAATAAAATGTGGTTTAAGCAGACCTAAGCCTTTCTCTGAACATTACCAATCTGAACTGGTCTAATAGGCAAAGCTGTATAATACCTACCAATTGGCAGTGCTGGCCTTGATGAGCACCGCCATTTTGGTAAAGCATATGGATGCTTTAAAGGGGTCACATCGAGGCAGAGCCAGCCAATTAGTAGTTCTGTTTAAGCAATGATCTTACCCTTTGACCGCTCCTGCCATTATGGGAAATGCTCAGAGGAAGGGAGATTGTAGCTGCTGATTGGTTGGCAATAGCCGGCTTTATCTATTAAATGAGATACATGGCAGCTAGGGGTGGGTTCAGAAGAAGCCAATGCATAGAACAAAGCACATATAAAGCTGGTTGCATGTTCATGCATGTTTTCGAGAATATGCTAATTCACGTGGCCACACTGTGGACATATGCACATGGGAGGCACACAGGCAACCATGCTTAAAGTTACATTAAACAATATCTTTATTTTCCAAAACTAAGCTTTTCCCAACCACTACATATTGGCTCTGTAACCTAATTTGGTTTAAATAATTTCCTACTGTGTTATTTTGCCTCCTTATAAAGTTCTCCATGAACTCATGAACATTTTCTCCTAGTCCATAGTATATCTCAGAAGCAAGTAAGAGAGGATGTTCCTACATACATTGCAACCATAGAGAACAAACATTGCCACCCTCTAACAGGAAGGTTGAAAAATAAGGGATCTGGAGGTTTGAATGAGCCTGAGAGCAACAGAAGGCTCTCTTTTTGAGTAAAGAATGCATACTGATATCGAATTATTATTTTTTTAACCAAATTTTAGTGTCACTTTAATTGAGCCAGGAAGTTCATGGATGGTCTTCAGCTATTACCTTGAACCGGTCCTTTAGATCTGCTTTCCTGGCCTGCCTTTGAACTTGTCTTCTCTCCTCCTTCCTGCCTTTGGACTTGTCTTCTCTTTGCCTTCCTGCCTTTGGACTCGTCTTCTCTCCTCCTTCCTGCCTTTGGACTTGTCTTCTCTTTGCCTTCCTGCCTTTGGACTTGTCTTCTCTTCGCCTTCCTGCCTTTGGACTTGTCTTCTCTCCTCCTTCTTGCCTTTGGACTTGTCTTCTCTCCTCCTTCCTGCCTTTGGACTTGTCTTCTCTTCGCCTTCCTGCCTTTGGACTTGTCTTCTCTTCGCCTTCCTGCCTTTGGACTTGTCTTCTCTCCTCCTTCCTGCCTTTGGACTTGTCTCCTCTCCGCCTTCCTGCCTTTGGACTTGTAATCAGAGTCTTCGAGTAAGGAATGCGACGACCCTAATAACCAAGGCCTGGAGTGTGCCTTTGGCCGGCTGGTAGGTACGCCTGAAAGAGGGCATACCCTGAACAAGAAAAGTACAATGAGAATGTATGAAAGCTGGGGGAATGGGTGGGTGGGAACCCAGAACCCGACGCCGACCCAGCACCGACAGGGAGGGAGTCTTAAGTACTCTCAGACTCCTCCCACAAATACAGGCCGGCCTCCGGCCAGCCTTCTGACTTGTAATCAGAGTCTTCGAGTAAGGAATGCGACGACCCTAATAACCAAGGCCTGGAGTGTGCCTTTGGCCGGCTGGTAGGTACGCCTGAAAGAGGGCAAAAGACACATGTTTAGGTGAAGAGGGGTAGATGAGCGACCAAGAAGCAAAGCAGCACGCGCCCGGATGGCAATCGTACGTACACCTGATAAGTAGCCGTTTATGACTGGATAAGCTACCGACTCGTGACCTGTGATAGAAGGAAGCCCCTGCCGAATGCGTGAAGCAGCCCTGAACTTGACCAATGCCCCGAGAAAGAATGGTTCGAGCCTGCGACAACCCATATGAGAGCCTGACACACTTAAGATGAGCGGACACTTGTGGGCAACTGAACCAGAACTGGCCCTGAGAAGCCCCTGCAATAATGCCTAACAATGAAAGCCACAACCGGACACCAGATACGTAGCCCCGTGAGGAAACCCCCCCCCCCCCCCCCCAACCCCTGGCCTACCCATACTTAATAGGAAAGTGAGCGGGTGAGTTGCAAAAATCTGACAACTAGCAGGAGCCTAAAGTGCTGGATACCTGATGGACATGTTGACGGAGCAGAAGGACGAAGCCCTTGCGCTAAGGTAACAACAACCCAACATGGCCCATACCGACCCACAGAACCCGTTCTTACCTGATAGACTTGGTTAGCAGGTTACAGGCAGAAGCAAGACCCGATGATGCTGCACAAAAAAGACTCACCTTGCCACTGGCATGACTGATGAAAACGAGCATAAGGATAGATGACATCGGTATGGCAGCTAACCCAAACCACCCCCCCCCAAGTGCTTACCGCCAGACCACGGACAAGTACCTAATGACCAGTTTGCAGGAGAGCAGCCCATAGTAACAATGCTACCAAACTTGCCACTAGGCACCTAAAACCCAGCCCCCCACCTACAGCATGAAGGAAGAGAACCAGACCAACCACCCCTGTAAAAGCTGCCTCCAGAAACTTGATTGGAAATGAAAGCATGACTGTCAGCTGAAGCCACAACACTGTGAAAACCTGATGATGCAGCGATGAGCCCCGAAAGTAGATCTGAAAGTACCCGCAGTAGGGATGTCAGAGAAACAGGGATGGGTGATTCCACCCCCTCTGCCAAGGAACACCCATTGCTCAGTCATGAACCAGAAGGCCTGATAGACCGGACCCCCAAAAGATGACATGGCCGGCAGAAATGGAAGAGCAGGAACTGGGGGTGCGCTGACACAACCTAGACAAGACAGAAAACACACATGAAACAACAAACGCCCTCTGTGCCTACCTAAGACCGCTGCGCTTGAATGCACCCGATGACACCCCAACCCAGTGTGACTGGCATGTGAGCCTGAGTAACCTGTCGCGCAGAGACAGACAATATAACTGAACACCCAGGGTTGGTGTACCCACGGACTGCTGTGGGTAATCGAGTATGTGTAATGAATGCACGTGCAACGTATGACGTATGTAAACAGGCGAGAAGATTGTGGTCAACAATCAATTAAAAACGAAACCTCAGCCCGTATGAATCTGTAGACGTGACAGATCCTGAGATGTGAGCACTAGCTAAACAACCCAGAAGCAACGTGGACAAAATACAACGAGACATGGAAACCACAAAGACAATGCCAAGACAAACTAACACAGACAGGATTCTTGGGGGCAGCAATGCTATGACAGAAAATGAGGGGGACAGAAATCGTGGGGGCGGCAGAACTGCCGAGCCTGAAAACTTATACCAAACCTGGGGCAGAAAAGGTATGGGAGACCCTCTGACCCTGAATGCTGAGGCAAAAATTATAGGACAGAAACCTGGGCAGAAATGGTATGAGAGCAACACTGAGCCTGACATGCCGAGGCAGAAATGCAATGACAGACAGAAATGACAAGACGTGGGGGCCGTAATGCCCAGACAGAAAAACGTGGGGGCCGTAGTGCCCAGACAGAAAATCGTGGGGGCCGTAGTGCCCAGACAGAAAATCGTGGGGGCCGTAGTGCCCAGACAGAAAATCGTGAGCAGAAAGCTATGGAAGAAAACGCTATGACAGAAAACCTGGGGCAGAAACGCTATGACAGAAAACCTGGGGCAGAAACGCTATGACAGAAAACCTGGGGCAGAAACGCTATGACAGAAAACCTGGGCAGAAACGCTATGACAGAAAACCTGGGGCAGAAACGCTATGACAGAAAACCTGGGGCAGAAACGCTATGACAGAAAACCTGGGGCAGAAACGCTATGACAGAAAACCTGGGGCAGGACCTTCCGGTATGAGAGAAACGCTGAGGCAAATGTAATGACGGAAACCTGAGGCAGAATAGTACGATAGAATCACCGAGCCTGAAACGCTGAGGAAAATCTGGCAGAAACCCGGGGCAGAAAAGGTATGAGAAAAAGCTGCACCTGCAACACTGAGGCAGATATACAATGACGAATGTAATGACAGAAATCGTGTGGATCGAAACGCTAAGACAGAAAACCTGGGGGCAGAAACGCATGATACTATAGCCATAGCCAATGCAAGGACAGAACCTGAGACAGAATTGTGTGACACGCTGAGGCCGAAATAAGACAGAAAACGTGGGGGCAGAACGCTATGACAGAAAACCATGGGGGCAGAAACGCTATGACGGAAAAACCTGGGGGCAGAAACGCTACGACAGAAAAAACCTGGGGGCAGAAACGCTATGACGGAAAAACCTGGGGGCAGAAACGCTACGACAGAAAAAACCTGGGGGCAGAAACGCTACGACAGAAAAACCTGGGGGCAGAAACGCAATGACAGAAAAACCTGGGGGCAGAAACGCTATGACAGAAAAACCTGTGGGCAGAAACGCTATGACAGAAAAACCTGTGGGCAGAAACGCTATGACAGAAAAACCTGTGGGCAGAAACGCTATGACAGAAAAACCTGTGGGCAGAAACGCTATGACAGAAAAAACCTGGGGGCAGAAACGCTACGACAGAAAAACCTGTGGGCAGAAACGCTATGACAGAAAAACCTGTGGGCAGAAACGCTATGACAGAAAACCTGGGGGCAGAAACGCTACGACCGAAAAACCTGGGGGCAGAAACGCTACGACAGGAACGTGGGGGCAGAACGCTATGCCAGCAAACGTGGGGGCAGAAACACTATGACAGAAAATGTAAGGGCAGAAACACTATGACAGAAAACCTGGGGGGCAGAAACGCTATGACAGAAAACGCGGGGCAGAACGCTATGACAGAAAACGCGGGGCAGAACGCTATGACAGAAAACGCGGGGCAGAACGCTATGACAGACAACGCGGAGGCAGAACTCTTCTGACCTGAGTAAAAAGGTGGACATCCCCCCCCCCCCAAAGCCGCTAGCATGACCTCCGAGATGCGGGAGGGCAGCCCGTCCCCCTCCAAATAGCCAGCATGTGACCCCTGGAAAACAGCGGACCCCCCCCCCAAGCTGCCAGGGAGGGAGAAATACAGCGGGCGGGCGAGCATCCGCCCCCCCCCCTCCGGCGTGAACACCGGGGGAAGCAGCGGGCGGAACACAGCGGGCGGGCATCCCCCCTCCCCCCGGCGTGAACACCGGGGGAAGCAGCGGCGGCGGCTCCCTCCATGCTGGAGGGAGAAACACGGCGGGCGGGCATCCCCCCCCCCGGCGTGAACACCGGGGGAAGCAGCGGCGGCTCCCTCCATGCTGGAGGGAGAAATACAGCGGGCGGGCGAGCATCCGCCCCCCCCCCTCCGGCGTGAACACCGGGGGAAGCAGCGGGCGGAACACAGCGGGCGGGCATCCCCCCTCCCCCCGGCGTGAACACCGGGGGAAGCAGCGGCGGCGGCTCCCTCCATGCTGGAGGGAGAAACACGGCGGGCGGGCATCCCCCCCCCCCGGCGTGAACACCGGGGGAAGCAGCGGCGGCTCCCTCCATGCTGGAGGGAGAAATACAGCGGAAGGGCGGGCAAGCATCCCCCCCTCCCCCCGGCGTGAAACCCGCGAGGGACAGAGAGAACGGGCGGCCATGCCGCTGGTGAGGACGGGGTGGGCGGCCCGAGGAGTGGGAGGGAGGAAGGATGGCCCCCGTGTACCTGCCGAAACGCAGAGCTCCCCTGTGTGAGCCCGCATACAGTCCGGGGTGAAAGGCGGCTCCCGCTCCCCCCATACCGCCTGGTACACAGGGAGAACCTGGGACAAAACACCACGTGGAGCCGCCATGAGCGGGCGGGTGAACAACACCTCCCTCCTCCAAGCCAACGGCTGAATGGCGTCTGCTGACGTGACACGCCCCCTCCAACCCGACGCCGACCCAGCACCGACAGGGAGGGAGTCTTAAGTACTCTCAGACTCCTCCCACAAATACAGGCCGGCCTCCGGCCAGCCTTCTGACTTGTCTCCTCTCCGCCTTCCTGCCTTTGGACTTGTCTTCTCTCCGCCTTCCTGCCTTTGGACTTGTCTTCTCTTCGCCTTCCTGCCTTTGGACTTGTCTTCTCTTCGCCTTCCTGCCTTTGGACTTGTCTTCTCTCCGCCTTCCTGCCTTTAGACTTGTCTTCTCTCCTCCTTCCTGCCTTTGGACTTGTCTTCTCTTTGCCTTCCTGCCTTTGGACTTGTCTTCTCCCCCCGCCTTCCTGTCTTTGGACTTGTCTTCTCTCCGCCTTCCTGCCTTTGGACTCGTCTTCTCTCCTCCTTCCTGCCTTTGGACTTGTCTTCTCTTTGCCTTCCTGCCTTTGGACTTGTCTTCTCTTCGCCTTCCTGCCTTTGGACTTGTCTTCTCTTCGCCTTCCTGCCTTTGGACTTGTCTTCTCTTCGCCTTCCTGCCTTTGGACTTGTCTTCTCTCCGCCTTCCTGCCTTTAGACTTGTCTTCTCTCCTCCTTCCTGCCTTTGGACTTGTCTTCTCTTTGCCTTCCTGCCTTTGGACTTGTCTTCTCCCCCCGCCTTCCTGTCTTTGGACTTGTCTTCTCTCCGCCTTCCTGCCTTTGGACTCGTCTTCTCTCCTCCTTCCTGCCTTTGGACTTGTCTTCTCTTTGCCTTCCTGCCTTTGGACTTGTCTTCTCTTCGCCTTCCTGCCTTTGGACTTGTCTTCTCTCCTCCTTCTTGCCTTTGGACTTGTCTTCTCTCCTCCTTCCTGCCTTTGGACTTGTCTTCTCTTCGCCTTCCTGCCTTTGGACTTGTCTTCTCTTCGCCTTCCTGCCTTTGGACTTGTCTTCTCTCCTCCTTCCTGCCTTTGGACTTGTCTCCTCTCCGCCTTCCTGCCTTTGGACTTGTCTCCTCTCCGCCTTCCTGCCTTTGGACTTGTCTTCTCTCCGCCTTCCTGCCTTTGGACTTGTCTTCTCTCCGCCTTCCTGCCTTTGGACTTGTCTTCTCTTCGCCTTCCTGCCTTTGGACTTGTCTTCTCTCCGCCTTCCTGCCTTTGGACTTGTCTTCTCTCCGCCTTCCTTCCTTTGGACTTGTCTTCTCTCCGCCCTCCTGCCTTTGGACTTGTCTTCTCTCCGCCTTCCTGCCTTTGGACTTGTCTTCTCTCCGCCTTCCTGCCTTTGGACTTGTCTTCTCTTCGCCTTCCTGCCTTTGGACTTGTCTTCTCTCCTCCTTCCTGCCTTTGGACTTGTCTTCTCTCCTCCTTCCTGCCTTTGGACTTGTCTTCTCTCCGCCTTCCTGCCTTTGGACTTGTCTTCTCTCCGCCTTCCTGCCTTTGGACTTGTCTTCTCTCCGCCTTCCTGCCTTTGGACTTGTCTTCTCTCCGCCTTCCTGCCTTTGGACTTGTCTTCTCTTCGCCTTCCTGCCTTTGGACTTGTCTTCTCTCCGCCTTCCTGCCTTTGGACTTGTCTTCTCTCCGCCTTCCTTCCTTTGGACTTGTCTTCTCTCCGCCCTCCTGCCTTTGGACTTGTCTTCTCTCCGCCTTCCTGCCTTTGGACTTGTCTTCTCTCCGCCTTCCTGCCTTTGGACTTGTCTTCTCTTCGCCTTCCTGCCTTTGGACTTGTCTTCTCTTCGCCTTCCTGCCTTTGGACTTGTCTTCTCTCCTCCTTCCTGCCTTTGGACTTGTCTTCTCTCCTCCTTCCTTCCTTTGGACTTGTCTTCTCTCCGCCCTCCTGCCTTTGGACTTGTCTTCTCTCCGCCTTCCTGCCTTTGGACTTGTCTTCTCTCCGCCTTCCTGCCTTTGGACTTGTCTTCTCTTCGCCTTCCTTCCTTTGCCTTTGCCTTCCTGCCTTTGGACTTGTCTTCTCTCCTCCTTCCTGCCTTTGGACTTGTCTTCTCTCCTCCTTCCTGCCTTTGGACTTGTCTTCTCTCCTCCTTCCTGCCTTTGGACTTGTCTTCTCTCCTCCTTCCTTCTCTCCTCCTTCCTGCCTTTGACCTTTCTCCTCCTTCCTGCTGGTTCCTCTCCTCCTTCCTGCCTTTGGACTTGTCTTCTCTCCTCCTTCCTGCCTTTGACCTTTGCTGGTTCCTGACTACGGCTTCTCTCTACTGATTCCCACTTTCACCTCAGATACCTCCTGAATGGCATACTGCTGCTAATCTTCTGGTGTGATCTTGGCTTGACTCCTGTCTGCTACCCTGTCTGCTGTCTGGATCCCTGTCTATCTAGACCTTTCTTCCAGCCTGCTGTCTGTATCAGTGGGGGAGATTTGCTAAAACTGTCACACATAGAATATGGTGCAGCTGTGCATTGTAGCCAATCAGCTTCTAATTTCAGCTTCTTCAATTAAGCTTTGACAATAAAACCTGTAAGCTGATTGGTTACTATGCACAGCTTAACCAGATTCCGTGTGCACCAGTTTATCATTCTTCAGTAATTAATGAACACAGTAACTGAGTGTGTTCACTATGTTCATTTAGAAAAGAAAGGTGCTGGTAAATGACATATTTAGTAGCCCCCCCCCCCCCCCGCTCTCCATCCTGAAACATCCCCTGCAGCAGCTGGGGGGAAAGGAGGGAAACCAGCAGCACTACGTGGCGGTGGGGGGGCAAAACAAAGGAAGGCCAGGCGGTAGAGGGAATCAGCACTGCAGTGATTAGGGCACAGGTGTCAAACACAAGGCCCGCGGGCCGAATCCGGCCCTCCAGGCCATTTCTTGTGGCCCTCGCACCTCTCCTGCAACTGCAGGAGAGCTCCAGCCCTCCTCTGGTCCTCCTCCAGACCCTTACTTTCTGCTTTCATGCAATGCATCCAGCTTCTTCCCAGCAGCAGCATAAAGAAAGGGGGGGTGCACTGTGATGTAACTGAGAGTGGGGGACTAGACTTCTGATGGTGGGGTGGCCCTTGACATCTAATGTAAAGGGGAGGGGATGCGCTGGACATCTAATTTTACAGATACAACTGGCCCTTTTGAGGGCAATCATAATGCTGATACGGCCCACAATGAAATTGTGTTTGACACCCCTGGATTAGGGTGTGCCTCAGGCACACCTGGCACAACCCCTGCGCACGCCTACGTCATTACCTGTATTAATGTATTTAGCAAAATGCAAATTTACTTTGCTTAGTGAACAGCCTCAGTTGTTAGTGTAATTATTAAAGCAGAGGTCCGGCATTAAAAAAATAAAATAAAAAGTCAGTAGCTACAAACACTGTAGCTGCTGACTTTTAATAAGGACACTTACCTGTCCAGGGTGCACGTGATGTCGGCAGCCAAAGCATTGCGGCTTCACTTCCTGGTCCCCTACTGCGCATGCGCGAGTCGCGTGGCGCTATGTGAATGGGCAGATGTCTCCTGGAACACACACAAGGTCACAGAAGACACCGCTCCCCATTTCCCAGGAGGCAGCGCGAGGAGAAGAAAGAAGACGGACCGCGGATGAGGAAGTGGCAGATTAGCCACTTCTGGTAAGTATAATATATATATTTCACATTTTTTGTAGCCTTTTTGGCTTTTTTTTTTTAGGGTGGACCTCCACTTTAAATTGGGCTGCTGAGCTGTGTAATTAAAATAACTTTTCCATAGAGCAGCTTCAGATAAATAGGTGAACATGAGAAAAAGGAGTCTAGAGCTCCACCTGCTGGATGCAAATGGAAATAAATAACATATACAATATTTTAGATTTAATTTGTAAATTGAAATACCATGCAGGGGCACTCACTGCTTTTCCGCTTTCCTTTATTATGGCATTCCAAAAGCATTTTAAAGACTTGCCCAACTTTTCCTGTAGCTTCACACTTGATTAAGGTGCTTATATAGCCCCTCCAGGACTACAAAATTTGAACCCCTGATTTACCAAGCAAAGGGTTTTCTTTCTCATACAAGTATTATTCAAGTTTGTTGATGCAATAAGTACACCCTCCATGTGTATCACTTTCCCTTTCCCCATGTTTGTCTACAATGATTACAGTATATTAATCATTCCCCTTCACTTTTATGCCTGGCAACCATGTGTCTAATTTTGGCATTTAATCTTATTTATTTAAAAAAAAAAAAAAATTAAATCTGGAATTCCTGAAATGCCAGAATTGATTACTTTCTTGTTCTTTTCCACAATTATCCATTCTATTGAACTATATGCCAATTAATATGCATGGGACCTGTCTAATCTTATATTGGGAAAGTATCTGTATGAAAAATATAATTGTTTATTTATTTGTATTTTTTATTTTTATTTTGTTCTTTTCAATTTAGGTTACATGGTTTTGAAAGCTTCTTTTACCTTAGTTACTGGATAACCTCAGACATGTACCCAACTCATGCTCAACAAAAGTGAGTGCAGCAAATCTTTTATTTGAATTTTAGTTTGTTTTTAGCAGTAAAAAATAAAAAATTAGGATGCATACATAAAAAAAAAAAAAAAATAGCACTATACACCCATTAGATGAAAATGTTATATTTTGTGTTTAACAGCTAACAAATAAAAAATATTACTTTAGCCTTAAGTATAATAAATTAGAAATACATATATTTGGTCTTTTGCCTTGGGTACTTCCTGCTACTAATTGTAAATAAAATCAATGTTCAAAATCAGAGACATCTCAAGGGACAAGCCTGGAAACCGTAGGCAATCCTTTGAAATTAAGTAAATCTGCCAACCTTGCCATAGTGCCAAGTGGTGTGAACATGATACTATTAATTCTCCCTACAGCAAGAGATTGATGAAACTGTTATCAACTAGCCCCCTCTAGGGGTCATAGATAAAAAAAAAAAGACATAAAATCAAGTAAAAGAAAACCAGAATAACTGCAATAATAAAAGCATGACCAGATGGAATATTTTTACAAAATCTATTTTGCTGGATCATTTTCAATAATGTTAAAATATAGCAAAATATATACGAGAATTCCCACTTAATAGCTATTAAAATAAAGCTGCCAACCTCAGTAATCCCTGGGAAAAATATATTTCATAACTAGAGTGTTTGTTGTATTTAAAGCTGTATTAAACCCAAAAACAAACTGTTAAATTGTAGCTTACCAATTTTTAGATATGGTGGCTGCATTTGTTTTCTTTTGGCTTTTTTTCCTTTATTTTCACCTGGTGATCTGGCCAGTAAGTTTGTTATTTTTCAACTTACTTTAAAGCATAAGTTCACCTTTCCAAAAAAAAAAAAATACACATTTACAAATGTTAATTTCTTTTTCTTTTTTTTGTTAAGAGCCTGTAAAGCATTCCACCCATGATCAGCAGGTCGTGGGTATAATGCCAGGCCCCACAGACTGTCTGCTCTTACCTCTGATACAAGAAGCTCAATGAACTACCTAGAGCAGTGGTCTTCAACCCTGTCCTCAGGGCCCACTAACAGGCCAGGTTTTATGTATTACCTTGGGGAGATGCAGACTAGAATACTGCAATCACTGAGCTGCAAATAATATCACCTGTGATGGATTTCAGTTATCTTGCAAACCTGGCGTGTTAGTGGGCCCAGAGGACAGGGTTGATGACCACAAATGCTCCTGATGCCTTAGCCGATACCTGGAATGGGACAGCGGGCGAAGCGACGGGCGGATTGGAGGGTGGAGCGTCGAGCGAGTCCTGAAGGAAGTAAGCTGGCAGGGAGTGCAGAGTTCAGGGAGCAGCCACTTAATCATTTGGGATCGGCGACCGGAGCCGTCACATTCGGTCGCGGAAGTGACGCTCTGTGTTGCTGTCAGAGACACCCATCTTGGTACACCCTGCACTCGGCCACAGTATGCCAGTAGCAGACATCTTGTTACACCCAGCCCATATAGCCTTCCCTAATGGCATTTTAGTGTTTGCCCATCAGTGCCCATAAATGTCACCTATCAGTGCCTGCCAGCCACCAGTGTCATCTGCCAGTGCCAGCCAGCTGTTAGTGATACCTACCAGTGCCCGCCAGTCGTCAGTGCCACCTGCCAGTGCCTGCCAGCCATCAGTGCCCTCTGCCAGTGCCAGCCAGACATCAGTGCCACCTGCTGGTGCCAGCCAACCGTCAGTGCCATCTGCCAGTGCCAGCCAGCCGTCAATGCCATCTGCCAGTGCCAGCCAGCCATCAGTGCCATTGCCAGCAAGCCATCTATCAGTGCTGCATATCAGTGCCACCTAATTCTATCAGTGCTTTTCAGTGCTGCATATCGGTGCTACCTAATCTGTATTATGTCATATGACATTTAAAAAAAGTATTGTTAATCGGTATCGGCGATCACTTGAAAAAAAAGTATCGGTACTTGTACTCGATCTTAAAAAAGTGGTCTCGGGACAACCCTAGTAAATATGCATTGTGTTCGGATCTGTAACCAAAAATCAGCATCTGAGACATGTATACCATTAAGAAAAAGAACCCAATATATATTTTCTGCATTAAAAACAGATCTATTTACAGATCATTTATGCAGAAACTTGCCTAATGACCAGTAAAATGTTTATGGCTGGTTAGGGCCATGTTAATGAGGCCATAATATTCTTGTTAGCAGAATGCCTTTATGCTCAACACTATGGGCATAAACATGCGAATATATGCAACATTAGATTAATTTTTTCTGCCAAGTTTTTACGCGACTGCCACGCTATAAATCACACTAAATCACACTAAAATCGAAAAGCGCGACGCTGTCACCCAAAAGAAGCTTCTGCCCCTTTTTTGAGCGACAAGCTTTACGCGTTTTGATTTTGCCACAATTGCAGTGCAATTTATCGCGGCAAAATCACACTCCAGATTAGGGTGCCATTAAAAAGTAATCACATCGCAAACGTGCCCCGCATTTAGCCACAATTTGAAATCGCCGAGGTGTGAATGGAGCCTTAGACAGGAAGTGTGTTACTGACCAAATCATCAGGTGAAATGAAGGAAAAATAAATAAAAAGAAAACTAACGCAGACATACATTGATCCCTATGAGATTGCGGGTGTCAGCGGATGAATATCCGCTGACACCCGATCTCACCCGGTTCCGCAATCCTCCGATTCTGCAGACGGAGGAAAACCCTATTTTTCCATCTGTCTGCGGATCGGATCGGGTGAACACAGACAGACGGTCCGTGATCATCCTAACCCCCCATAGGGGAGAGAAAAGACAGGGTGGTCCCTGTGCAGGGACCGCTCTGTCAACCGACGGCTCAGCAGGGATCAGCCCCGCTGATCCTTCCCGTGTGAAAAGAGGCCTTAAATGCCATTTTTGTTTTTGTCCTATTTTAGTCATCTGAATTGTTTTAGTTGTATCTTTGTCAACTAAAATCTCCAACACATGTTAGTCTTCTAAAATCGTATGGGCTTAGTTAAATTTTAATTCATTATTTAAGCATTTCTTTAGAATTACCAAACTTATTATACACTCCTGGAGTAAAAATCGAATCGAACATGTTATTATTCATGGTATTAAGGTTTGAACATGCACTACATACACCAATTTAGCCGTTGCGATATATAACATCTTTTATAAAAAAACAAATATATCGATTTTTGACAAGCAGAAGTACAACTTGAAAATATATAAAAAAAACAAAAACAACTGTAAACTCTATTGGATGAAATGCCATTGCACATATTACCTGAATATATTGCCAACATTAACCACTTAGTAACCGCCCTATAGACGAAATGCGTCCATAAGGCGGTTCCCTAACTCTAACCGGACGTCCATGGACATCCTCCCGTAGAGTCAGACACGTGCGGGCGCGCACACGCAATCACCGGCACTCGCCGGGTCCACGGGACCCACAGCAACAAGGATCGCGGTAAGGAGCCAATGGAAGCGGCTCCTTACCACGTGATCGCACCGTCCAATGACGGCGTGATCACATGTAAACAAACCGGCGTCATTTGATGGCGCCGGTTCCTCCCTCCTCTCTCTGTACCGATCGGTACAGTGTGAGAGGAGAGCGCAGGTGTCGGCAGCGCTGTGGCTGGATCTGTGACTATTGCAGTCACAGATCCAGCCATCCCTGCTCAGCCATCCCTGCTCAGCCTGCATTAACCCCTTCCTTCCCTGTGCATTGCTCTGCAATACCCCCTGCACAATACTCTTCCTTCCCTGCGCAATACTCTGCAATATCCCCTGCAATACCCCCTGCGCAATACTCTGCAATACCCCCTGCGCAATACTCTGCAATACACCCTGCGCAATACTCTGCAATACCCCCTGCACAATACTCTGCAATACCCCCGCCAGTACTCTGCAGCTCCCCCTGCCAGTACTCTGCAGTACCCCTTGAGCAATACTCTGCAGTACCCCCTGCGCAATACTCTGCAGTACCCCCTGGGCAATACTCTGCAGTACCCCCTGCGCAATACACTGCAGTACCCCCTGCGCAATGCTCTGCAGTACTCTGCACAATACTCTGCAATACCCCCGCGCAATACTCTGCAATACCCCCTGCGCAATATTCTGCAATACCCCCTGCGCAATACTCTGCAATACCCCCACCAGTACTCTGCAGTACCCCCTGCCAGTACTCTGCAGTACCCCTTGCGCAATACTCTGCAGTACCCCCTGCACAATACACTGCAGTACCCCCTGTGCAATACTCTGCAGTTTCCCCTGCGCAGTACTCTGCACAATACTCTGCAATACCCCCGCACAATACTCTGCAATACCCCCGCTCAATACTCTGCAATACCCCCGCGCAATACTCTGCAATACCCCCGCGCAATACTCTGCAATACCCCCGCGCAATACTCTGCAATACCCCCGCACAATACTCTGCAATACCACCCGCACAATACTCTGCAATACCCCAGCACAATACTCTGCAATACCCGACCAATACTTTGCAATACCCCGGCCAATACTCTGCAATACCCAGAAAATACTCTGGGGGGAAAAAATGCGTTTTACCACTTCCCGCCCACGTCATATGACGTCCTTGACTGTGTGCAGGGATATCTGAATGATGCCTGCAGCTACAGGCATCATTCAGATATCATTTTTTTCAGCTGGTGATTCCCTACACCATAAGAATGATCATGGCGGCTGTTCCGCCTCTTGATCGTTCTTACGGGAGGCAAAAGAGGACGTCCCCCCTCCCTTCGCCCTCCGGTGCTTCTTCCGACTCACCGCTACGATCGAAGCCAGGATCGTTTTTTTTTCCAGGCTTCCCAGCCTAGAGGTGAGATGTGGGGTCTTATTGACCCCATATCTCACTGTAAAGAGGACCTGTCATGCTATATTCCTATTACAAGGGATGTTTACATTCCTTGTAAGAGGAATAAAAGTGATCAAAACGTTTATTTTTGGGAAAAATGTGTCAAACTAAAATAAATAAAGTAAAATAAACAATAAAAAATAAATAAAAATTAAAGCGCCCCGTTCCTGCGTGCTCGTATACAGAAGCGAACGTGCACGTAAGTCCCGCCCACATATGAAAACGGTGTTCAAACCACACATGTGAGGTATCGCTGTGAATGTTAGAGCGAGAGCAATCATTTTGGCCCTAGACCTCTTCTCCAACTGAAAAGATGTAACCAGTAAAAATATTTAAAGCGTCACCTTTGGGGATTTTTATGTAGCGAAGTTTGGCGCCATTCCACAAGCGTGTGCAATATTGAAGGGTGACATGTTGGGTATCTATTTACTCAGCGTAACTTCATCTTTCATATTATGAAAAAACATTGGGCTAACTTTAATGTGTTTTTTTTTTAAAAGCACAAAATGTTTTATTTCCAAAAAAAATGTGTCAAAAAAGTGCTGTGCAAATATCATGCGCGATAAAAAGTTGCAACAACCACCATTGTATTCTCTAGGGTCTTTGCTAAAAAAGCATATGTAATGTTTTGGGGTTCTATGTAATTTTCTAGCAAATAAATTATGATTTTTCCATGTAGGAGAGGAATGTCAGAATTGGTCTGGGTGTTCCAGAACGCCTGATGGTGCTCCCTGCATGTTGGGCCTCTGTATGTGGCCACGCTGTGTAAAAGTCTCACACATGGGGTATCGCAATACTCGGGAGGAATAGCAGAATGTGTTTTGGGGTGTAATTTGTGGTATGCATATGCTGTGTGTGAGAAATAACCTGCTAATATGAAACTTTTGTGGGAAAAAAAAAAAACTTGATTTTGCAAAGAATTGTGGGAAAAAATTACAACTTCAAAACACTCACAATGCCTCTTTATAAATACCTTGAGATGTCTTCTTTCCAAAAAGAGGTCATTTGGGGGGAATTTGTACTTTTCTGGCATGTTAGGGTCTCAAGAAATGAGAGTACATCAGGTGTGATCAAATTGATCAATTTTCAGTAATTGGTACCATAGCTTGTAGACCTTATAACTTTCACCCAGACTAAATAATATCTAAAAAAAAAATTGTTTTGTTACCAAAGATATGTAGCAGTATACATTTTAGGCCAAATTTATGAAGAAAAATTCATTTTTTGCAAAATAGAAATGAAGAAAAATTCATTTTTTTACAACATTTTCGTTCTTTTTTCATTTATAGCGAAAAAAATTAAAAACGCAGAGGTGATCAAATACCACCAAAAGAAAGCTCTATTTGTGGGGAAGAAAGGACACAAATTTCATTTGGTTACAGTGTTGTATGACTGAGTTGATATCTGTCTCTCATATAGCCTTGACCCTCTGCTCTCTGGGTCAGATATGATACATCTTAGGCCGCGTACACACGGAGGGACATGTCCGCTGAAACTGTCCGACGGACCATTTCCAGCGGACATGACTCCTCCGGATTTTCATCTGACGGCGTGTACACACCATCGGATCAAAATCACCGCCGGCAGACAGAGCGGTGACGTGGCGGTGACGTTGATGCCGCCACGTCACCGCACCAGGAAGTAGAAAAACTTCCACGCATGGGTCGAATCCATTTGACTCATGTGAGGGCAGATATGTCCGCTGGTTAGCGTACTAACCAGCGGACATATCCGACGGACATGTCTCCGGCGGACAAATTTTAAAGCATGCTTTAAAATTTGTCCGCCGGTCAGACATGTCTGCTAGCCCATACACACGATCGGATTTGTCTGCTGAAACGGTCCGTCGGACCAGTTTCAGCGGACAAATTCGATCTTGTGTACGCGGCCTTAGGGCTCGTTCCCACCAGCCCTGTTGGGGCAACCAAAGCAATGTGTTATAACAGTGCATTGCAGCACACAAAAGTGCATGCAGAAAAGGATTGTGATGTATCACATCAGAGCATGTCCACTGTCACACACGTGGGGTGAACTCTCCCTAAAACATATGCCACTTCACTGAGGTATTAGAGAAGCCTCAATTTAGCATCTAGCCCCCATTTATAACTATTTTTTCCTGTGATCTGTTAATGAATGAACTGGATCTCTTCATGCCAGTCACCTCTGGGTCTCCTCATACAGCTTCCTTCAGATAGGCTCATCTATTTCCTGTTGATCTCCATCCACTCAATGTGGTAAATAGGGGTGAGCTTTATGTTAGAGTCGAACATGAGTTTGACTCGAACATTGGCTGTTCGCCCATTCGCCGAACAGCGAACAATTTGTGGTGCTTGCGGCAAATTTGAAAACAACCTTTAACCACTTCCCGCCCAAGGACGCCATCCATTGCTTCTCCGGGCTCTCCCTTGCCCTCGGAAACCCGGAGAAACGATCTCCCGGCGCCAGATGGGAGGCATAGAGATGACTGGTGACCAGATGGTCACCAGTCATCTCTATGATCGTCGGAGGCCCGGGCGTGATGTTATGACGTCACGCCCGAGTACCAGAATGTTTTTTCACGATCTAATGCTTTCCAGCCTGGAGGAGAGATGTGGGGTCTTATTGACCCTGCATCTCTCCATAAAGAGTCACAAACCATTCCTATTACAACGGATGTTTACATTCCTTGTAATAGGAATAAAAGTGATAACATTTTTTATGTGTAAGTGTAAAAATAAAATAAATTAGTAAAATAAAAAATAAAGTAATAAAAAAAATGTTTTTAACTCCCCTATCCCCGGTAGCTCGCGCTCAGAAGCGAACACACACCTAAGTTCCGCCCACATATGTAAATGCCGCCCAAACCACACATGTGAGGTATCACCGCGTGCATTAGAGCGCCATCAACCATTCTAGCACTAGACCTCCTCTGTAACTCTAAATTGGTAACTTGTAAAAAAAAAATTAGCAACGCCTATGGAGATTTCTAAGTACTGAAGTTCCATGAGTCTGGGCAATTTTAAAGCGTGACATGTTAGGTATCTATTTACTCGGCATAACTTCATCTTTCACATTATACCAAAAAATTGGTCTAACTTTACTGTTTTGTTATTTTTTAATTCATGAAACCGTTTTTTCCCCCCAAAAAAAGGCGTTTGAAAAATGATTGCGCAAATACTGTGCGAGATTGCAATCTCCGCCATTTTATTCCCTAGGGTGTCTGCTAAAAAACATATATAGAGTTTGGGGGTTCTGAGTAATTTTCTAGCAAAAAAAATATGATTTTTGCATGTAGGAGAGAAGTGCCAAATTAGGCCCGGTATGGAAGTGGTTAAAGGTCTATGGGAGAAATCTAAAGTGATAATTTTAAAGGTTAATATGCAAGTTATTGTCAGAAAAAGTGTTTGGAGACCTGAGTCCTGCCCCAGGGGACATGTATCAATGCAAAAAAAGTTTTCAAAACTGAAGTTTTTTTGGGAGCAGTGATTTTAATAATGCTTAAAGTGAAACACTAAAAGTTAAAGGGGTTGTAAAGGTACAAGTTTTTTTACCTTCATGCATCCTATGCATGAAGGTAAAAAAACATCTAGCAGCACCGGCCCCCCCCGAGCCCCCGTTGTACTTACCTGACTGTTCGAATCTCCCGGGCGCGTCCACGTCGTCCTCTTCGGTTCCCAGCCTGGCCGTTGATTGGCTAGGCTGGGCGGATTGATAGCAGCGCAGCCATTGGCTAGCGCTGCTGTCAATCAGGGCGGATGACGCGGTGCGCTGGGGGGCGGAGCCGAGTGATACAGTCGGCGGCTATGGCCGCCGCTGTATCACGGGAGCGCGCTCGCAAAAGCTTTTCTCCATGCGAGCGCCCTCGCATGAAGAAGGAAAGCTTTTGTGAGGAGGAGCCCAGACAGCCGCCGAGGGACCCCAAAAGACAGGTTTCCGGGCCACAACGAACTGCACAGTGGAGGTAAGTATCACATGTTTGTTATTTTTTTTTTAAATCCCTGACTTTAGTGACCCTTTAAATATTCCTTTAAATTTCGTACTTGGGGGGTGTCTATAGTATGCCTGTAAGTAGCGCATGTTTCCCGTGTTTATAACAGTCTCTGCACAAAATGACATTTCTAAAGGAAAAAAAGTAATTTAAAACTACTTGGCTATGCGGCTATATTGAATTGTCGGGTCCCGGCAATACAGATCAAAGTCATTGAAAGTCATTGAAAAAAAAAATGTGTGGGCGTCCCCCTAAATTCCATTACCAGGCCCTTCAGGTCTGGTATGGATATTAAGGGGAACCCTACCCCAAATTTATAAAAAAAATGCCATGGGGTTCCCCCCAAAAATCCATTCCAGGACCTTCAGATTCCAATAAGCTCCCCGCCCACAGACCCTCACAACCACCCAGGCAAGGGTTGTGGGGATGAGGCCTGCTCTCTGTTTTTGTGCGGCCTGCCAGGTTGCATGCTCGGATAAGGGTCTGGTATGGATTTTTGGGAAGAATTCCATGCAATTTTTTTAAATTATTTTTATATTTTTATTTTCTTAAAATCCATACCAGACCTGAAGGGTCTGGTATGGATTTTTGGGGGAAACCCCACGCTATTTTTTTTAAATTTGCTGTAGGTTTCCCTTAATATCCATACCAGACTAGAAAGCCTGGTAATGGAAACTTTTGGACCCCAACGCATTTTTTTTTTAATGACTTTCAATGACTCTGATCTGTATTGCCAGGACCAAACAATTCATTATAGCCACGAGTAGTTTAAATTACTTTTTTTCTTTAGAAATTTCATTTTGTGCAAAGACTGTAATGCCGCGTACACACGATCATTTTTTGTGATGTAAAAAACATTGTTTTTTATTTATTTTTACAAATAAATATCTGAAAATTGTTGTGTGCATTTGTATTCAGCCCCTGTCGCCTACCCGGTTGGTAGAGCTTGGTTTATGCAAAGGAAGGCCTCTCTTACACCTCTGACTCTGGGCCCCTGGGAGCGTATGCAGGGTGCGCAGGAGTGCAAAGTCGCACTAGTGCCGGCAGTGCTTGCTGCTGGGCTGCTGGTGGAGAAGTACGCCAGATGGCAGCAGATCTCCCGAGGGCAGGAACATCCTGGTACTTTAGCCGAAGAGCAGGTCCCAGTGGCAGATGGACAGGTGCTAGCAACTTGGGAGCTCCAAATGGACTGTAACGTAAGCAGAGTCAGACAAGCCGGTCATACACAGAACGATCAGATCAAGTACAGATGCAAAGGCAGGAGAATGGTCAAAGAGCAAGCCGATGTCGATGCAGGTGGAAAACAGGAGCAGTCAAGAACAAGCAAGGTCAGTATTTCAAGAACAGATGCAGGGAACAGGACAATCATAGAATGCTGTAGATAATACAGACAATACAGATCCTGGATGCTGGCCCAGATTAAATAGCCCATTTGGTGCCCTTATCTGTCATGGGGATGCGCTGTGCACATTCGGAGCGCCTTCACACGTTAGCTCGCACTAAAGCACCTCTTCTTTGGGTGGATTGGGGAACAGGGATTTGTGCCGTTTGCAGTTTCCGAGAAGCCATGTGCGGGACAGAGCAAACATGTGGAAGAAGGTACTCTGGTCTGATGAGACCAAAATTTAACTTTTTGGCCTAAAAGCAAAAAGCAAAAAACGAGCACTGTAAATCACCCTGAACACACAATCCCCACTGTGAAACATGGTGGGGGAAGCATCATGTTGTGGGGATGCTTTTCTTTAGCAGGGACATGGAAGCTGGTCAGAGTTGATGAGAAGATGGATGGCACCAAATACAGGGTAACCTTAGAAGAAAACCTTCTAGAGACTGGGGCAGAGGTTCACATTCCAGCAGGACAACGACACTAAGCATACAGTCAGAGCTACAATGGAATGGTTTTGATCAAAGCATATTCATGTGTTAGAATGGCCCAGTCAAAATGCAGATTTCAATTAAGAATCTGTGGCAAGACTTGAAAATTGCTGTTCACAGACACTCTTCATCCGATCAGACAGAGCTTGAGCTATTTTGCAAAGAAGAATTTGCAAAAATATCACTCTTTAGATGTGCAAATATGGTAGAGACATCCCCAAAAAGACTTGCAGCTGTAATTGCAGTGAAAGGAGGTTCTACAAAGTATTGGCTCGGGGGTGAAAACAAATGCTCGCCACACTGTTCAGACATTTATTTATTAAACAATTTGCCAACCATTTATCATTTTTGCATCCACTTCACAAATATGTGCCGCTTTGTGTTGGTTTATCACATAAAATCCCAATAAAATAAATTACGTTTTTGGTTGTAACAATATGTGGAATATTTTAAGGGGTATGAATACTTTTTCAAAGCACTGTATATATCTCCTGGATGGCCAAACATTTATCCATAAGATCTGAGTCTTGATTGCTGTAAATAAACAGTAAATCCTGAAGGCCCTGACCTGAAAGTATAACTCACATGCTTTTATGATTAGCAACTAATCAACATTTATTTACCTAAACGTGGCAATAATATGTATAAATTGTTACTAATTGAGATAATGGAGACAATCGAAGGATGAACAATTAACGTTGCTCTTGTATACAAACTTAACCTGGCCATAGATAACTCAAATCTTAGCAAGTTCAGCAGGGACCGGCCGAGATCCAAACCATGTACGGGCAGGCTGAATTTACCTAAGTTGATCAATTGATCAACTTGGGTACAACCACCCTGTTGGATATTACATGCAGTGGCTAGTGGCTATTATACCCGTAGTTGCAGGAAAGAAAATCACTCTAGTCTATGGCTGGCTTTACTGCAGTAATTCCCCACATAGACACCTAGACCAATCCCTTTGGCACTGGCCATTGTGGACAATTTTGCAGTCCAGGCTTAGCTCCCTACAGTCTACATCCACTGCTGTCCTTTAACATACTGTAGTTAACAATTAACATATAATAGTATTTCCTGTCTGTATGGATCTTGCTGTTGTTGGGTTGGCTGTAGTTATTTTTTTCTACCACTCACCTTGTTCCATTTGCTTTGAACATCCGCAAGTGTTTATTATATCAGATAATGATTAACATTCCTTCGGGGTGTAGGTAGATAGATCTATGACGTGTTTGCTGAAGCAGCCAGCTGTCGCCACTCTGCAGTCTCCTTTATCATAAAGCCACTAAATATGACATATATCAGGGTTTATCAACCAAGACTTTGTCAGTTTTATGTGAGGGAAAATGGTGACAATAAATCATCATCCAATTAGTAATACATTAGGCATTTCAGTTTTTTTTACTTCTTTGCTAGAAGCAGACATTGAGGAAAAAAATCAAAGTATTGAGTTGCTTATTCACTTTGTCCCTAGAAAGGTTTACTCAGTGTAAAGAAGAAGCTAAACATTTTCTATAACAGAACATATACTCAAACATCCAATTGTCACGTCGGTGTTGAATGAATTTGATAGCTAAGTTATGAGCTGAACTAGTTTTTGTAAGGCCTCAATCATATTAGTTCACAATAAAATATTGGTATTTCTGAGGAGCTGGTGTAGTAAGGAGGAGTTTGGGTTCCTGGGGGACTGGGCCGACTTCTCGGTAGATAACCAGTACTATATAAGGGACGGACTGCACCTACAGTAAATGAGGAGGGTGCAGATCAGCTGGGAATGAAAATGGCCAAAAAGTTAGAGGGGTTTTTAAACTAGACGATGGGGGGAGGGTCCAGATGTAGAGATAGTCAGCGCGGAACATATACCAGAGGGTAGTATTGGGGGCATTAGTGGTAGGTTGACCAAAGCACATAAACCCAAGGTAAGTATAGTAGCAAGTTCTAGTTGCAATCTCGGAACACCCAATAAGAGGACAGTATGTGAATGATCTAAACTAAATGGTATGTTCACTAATGCCAGGAGCCTGGCGGACAAGGTGGTTAAACTAGAGATACTGTTGTACAAAGAAGATATAGATTTTGTGGGAATTTCTGAGACCTGGTTTAATGGCTCTCATGATTGGCTGGCTACCCTTCATCGCAAGGATAGAGAGGGTAAACAAGGGGGAGGGGTATGCCTATATATTAAGAATAATGTACAAGTGAATGTAAGAGATGACATCACTAAGGGAGCTAGGGAGGAGGTGGAATCCTTATGTGTAGAGCTCCAAAGCGATGAAGTTAAGGGGAAAATAATACTGGGAGTATGCTATAGGCCACCTAACCTGAAGGAGGAGTGGGAGACAAATCTCCTATCACAATTTGGATTAGCAGCAAGGATGGGAAGTGTTATCATAATGGTGGATTTTAATTATCCAGACATGGACTGGGCGGACGGAACCACGCATTCATCTTAGGCCTCATGTACACTGCTACTGGTAAAATGATGTTTAGGAGCAGTTGGGCATTTTTTTCAACTGCTCCTGAACTCTCCTCTATGTTGTGTTATTAGTACATGTACACAGGGTCGTTTCTAGTCGTTTCTAGGCAGTTGAGTTTAGAGGCTTTTTCTGGAACCCAAAACAGTGCGTTCAGAAGATGTGTTTAAAGGCATTTCAAGCGCCAAACGTGGCTAAACGTGACTAAACGTGGTAACTCGCGTTTAGCCGCGTATTATTTACAGACTTTTTAGTTTAAATTTGTTTTTTTTAAACACTTCTAGTTGCAAACGCGGCTAAACGCAGCTTAACGGCCATTTTTAGACACCGGTTTCTAGCTGTCAAGTTAAATCGTTCAGGAGAGGTTGAACAATGTCCCGTGTACATGAGGCCTAAGACTCGCGAGTTCCTAAATGTCTTGCAGGACAATTTCATGGGTCAGATGGTAGATGCACCAACTAGAAATAAAGCGTTACTGGAGCTACTGATTACCAACAATACAGATATGATCACTTATATAGAAATACGGTGCCAATTAGGTAACAGCGATCACAGGTCAATTGGCTTCAGTATAAATCACACACATAGGAAACAAAGGGGAAAACAAAGACACTGAATTTCAAAAGAGCCAACTTCCTTAAACTACGAACCTTGCTAGAAGGCATAAATTGGGATAAGATCTTAGGAACAAAGAACACGGAGGAGAGATAGGTTTGTTTTAAGAGCATATTAAATAAGGGCATTAGCCAATGCATCCCATTGGGTAATGAATTTAAAAGAGCGAACAAAAGTCCTGGATGGCTTATCGCCAATGTAAAAATGCATATAAAAGCAAAGGAGAAGGCCTTCAAAAAACACAGGTTGAGGGATCATCATCAGCATTCAGACTTTATAAAGAATGCAACATGAAATGTAAGGGTGCAATTAGGGCAGCTAATATAGAACATGAAAGACACATAGCGGAGGAGAGCAAAATAAATCCCAAGAAATTCTTTAAGTATGTACACAGTAAAAAAAAAGGGAAGGCAGACCATATTGGCCCCATACAGAATGAGGAAGGACATCTGGTTACAAAGGATGGGGAGATGGCGAAGGTATTGAATTTATTCTTCTCTTCAGTCTTCACAAGGGAATCGGGGGGCTTTAGTAACCAAAACTACAGGGTTTATTCTCATGACACATCACAGGAAGTACATGCATGGTTAACAGAGGAAAGAATTACAATTAGACTTGGGAAACTTAACATTAGTAAATCACTGGGACTTGATTGGAGAAAAGTCAATGTAGCACCAATATTTAAAAAGGGCCCAAAATACATCCCTGGGAATTACAGACCAGTTAGCCTAACATCAAAAGTATGTAAGCTCTTGGAGGGGATGATAAGGGACTATATACAACATTTTAGTAATGAGAAAGGTATCATTAGCAGCAGAGCTTTTTTTCTCAGAAAATAGGTGCAGGAACTCAACCACGACCCTGTTCAGATTTCACAAAAAGTAGAAGGGTCTTAAAGGGGCATTAAATACCAGAATTGCACTACATACAGAGTGCAGAGTTCAGGGGGCTTACACACAGAGTGCAGAGCTGTCACTTGTAAACACAGAAACCAGACTTCTGTGTTTACAAGTGATTGTGGTGAGCAGGCACCAAAGGGTCTGGGCCAAAGGTGGTGGAACTGAGTTCCCCCAAGTTCCCCCAGAAAAAAAGCCCTGATTAGCAGTAATCAGCATTGATTTATGAAGAATTGTTCTTGCCAAACCAATCTATTAACCTTCTATAAGGAGGTGAGTTGCCATTTTGATAAAGGAAGCCCCGTAGACGTGGTGTATCTGGATTTTGCAAAAGCATTTGAAACAGTTACCCACAAACGTTTACTGTACAAAATAAGGTCCATTAGCATGGACCATAGGGTGAGTACATGGATTGAAACTGGCTACAAGGATGATTCTAGAGGGTGGTGATAAATGGGGAGTAGTTGGAACGATCAGAGGTGAGTAGTGGGGTCCCTCAGGGTTCTGTGCTTGGACCAATCCTGTTCAATATGACCTGGAGGATTGGGGTAAACAGTTCAATCGCTGTATTTGCAGACAATGAATGCAATCTATACACTGGGGAGAGAACCTCTTGGGGAATCTAAAATTGAAAAGGTAAGTAAATGATCAGCAATGGCATGCAATACCAAGCTTCTGCTAACAAAGCAAACAGAATATTGGCATGCTTTCAAAAGGGGATTAACTCCAGAGATAAAATGATAAAATGATAATTCTCCCACTCTACAAGACTCTGGTCCGGCCACACCTAGAGTATGCTGTCCAGTTCTGGGCACCAGTCCTCAGGAAGGATGTACTGGAAATGGAGCGAATACAAAGAAGCGCAACAAAGCTAATAAAGGGTCTGAAGGATATAAAGGTTGCGAGCACTGAACTTATTCTCTCTGGAGAAGAGATGCTTGAGAGGGGTATATGATTTCAATTTACAAATAACATACTGGTGACCCCCCAATAGGGATAAAACTTTTTTTGCGGAAGAGGGTTTAACAAGACACATGGCCACTCATTAAAATGAGAGTAAAAGAGGTTTAACCTCAAGGATGTGGAATTCCCTTCCACAGGCGGTGGTCTCAGCGGGGGGCATCAATAGTTTCAAGAAACTATTAGATAAGCACCTGAATGATCAAAACATACAGGGATATACAAGGAAATACTGACATATTATCACACACATAGGTTGGATTTGATGGATTTGTGTCTTTTTTTCAACCTCACCTACTATGTAACTATGTAACTTCCTTTTGGTGCCAGTTTGAATGGCTAGGCTGCTCTTTGTTACATTTGCTATGTCACAAACATGGCCTCCTTGGTATCTCATGTAGCAAAGTGCTCATTTACTCACCATGCTCAGATACATTCATAGGCCCCTTTAACTTATTTTCCCACAAGTTCCATGGTTTCTGGACACCACCCATGGAAGGTAAGATTCTCAGGTTCCCTCCCTCAGCAGCTCAGAGGGACCAGACCTGATTAGGCAAAGGTAGCTGACCAAGTGATCTGCAGCCAGGTGAAAGGCTCTCCACTTTTGGAACCAGCATGCATGCAAGTGGGTGCAACCGTACCTGAGGAACCCGAACAATCTCCCGCCTAGATCACAACTGATTCGGACCTAGCACCAGTCACGCACACACAGTCCACAGCCCACACAGACCTCAGTTTCTTGCCCATATGTGCATGTACAGTGTGTCTGAGACATGGAGTGGCCTGAACACCAACTCATCATACTCCTGGTCCCTAAGGATTGGCCAAACAAACCCCCCCTGGTTGGGTTCGCACCAGAACACCTCAAACAGGCAAAAAGCTCTAGTGAACATGCAAACCCTATTAAAGTCTTTGGCACACGAACATAAAAAATCCTAATTTTAAAGGCTTGTATGCACGCTGTTGCCATAAAAAGTGTATAGGGATCAGGGTACTGCCCTAGGGGACATGTATCAATGCAAAAAAACTTTTTTAATATATCATTTTTTCAGGAGCAGTGATTTTAATAATGCTTAACCGCTTCAGCCCCGGACCATTTCGCTGGCCATAGACCAAACAAAATTGATGTCCTTTTTTCCCCACAAATAGTGCTTTCTTTTGGCAGTATTTGATCACCTCTGTGGTTTTAATTTTTTGCGCTATAAACAAAAAATATAGGGACCATTTTGAAAAAAATTCTATATTTTTAACTTTTGCTATAATAAATATCCCCAAAAATTATAGAAAAAAATATTTTTTCCTCATTTTAGGCCGATGTGTATTCTTCTACATATTTTTGGTAAAAAAATTGCAATAAGCTTTTATTGATTGGTTTGCGCAAAAGTTATAGGGGTAGATTCACATACACTTAATATTCCGCTGCGTAATCAAAATACTCTACGCTGCCGTATTTTACCAGGCTCTACACCGAATCCTGGTAGATTTTTGCCCGTACGCTACGGCGGCGTAGTCTATTTCTCGCCGCGTAATCGAATTGGGGGGCGGGAAGCATTTAAATTAAACGCGTCCCCGCGGCGATCGAACTGCGCATGCTCCGTTCTGAAATTTCCCGCCGTGCATTGCGCGAAATCACGTCGTTACGTCATTCGTTGTTTGAGTAGCAGCGTTTACGAACATTCCTATTCCCGGACGACTTACGTTAAAAATAATAAAAGACGTCGGAAAACGTAGAAATTCGACGCGGGAACGTCGGCCATACTTAACATGGGCTGTCTAATATTAGAGCAGCAAAAAGCTGGTATAGTGTTACGCAAATAAAAGATGACTAAAGGTGCCGTAAGAGATTGCGATTGAAGATCGTAATTTCGGGGATCGTCTGCAAAAGCTCATTTGCATACCCCGAACGCGGAAAACGACGGGAAGTCCACCCAGTGGCCGCAATTTTATTGCAGCGTAGATCCGAAGGCGTACAAACACTTAATCCAGTCGAATTGAAGCCCGCAGCCGTCTATTCATGGTTTGAGGTTTTCGACTAGCTAGAAAACGCGCGTAATTTGAAATTACTCCAGTCTAACACCAGTTAGACAGGCGTAATGGCTCTCTGAATCTGGCCCATAGCGTCTACAAATAGGGGTCGTTTTATGGCATTTTTATTAATATTTTTTTTTTTACTAGTAATGGTGGTGATCAGCGACTTTTATTGTGACTGCGACATTATGGCGGACACATCGGACACTTTTGACACCATTTTGGGACCATTGTAATTCTTACAGCGATCAGTGCTATAAAAATGCACTGATTAATGTAAAAATTACACTGGCAGTGAAGAGGTTAACCACTAGGTGGTGCTAAAAGGGTTGTGTGACTTAGGGAGTGATTCTTACTGATAGAAGGCGTGGCTACCAGTGACACGTCACTGATCACCGTTCACGATCACGGAAACGGTGAGATCAGTGACATGTCACTAGGCAAAACAGGAGAATGCCTTGTTTACAAAGGCATCCCTCTGTTCTGCCTTTGCCGACCGCAATCGTGGGTCGCCTGGGAACATCGAGTTCCTGGGACCCGCGAGCACACTCACGAGGCATGCGGCGGGCACGCACCCGCTGGGCGGCAAATTTAAAGGGATGTACAGGTACGCCCATTTGCCTGCCCGTGCCATGTTGTTGACGTACATCTGCGTGCGGCGGTCGGCAAGTGGTTAAAGTGAAACAAAAATGAAATATTCCATTAAATATCGTGCCTGGGGGGGTCCCCTTAGTCTGCCTATAAAGTGGTGCATATGTGCGATGTATAGAACAGTGCCGCAGCAATAAAGACCTTTCTAAAAGAAAAAATATATTTTTAACTTTTAACGGTGCAGATTCACCCAAAAAATTGCCAAAGAGTAAAAACAATTCTTCATTAAAATAAAAGTGACCTGCAATGTAAATCAATTGTCAATCCTGCTGCACGACAGACTCGGAAAATAGCAAAAAGAAAAAAATCTGCCTCCATTGGAGGCTTCTCGACAACAGTTTTTTTGCTTTGACGACTCTTATATAAGCAAGGGTGGGGCCATATAACAGCTGTCAAATCCAAAAGACAGTAGTCGTCTGGAGGCCTCCCATGGAGGCGGAGCTTTTTAAATTGTTTCTATTTTTCAGATCTATCGGGCGGTGATTGAAGATTGATGGAGATCACGGGACACTTTTTTTTTTTTTATAAAGGAATTGTCAAAAACTATCTGTTGTGGTTTTAACTTTTTGACACTATTTTTGGTGAATGGGTAAGGGTACAATGTACCCTATACCCGTTTACATGGGGGGGGGCAGGATCTGGGGGCCCCCTTGTTAAAGGAGGCTTTCAGATTCCGATAAGCCCCCTGCCCACAGACCCCACAACCATTATCGGGAAGATGCCCTTGTCCCCATCAACATGGTGACAAGGTGCTTTGGGGGCACCCCAAAGCACCCTCCCCATGTTAAGGGCAAGTGGCCTGGTATTGTTCAGGAGTGGGGGGGGGGGCGCTCGCTCATCCCCTCCCTTTCCTGGCCTGCAAGGCTGCATGCTCGGATAAGGGTCTAGTATGGATTTTGGGGGGGACCCCACGCCATTTTTTTTTACATTTTGGCATGGAGTTACCCTTAAAATCTATGCCAGACCCAGAGGGACTGGTATTGGTTTTGGGGGGGGGGGAACCCTACGCAGTTTATTTACTTAATTCTGTCATTGGGTTCCCCTTAACCACTTCAATACACTGTATTATATACTCTGCACTGCACTATATAAACTGCACAGTATTATATATACTACACTGGCTGCACTATATATTCTCCACTGTATTATATATACTACACAGACTGCACTACATACTCTGCAATGTATTATATATATACTACACGGACTGCACTATATACTCTGAACTGTATTATATATACTACACATTTTTTTAATCAAATCATCTTTTTATTTATTTTATATACAAACAACAAAAACAACCAGTAAAGCATACAACTCAAGCCCGTAATAAGAGGGAATAAATAAATAAATAATAAAAACACACCCCCCCTTGCCACCATGCTCCCCCCCCCCCCCCACTACTCTCTCATCATACCTCCAGGATATCAAACCACCGTCTTCATATTTTTTCAAATTTCTCTATACAGCCTCTATGTAAAAAAGTATATTTTTCCTTATTTAAGGTTTCCCTTACATGTATTTTCCATTCTACTACAGTAGGTGGAAATGGTGATAACCACTTTTGTGCTATGAGCTTTTGAGCCTGAAATAAACTTCTATTTATAGAAACATTATATTCCCCCAAAAGACATCCCCCCGGCCCATTAGACATCTCACTCTCAAAAATATTATTATTCATAGTTATCACCCCAGGCCCATACCAATATCAATGAAGTTTTGGGCATCTCCATAGCATGTGTATTAAGTTGGCTGCTCTCCCTTTACATTTAGGACATTGGTCTGCGTCTCTGCGTTTCCATTTGAATAATTTCTCTGCTGTGTAATGTGCCCTGTGTAGGAGGAATAGTTGTGTTAAATTTTGTATTGACGATAGAGAAGCCTGAGGTTTTGCCAAAAGGGCCAGTGCCCACTGTTCATCTGAAATTGGCCCAATATCAGCAGACCAAGTTGATCTTGCTGCTATATCCACAGAGCCTTTAAATGTATCCATTATAATATATCATATATTTGGGATATCAAGCCCTTTTTTCCTATCTTATCCAGCAAGGCTATTACCACTGACTTATTAAATTTCAATTCATTCAATTGACCCTGTGTTTAATGCATGCCTAAGTTGTAGAAATTGGAAAAATCTTTGATTTGGAATATTATATTCATTTCTTAATTCACTAAAGGTTTTCATCACATCTTCCTTAAATAACTGTACCATATACCTCAGTCCCTTCTGCCTCCAAATCTCAAACCCCTCCAATTTCATCAGTTCCACATAACTACTATTTTTCCATATTGGAGTATATGATGTATATCCCTTTATTTCAGTAATTCTCCTAATTTCCTGCCATACCTTGTCAAATAATTTACCCGTAAAGAATCCTTTATCGCACAATTGATTTCTCGACTCCAATAAAGAAATTAATGGATGAGCTTCATAAACTGATAGTAGCAGGCTTTGTATAGAATCAGAGTCTGATACTTTTGTCCATCCGCTAAAGTGTTGGAATTGTGAGGCTAAAAAAATATTTTTGGGGTGGGGGATGGCCAAACCTCCCTTTTCTTTGGATAACATTAATGTTGTTAACTTTATACTTCTATTTTTCTAAACCAAATTGCTGTAATCCAGATATGTGAATTATTAAACACGTAGAGTAATTGCGGGGCCCAAATCATTTTGATAAGATTTGCTCTACCTATCACCATCAGGGGTAACTTACTTACAGAATTACGGCCATTTTATCGGCCCCGGTTTTTTGCTCCTAGCATGTGCTAATGGCCCATCAACGGTCTAATTTACGGCCATCGGCTAATCAATAATCCAATTCATGGTCATATATAGGTGTCATTTCTTGTACCTTTTTCTATTTCATCCTGTCCCATTGTTTCGCCATGTTTATTAACTTATTAATTTGTTTGGTGACAAATATGTTTGGGTATTTTACGTTTAAATAATACACAATATAAAATACAAGGTTTGGAAAATAAAATAAAAAACATTAGAGGTGGTAGAGGTATTATTCAACTTAGGCTTTTTTCTACATTCACTATTATGTTCCTTCAATTATCGAACTATGGAGGTATACGTATACACACCCACACACACATATATATATATATATATATATATATATATATATATATACACATATTGTAAACGTTTGGGGTAATTAACTCTTGTGGCAGATGCGTTTTTTGTGCAGTGAGTCAACACCAAACAGGCATATGATGTTAAGGGCCTGGTAGCCCACGTTTATTAAAGGAGAAAAAAGAAACAAAAGTCCATTCAGGAATCCCACGCAGGGGTTTAAACGTTATCCAAAAATAAATGAAAATACCAGCCCACTTGGCTACTCTTCAACAGCACTGCTGTTATAGGTATTGGTTCCTCAAACCATAAGCTCCTCCAGACCCACAGTCCTGGATGCACAAGTTTTTGGCTTCTTAAACGCACACAGCTTGAAGTCCCTTAATGCACACAGCTTTAGGCTTCTTGGGCGCACACAGCTTTGAAGCCCTTCAACGCACACAGCGTTTGTCCTCACACAGAGACACTCACCAGCAGCCACTGCTCCAACTCCACCTTCCTCTCTCCTTCCTTCCCAGCCCTTCCTTTAATGAGCTGTCTGCACCTGGGAAGGCAGCTTGCAGGCTATCTTAAAAACCTGGACACAGGTTGGAGACCCAGTCCCACCCAGATCTCTGAAGGATCTCCAAGCCATAGAGCCCCATGAAGTAATAGGAAAAATATGAGAAAACTGCCAGCGCAGTTTTCTCTGTTTTTAAATGTATGCTCTGCAGCTCTGCATATTGGCTGAATGCAGACTCTGTGTCCACTTCATCATCATTTTTATAGTTACAGTAGCGCCTACTGTTACAATATATATATATATATATATATATATATATATATATATATATATATATATATATATATATATAGTTAATGTGGTAGATTTGCCTACCTTCACTTTTTCCACTTTTTGCATTTATTGCGGTTGGTGTTGTGCTCTTTTCACAACACCACATATTTTAGTTTATTTTTATTTACTTTCAATAGTTTTTTTATTAATAATCAGAAAAAAAATATATTGACAAAGTTGCAGGCAGAGCCATCCGTTAACATCAGACAAAGCAATAAGTCAAAAGACACATTACATGTTGAAGATAAGAAGGAGCAGATGTATCTCAGCAAATTATTGCGGAAGTTCCAAACTCCCGAGGGAGGAGGGAACCCGCCAACCCCAGCACCCCTCACGGGATCTAGCTGTGCTGGGCAGGCGGGGCCCGTCTCCCCCCAACGGAGTACAGTCATGAGTACAAAAATCTGCTACAGGCAGGAGGAACCATGAGAGAGATAGATATATAATAAATTGCAAAGACAAATGAAAAAGAACAACTGTGCTAAAATTGTAATAACTCATTGAACTGCTTTGTTAAGGCATTTGGGTGAATTATTATTGGTGGACAAAGTACATACATTTGGATGTCCAATGAACAGGAGGTATCAGGCAAAAAAGGCCAAGAGGTGTTCCAACTGCCAATGGTAGATGAAATAGTCTGTCTTTTACACAGTGGAGCAAAACAGAAAATGTGTCCTAGAGGGGAATACCTGCAAACGTACCTATATGCAAGCAGTTAGAAGAAGTGGAAAAGAAAGAGAGAGAAAAAGAAAGAGAGAAAAAGAAAAAAAAAAGAAAAAAAAAACAAACAAGCGTAATATTAGACGGTGTGGAACTCGCTCATCTACACAAACCCGAGTCAGCAAGGCATGGCAGAAGTCTGAGATAAGTATCTGGTCCATGGTTCCCAGATGGCTTCATGTTTGTCAGCAGTATCCAATAGGATGCTAACTGTTTTCTCCTGGGCCATGATCGATGATATCTTCCTTTTGACCAAGAGAAAAGACATCGTGGGTTGCTTCCAAGTGCAAGCAATCGTCAGCTTGGTCCCAAGGAAAACAAACATGATCAGGCGTTGGGCTAGCTTAGGAACCTTGGGGATAGGAAAGTTTAAGAGGGCGTAATGAGGAGACTGTTGGGCCGGAAAGCCAGTCATTTTCCTAATGATGTGGAATATTTTATTCCATAGGCCCCTGATCCTGGGGCGATCCCACCAAACATGAAGTGTCGACCCAATATGTCCGCAATTACGACAACACAGAGGAGAGGCGTTCGGATAAATTTTGGCAATTTTCAGAGGAACCATATACCACCTCATTAGAACTTTCAAATTTGCCTCAATTAAAGCTATGTTTAGAATGCCCTTAGATGCTGCAGTCAAAGTCCTATGCCATTCCTCCATGCTCCAAGTATGTTGCAGGTCCTTTTCCCATTCTCTCATATAAAGTGTTTTGGTGTCAGCCCTAGCAAGTTAACGGTAAATCACCGATATTCCCCCCCTCTGCTCCATAGCTTGACCACACCACATTTCGTATTCCGTGCTCGAGAGGGGGGGCGTTGTGGAAGACCGTAAGGACCGGATAAAATGAGCGATGTTTATTTTTATTTATTTACTTTTTCATATGACATTACTAATTACATATGCTTTTCACAATAGAATTTGTTCATATTATCATTCACCATATCATTTGAGTTTTTTCCCCATTTCTTTCTTTTTGCACTTTTTAGACTATTAGACCATTCAGGTTTAATTACCGCTACATGTGCCATTGTCTATGGCTACATATATTAATCACGGTAGATGTATACACATGATATTCACTTAAACAGGATACATATTGTTGTTTTTCACATAATGGCGTTTTACATTTAATAAGTAGTGGGGAAACCCCTACCTCTATTCACAAACCATATTTATTTTTAAACTTACTCTATGTATGTATTTAATTATTTTTGTGGTTGCCTGTATTAATTTATATGTAACATATATGTATTTTTGCATTGTGTTTTTATTATTAATAACCTTTAGTATATTCCTTTTAATACTTTTTGATCACCTGCAACCTGTTCTATAAAATAGAAGGTCTTTATGACCTCCACTACAGCACGTTTTTATCAGTCCTGATTTGAGTGCAGTCCTTAATTGCATTTTCAATTTCACCTGTTTTTGATCACATGTCTGCATAGGATTGATATATGTATTAGAGGTTCATTTTATGAAAAATCAGCTATGCATAAACATTGAAGTTAGTGTGAAACGTGTTAGCTGTCCTAGGTTCCGTTGCTGTGATTTGTAGTGCCTGTTTCCAGTTTTTTTACATTAAAGTTATGTTGGATTGGAGTGTGGCTGTCCTGATCTACCAGCTTCGACATTTATCCTTACATTTTGCTAATAAAGGTTTCAAATTCAAGTTAATATAGTCTTTTACAATCTCAGAGATCTCTATTACAAGGATGTTAACAAACTTTGTTACCTTTTGTTATTCTGAAGAAATCACTGTTTGTTCCTTTGTGCCCCTGAGCTGAGTGAATCTAATGAAAGTAGTTTCATAATTATCAACCAGATGCTGCACCTGCATGGCTCTACACAGGAAAACTGTGAGGTTAGTAAACCATTAGACGTGATTTCCTATTGGGAGTGTCTTTCTAAAAATGAATCTTTTGTTGCAGGGGGTGTCGGATATCTGACTTGTAACTATCATAAGCCAGGTACACACGATCAGATTATCAGAAGAATTCTCGTCTGTTTTTTGTTGCATACTAGTCCTTTAACCACTTATGGACCGCCCGCCACAGTTTTACGTTGAGACTTTGAAGAGGAATACCGTTGTTATGGTAGCAGTTAGCTACCATAAGCCCGGTATCCTCTTCTTCAGCGGGCGGTCCGCTACACGATAAAAGTGGTCTCTGCGGCGGATTTGCCGCAAGAGCACTTTTATCGGCGGCAGGTGAGGCCTCCCCCTCCCGCCGCTCTCCGGTGCCCTCCGCTGCTTATCGGAGCCGTTAGTAGCGGCAGAGGTGATCGGTTACTTCCCTGTCAGTGGCCTGGAGACGAGTGAGGCGAAGACGGCCCCCACCCGCCTCCATATCATTGCAGGGCGGAAGCAGCGTCATAACGTCACTTCTGCCCATACCTGTTAAAGCAACATTTTTTTGTATTCATTTTTTTTTGCATTTTTTTTGCATTTAAGTCCAAATATGAGATCTGAGGTATTTTTGTTGCCAGATCTCATATTTAAGAGGACCTAGCATGCTTTTTTCTATTACAAGGGATGTTTACATCGCTGCGATCGTTAGAGCGGAAACAATAATTCTAGACTCAAAACATGCAACCTGTAGAATTTTTTAAACGTCGCCTATGGAGATTTTTAAGGGTAAAAGTTTGACGCCATTCCAGGAGCGGGCTCAATTTTGAAGCGTGACATGTTGGGTATCAATTTACTCAGCGTAACATTATCTTTCACTATATAAAAAAAAAATAGGCTTGTAAGAACGCTGCGCAAATATGATGTGACAAAAAGTATTGAAATGACCGCAACTTTATTCTCTAGGGTGTTAGAAAAAAAAATGTATAATGTTTGGGGGTTCTATGTAATTTTCTAGCAAAAAAATTGGGCCAGATTCAGAGAGCCGTAACTCCTGTCTAACTGGTGTACTTTCTAATTACGCACGTTTTTTCACTAGTTTAAATCCTCAAACCATGAAAAGACGGCTTTGCGCTTCAATCCGACTGGCTTACGTGTTCGTACGCCTTCGGATCTACGCTGCAATAAAATTGCGCCCACTGGGTGGAGTTCCCGTCGTTTTCCGCGTTGGGGTATGCAAATGAGCTTTTGCAGACTATCCACGAAATTACGAACGTCTATCGCAATCTCTTACGGCATCTTTAGTCATCTTTTTGCTGCGTAAAACTATACCAGCTTTTTGCTCGTCTAATATTAGACAACCCATGTTAAGTATGGCCGTCGTTCCCGCATCGGATATCAACGTTTTCCGACGTCTTTTTTTTTTTTGACGTAAAACGTCCGGGAATAGGAATGTCCGTAAACGACGCTACTCAAACAACGAATGACGTATCGACGTTATTTCGCGCAATGCACGGCGGGAAATTTCTGAACGGAGCATGCGCAGTTCGATCGCCGCAGGGACGCGCCTAATTTAAATGCTTCACGCCCCCTAATTGCGTATTTCGATTACGCGGCGAGAAATAGACTACGCCGCCGTATCGTACGGGCAAAAATCTACCAGAATTCGGTGTAGAACCTGGTAAAATACGGCTGCGTAGTGTATCTCGGATACGCTGCGCAAATGTACGTGTACCTGAATCTGGCCCATTGTTTTTAACTTGTAAACACCAAGTCTGAAAAACAGGCTTGGTCCTAAAGTGGTTGAGAAAATACAGTGTTGTACTGAGAAGGAGCTCACAAACTTTTAAACTGTTTTTCCCACTGCCCATTTTGTAGGAAGTTGGGGGATGTAGACTTTCCTATACCTTTTTTTCTCTTGTGGCTGATTATGGCATATTGTGGCGTATTACCAATGAAAAAAATAAATAAATAAATCAGGTATCAAAAACTATCAAACATTTTTTTGGGGAGTTTAAATGAACTAGATTCAAGTGCATCTGTTGAATTTAGACCAGGGGTCTTCAAACTATGGCCCTCCAGGTGTTCAGGAACTACAATTCCCATCATGCCTAGTCATGTCTGTGAATGTCAGAGTGTTGCAATGCCTCATGGGATTTGTAGTTCTGTAACAGCTGGAGGGCCGTAGTTTGAGGATCCCTGATTTAGACCAAAATGAATGTAAAAGTAAAATAATAAATAAAATAAAATAAAATTCAAAATATGTGATAACAGAATATAATGTTGCTGACACTGGCTGTGAAAACCATACTGTTCAGTATTACTATAGGCAGCTTAAAGGTATCTCCTAAGCAAGTCATTTTAAGTATATATATATTTTTTTATGTTACCCTCAAAGTCACAATAAAAAGACCCTTTTCCTGCTGTACGGCATTTTTAAACACATGCTTTTCTTTTGCATAGATCACAGCCTACACATTTGTTTTAGAACATCAGCATTGTAATGACAATACAAACAAAAATTATATTTGACAATGAAATATAAGCTTACTTGAAAAATCTCCTGTCATGTTATGATTTTGCTTGTCTGCTGGCCATCTCTTTCCACTATTTGCTGAATTCCCTGCATGCTTTGCAGCTTCTCCTCTGCTATTTACTTTCAGTTTCTAAGGACTACATATCCCATGGTACCCTTTTGGGCTGCAAGCGTTGTCTCATGTGCCGACTCTGCCTTCTTTAACTCCTCCCCTCTCAGCACCTTTATACAGTAGTTCAGAAGGTAAGCTCTGTGAAATGTGTGACACAACAGTGCCTACTGACAGGGCATATTAAATATGTATCACAGAATTCAAGGAAGTAAATATGTGGGGATCTTCACAAAGTAGATTTACAAACTTCCAGATCATTCAAATTAATGGGAGTTGGTTAGAAATAATTGAAATACAATGTAGAAATTAATATATGATTTCCAGCTCTCCAAAGCTCGCCATGTGTTTTTGACGATAGCGTACCTTTTTTTTTAAATGGGCAGAACTTAGCATCAATATTCAACCTCTTTAGACATTACTAGGGTTTAAAGCGGAGTTCCACCCTAAAATGGAACTTCCGCTTTTCGGATTCCTCTCCCCCTCCGGTGTCATCTTTGGCACCTTTCAGGGGGAAAGGGAGGCAGATACCTGTATAATGCAGGTATTGGCTCCCACTTCTGGGCATCTATCTATGCCATGTCCCAGAAGACAGCAGGGACCATTCAGATCATGCAGCGCGACTCACCCATGCGCAGTAGGGAACCAGGAAGTGAAGGCTTCACTTCCTGATTCCCTTACCAAAGATGGCAGCGGCAGCACCCGAGAGCAGAGGGACAGATCGGCTTCGGGTGCCGACATCGTGGGCGCCCTGGACAGGTAAGTGTCCATATTTTATAAGTCAGCAGATGCAGTATTTGTAACTGCTGACCTTCAACAAAAAAAATTAGGCAGAACTCCGCTTTAATGATATATTCAAGTTTTGCGGATTTCAAGCATGATTTGACAAACTCAGGCAGATTGGCTCGTCTCTAATCACCAGTAAAGGTAACTGATTTTCATTCATTGCAACTGGCAGACCATCACCAGCCCATGTATGGCCAGCATCAATGACAGTCACTGTAAAATATCATTCCAAAGTTACAAGACAAAATTACAAGCGTTTATGGACCTAGCAGACATGTCCAATAAAAAATAATGGTGTTTGCTTGGTTGTATTTATTTCAATTGCACAAGCAGTTTTCTTTTAAACCTTATTTGACTAGAGAGCGTATGGTGTCTTTAGTTAGCAACCCTGAAATCTCAGATTCATTTTGTATCAGGAAACTATCTGCAATGAGTTTTTATGTCCTTCTCATGTCTGATTGGGTCTACAGCCTACAAATACGCTGGTTGATCAAGTGACACTCTCTGGTGGGGATTTGAACGAGTCAATGTTCTTAAAGTGGACCTTCAGTAATTCTTTCATCTTTCCATCTATTAAATCTTCTGCCCTTGTTCTTTAAACTTTGGATAGTAAAATATATTTTTTTCTGCCAGTAAATACCTTATACAGCCCACTTAATGTTTCTTGTTGGGGTAAAAAGCCTAGGCTTACGACATCATGCACAGCTCTCTCTCTCTCTCTCTCTCTCTCTCTCTCTCCCTCTCTCTCTCTCTCTCTCTCTCTCTCTCTCTCTCTCACTCTCATGAGAGTTTGCCAGGAAAGGAGGGATGAAGAGGCATAGGAGGACCAATGAGAGCTGCAGGGCTGAAGGTGTGGCTCTGTGTGTCTGTGTAAATCCAGGAAGTGAACAGGCAGCAACTTCAGCTGCCCACAGTTAAAATGGATGCAGCCAGACTCAGTGGAGTGAGATTTCTGCAGCATATTTGGCAAATACAAAATCCCAGTATATATAAAATAATATGCAAAGTGGTTGCAGGGAGGGTTTAGAATGGCAAAGATGTTTTTATTACAAATTATATGAGCAGACTGCAGTTCCTCTTTAAAGCCTATCTTTAAAGCGGAGTTCCACCCAAAAATGGAACTTCCGCTTGTTCCACTCCACACCCCCTTACATGCCACATTTGGCATGTAATTTTTTTTGGGGGGGGGAGTGGGGGCTTCAGGAGGAGTGGGACTTCCTGTCCCACTTCCTGCTTCCGCCAAGGGGCTGGTAAGGCGATTAGGCTTAATCGCCTTATTGCAGCCCCTCCCTGTAGGCGATAGCCTAGGACACTGACAGGTCCTAGGCGATCGCCTGTCCAATCAGCGGCGAGCTGCGCCACGCGCACATGCGCAGTGCGGCTCGCGCATGCGCAGTGGGTGCCCGGCCGTGAAGCTGAAGGCTGTCACGGCTGGGTGCCCACAGTCAGAATGAAGACGCCGGCCGGGGAGTGGGGGAGAGGAGCGGAGCCCCGGTCGGCGCGTCGCTGGAACGTGCAGAAGGTAAGTGAATGTTTATTAAAAGCCAGCAGCTACACTTTTTGTAGCTGCTGACTTTTAATAAACATTACATTTGGGTGGAACACCCCTTTAATACACCTCCCTCTGCCCTGCATCCACAACCCTTGAATAAAAAATAAAAATAAAAAATGACCTTAAAGTGTGATATCACCTTCTCACAAATTTTTTAAAGGCAAAGCTAACACCGTACACTCTTCCCACCCCCCTCATTTAAAAAAAATGCTCTAGTAAAGTACGACGGCACTATAAAGGGGAAGTTCTATTCGGATGACGCCACCCTTGGGGCTGCTTTAGCTGATTTCCTGTTAGTAAAAACTATGATTTGCGCTTTTTTGTCTGTTACAGCGTGATGAATGTGCTTACTCCATTATGAACGGTAGTTTTACCAGAACGAGCGCTCCCGTCTCATAACTTGCTTCTGAGCATGCGCGGGTTTTTAACATCATTTTAGCCCACATACGACCATTTTTTACAACCCGAAAAACGACATTGTTTAAAACGTCGTTAAAAAATGCAGCATAGAAACAACAGGGGGCGCTATTAATTACGAACAATCAAAACATAAACCACAGAATAATAAAAATCTATGGTTGCTTTACATTAATATATAAATATGTGCAAACTATATTTTGATAAATATAAGTCCATAAATTGTGCAGAAACAAAATGTCCATAAATTGTGCAGAAACAAAAAGTCCAAATAATGTGCAAAAGGGTTCATTCCAAAAATCCTTGTAGATTTCACTCTGATAAATACGTGGATATATGTAATCAAAGAATGAGGATTTCCACCTTCACCAACTAAAACACCAGACAGTGAGTGTAAAAGATGGCTCCTTACCGCAACCAATTGACCCTTTTCGTTAAAAAAGAGGTCAAATAACGCTTTGTGTCTCCACAGATGGTTAAAGGCCTGGATACTCTTGATTGGATATGTTAACCGTCATAGGGCAAAAAACACAGAGAAAGCCGCCATAGCATAATAACGTTTAATTAAAATAAAATTAAAACACACAGTGCCGAGTGGCTCCTTACTGTTAGGGGTGCCCCACGTCGAGGGCACTGAGGCTGAAGGCTTAGGTCTAGGAGAGAAAGGATTCCTGATGACGACATATTGAAACGTACGTCGAGGCGGCACGTGACCACGCACAGCATGTTCCGGTCCAGCTGGTTCTCAACTATTGTGAGGTGGAACGCACGCGATCGTTTCCCCAGCCAAGGACACATTTCTCTCCTAGACCTAAGCCTTCAGCCTTAGTGCCGGGACGTGGGGCACCCCTAACAGTAAGGAGCCACTCGGCACTGTGTGTTTTAATTTTATTTTAATTAAACGTTATTATGCTATGGTGGCTTTCTCTGTGTTTTTTGCCCTATGACGGTTAACATATCCAATCAAGAGTATCCAGGCCTTTAACCATCTGTGGAGACACAAAGCGTTATTTGACCTCTTTTTTAACGAAAAGGGTCAATTGGTTGCGGCAAGGAGCCATCTTTTACACTCACTGTCTGGTGTTTTAGTTGGTGAAGGTGGAAATCCTCATTCTTTGATTACATATATCCACGTATTTATCAGAGTGAAATCTACAAGGATTTTTGGAATTAACCCTTTTGCACATTGTTTGGACTTTTTGTTTCTGCACAATTTATGGACATTTTGTTTCTGCACAATTTATGGACTTATATTTATCAAAATATAGTTTGCACATATTTATATATTAATGTAAAGCAACCATAGATTTTTATTATTCTGTGGTTTATGTTTTGATTGTTCGTAATTAATAGCGCCCCCTGTTGTTTCTATTTATCCATTCATATTCTGAATTTTTGGGGTGCAGCTTTAGCACTACTTACACTTTAATTGTATTTACACTATATTTACATTTTGTTTTGGCGCGAGATCCTTACCCTTTCAAAAAATGCAGCATGTTCGAAAAAAAAATTGTCTTTTTCAGAACCCGAAAAATGATGTGAAGCCCACACACGATCATTTTAAATGAGATTTTTTTTAAAAACGATCGTGTGTACGCGCCATTACAGTGATTCTGATTAGTCACCACGTTCAAAAGTCAGAGCTGAACAATCAGAACTGCTCTAATCCATCCTGGCATCCCTAGGGAACGAGGATGAAAACAGCCAAGGTTTTCAAACCCAGGACCCCACCGGGCTACGTGGATGGTGAATCTCTATCAACCATGGAGGTAAGTATAGTGGGGACCAGGGGGTGGGAGAGTGTATGGTGTTTAGTTCACCTTTTTATTTTATTTTTAAAAGGTAAACTAACCCTTTAGGGCCCTTTCACACCAGCGGACGAACGGTCCGCTTTTTCTAAGTCCGTTTACGGACTTAGAAATGTGCCCTATGGAATCACGGCCATTAGCGGATGAGTATCTGCTAACGTCTGTAATCACCCGCCTCAGTCTGGATCTGGTTTTCCAGACGGAAGAAAACCCTATTTTTCTTCCGTCTGGCGGAACGGATCGGATGAATACGGACACGCGGTCCGTATTCATCCGATTCCCCATAGGGGAGAGCGGAGAAGAGACAGGGCGGTCCCTGCACAGTGTGCGGGGACCGCCCTGTCAGCCGCCAGCTCAGCGGGGATTTTACGGAGGATCCCCGCTGAGCAAACGGGCTAACGGAGCGGGTCCATTACAGATCCGCTCCGTGTGAAAGAGCCCTTAAACTGTATCTATAGCAAAAATAAAAAATAAACATTTTCCTTTGGATAGAATGGGGAAGGAATAGAACCCCTGTCATAAGTAAGTATGTATGTTTAATTTTTAGTTTTGTTTCCCGCACTTCACTTTTAAAGCAGCAGTAAACCGCAGTTGATTGGGGGGGAAAAAAAAACCCTGCAAGGCAATGTCGTAATGTGCTAGTATGCATACTAGCATATTATGAGAGACCAGTGGCAGCTGGTGGCTTGTTTATCTGGTGGGGTGGCAAACAAACACCCCCCCCCCCCCGATTGTCCGGCGGAAAGGGTAGTGGTACCTTGCATCCCTAATTGACCTAATTGACCTACCCTCTAATAAAACCCTCTAGTGTCGCGCTATGAACACTGAGAGGGCTAACATCGTCCCCCAGTCTTCCTTCCGGGTCCAGGTCCTCCAGCTACATGAGGGGCCAGGGGTGCAATGATGTCACTCCCGCGTATGTCCCCAGGGGCCACCGTTTATGGGCTCTGGAGGTCCTGGACTGTATGCCGGTCCTTCAGAGCACACATGCCGGTAACGTTGCAAGTTTAGGTAACTGTGCAAGTTTAGGAGATATTCACAGTACCTACAGGTAAGCCTTACTATATGCTTACTTGTAGGTAGGAGTGGTAGAACAGAGTTTACTACCACTTTAAATGTGGTTCAAAGAAATATCCACACTCCACAAAGTTATTCTGCAATCTTCTTAGACTATACAAAGGCAAGTACAAAGCATAACAGTTTAGCACATCCCTTTGTCACACCTCTTCATCAGCTGTGGTGGTTTCTTAAATGTATCTAAACCCAAAAACTAAATTTAATATATTACAGCTTACCAACCATTAGATGTGGTGGCTGCATTACATTTTTTATTAAAACCTAGTAGCCCTTCACATAACACCCTCCCTGGGTGACTGCTAGGGCCACTGATAAGGCAGTACAACCAGCCCACCTGTACTGAGCCCAGACCTCATCAGTTCAAAAGGAGGGCCCGGGCACCTGCCAGGCAGGAAGCCCAGCAGTACTGCCTTATTGTTGACACTTTTGCAGTGCTTCCGGCTTCTACTTTTATTTTCTTCCTCTGGCTGCACTGCAGAAGGATCGGTTCTGGTATCTGTGCCCCTTCACCCTGCTGCCTGAGACCCCTGTGTGCCCCTTTCCTCCACAGTGCTGCCGTTTTCTCTCTTATCCTCTCTCGCTGGCAGCTGCTGAAGGCACACAGGTGGTTTGTTTCTGAATGGGGAGCAGTGGGAGCTCTCCATCCTGAATGAACACACACCCTAAATTAAAACAGTAAGCGACCTGTACCGATAACTTACTGAGGGAGTGCAGATATTGTCTCCATGCCGCTATTCACTACATTTCTCTCAAGATCAACAGGTAACATTTGATGTACTTGCTAAAATAAAATCCAATGCAGCCACCCCATCTAATGACATGTGCAGCATTTAACCCCAAAGGAACCACTGTTTCCCTGGTCCCTTCTTTCCTGTGTCCACGACTCTGCAAGTAGTACCACGCACTTTGACACAACTGGGCTAAAGGTGAAATATTTATTGAAATATATATGTCGCACCCTCTAGATAGGTAGGTGCTAATGGTAGGATTTATTGTAGGAGAGATAAAATTAGATAGGCCTAGTTGGCAGCCAGGCCTGTTTGCTAGGCTGGGAGTGGCTCAGGGTAGCAGCTGGAGACTCACAGGCAGCATCACTGGAACCTACCACTTCTTTCTAGAAAAAAACGTGGAGGAGGGAATGGGATTTTCATATTGGTGCAATAAATGTTCATATATGAATGAGAAAGAAAACGTTATTGGACCACTTTGGTACAAAAAATATAAAAAAAAAACAACATTTTATTAAGGTATAGACCACTTTAACTTCTTAGGGACCGCCTCCTGCACATATACGTCGGCAGAATGGCACGGCTGGGCACATCCACTTATATTTACGTCGGTAATAGTACCCAGCCGTGGGTCACGGGCGCGCACCCACGGCGCGCTCCCGTGACCCGGTCCGAAGCTCCGTGACCAGGACACACGGACCCCGATCGCCGCTGGAGTGCGGCGATCGGTCCCCGGAGCTGAAGAACGGGGAGAGCCGTGTGTTGTTATGTCTATCTTAACTAAGCACGTAAATAATTAATATAAGCTATAAAAACCTTTTTGTCTATATAAAAATTAAAGCAAACGATTGGGGTGTGAAAAAGAGAAAGGATTACATTTATTGATAACGAGAAGACACTTATATTATTCCAATATTTACATCCATAACGTAAAGGATATTACTTGTCAAAACAGAGGATACTGCTGAATACCGATACAACATACATGATATTAATACGAATATGGCTATAGAGGATTCAACAATACGCAATGCTAAGTTGTAGAGAGAGAGCGAGAGACACCGAGAGAGAGAGACAGAGACAGAGAGAGAGGCAGAGAGAGGCAAAGAGAGGCAGAGAGAGAGGCAGAGAGAGAGAGAGGCAGAGAGAGGCAGAGAGAGGCAGAGAGAGACAGAGAGAGACAGACATAGAGAGAGAGGGAGAAATTACATCACCATGCTGCTAGGTCAGCTCATCCATCATGATTCAGTCTGTCTGATTAGGACATCATACACGGATCTTTATACCCCTCAGACTACACTTTTTCCCTCCAAAAACTCTACAGGACCTCCCACCCAGTAACTCCCTGTTGTAACATCCTCTTGACATATAGGAACTGTCTTGGCCAGTTCCCACGATTAGCATATTACAAGACACCTTGCTAAATGGATATTTCCTGTCTGGCCTATTTCTATACACACACACCGGGTATTATTGTACATTTCTAATTCACACAGGCAATCTAAATGTGGTTTTTAATCCTACAGGAGATGACAAGAACTTGTTTAAATACAATGAGGTAACATCCATATGCTAATATATGATCAAAAGAATCTTTAGTTAGGTGTACTTCCACAGCGGAGCAAGTTGTTGACTCTAAAAACATGCTCCTCAGATGACAGATTCATCTAAAGACAAATCCCAGTCACATTAATAATCAAGCCTTGTAAAAGAAAGACATATACATCTTCATACAAATCTTATAAGTATGGATTTGAAAAATCTCTACCACAGTTCCCCCTGAAGTTCATCCTTGAACTTATGTCCTCCTTCAATGATTCGGTACCCACCCACAACGGCCCAGAAGTCCCAACCCTTCCCCCAACACCACTGCGGCCTCTTCCTTTCTTGAACTCGCCGTAACTCATCAATGTAGACTTGAGACAGTCCTGGTGCCTTTGAGGCTTCAGATCCAAACCATGAGTGTCTGTACTGCAATGTTTCATCACCCCTCTGCATTGGAGGAGTGGAACTCCAACATTGATGGCGGGATCCTTACATATTTAGTCCTGTATCCTGGAAATATGGTGCTAAGATTGTCACAATTGGATCGGACTGCGAGACAGCACTTTTTCAGCATGATGAAGGAAAGTTCAGGAGAGTCTTCTCCATGGCACGTTTGTCTCAAAAAAAGAATGACTTGGTTTTCGTTGCTTCTTCAGGTGGTGGTTGGGTGGGCCTCCGGACAGTCATGTATATATACAAAAGGAGAAGGGAGAACGTCAGTGTACAGTTTCTGGAGGAATGTCAGATAGGAGCAGTGGGGTGGCTATAAAGCTGTAGGTAGACCAGGGGAGGTAGAATTACATTTGGGAAGTACAAAAAACAGAAATGCCTAGGGATAGTTTGGTTTCTCTGGGTGAACCATATGGCACTGGCGGGCAGGAATGCTCACGCCTCTTATATAAAAAACAAATGATATGACTGATGTCCTAGTTACATTACCCTGAGAAGATGGATGAAAGAAACCAAAATAACAACTTAGAGAGTATACTATTACAGAAGGAAAGGACGAGAGGTGAGTAATGAAAAAGAATAAGGAAAATAGAGGAGAAGAAAAAAATAATAAACCTAAAAGTAAAAAAACTACAGATTTAATGCTGCTCCAACCAAGATCTTCAGTTTACATTCCACTTTAGATTGTTAAAGAGCATTGAATCGGTATCCAAAAAGATAAAAATACCTAGTTTCCCTGCCAACTTTAGCTGATAGTGAGAAAAAAATATTTTCGTTAAAAAAACGACTCCTCTATTTTCCTAGTAATTGGTGTTTTTTTTGCCGGTCAGGTACGCAGATAATAACGAGAGAGAGATGATTAAAATTTGTAGAATTTAGGTAAACCTGACCGCACTTTATTATTACAAATTGAAGAGGCTTATCCCTAGAACAACAAGAAAAAAATTAAATATAGTTCTAGAGTCCTCTCTTAAGTAAAGAGGAACAAAAAAAATAAAAATAAAAATAGGACTACTTTTCCCTATTAGTGATCAACAGGTGAACATGATCATGGTCACTTAACAATTTCCAAGTCGGGTTAAAAACATAAAAATAAAAAAAATTTAAAAGGAGAGGTTAAACAATGGTTGCCAAAAAAACGTTTAGAATTTAGTCAAACCCGACTGTACTTATTAGTAAAAAAAATTTAGAGGCTTTTCCTCAAACCAAACAATGTATTATTTGTATTTTCAGGTCTATGCACTATTCCCCTCCTTCAGGTGGACAAAGTTCAAACCTTTTGGAACTTTTCTCACCTGAATGAAATGAGAAAGAGAAAAAAATAATGAAAAAACTGACAAAATAAAAAATAAAAATTAATAAGAAAAATGACAAATTGATTAAAAAAAATTATAAAAATAGATATAAAACTGAGAGAGAAAAAACAATAACAAATGAATAAAGAAAAATAACTTTTACAAAAATTAAAAAAGTATAAAAAAAATGTATAAAAAAAATGTAAATAACATTTTTTTTAAATTTTAACATGATACTGGTCTGGATTAGAACAGGCTTCTTCAGAAATTTGTTTCTGAGTTTGTGGCTTTTCTGTTCCTTGAGAGAAGATACCTCGTTGAGGTGCACGTTCTCATAGTTTTGGCGTTCATTCTCCTGATAGTAATGCACATTATTACTTGCATCAGGGAGAGCAATAAAGCTACACAGATTAGGACAACAACAGGGTGGAGCAAAATGTTTAGGAAAGCTGTAGCGTTAGGGCTATACCCAATTAAACTTTTCCACCAAGAAATCCTAGCGTCTCCCTCTAAAGCGTGGGATACTTGTATCAACTTATTTTGATCATGGGTAAGTCGTATGGTGGCTTGTTTCTCAGCATCTCTTAGCACATTTAATATTTCATCCTGTTGCCCAAAATCTACCAGCCAAGCTTTTAACTCAGGCCCAAATCCCAGAGGAAGTTTCTGTAGATGTATGGGGGTGTCAGGTTTGATATCAAGCCTTTTCTCTGGGGTAACAGGGGTGCGTCCTTGTGTCTCGGCTATATCTATTCCCAGGACCGGGGAAGACGTACAGTATACTCCCTGAGGTAATGTACCCCGCGGAGTACGCAGAATATAGGGCATCATTGGACATCTAATACCAGCACCAACCCCCTTTCCTCAGTCCCGTAATAGTGACCTGCATCGGGAACCGCCCCCTGGGTGCAGTTTACTAAAGTTTTTTTTTTGCCCTAAAACATCCTGATTTCCATCTCCCTTGTTACCCCCTTCCATGCTCACCCTGAGGACTGCTCCAGAACCTCTGGAACTCCTCACCCCCCTATGTTCAGCCAGGCGCTACCCTTTCCACACCTGGGTGTCCCTAAACAAACCTATTTTATTCCGGAAAGCCTACCCCACTTCCACCTAAAATGTTCTCTCAGTCAGCTCCATTTCAGAGAATTCCCAGCCTTTATTATTTTTGTTCCACCCCCTTCCCTTACATTATAAACTTAGAGATGGGCCTTTCTATTCATGCCTTGCACAACCTTTTGGCACCATTTAAATCATGTTGCCCAATCTTACCTACCCAACTTCTAACTCCTCCCCATATACCAACGGAAGTTTCAGTAAGTGTAAAGAGGATGTCGGATTTGCCATAAAACCTTTCCTCCGGGAAACTCGGGGTGCGACCTGGGATTCCTTCTATATCCCTCCCAAGGACAAGAGAATAGGTACAATAGACTCCCCGAGGTAGTGTACCCAGTTGAGTACAATTCAACCTAATGCTGACAACAGTGCATCACTAGACATGTGATACCAGCACCTGTACCCCAGCATTCGGTATTGAGTCCAACAGTTCAAGAATCACCCTAGTTCCATGATCAACACCCCATTGGTATCCTCCAGGACAAAGAAACAAAACTCGTCTATGTCCTAAATAATACCTAGGTGTTTTCTCCCTCACAATGATCTCCCCATTCAGAATACAGAGTGAAATACCTTCCCAACATTCCTCATTCACCACCGTGTATTGACCTGAAATGTAAAAGACATCGTGGTCATGCTTCTGACAGAGGGAAATATCAACCTGCCCCCAGCTTCCATACCCTCTGATCACATGTGGGTCACTTAGCCACAGATGCAACAACATGGAATCCCCAGTCAGTAAGCCCATTGATGCCCACAGATCTACAGACCGAGTCTGCACTTCCGTCTATGGGATCATATAGCACCTCACCTTTCACAATCCAAACCAGTACAGCCCATCCAGGCATTTGACCACTACTTTGGATTCGTATAAGCGATGAGTTGCGTTAAAGTCTTACTGAGTGGTGACGCCAACTCCTTAGGCTACTGCCCTTCATACAGATATTTGTACAATCAGCTTGATACTGGTCGATAACTCCGCCTGTCCCTGCATGTACGCCAGAGCCAATGACATATTTTTGTCCTATACTCTATCATACTCTCTTCCAATCTCTTAACATGGTCCACGAAATCTCGAGCCATATTAAACTGGGTATTTATGTAACTTTGTTGCATGTTGTCACGAATGTCACCAATCTCTCTGAGCAACAAAGCCGTGCTTATTGTCTGAAGCCATGGCTGCGAGTTTGTTTCTCAGGAGACTGCCTTCCATCCTATTACTAACACCCATCCTGGCTCCTATTCCCCCTACATAGTGCTCAATACACCCCTCCTCTGTTGGGTTACTCCTCAGAGATAAGCGTCCTGCGTGAACCTCAGTCTGCGTCCGCACATTTCTGGGAGCAAGCCACTGGTCACTTGATTTAGTGTATACTCAGCACATACAGGGTAATAGGTTTCTATCAACCACTGTGAGATGCTGAAGCGATGTGGTAACGGCATACTGTACCCTGTTAGCCAGCGTTTATTCATTTTTTTAAAAGGGCATGTTCCTGTATGTAGTTACTCGCATTACTCGGTGTACCTCACATGTCCAGTAAACAAGAGTTTCTCTGTAGGACTGCTAAGCTTGAGACACTACCTCTGCGAGGAAGTTTTCACCCCCTTGATGTATCACCTGGCACCCTCTAGTTTGGCCAACAGACACCTTATTATGCATAGGTACCAGTCTCCTGGGTACCTGCCCCACATACATTTAGGTCATCGTAGTCACCCATTCAAACATTTCCTTCTTTCAATTCGTGTCTGGACTCAAAATCCTCAGAACAGGATGGACTCCAGGGTTTAACCCAATAGGGTCTGATAGCTTAGTACCCAAATTGACTGTGACATATGCACAAAGTTCCGTCCCTGCCCAAAGATCCATCCCTGCCCATAGGGATGAGAATAGAACGAGTTGGATTTCCTAACCCTTCCCGGATATGTAGCCTAGGGTCTCCCAATGTGTTCCTGATTATCTCCAGCTCTATAGTAATTACAGTACCCAGTGACCCACCTCCCACTCCAAAGACGGTTGCCCTTGAGCCTCTCTTTTTCCTAAGTATGGGAAATAGTCTGGATACCCAGATTGAAAACCACCTGCCACCAGGTGCACCCACTCCCTCCTAGAGGCTGCACACCTTCTCCCCCGCTCTATCAGTTCAGTAATTAGACTATGTTATCCTTCACCACTACAAAACAAACTGCCTTCACTTTTCAAACAGGACTCACATGAAAGACAGGAGTCTAGTGCCACCCTGGGGTACTGATCTTCTTGGCATGCAAGTCACAGACCACCCGTTAAGGTACACAAGTAATCTAGGATGGGAGAATACTGCATGGCTACATATATATCGGAAGTAAGGGCCCTTGGAATAGCCAAGAGCTGGGATCACCCCATACGCTATTCCTGCACACCTTTCCTCCAGACTCAACCAAAACTATACAATATGAGGCCAGACCTATACACTTTCAACTCGTATGTAATCAGGCAGGCCCTTGTACCACATGTCTGCAGGTAAATCTAAAAGAAATTGGAAAACAAAAATTGCATAATGTGTATCCATCTCAAGGAACTGGTGCTACTAGAGACAACTGACCAATAGACTAAGAAAAAAAATAAACAATCCCTCGCAGCACTGAGATGACTGAACAGTAGGGGGTACATGCCCCGATCAGTGTGCCTGGACACACACAACTATTCATTAGGCAATGGGTAACAAATAGCCACCACCACTGACAAAAATAAACTCTAGGAGACAATAGTTTTGCATGGTGACACGGAAGGAAACCCTTGTGAACTTAATTTGGGGACATACAGATAGCTAGGGACATTAGCATACCTTAGCCTGAGGCAATATAACCTTGTACAGCCAGGCTTAACAGCGGGGGGGGGGGGGAGTTTAAGCTGTGCTAAACACATGTCCGGCCAAAGTAGCATCAGGCTTTTCCTTTTTTTAGAGTTATGGAACTACACGTGTCAGCATGGCTGATCTTCGGTAATAAGAAAACAGATATGCCACGGATCTATGGCTGATCCATTTCAAACTCTGGAGAATACCCCACAACTCTTTTATCACTAAAAAACAGTACCCCTGAACGCTACTTAGCCTAATATATGTGTTAGGCCTCGTACACACGAGGGGATATGTCCGCTGAAAACGGTCCGATGGACCGTTTCAGCAGACATCTCCGATCGTGTGTATGGGCTAGCGGACAGATTTGTCCACCCGACAGATTTCAAAGCATGCTTTGAAATCTATCCGGTGGGAATCTGTCCGCCCAACATGTCTGCTGGTTAGTACACTTACCAGCAGACATGTCGTCCCGCACCGCCGCCGCGCCGCCGCCGAATGGATTCGGCGCATGCGCGGAAGTGTTTTACTTCCTGGTGACGTGGCGGTGACGTGGCGGCGTCAACGTCACCGCCGCGTCACCGACACGTCACCGCGCCGTCCGCCGGCGGGGAATTTGATCCGATGGTGTGTACACGCCATCGGATCAAACTCCAGATCGGACATATCCGATGGAAATGGTCCGCGGACCGTTTTCATCGGATATGTCCGATCGTGTGTACGAGGCCTTAGAGTGCCAATTATCCCCTGCCGTCTTACTCAACTTTTCATTAAAAAAATAAATAAAATGAATACGCAGACTTCAGTTAGTAGGTTCTGCTATTCAGTGGATCAGAACATGCAACCCACGCTAGGTGGTCCAAAAACATAGTCAGATGGACTGACAACTAGATGTTCCAACTGGTCATGAAAACCTAAAAACAAACCTGAAACCTGACCGACCGACCGATTGACCAACCTAAAGTTGTCTTATTCTGAAAGGCTGAAAACCCAGTTATCAAATCTGTGGGATAAAACACAAAATAAAAGTTAGTAATAAACATTAAAAAAAAAAAAAAAACATTCTTAACCTGGAAACAAAACAATAGTTATATACTGGTAACAAGACATTAGCATATGAAACACAAATTTACATTACATTACATTCCCTGTGCACTTTTTAAAATACCAAAAATTGTTGAGCTCAACTTTTCATTTATATGTATTATTTAATACATAAAAACTGCCACGTGGACTTCGTTTATATATATAAAAGGAAAAAAAAAAAGATGTTTTTCTTTTTTTCTTTTTTATAGTATACTAATAGTTCCCTCCAAAAAAAAAATGTATTCACCATGGTTAAAAATGAGCAGCTCCAAACAAACACAAAAACACAAACACAAAGTCCCCCCTTTGTCTTGTAAGACAGTTATACTTTACCATACTGAGCACACTGAAAAACTTCAAAACAAAAAACTGTTTCTTCTATGGAAGCAAAATTACAGTTAATATTAGGAGGCTTTTTACTTTTGTTTTACAGTTCAAATAGCTCACTTAGTTTGCATGACAATACAGCTGTTCACACATTCTCACAGACCTGGAAAGATAGGGGTCATTTGGGCTGTCAGCAGCTGAGAATACACGTCACACACACACCATTCAATGTGTCAAAGAAAAAGAGGTTGGGGGGGGGGGGGGGGTGAACTACAGAACATCATTCATAATTTTAAACTTTAACAAACACAAAACATCACAATCCATGGATCTCACACACTTCTGCACAACACACTTAGCTAGGTCAAATATGACCTCAAGACCATACACAGATCATCATGTTCTTTATCATACTTAAATCCATAACCACTGTTCCTCACTACTACATTTTAGTGGCTGACCCTGCTTGTCCGTATTAGAAAATACTCACCTCATCAGTTCTGTTCCTGGATTCTATCATCCCTGTACTCCAAGCATCCTTTAAAATACTGTTTCCAGTCCAGCGATTCCCAATATTGCATATTTCACAACCCAAGGTCCATATTTATCTATCATTTCTAGTGATGAGCGGAATACGCCATATTCGATTTCGCGATATTTCACGAATATATAGAAGAATATTCGCGAAATATTCGTTAATATCGAATATTCGTGATATTTTATCAAAAAATTTTTTTGAGAAATTTCGCTAATGCGAATGCGAAATTTCACTAATGCGAATGCGAAATTGATTGCGAAATTCTCGTCAACACGCGAAAACGGAGATCATTTCCTGGATTACTAAACTAATATGCACTAAACACTAACTCTACTTACACAAACTTATATGACTAAACTAAAAAATGTTATTTTTTTTATTTTTTTATACACAAAACACAGAAGGGCAGAGAAAGTATTCGCGAATATTCGGCAACATAAAAGGATCGCCTCAGCTACTCGGCCCAGGGTCTCTAATCATACCAGCAATGCTTTTATACGTCGATGGAGATCACTAGGATGTGATCTGTTTTAAAAATAAATTTGAAAAAATATGAATATTCGCAATAGCGAATATTCACCGCGATATTCGATTTATTCGCGAATACTCGAATATGCAAAATTCGTAACAAATATTCGCAATGCGAATATTCGTGAGCAACACTAATCATTTCTTCCTTCCGGGTCAAGTGGTAAGGTTCCCCACGGTTAGACCCTGGAAGCGATTTGATTTCCCATCCTTTTATGGATGAAGGACCTTGAGCTGCTCCCGCAAACCTTATTACAGGTCGCATTTCCCCAAAGCTAGCTAGACTTTGTCCATTGATTGGGTTGACAGGTACCGCCCCTGTTCACCTTTACCACTCTTCTTTCACTACTTGTCCGAACCTTGACTGACTATAGTCCTTCACAAGGTAGCCCGGAGATTTTCCCAACTTAATAAGTTTAATCTCCCTGTGGACTTTTCAATGTATTTTAAAAGAAATGCTTACTTAACACAGGGCTTCCCAAGCGTTAAGCTTGATTAGACCCTATGATTGTTTGTAGGGTAGGAGGCAATTCTAACTGACACTCAATGATTTTTTTAGCAGTTACAATATAGCCAGTGTTTGCAGATCTAATTACACTGTTCGTTTACACAGAAAAATAGATTCACATACATCCAGATAATTCAGTGTGATTTAGTCTCCGTCTCCACTGATGCGTTCTGCCATGCGACTTTGGACAGTCGCATTACAAATCGCAGCCCACTTTTTTCAATAGCCCCCATTCCAATCTATGTGGCTCAAAGCTGCAGCGACTGTTAAGGTACCTGCAGCATTCTGATGCGACTTCTGGATCAAAAAACGCATTCAAGGCCACACCATAGTCACACTACAGCTGCATCTCACAATCGCATCCTGTATCAGGCGACATTGGAGTTGCACTAGTGGAAACGCAGCCCAAAAGCATAGGTGTGTTTCACTCACAAGATTGGCCTAATATTCAAAGGGTTCACTGAAATTTGTTTTTGGCAGAGACACACTGGGCCAGATTCCCGTAGATTTGCGGTTTTCTGGCGTAGCGTGGCTTATCCCATTTACGCTACACCTCCGCACCTTTTACGGGCAAGTGCTGTATTCTCAAAGCACCTGCTCCGCAATTTGTGGCGGCGTAGCGCCAATAGGCCGGCGCAACTGTGCGTAATTTAAAGTAGGAAGGAGGGGGGCGTGCTGTGTCTAAATTAGGTGCGCCCCCGCGCCAAACGAACTGCGCATGCGTCAGCCATAAACGTAGCCCACTGCGCATGCTCCATAGTACGCTGCAAATAAATTGGTTTCAACGTGAACGTAATTAACGTACAGCCCCATTCGCAACGAGCTACGTAAACAACGTAAACAACGGAAAAAACAGACGTTGTCCATACCTAACATGGTGTACGCCGGACCTACGCAAGGTCACCCCTCCTTCTAGCAGGGGTAACCATACGCTTACGCAAACTACGCTAACTACGACGATGGGGCGCAATTACGTTCAGGAATCGGCGTATCACGCTCATTTGCATATTCAACGCAGAAATCGACAGGAACGCCACCTAGAGGCCAGCGTAACATTACAACTTAGATCCGACGGTGCAAGTGACTTACGCAAGTCGGATTTAGGCAAAATCCATGCGTAACTGATTCCAAGAATCAGTCGCATAGATACCCAGGGCCAGAAACATAGACACAACTGTGTATCTGGAGATACACCGTCGTACCTCGCTGAGAATCTGGCCCACTTTCTTCAAGATTCCAAACAGCATCCTTATTATTCGCACTGACACCCTGCTGCAATTTCATTTTATATATCTACATTATTCAAAATCAGTCTCATCAACATAAAGGATTACATAGACAAAAAGTAAAAGGTTAAGTTCTGAAAAGTTAGTTTGTTAGGTAAAAAAAACGGTTAAAACAAAAGACTTAAAAACCAGCTCTGCCTACCATACAAAAAATCATATTTATCCAAACTTCAAACTCTCCTAACACGGGGCACCATTTGTTATGTCTATCTTAACTATGCACGTAAATAATTAATATAAGCTATAAAAAAACTTTTTGTCTATATAAAAATTAAAGCAAACGATTGGGGTGTGAAAAAGAGAAAGGATTACATTTATTGATAACGAGAAGACACTTGTATTATTCCAATATTTACATCCATAACGTAAAGGATATTACTTGTCAAAACAGAGGATACTGCTGAATACCGATACAACATACATGATATTAATACGAATATGGCTATAGAGGATTCAACAATACGCAATGCTAAGTTGTAGAGAGAGAGCGAGAGACAGCGAGAGAGAGAGACAGAGATAGAGGCAGAGAGAGGCAGAGAGAGGCAGAGAGAGAGGCAGAGAGAGGCAGAGAGAGGCAGAGAGAGAGAGGCAGAGAGAGGCAGAGAGAGACAGAGAGAGACAGAGAGAGACAGACATAGAGAGAGAGGGAGAAATTACATCACCATGCTGCTAGGTCAGCTCATCCATCATGATTCAGTCTGTCTGATTAGGACATCATACACGGATCTTTATACCCCTCAGACTACACTTTTTCGCTCCAAAAACTCTACAGGACCTCCCACCCAGTAACTCCCTGTTGTCACATCCTCTTGACATATAGGAACTGTCTTGGCCAGTTCCCACGATTAGCATATTACAAGACACCTTGCTAAATGGATATTTCCTGTCTGGCCTATTTCTATACACACACACCGGGTATTATTGTACATTTCTAATTCACACAGGCAATCTAAATGTGGTTTTTAATCCTACAGGAGATGACAAGAACTTGTTTAAATACAATGAGGTAACATCCATATGCTAATATATGATCAAAAGAATCTTTTGTTAGGTGTACTTCCACAGCGGAGCAAGTTGTTGACTCCAAAAACATGCTCCTCAGATGACAGATTCATCTAAAGACAAATCCCAGTCACATTAATAATCAAGCCTTGTAAAAGAAAGACATATACATCTTCATACAAATCTTATAAGTATGGATTTGAAAAATCTCTACCACAGTGTAAACACGGCTTCCCCGTACTTCACTGTAGCGGCAGCATCGATCGCGTCATCCCTTTTATAGGGGGGACACGATTGATGACGTCACACCTACAGCCACACCCCCCTACAGTTGTAAACACACACAGGGAACACATAACCCCTACAGCGCCATCTTGTGGTTAACTCCCAAACTGCAAATGTCATTTTCACAGTAAACAATGCAACTAAAATGCATTTTTTGCTGTGAAAATGACAATTGTCCCAAAAATGTGTCAAAATTGTCTGAAGTGTCCAACATAATGTCGCAGTCATGAAAAAAATCGCTGATCGCCGCCATTAGTAGTAAAAAAAAAAAAATTAATAAAAATGCAATAAATTTATCCCTTATTTTGTAAACACTATAAATTTTGCGAAAACCAACCGATAAACGCTTAAAAAAATATTATATATATTTTGGGGGGATATTTATTATAGCAAAAAGTAAAAAATATTGCATTTTTTTCAAAATTGTCGCTCTATTTTTGTTTATAGCGCAAAAAATAAAAACCGCAGATGTGATCAAATACCACCAAAAGAAAGCTCTATTTGTGGGGAAAAAAGGATGCCAATTTTGTTTGGGAGCCACGTCGCACGACCGCGCAATTGTCAGTTAAAACGACGCAGTGCAAAAAGCGGCCTGGTCCTTTACCTGCATTTTGGTCCGGGTCTTAAGTGGTTAAAATAGATCCACAAAACAGTTCGATGTTTGGTGTACACATAGAGATAGTTGACTGTCACCGATTACCATATTGTAGTCAAGCCGAGATGAAGTGGATTGCAGTGTCCCAACATGTTTCGCTTGTAAAGCTTCCTCAGGGGCAAACAGTAGCAATCAGGGCTTACAGTTAGGACCCAATGCTTTTTGTGGCCGAAGATCGCCAAACGATCCAAATGCCGGATCAAAGTGAAATCCCCCAATGGGGAAGGAAAGCCGATCCTATCACATAGGACACTATTGGGGGGAAGGTTAAAAACTTGAAAAATATTATAAGATGAATAAGGCTGGGCAGGAGATGAGGATATACCTCGTCATATGACGCTGATCGCAATACATGTGTAGCCTCTCATCCAGCCTTATCTGCACTCCATTGAGTGCACATGTATTGCGATCAGCGTCATATGACGAGGTATATCCTCATCTCCTGCCCAGCCTTATCCATTATCCCCTGTGCCCCCATACCACCATCGCCATCTGAGGCACCCTCCTGCCACCTCCCCGCGACAATTCCGCCATTCTAGGGCTATTTTTTGGACACCCGCGCCAGCCTGTGCTGAATTGTGGGGCCATGATTTAGGAAAGACCGCGGCTTCCCCCGCGGCGCTCCTCACACCCTGGAATCCCCACCAAACCATCCAGGAAACCCCCCCTTACCCTAAAAGGACAGCCACTCTTCCTTGGCTTTACCTTTTTAGCCCCCCCGGCATCACTGATCCACCGATTTGTCAGCCCCATGCTGTATCCTGCTGCCTGCTCAGGCAGCCTTCCTGCTATACCAGCAATACGTGCACCTCTCATCCCCAGCCCCTTCTCATCTCAACACAACAGAAGCTTGATCCAGGGGTCAACCGATCGTCTCTCACGGGGTCAGGAAGGAATTATTTTGCCCATACCGGAGCATATTGGCCCAGCACGGCCAGGGTTTTTTTTTGCCTTCCTCTGGACCAAGCCAGGAGAGAGGATTTAGCCAATTTCTCTCCCCATTGCCCCTGAAAACTCTCCCCCCCCCCGGTGTCTGGCGACCATGGCATGTCGGCAATTTTCTGCTGAAACCATTTGGAGTTTGAGGCAATTCGCCGCAATACTACCAGCCATCACCAAAAAAGCCTTAAGAATTGAGCGACTTTTGAGAATCGATCAACGATCGACTGTCAGATATTTCAGCCATTCACCCCAGCCTAAGCACATATCATGTGCTTTGATCAACACAAGATCGGCAGTTAAACACCGACTGGAAATCCGTGACTTCATTCTACAATGCGATCTAGATTGCCTCTTTATTACAGAGAGCTGGCTTACAGCCGACTGTAACACCATTCTAGGAGAACTGGTGCCAGAAAACTACCGTATTTTAACGGAAAACAGAATAGGGCAAAGAGGAGGAGGACTGGCCGTGATCCACAAGACTCACCTTGCAATCACTAAACCAGTACTTCAAAACCCTCTTCCATTCATGGAAACCCTCTGTAAGGTACCTGTAAAAGGTAGTGTCCTGAAGTGGAACAGGTATGCTGGAGATCCAGGCAAAGCGTCGTCAGGCAGATACGGTTGGCAACGGATCAGGTTAAAACAAAAGACTTAAAAACCAGCTCTGCCTACCATACAAAAAATCATATTTATCCAAACTTCAAACTCTCCTAACACGGGGCACCATTTGTTATGTCTATCTTAACTATGCACGTAAATAATTAATATAAGCTATAAAAAAACTTTTTGTCTATATAAAAATTAAAGCAAACGATTGGGGTGTGAAAAAGAGAAAGGATTACATTTATTGATAACGAGAAGACACTTGTATTATTCCAATATTTACATCCATAACGTAAAGGATATTACTTGTCAAAACAGAGGATACTGCTGAATACCGATACAACATACATGATATTAATACGAATATGGCTATAGAGGATTCAACAATACGCAATGCTAAGTTGTAGAGAGAGAGCGAGAGACAGCGAGAGAGAGAGACAGAGATAGAGGCAGAGAGAGGCAGAGAGAGGCAGAGAGAGAGGCAGAGAGAGGCAGAGAGAGGCAGAGAGAGAGAGGCAGAGAGAGGCAGAGAGAGACAGAGAGAGACAGAGAGAGACAGAGAGAGACAGACATAGAGAGAGAGGGAGAAATTACATCACCATGCTGCTAGGTCAGCTCATCCATCATGATTCAGTCTGTCTGATTAGGACATCATACACGGATCTTTATACCCCTCAGACTACACTTTTTCGCTCCAAAAACTCTACAGGACCTCCCACCCAGTAACTCCCTGTTGTCACATCCTCTTGACATATAGGAACTGTCTTGGCCAGTTCCCACGATTAGCATATTACAAGACACCTTGCTAAATGGATATTTCCTGTCTGGCCTATTTCTATACACACACACCGGGTATTATTGTACATTTCTAATTAACACAGGCAATCTAAATGTGGTTTTTAATCCTACAGGAGATGACAAGAACTTGTTTAAATACAATGAGGTAACATCCATATGCTAATATATGATCAAAAGAATCTTTTGTTAGGTGTACTTCCACAGCGGAGCAAGTTGTTGACTCCAAAAACATGCTCCTCAGATGACAGATTCATCTAAAGACAAATCCCAGTCACATTAATAATCAAGCCTTGTAAAAGAAAGACATATACATCTTCATACAAATCTTATAAGTATGGATTTGAAAAATCTCTACCACAGTGTAAACACGGCTTCCCCGTACTTCACTGTAGCGGCAGCATCGATCGCGTCATCCCTTTTATAGGGGGGACACGATTGATGACGTCACACCTACAGCCACACCCCCCTACAGTTGTAAACACACACAGGGAACACATAACCCCTACAGCGCCATCTTGTGGTTAACTCCCAAACTGCAAATGTCATTTTCACAGTAAACAATGCAACTAAAATGCATTTTTTGCTGTGAAAATGACAATTGTCCCAAAAATGTGTCAAAATTGTCTGAAGTGTCCAACATAATGTCGCAGTCATGAAAAAAATCGCTGATCGCCGCCATTAGTAGTAAAAAAAAAATAATTAATAAAAATGCAATAAAACTATCCCTTATTTTGTAAACACTATAAATTTTGCGAAAACCAACCGATAAACGCTTAAAAAAATATTATATATATTTTGGGGGGATATTTATTATAGCAAAAAGTAAAAAATATTGCATTTTTTTCAAAATTGTCGCTCTATTTTTGTTTATAGCGCAAAAAATAAAAACCGCAGATGTGATCAAATACCACCAAAAGAAAGCTCTATTTGTGGGGAAAAAAGGATGCCAATTTTGTTTGGGAGCCACGTCGCACGACCGCGCAATTGTCAGTTAAAACGACGCAGTGCAAAAAGCGGCCTGGTCCTTTACCTGCATTTTGGTCCGGGTCTTAAGTGGTTAAAATAGATCCACAAAACAGTTCGATGTTTGGTGTACACATAGAGATAGTTGACTGTCACCGATTACCATATTGTAGTCAAGCCGAGATGAAGTGGATTGCAGTGTCCCAACATGTTTCGCTTGTAAAGCTTCCTCAGGGGCAAACAGTAGCAATCAGGGCTTACAGTTAGGACCCAATGCTTTTTGTGGCCGAAGATCGCCAAACGATCCAAATGCCGGATCAAAGTGAAATCCCCCAATGGGGAAGGAAAGCCGATCCTATCACATAGGACACTATTGGGGGGAAGGTTAAAAACTTGAAAAATATTATAAGATGAATAAGGCTGGGCAGGAGATGAGGATATACCTCGTCATATGACGCTGATCGCAATACATGTGTAGCCTCTCATCCAGCCTTATCTGCACTCCATTGAGTGCACATGTATTGCGATCAGCGTCATATGACGAGGTATATCCTCATCTCCTGCCCAGCCTTATCCATTATCCCCTGTGCCCCCATACCACCATCGCCATCTGAGGCACCCTCCTGCCACCTCCCCGCGACAATTCCGCCATTCTAGGGCTATTTTTTGGACACCCGCGCCAGCCTGTGCTGAATTGTGGGGCCATGATTTAGGAAAGACCGCGGCTTCCCCCGCGGCGCTCCTCACACCCTGGAATCCCCACCAAACCATCCAGGAAACCCCCCCTTACCCTAAAAGGACAGCCACTCTTCCTTGGCTTTACCTTTTTAGCCCCCCCGGCATCACTGATCCACCGATTTGTCAGCCCCATGCTGTATCCTGCTGCCTGCTCAGGCAGCCTTCCTGCTATACCAGCAATACGTGCACCTCTCATCCCCAGCCCCTTCTCATCTCAACACAACAGAAGCTTGATCCAGGGGTCAACCGATCGTCTCTCACGGGGTCAGGAAGGAATTATTTTGCCCATACCGGAGCATATTGGCCCAGCACGGCCAGGGTTTTTTTTTGCCTTCCTCTGGACCAAGCCAGGAGAGAGGATTTAGCCAATTTCTCTCCCCATTGCCCCTGAAAACTCTCCCCCCCCCCCGGTGTCTGGCGACCATGGCATGTCGGCAATTTTCTGCTGAAACCATTTGGAGTTTGAGGCAATTCGCCGCAATACTACCAGCCATCACCAAAAAAGCCTTAAGAATTGAGCGACTTTTGAGAATCGATCAACGATCGACTGTCAGATATTTCAGCCATTCACCCCAGCCTAAGCACATATCATGTGCTTTGATCAACACAAGATCGGCAGTTAAACACCGACTGGAAATCCGTGACTTCATTCTACAATGCGATCTAGATTGCCTCTTTATTACAGAGAGCTGGCTTACAGCCGACTGTAACACCATTCTAGGAGAACTGGTGCCAGAAAACTACCGTATTTTAACGGAAAACAGAATAGGGCAAAGAGGAGGAGGACTGGCCGTGATCCACAAGACTCACCTTGCAATCACTAAACCAGTACTTCAAAACCCTCTTCCATTCATGGAAACCCTCTGTAAGGTACCTGTAAAAGGTAGTGTCCTGAAGTGGAACAGGTATGCTGGAGATCCAGGCAAAGCGTCGTCAGGCAGATACGGTTGGCAACGGATCAGGCAAATAGTTCACAATCGGATTCCGGAGAAGGGTCAGGCAGGCAAAGGTCATACACGATCTGGCGGTAAAGTACAAAATCAGCAGGCTGTAGAATAGTCGGGATATCAGGCAGGAGTTCAATACAATGCAGATCACTGAAGACAAAACACCCAGGAAGTAATCCAAATAAACGGGCGCTGAGTGATGACCTCACTTCCTATTTAAAGGCTGTCCAGAATGAGAATTGTCCACAGCTGGCAGCAGGTGGAGCTAGTGAGTCCGAGGTGTGTGTTGAACACAATAAGGATATTCCCAAGGCCTAGATCTCTTCTGTGGCACATCAGGTAAGGCTATGGTTTAAGACCAGGAAGACCCAGGTTCGAATACACCCCGGGACATGACAGGGCCCCCTCCCCAATGGACCCCTCCGGGGGCCTAGCGGGGTTTAGTGGGGAACGAGGCATGGGAGTCTCGTATAAGAGAAGGGGCATGCAGATCTTTGGCTGGAACCCAGGAGCGGTCTGTGACAGGATATCCCTTCCAATGAACCAGATACCGAAGGCCACGGCCATGTCTTCTGGAATCAAGAATCTTGGAGACTTCAAACTCACTTTGTCCATCAACAAGAACAGGAGGAGGTAGCTGTTGTGATCTGGAGTAGCGGTTGAAAATAGCTTTTTTGAGGAGGGAAACGTGAAACACAGGATGTATCCGGAGAGAGGAAGGTAATTTTAAGCGATAGGAAACTGGCCCAACTCGAGCAATGATCCTGTAAGGACCAATGAATCGAGGGCCCAATTTGGTAGAAGGTTGTTTCAGTCTCACATACTTGGTTGATAGCCAAACTCTGTCCCCCACCACATATGGAGGTATATGGCGTCTTCGTCTGTTGGAAAAAAGTCTGTACTTGCCTGCTGACTTTTGTAGTAATGAACGAATCTTCTTCCAATGTAGTAGAATATTCTTTACCCGCTGATCTGCTGCTGGTACACCAGAAGAAGGCTGAAGTAGAGGAAAAGTCTGAGGGTGATAGCCTAGGGCTGCGTAGAATGGTGTGGTATGAAGAGCACTGTGCCAACGGGAATTTAGGGCGAACTCAGCTAAAGGCAAGTACTCAGACCAGTTGGAGTGTAAGGCATTGACATAATGTCGAAGATAGGTTTCTAGGGTCTGGTTCATGCGTTCGGTTTGACCATCAGTTTGCGGGTGATGTGAAGTAGAGAGCGAGAGCGTTACTCCCAGTTTCTTGCAGAACGCTCTCCAGAATCGGGAAACGAACTGGGATCCGCGGTCTGAGACGACATTGGTAGGTATGCCATGATGTTTTACAATATGGGAAAGGAAAAGAGTGGACAGTGCTTTTGCTGTAGGTAATCCCGGGAGCGGCACAAAATGAGACATTTTGGAAAAGCGATCCACTGTGACCCATATAGCAGTCATGCCCTCGGACTTGGGTAAGTCTACAATGAAGTCCATGGTCAAATGGGTCCAAGGCTGGCGAGGTGCCGGAAGTGGATGTAACAGTCCAGCAGGCAATGTGCGGGGTACTTTATTAGCAGCACAAGTTGGGCAGGCAGCCACATAGTCAGTAACATCCTTTTTCATATGAGGCCACCATACATGACGTTGCAAGGTCTTAAGAGTGATGGTGACACCAGGGTGACCGGATAACACGCCATTATGTGCCCAGAGGAGTACAGGTTTTCTGAGACTAGGGGCTACGTACAGGCGACCTGGTGGTATCTTCAAGCCCTGGGGAACACGATTCTGGGATTCTTGTAGCTGTTGGGAAAGAGCCGTGGAGATCTGCGCAACAATTTTGTGAGGTGGGATTATATACTGCTCGCCTGGTTGATCTTCTTCAGAGGTAGCGAACTGTCTGGAAAGAGCATCTGCTTTTTTGTTTCTATGCCCTGGAACATAAGAAAGGACAAAATTAAAACGGGAGAAAAACAGAGCCCATCGAGCCTGACGTGAGTTCAGACGTCTAGCAGTCTGAAGATACAGTAGGTTTTTATGGTCAGTGAGGATAGTAAAAGGCTTGGGAGCCCCTTCCAGAAGGTGTCGCCATTCAGACAATGCCAATTTGATGGCCAGTAGTTCTCGATTCCCAACATCATAATTCATCTCTGCAGGAGAAAACTTTCTAGAGAAAAAAGCTACTGGATGGATTCTACCAGACTTTGGCTGTCTCTGGGAGAGTACGGCACCTGCTCCAACCTCAGAGGCATCAACCTCAACAATGTACTGGAGATCAGGATTTGGATGCTGAAGAATTGGAGCTTTACTGAACGTGTCCTTTAATCGCTGGAAAGCCGATCTTGCTTCTGAAGACCATACCTTACAATTTGTACCCTTCTTAGTCATGGCAGTAAGGGGTGCCGCAATGGAGGCAAAACTTTTAATGAAGCGTCTGTAGTAATTTGCAAACCCTAAAAAGCTTTGGAGTCCTCTTAAAGTGGTCGGTTGGGGCCATTGCAAGACAGCGGAAAGTTTTTGAGGGTCCATTTGGAAACCGTCAGCACTTATGATGTACCCAAGGAAAGGAATACAGCTTTGATGAAAACTGCATTTTTCGATTTTTGCATAAAGATGGTTTTCTCTAAGTCGTTGTAATACCTGTTTCACATGCGAGATGTGCTCTAGATGAGTCTTGGAAAAGATTAAAATGTCGTCCAAGTAGATGATCACAAAGCGGTTGCTGAAATCATGGAAAATTTCATTCATGAAACGTTGAAAGACAGCAGGTGCGTTACACAACCCAAATGGCATGACCAAATATTCAAAGTGTCCATTACGAGTGTTGAATGCTGTCTTCCACTCGTCCCCCTCTTTAATTCGAATCAGGTTATATGCCCCTCGTAGGTCTAGCTTGGAGAAGATGACAGCCCCCTTAAGTACATCAAACAGTTCAAGAATGAGAGGCAAAGGGTAGGAGTCCTTTACGGTGATTTGATTTAACCCCCGATAGTCTATGCATGGTCGAAGGCCCCCATCTTTCTTTTCAACAAAGAAAAAACCTGCTCCTACTGGAGAAGAAGAGGGTCGCATAAAACCTCTTTCCAAGTTGTCTCTTACGTATTCCTCCATAGACTTTTGTTCAGGCAGAGACAAGGGGTAGGTCTTTCCTTTGGGAAGAGGTGCTCCGGGAATCAATTTAATTGTACAGTCAAAAGGACGATGTGGAGGTAACACCTCTGCCTTTTGCTTGCAAAATACATCTGCAAAGTCATGGTATTCACGAGGCAAGGTAGGTGGAATAGTCACAGGAGCCAACATGCAAGCAGAAAGTCTTTTGGGTTGAGACAAACAATTAGGGCGACAGCACGATCCCCAGGAGGTTAGTTCTCCCTTTTCCCAATCAAAAGAAGGGTTGTGAAGTTGCAACCATGGGTAACCAAGGATGATAGGCAGAAGCGGAGAATCAATGAGAGACAAGACAACTTCCTCTTTGTGGAGGAGGCCTACCTGAAGGGTGATTGTCGTAGTCTCGAATTTCACAATGCCATCTCCCAAGGGCTGTCCATTCAGGGTGGTAATATTCAGGGGTCTAGACTTTGGAACAAATGGGATGTTGTTCTTTCTTGCAAAATTGTAGTCCAAGAATATGCCAGCAGCTCCAGAATCCACAAAAGCCTCGCAGAAAACAAGCTTAGAAGGTAAATGGATAGTAGCCGGAACAGTAATCTTGGTCTTGGAGGATCTACCTGTAAGGTCTAAGCCAGCTCCTCCAACACTGGTTAGACCCTGCCTTTTACTGGACGGGAAGGGCAGACAGATACTAAATGTCCTTTAAGTCCACAGTACAGGCATAGGCCCAATGAACGCCTCCTTTGTTTCTCTGACTCAGTTAGGTGGAGACGGCTCACATCCATGGGTTCCACAGGTGCCTGGGGTTCAACAGAGGTTTCAGGTTCTGGCTGAGGTGGTGCTTGGAAGTTAGGGGCCAAACGGTAAACTGGCTTAGGAAACTTGCGGGTTCTAAGTCTCTCTTGGCACCTTTCATGGTACCGAACATCCAGACGAACACACAGCTCTATGAATTTCTCAAGGTCTTCTGGGAGATCCTTATAGACTAATTCATCCTTGATGCGATCTGTGAGACCTTTTCGGAAGGCTGCACGTAATGCCCTTGAGTCCCAATTAGTCTCAGCAGCAAGGGTACGGAACTCAATAGCATACTGTGCCACAGATCTGGTGCCTTGTTGTATGTCCAAGAGAGAGTACTCAGCTGCAGATGCTCTATCTGGCTTGTCAAATACAGTCTGGAGAGAAGCCAGAAATTTCTCAGCATCTTGAAGTATAGGATCGTTTCGTTCCAAATAAGGAGAGACCCAGGCCAGGGCCTTCCCCTTTAACAAGGAAATTACAAAAGTCACTTTGGCAGATGAAGTGCTAAAAGTCACAGGGTTGTTGCGGAAATGCAAACGGCAAACATTTAAAAAGCCTCTGCAGTCCTCAGTATCACCACCAAACTTGTCAGGCAAGGGAAGTTTTGGTGGTACAGAAGAGGCGGGTTGGACCGTAGCAGAAGTAGGATCCGGCATCTGGACCGTTGCAGAGGAACCAGGCAAACAAGATTTAAGCATAGTGCAAAGTTCATCTAACTTGGCGTCCAGGGAAGAAAGATGCTGTTCATGCGCTCCGATCAGTTGTCCCTGACGTGTAATCGCCTTAACAATCTCAGCAGGGTCCACTGCCATTGTGGCCCGTTTATTATGTAAGGTACCTGTAAAAGGTAGTGTCCTGAAGTGGAACAGGTATGCTGGAGATCCAGGCAAAGCGTCGTCAGGCAGATACGGTTGGCAACGGATCAGGCAAATAGTTCACAATCGGATTCCGGAGAAGGGTCAGGCAGGCAAAGGTCATACACGATCTGGCGGTAAAGTACAAAATCAGCAGGCTGTAGAATAGTCGGGATATCAGGCAGGAGTTCAATACAATGCAGATCACTGAAGACAAAACGCCCAGGAAGTAATCCAAATAAACGGGCGCTGAGTGATGACCTCACTTCCTATTTAAAGGCTGTCCAGAATGAGAATTGTCCACAGCTGGCAGCAGGTGGAGCTAGTGAGTCCGAGGTGTGTGTTGAACACAATAAGGATATTCCCAAGGCCTAGATCTCTTCTGTGGCACATCAGGTAAGGCTATGGTTTAAGACCAGGAAGACCCAGGTTCGAATACACCCCGGGACATGACACCCTCACTCTGCAACTACAAACAAATTCAAAGGAGACCATCCACATGCTTCTCTGCTATAGGCCACCCAGCCCAAAATCGCAGCTGCTACCATCATTGACGGAGTTCATCTCCACTTACACCCTTAACAGCAAACACCTTTTGCTGCTCGGGGACTTCAATCTCTGGGCCAACTCCTCACAAGACCCCGTTGCCGACGCCTGTATTGACCACCTGGAAGGTTTAGGGCTACAGCAACTAGTATGTGGGCCCACACATGCTTCAGGTCACACACTCGATCTTATTTTCAGACAAGATCTGGAAATAAAAATTTTGGAAAATTAACCATTGCCATGGACTGATCACCATGCAATTAAATTCATTATTTCCAAAATCCCCCCTCAGCAAAAACATCTAGACCAGTGGCAACACACTGGACTAGATGTCAGAAGAAGCTCCATTCGGAACTCTTCAAAACCACTTTAAGGAAAAAAATAAAAACTATTCAGCCGCATCAAACGGCCATAGAAACACTGGATGCCATAAACTCAGCCTTATTGCAGTCAGCCGACTTAGTAGCGCCGAAACGTAAAACTTGCATCCGGAAAAACAACTGTAGCTGGTTTAACAACCAGCTGTCGTTACTGAAGAAAGAACGTAGAAGGGCGGAAGCCGCCTGGAAAAGAAGCTCTTCAGAGGTAAACCTCTCCATCTACAAAGCAACAACAAGAAAATACCACAAAGAAATCTTCCAAGCCAGGAAAAATTATTTTTCTGAGGCTATCAATAGCGCCCTTAACCGCCCACGCGAACTCTTCAAGATGGTCACTCAGACCATGAAACCATGATGTCTTGAAGCCCCCAATTCAGACACACAAGAATTTTGCAATGAATTATCGGATTACTTCATTAATAAAATCGAGGGAATCCGTAAAAGCATTCAGCAAAACAATTCCCCCTTCAGCCCCCCGCAATTTTTCATACAATACCCACAGTAATTCACCTCTATCAGGTAAGTTCACCCTAGAACCCATCTCCATCGATGCCACAAAAAATATCATTGGGACTTTGCGTAATGGCACAGCGCCAAATGATATCATTCCCACAAAACTGCTGAAGGAATGCGCCAACATCTTGGCACCCCCCATCACGCAGCTGATCAACCAATCTTTCAAGGAGGGCATAGTGCCCTCACAGCTGAAAGAGGGCATAATCCAACCCATCCTGAAGAAACCCACCCTTGACCCCATAGAACCACTCCACCGCCGTCCCATAACAGGCCTAAATGTACTCTCAAAGGTAATGGAAAAAGCAGTGGTACAACAGCTGCAACAGCATCTAGATACCCACAAGCTACTTGACCCATTTCAATTGGGTTTCCGTCCGGACATGGGACAGAAACCGCGTTGCTCAAAATATGGGACAACGCTCTCGAGGCCGCAGACGAAGGAGAATCTTGTCTTCTGGTTCTGTTGGACCTAAGTGCAGCTTTCGACACTGTAGACCACAAACTTTTATTGACACAGCTAGCTGAAGTAGCCAGAGTCGCAGAAGGCGATTTATCTTGGTTCTCCTCTTTTTTGGAAAACCGATCTCAAACAGTGAAATTAGGACCTTTCACATCTGAGAAACGCACAGTATCATGCGGAGTCCCTCAAGGATCGCCTCTGTCACCGGTGCTGTTTAACATCTATCTTCGTCCTCTTTTTGAGATTATTAGCAGCCAAAAACTGCTTTACCACTCATATGCAGACGACACCCAACTGTATTTCCGCAACAAAAAGGATCACCACCTCAATCTAGAGACATGCCCCTCTTTGATAGAGAACTGGATGACAAAGAGTTATCTTAAACTCAACGGAGCGAAAACAGAACTTCTCCTGTTTCACGCCAAGCATAGGAATCAACCTGCAACAGCATGGACACCCCCGCCCATTCTGGGCAAGATTATCTCCCCTAGCACCAAAGTCAAAAGTCTAGGGGTCATCTTTGACTCCTATATGACAATGGACGCACAAATAGGGTCAGTAGTCAGCGGATCCCACCATCTGCTGCGCCTACTACGCAAACTTACTCCTTTCATCCCCAAAGAAGACTTAGTGGTCGTGGTGGGAGCAATTGTTAACTCCAGACTTGACTATGCAAATGCCCTTTACCTCGGACTCCCCAAGTACTATATCGCTCGTCTGCAAGTCGTTCAGAACACGGCCGCCAGACTTGTGACTGGGAAAAAACCCTGGGAATCCATCTAACCTTCACTAAGAGCCCTTCACTGGCTGCCAGTTAAAGACAGAATTGCTTTTAAAGCACTCTGTCTTACGCATAGATGTGTCCATGGCAATGCTCCCCACTATTTATGCGAAAAAATAAAAGCCCACAATCCCAATCGCATTCTGCGATCCACCAATCAAAACCTGCTCCAGATTCCGAAAGCCAACTACAAGTCCAAAGGAGAAAGAAGATTCGCTATCCAAGGTCCCAGACTATGGAACGCTTTACCAACCAGCATTCGGTTGGAGGAGAACCACTTAGGCCGCGTACACACGTCCGAGAACCTCGTCGGGCTAAACCCATCGTTCCGCCCGACGAGGTTCTCGATGATTGGTCGAAAAGGTCATCGAGACAAATTTCCTCATTGAACAACGAGGAAAAAGAGAGCATGCTCTCTATTGTGGCTCGACGAGCTTCCCGACGGGATGCTCGCCCAAAGTGTACACACAACTGATTTGCTCGGCAGAATATGTCTCCCAGCGAGCTTCACGCTGGATTCGTGGGCCTCAGCGTTCAGGAGAAAGATTAAGACTCATCTCTTTTGATATCAAATGAGACAGGAACAACAAGCGCCCAGAGGCGATTTAGTTCGCATGTGCCGCGCTATATAAGTTTTTCATTCATTCATACACCTTCCCGCCCAGACCAATTTTTAGCTTTCAGTGCTGTTGCACTTTGAATGACAATTGCGCAGTCATGCTACACTGTACCCAAACTAAATTTTTATCATTTTGTTTCCACAAATAGAGCTTTCTTTTGGTGGTATTTGATCACCTCTGGGATTTTTATTTTCTGCAAAAAAAATAAGAAAAATTACCGAAAATGTAGAAAAAAAAAGTTTTTTTTATTTCCGCTACATTGTAAATAAGTACGTTTTCTCCTTCACTAATGCGCACTGATGGTACTGCACTGACTGGCACTGATAAGGTGGCACTGATGGGCACCGATGAGGTGGCACTGATGGCACGAATATGATGGGCATTGATGATGGGCACCACTGATGGGTGGCACGGTTGTGCACTGATAGGCGGCACGGATAGGTGGCATGGATGGGCACTGATAGGCGGCACAGATGGGCAGGGATAGGCGGTACGCATGGGCAGGGATAGGCGGCACGGATGGGCAGGGATAGGCGGCACGGATAGGCAGGGATAGGCGGCACGGATAGGCAGGGATAGGCGGCACGGATGGGCAGGGATAGGCGGCATGGATGAGCACTGGCGGTGGCTCAATATCCTGAGGATGTCATATGACGTCCAGTGAGGATATAGCAACCACTTTGCCGCCGTCAATCTGTCATTGGCGGGCGGCAAGTGGTTAAAGTGGTCTATACTTTAATAAAATGTTTTTTTTTCATATTTTTTGGACCAATGTGGTCCAATAACGTTTTCTTTCTCATTCATATATGAACATTTATTGCACTGATAAGAAAATCCCATTCCCTCCTCCCCGTTTTTTCATTAATTCTAATCTGGGATGTGGTGCCTAAACTTTATAGTGTACTATCTCTGACTGGACCATCCTTACATCTTCTTTCTAGAGTTTGCTGGAAAGTTCTGGAAAGAGAGGAGGAGAGGATAAGTGAAGCTGCTTGGGGTGTTTTAAGGAGCCCTAACCAATCCCCAAACTGGACAGGCCTCCTTATATACCCAGAGTCAACCCAGCTGAGAGTTTTTGTTAAGGTGGAATAGCTGGAGATGGAGTGTTAGGTTATCAGGGCTTTTGAGGGAGCTCCCCAGTCTGGGGGGGGGGGTGACCTTGGGCCTAGGCTCGGGTGTGGAAGGGACCCTTGTACAAACTGCAGGGGTGCCCTGGACAGGAGGCAGCGGAGGAGCAAGAGAGGACAGCAGGACAGAGCACTGGGGAGAGGAACAACTGCTTGCAGCCAGGAGAGGGCTGGTAAGTGACATGCACAGATATGAGAGGACTGGGGAGGCATGCCTGCGAGGACTGGGAGCATGCTGTCTGGGATGGGTGCAGAAGCAGCGGAGTGGACTGTGGTGTCATGGGTAGAGGGGAAGGGCAGCTGCAGCCAGGAGGGCTTACAGGGCCTGAAGATGGGTTACTGGGCTCAGTAGCCGCATGTAGCACTTGCTACACTATAGGGGCCCGCAGTCCCTGTCTGCAGTGGGAAATTGCTAAGGCCTGACTAAGCCAATGTCAGGCCTAACCACTTTGTGCTAGCTGTGCCTGAAGATTAGAGAGTAAGGGATGTGCAGGAGGAGAATAACAGACTTCATCCCACCAACGTAACTTGCCTACGCCGGCGTAGAGTGGGCGCACATTTTTTCTCTGGACGCATGTGGCGCTCCCATTGATTTTCTATTCAAATATGTAAATGAGGGAGATATGGCGATTCACGAACGTACATGCGCCCGACGCTGGCTACGCGCGCCGCGCGTAATTTGTACGTCCGGCGCAAAGTTATAACTCAAGTAACTCAGCAACAGACGTGCACAGGTCAGCTGGAGAGCAGCTACAGCAGCAGTGTTACGGACGAGCTGAGCAACCACACTTGCAGGACAACACAGCTGTATGCCAACATGCCAGGGGCAGCCATGGTCATAGCACTACTGCGTCCACAGGCACGGAGGAGGGCACGGGAGAGGATATACCGAACGTGCATGAACGTCTTTGGCATGGTAGAATCGGAGTTGTATCGCATCTTCCGATTCAGCCCTGATCCCATCCTGGAATTAGCCACAGCCCTGCATGATGAAATCACCAGCCAGACAGAACGCTCACATGCAGTGCAGCCACTGGTCAAGGTACTAGCAACACTCCATTTCCTCGCCAGTGGATCTTTCCAACGTACAAGTGGAGTCATGTCTGGGATGTCACAATCCACCATGAGCAGATGCGTGCACCAGGTTGTCCCCGCAATCCTCCCACGCATGTCCCACCACATCATCAAACCCACCCATGAGCATCTGCGGCAGAAGGCAATGCAGGATTTCTACAGAATTGCCAGATTCCCACGCACCGTCGGGCCATTGATTGCACATATGTGGCACTACGGCCCCCCGTGCCACAGAGCACATATACCGCAATCGTAAGCAGTGGCATTCCTTCAACGTACAGGTGATAGCCGATGCCCAATGCCTCAACACCCCGGGGCCAGCCACGACAGCTACATTTACCTTCAAAGCAACATCACATTAGAATTCAAACAGAACGTGTACAGGAAAGGCTGGCTGGTTGGTGAATGACATGGGAGTCAGGCATGACTGTCCGACCCCATGATGCAGACATCACGAGGGACACATGCACGGCTAACATCCTCCTGTTTTCCCTTCCAGGTGACTCGGCATTTGCACGTGGGCCCCATCTCCTGACTCCATACGGGAATCCCCAAACCAGAGAAGAGAGAAGATACAATGCTGCACACATACGTACACGTGCAGTGGTGGAGCGCACATTTGGCATCCTAAAGTCCTGTTTCCGATGCCTGGATAAGTCCGGGGGGACCCTGTTGTATTCCCCAAACTTTGTGTGCCAGATCATCAGTGCATGTTGCGTGATGCACAACTATGCCATGAGAAAGGGCCTGGAGATTGACATATGTGATGACCTGACCTCCGATCCACACAGTCCACCCCTGCCTGAGGCTACCCCGTCTGCTGAAGGAACAGCAGTCAGAAGTTGCCTCGTGGAACGTATCTTTGCACGTTAAACACACACATTCATCATGGCACACGGACAATGTACGCATGCACACCACTGTGGTCCCTAGCTCACACAGACCACATCCACCTTACATTGGTTTAGCCCAAGTCCCCGACATGGGACTTGGGAGCAGCAACGCCACGCCAAGGCCCCAATGATGTTGCTGTCCATTCATACCACATTCACGCGGTCCTCGGGATAACCTCTCCCCGATGATCCAAGGTGACACGCCTTGCTGGCAGGATTGTCTCACACACACACTCACACACCAGTCACACTGTAGCAGCAGCAGCGGGCAAACCCTGCCCCTGAAAACTTCTGCACTCCTCACTGTGTGCAGTAACAAAAAAGAAAAAAATAGGGATCATGCCCTTACAGGAGGACGGCACATACGTCTGCGCACGTCCAAAAACAAAATATATAACGCTCATACTCTGAGCATAAAAAAAATCAGAGGAGAGTAATTTGCCCTCTCGTGGGCCAGGCCTGGTGCCACGGGTACAGCTTCTCAATTGTCTGGGGGGTGACTCGGGTGGGGGGGTGGGGCATCATGAGGAGGCTCATCCCCTGGTCTGTTGCTCCTGGCTCTGATGGCAGATGTAGCCTGCATGCCCTCCAACGCAACAGCAATGCGTGTCAGAACAGTGTTGGTATCCGCCTGCATCCGCAGCTGGCGGGCGTTGGTCTGCCGGTGGAGGTGCCTGTTCTGCCGACCCCCTGCCTGGATGGCAGCAGTGTTGGCCTGCACAGCCTCCCCCAGGCTCTTCACCTCTGCCAGGATCTCAGATGCTGTGGCCTGCAGCTCCACAATAGCCACAGTGGGCCGGTCCTGGGTGGCCTGCATGTCTCCAGATGACGAGGGACCCTCTGCTAACATATGCTGATGCATGGCATCCAGGGTCTTGCTTTGGTCACAGAGGTTTGTGGCCATGGCTGCACAGTTGGCATTGATGTCCTGCAGGCTGTCCGTTAAGGCCTGGGTATGGGCAGCCTGCTGGCTGAGGCACTGTTGCTTATCTGAGGACCCAGCAAAAAAGGCTAGGCTGTCAAACACTCAATGCAGGTCGCCGGCAATATCGGCCATGTGGCGCGTCTGCCGGGCCTTCTCCCTCTCAAGCCCTTCTTGGAGGGAACCGGCTAACCCCCTAGTCTTGGCCAGAGCCTTCCTAGGGGAAGTAGCCGGTTGAATCCGCCTGGATATGGTAGCCCTGGAGGGGGTTCCCCTGGATGGGGTAGCCCTGGATTGGGTAGCCCTGGAGGGGTTCTCCTGGATGGGGTAGCCCTGGAGGGGGTTCTCTTGTATGGGGTAGCCCTTGAGGGGGTTCCCCTGGATGGGGTAGCCCTGATGGGTGTGGAGGTCTCTGAGGGTCTGGGGAAAATGGAAGCCTCATCAAAGTAGAGGCATTCCACGAGATGGAGATCCACCGGCTCCTCCTCAACTACCTCTAGAGCAGAGGTGTGGGCACTCCCCTCCACCGGTGGTACATGGCTTCCCAGGGGGTCAGGCTGAGGCTGATGTTCCATGGATGGCGTGGGTCGGACACCGGCAAACAATGGCCCAGCTCCCTCCAGCACATCTGTGGATGACACAAAACATTCACATGTTAGTGGAACCACACACTTGTCACATGTTCCCTTCCACCCCCTCACATGCTCCACACCGGATGGGGGATAAAACACACTTACCTCTTCTCAAGTCCTGGTCACTGGAGTCAAAGCCCTCCAGGCCCTCCACCTGCTCCTGCTCCAGACAGCTGGCAATGACCTCATCCTCAGGTGTCAAACTCACAGAAGAAGCTGGTCCGCCTCCCGTGCCCCTGAGGTGCCTTCTGATGATGGCCAGTTTATCCTAGACACGCCGACGCATGTCGTTTATTTTCTTGCCAATGTCCTTAGAGGTCCTAGATTCATGCCCAAGGGCATTGACCTCCAGGGTGATCTTCTCAGGGATCTCTTGTTTCCTTGCCCTGCTGGTCCTGCCACTCTGTGCGCCATGGAGGTAGGCGTCATACTTACAGATGGCAAAGGTCAGGATCGCCCTCTCCTCAGCCAACATTTTTTTTCCCTCCTCTCCCTCTCAGTCTCAGTATCAGACATTGCTCAGGATGCAAAAGTACCTGCACCACGAAACACAAGCTTCTGGTGTACTTTTGCGCTCGACGGGCGCATGTCTGGGCGTATTTATGCTCTCGGCGTAGGCGGTGGGCCGGTGTATCTTAGGGGTTACGCCGGGCGTAGTTGTGAGCATGCGCAGATGGGTGCGGGACATACAACCTTTTTCGCGGCGCATGCACCGTTAGAGATACGCTGCACGTAAACCTCGGCGCCACACTCGGACCACCATTTGCATAGGGTTACTCCTACTTCCACTTACGCCGGCCTGCGCCTTCGAAATTACATTACGCCGGCGCAATGTTGGGAGCAAGAGCTTGCTGAATTCGGTGCTTGCCTCTCTGCGCTGCGTCAGCGTAGCGTAAAAGAGATACGCTACGGCGGCATAAATGTGCGCCGATGTATGTGAATCCGGGCCTAGCAGTTTTTCTGCAGGTTTTTGTCTTCGTGTTTACCAAAACCATGTAGTGCAAGGGCCTGCCTGATTGCATATGAATTAAAACTCTAATGCCCCGTACACACGATAATTTTTTGTGATGAAAAAAAACGACGTTTTCTGTGAAGTAAAAAACGAAGTTTTTGAAACGTCACTTTTCAAAGACGATGTTGCATACACACCATCGTTTTTTTTTCACAAAAAGCGAGGTTACGTTCACCACTCTTTTCCATTGAAGCTCGCTTCATAACTAGCTTCTGGGCATGCGCGGGTTGAAAAACGTCGTTTTAAACGACGTTTTTGCTACACACGGTAACTTTTTGTGAAACAAAAAACAACGTTTTGAAAAACGACACAAAAAATTCAAGTATGTTGGAATTTTTTTTTGGTCGTTTTTTTTAAGACAAAAAACAAAGTTTTGCCCACACACGATCAATTTAAATGACGTTTTAAAAAACGTTGTTTTTTTCATCACAAAAAACGACCATGTGTATACGCGGCATTATGCCACGTACACACGGTCGTTTTTTGCGATGAAAAAAAACGTTGTAGTTTTCTTGTCATTTTAATTCATTCTCATCTTAATTGTCATCTGTTTCTGTTGCGTGTCTATCAGGGAATGTTCCCTTTTTACTTTACCTCATTCCCCCCCTCCTCAGCTGGTTCAGTATCCACCTCCTAATATTAGTCTCCCCGTGTTACCCCGTTTTCGCCCCAACCTTCCGGTTGGGTTCCGGTCAGCGCGCGATCCTCGGGCGCTCTGACCGGTCCCGACTTCTTCTCACGAAATCACCCCTCACGTGATCTCGCGAGAGGCGACGCCATTTTGAGACTATTGTTTTTTCTCTTCTCGCTCCATTCTCCTGTCACGGCGCGTCTTTCAGGGGAGTGGCGGATCTTTCGCATTCCTGTCCAATCGCGCGGAAGCCCGTAGTCTCGCGAGACTACTCCCTCTGCCTCCGTAGTCTCGCTCCTTCTACACCGCTACACCAATGTGCTGGCGAGCGTTGTGAGGTACGGAGCACGGGATCCCAACAGGTTTTTCTTTTCCGATTCGATTAGTCAGGGAATTAATTCCCAAAAACCACATATTCTACATATAGGCTCGATTTTCAGGCCAAGATCTTTCCTAAAACCAGTTACTAACAACCATTACTCTCTCCTGTCACATTTAAAACCTGTACTTCCCCATACAGCGGTGCTGCCTGCATACAACTCTTGTCTGCTATGACTGAGGACAGGACCCTTATCCCTAATGCTCCTGAGAGTATAGAACCACCCCTGGACGCCCCAGTTTTCCTGAGTGCAGTCCAAATTCAAGAGCTGATCAGCAGATCAGTCCAGGCTGCCATGGCGTCGGTTGTACCAACACCGCCTGTACCCCGGTCTACACCCCCTCTGCCCGGACCATCCGGAAATGGCATACCACCCATAAAGAAGGGCAAGGCGTCACGAAAACGCCACCACATTGATGTTGCCTACGACTCCCCAGCAGGGGAAGTAAAAATCATGCCTCAGACAGTACCCTCCCAGGACTGTCGACCCACTACCCTCCCAGACTCCGATCGACCCCTGAGCCTCGGGGAGATGCATGTGCAGAGGCAACGATCCGCTAGGCGGACTAAACCGGACACTTTCGTGGACTCCTCTCCTGAGTCGTCCGCGGAGTCCAACGCCTTTGAGTCTGAGGGTGAAGATGATGATGACTATGAGGGCAACCCTGTATCCCAGGGTGAGTCATTATTGGACTCTCGCGGAGAGCCCTTCTTCGATCCGGAAGCAATTAGCCACCCACGCTCCGGTGACTGGGCACCCCTGCCCGAGGTGGCCCAGTATATTGAATACTGGGCCCGAAGATCGGTTGATAAAGCAAACCGTAATAAGTTGAGGGCGGAATGCCCCCGTCCCTGCATCACCAAAAAAGTGGTTAACACTCCCGAGGTGGACCCCATACTTCTGAGGTATCTCACCAAACACGGGAAATACTCCAAAAAGGGAATTGAGAGGTCCTTTAGGACCATACAAGACAGGGTTTTAGACCTATTCGGCCCTATTACAAAAATATTGAACCTTAGTGAGCAGGCTACTGCCTCTGGACAACCAGTAGATCTAGCTCAACTTAGAGGCTGGGCCCAGCGAGCAGTTTGCCTCCTGGGCTGCGCGAACACTGCGTGTTCAATGGAGCGCCGCCGCTCTATCCTGATGAGGCTTGACTCCCAACTGTCCCACCTAGCCGAATCAGAACCCGGCCCGGCCGCAGAGGGCATGCTATTCGGGGACTCACTCATTAAAGACATCAACAAAATGGTAGGGCTCTACTCCAGTTTGGAAAAGGCCCAGACTTCTTTGAAAAAGACCAATACCACTAGGGTTTTTCCCAGGGCCGGCAGATACAAGGGCCGCTCTGCCGGCCGCTCCTTCTCTAACAGGCCATTCCATAGGGCTCCCGCTCAGTACCAAGCTCCGCAGCCCTACGCTATACCAATGGCGCAACCGGCGCCCTTCTTTCCTCCCCGCGGACACCCCTGGAGAGGCCGAGGAGGGAGAGGCTACCCCCGCTCCCGACCTGCCACCGGTGAGTACAACGCACCTCAAATTTTCTTACATACCTATAGGGGGAAGACTGAAACATTTTATTCACGCCTGGTCTGCGATTACGGCAGACGCATGGATACTCAGTACAGTAGCGGGCTATCAGATAGAGTTGTTTTCACTGCCAGACATGGATCTGGTCCCTCATCCCATTCGGCTTTCCAATTTGAACGCCGCTCTGATGGACAATGAGTTGCAGGACCTTCGGGCCAAACATGCGGTGGTAGAAGTGGACCCACTTTCTCCGGGTTTCCTCAGCAACCTATTCCTAGTCAGAAAAAAGGGTGGCGGTTACCGCCCAGTAATAAACTTGAGAAACCTCAATCAACACGTCGTATACCGACACTTCAAAATGGATGGAATCCACTGCCTGCGGGACCTCTTACGTCCCGGGGACTGGTTAGTGAAGGTGGATTTAAAAGACGCCTATCTCACGGTTCCCATCCATCCAATCTCTCAACACTTGCTCCGCTTCCTGTGGAGAAACAAGATGTGGCAATTTACGTGCCTTCCTTTCGGTCTCTCCTCCGCCCGTTGTGCTTCACCAAACTGCTGAAGCCAGTGATGGCGGCCCTGCGGAGCAGAGGAGTGAGGTTGATCATTTACTTGGACGACCTACTCATAATAGCTCGTTCCGCCCACCAGGCAAACCTACATGCCTCCTGGGCAGTCAGATTGCTTCAGGACCTGGGTTTCCTCATAAATCACGAGAAATCCGTTCTCTCCCCATCTCAAGAGATGGAGTTTTTGGGTTTCTTGGTGGACACCAACCGAGCAGTCCTCCGACTACCCAAATCCAAATTAATTACCATCCGCAAAGAGATGAGCATCGTGCTGGACAAACAACGGGTGTCCTTACGCGGACTGGCCCGCCTAGTCGGCCTGTTATCGCCGTCAATCCAGGCCATTTTTCCAGCCCCTCTTCATTATCGAACCCTCCAGAGGATCAAGACTCTACATCTGCATCAGGGGCTTCGCTATGCAGACGAGGTCTTCTTAGACGCAGAGGCCATAGGGGAACTGCGATGGTGGTTACGGCATGCCGTCAAATGGAACGGCAAGACCATCTTCAGTTCCAATCCGGACTTCATCATAGAGTCGGATGCCAGCCACCACGGCTGGGGCGCTCGGTGCGGCTCCTCGTCCACAGGAGGGACGTGGTCCGCAGAGGAATCTCTGCTGCACATCAACACGCTAGAACTCCTGGCGGCCTTCTTTGCCATCAGGAGTCTTCTACCACACACGTCCAACTGCTGTGTGTTGCTGCGTATGGACAACGTAACCGAAGTCCAGTATGTCAATCGCTTGGGGGGCCCCAGGTCCAGGATCCTAGCGGATCTGGCAAAAGTGTTCTGGCACTTCTGCCTGGAACGCAATATCATTCCGGTCGCGGAATATATCCCGGGTGCTTCAAACATGGTGGCAGATTGGAATTCTCGTTACCGTCCGATTCCAGCGATTGGCGACTGGACCGGTCGGTTTTCCTGGCCCTCGTTCATTTATGGGGCCCTCTCTCTGTGGACCTGTTCGCCTCCCGTCTCAACCATCAGCTCCCGCACTTTTACAGCTGGAGACCGGATCCGGAGGCGCATGCTGTAGACGCCCTCCGCCAGATCTGGCCCCAGGGGACACATTATGCGTTTCCCCCGTTCTCAATGATCCTCAGGGTTCTCCTCCACATAGCGAACCTGAGAGCATCTGTCGTGCTGATCAAAACCATGGTTTCCCATCCTTCTGGTGATGACGGTGGACCTCCCCAGACTTCTTCCTTACTCCCCTCACCTACTCAACAGTTCGAACGGGGATCTACATCCTCTAATCGGGAACCACAACCTGCCCCTCCTCGCATGGTTGGTCTCGGGGTGCCAGTCGCAGACAGCGACCTTTCAAGAACAGCTAGGGATCTCCTTGCCTTGGCCTGGGCCCCCGGGACTAGATCGGTATATCGATCAGCCTGGCGACTCTGGATTCGTTGGTGTGATCAACGACAGGTTGATCCCGTTCAGGCGCCTGTGTCTGTAGTGGTCAACTATCTGGCGGCTTCTTTTGAATCCGGGAGGTCCTATAACTCTCTTAACGTCTATCGCTCGGCGATATCAGCCTACCACTCCCCTATAGACTCGTTACCGGTAGGTAAACACCCATTGGTGTGCCGTCTTTTGAAAGGCATTAGGTTTCAACGCCCCCCACGACCCAAGTACCAACATACTTGGGACGTGACCAAGGTCCTAACCATGTTCTCAGACTGGGGGGACAATGACACTCTATCTCTGAAGTTGTTGTCTTTCAAGCTTACTGTCCTCTTGTGTCTGATTTCCATCAAACGAGTGTCGGATGTCAGGGCTCTGGACATCTCCAGGCGTCAATTCTCGCCTCAGGGAGTTAAGTTTTCGGTCGTGCGTAGAACGAAGACGGGGCTGCAATCGGTTTTCTACCCGTTCTTCCCCGCGCATCCACGTCTATGTGTGGTCCGCTGCCTACAGACTTATGAGTCTTTAACGGCTTTGTTGCGATCACTACAAGTCTCTCAACTCCTCATTTCTTACGTTAAACCTCACCTTCCCGTTTCCTCGGCTACGCTAGCCAGATGGGTACGTTCAGTCATGGAAATGGCTGGGATTGATGTAGGCCTGTTTGGTGACCATTCCTCCAGAGGGGCGATGGCTACTAAAGTCATCACCTCGGAAGGCTCCCTCTCGGACTTACTGTTAGCGGCAGACTGGTCATCGGCGACCACCTTCCGTCAATTCTACTTTAGACCGGAGGAACACATATCTATGTCAATTTTATAGATTATATCAATTGTTATTTTCATGTATACATTGTTATAGCTTTGAACTTGCATAAGATATGAGCCTCCTGTCTGATATATAATTCGAGATTTTCCTAGCTTGTGACGGAAAATATTAATTATATGAAGACAGGAGGCGAGTATCTTCCCTCCCAACCCATCCCTATCACGGTGTTGTCTCTTTTATTGTAGGCTATTGAAACACGCATCCTGCAAATCGGATGCTGATACGTCCCGGAGGTTTTGTTTTCTCTATCCCCGTTGGGATTGCTGTTCCTGTTCAATCCTTGGATATCTAGTTCATCGCAGACCTGAAGTGGGGGTTCCAAATGCGTTCAGATCCGGAGTTCCGGTTACCGTCGGCTGACTCCTGTGCCGGAGTTCCAGTTTTTTCCAGGATTTCGATGTTTTGGACTGTTCTCGGTTCCAGTTTTTCTGCTGACTCGCCTCAAGAAAGAGGAGGGTTCTAAGGAGGCAGCCCCTTATATACCTGCTGGCCTGCTACGTGATTGGCAGATCCAACCAGAGGGCTGCTGGGTGTTGTAGTTTTTCTTGTTTTCAGTTTTTAAAAACGTTTTCTATTTTGAACTCACTGAAAAGTTAGATTTCTGCTGTGTGCATTAATAAAGGAAGATAATGCATAAGATACTCGCCTCCTGTCTTCATATAATTAATATTTTCCGTCACAAGCTAGGAAAATCTCGAATTATTGCTGCAGCAGATTCTAGACATGGTACATATTCGCCACTCTACAGATAGACTAAGGGGACCCCCATGCACTACATTGGATTTTTTCATTTTTAGGCTTTCACTTTAAAAATCAAAAAATCACTGCTCATAAAATTGACGTTTTTTTTATTGATACATGTCCCCCAGGGCAGGACCCTATAACTATTGTATGCCCAATTACTTGCATTTAAGCCTTCAAAATGGGCACTTTTGATATTTGACGTTCGTGTCCCATTGACTTTAATGGGGTTCGTTATTCAGGTCCGAACTTTGGCGGTTAACCACTTGCCGACCGCGCTATAGCAAAAATACTGCTACAGCGCGGTCGAGCTACTGTGACACGACGTCCCTGGGACGTCGTCCTGCACTTCCACGATTGCGCGTCCCCTGGGACGTGCTCGCGGAAGTGTTCATGCTCGCCGGGTCTAGAAGACCCCGCGCATCACGGATCGCGGTAAATTGCCGCTGATAGCGGCCGTTTACCACGTGATCGCGCCATCGAATGACGGCGCGATCACTTGTAAACAAACCGGCGTCATTTGATGATGCCGGTTCCTCCCTCTCCTCTCTGTACCGTTCGGTACAGTGTGCGAGGAGAGGGGGGAGTGGGGTGTCAGCAGCTGAGCTGTGGCTGGATCTGTGACAAATGCAGTCACAGATCCAGCCATCCCTCAATCCATCCCAGCTCTGCAATACCCCAGTACCCTGCAATCCCCAGTACCCTGCAATACCCCAGTACCCTGCAATACCCAGCAATACCCCAATACTCAACAATACCCCAATACTCAACAATACCCCAGTACTCAGCAATACCCCAGTACTCAGCAATACCCCAATACTCAACAATACCCCAGTACTCAACAATACCCCAATACTCAACAATACCCCAGTACTCAACAATACCCCAATACTCAACAATACCCCAATACTCAGCAATACCCCAATACTCGGCAATACCCCAGTACTCGGCAATACCCCAATACTCGGCAATACCCCAGTACTCGGCAATACCACAATACTCGGCAATACCCCAGTACTCAGCAATACCCCAATACTCGGCAATTCCCCGGCCCGATACTCGGCAATACCCCGCCCGATACTCTGCAATACCCCGCCCGATACTCTGCAATACCCCGATACTCTGCAATACCCCGATACTCTGCAATACCCTGCGCAATACTCTGCAATACCCCAATACTCTGCAATACCCCAATACCCTGCATGATACTTTGCAATACCCCAATACTCTGCAATACCGCCTATGGGGATTTTTAAGTAGCGAAGTTTGGCGCCATTCCACGAGTGTGCGCAATTTTGAAGTGCGACATGTTGGGTATCTATTTACTCGGCGTTACTTCATCTTTCACATTATGAAAAAAAATTGGGCTAACTTTACTGTTTTGTTTTGTTTTAAGCACAAAACAGTTTTTTTTTAAAAACACGCGTTCAATAAATTTCTGCGAAAATACCGTGCGAGATAAAAAGTTGTAACGGCCGCCATTGTATTCTCTAGGGTCTTTGCTAAAAAAGCATATATAATGTTTTGGGGTTCTATGTAATTTTCTACCAAATAAATCATGATTTTTCCATGTAGGAGAGGAATGTCAGAATTGGTCTGGGTGTTCCAGAACGCCTGATGGCGTTCCCTGCATGTTGGGCCTCTGTATGTGGCCACGCTGTGTAAAAGTCTCACACATGGGGTATCGCCATACTCGGGAGGAATAGCAGAATGTGTTTTGGGGTGTAATTTGTGGTATGCGTATGCTGTGTGTGAGAATTAACCTGCTAATATGACAGAAACAAGTTTTTTTTTTACAGAATTTTCAGTCGTTTTTCTTTTATAGCGCAAAAAATAAAAAACCCAGAGGTGAGAAAAAAAGGACACAAATTTCAAATGGGTACAATGTTGTATGACTGAGTAATTGTCATTCAAATTGTGAGAGCACCGAAAGCTGAAAATTGGTCTGGTTAGGAAGGGGGTTTAAGTGCCCAGTGGTCAAGTGGTTAAAAGTTCAGGTCCTAACTGAACAGCGTTCTGTTCAGTCCATCACTACCTCTCACTGATTCCTGTAGCAAAAGATGCACGCTCTTCATTCTCCATCAGCAGCTCAATAAAGACATCATCCGTAGCACTCTCTCCAACAACTGGACAGTGAGCCCGGTCAGTGTCAGTGATGATCCCAGGATCCCACTTGCCAACTGCCCCCAATCTCACGGGACATTACCGTGATTTAGACCTATTTCTTGATTTTAGTATTTTTCGGCAAATGTCCCAGGAAATTATTTTTTTCACCATTTTTCCTGCCCGCCGCCGCTAGAGGTCCGCGGCTGGTGGAGACAATGTCTCCGCTGGCCACCATTTTACAGACACCAGAAAAGTAACGCAGAAAACACATAATTAGCAGAGCCGGCCGGGTGGCTGAAAATAGAAATTGAGCTGCGGTGGCCCGCTGCCGGTCTGTCTGTCTGTGACCTGTTGTGGAAAGGGGCAGGAGGTGGACGGCGACGCAGCTCCATTTCCAGTGTAGCCACCCGGCCGGCTCCACCTCTATTTTTTTCCCCCTCAGCCTCTCTTACTTCTGTAATTCTGTAATGGCGGCTGAGACTCTGCTGCTGGGATACCTGATGTAAAGGGGGCTCCACTTGGGGGATACCTGATGTAAAGAGGGCACCACTGGAGGATATCTGATGTAAGTGGGGCTCTACTGGGAAATACCTGATGTAAGTAGGGCTCCACTGGGGGATACCTGATGTAAGGGGGACACGCCGCTGGGGGATACTGGATGTAAGGGGGACACCTAATATAAAGGGGGCTCCACTGGGGGCCACCTGATATAACGTGGGCTCCACTGGGGCACACTTGAAGTAAGGGGGACACCGCTGGGGGATACCTGATGTAAGGGGGGCTTCACTGGGGGCACCTGATGTAAGGGGGATACCTGATGTAAGGGAGGCTCCACTGGGGGGGATAATTGATGTAAGGAGGGGCTCCACTAAAATTATAAAAAATACCATACCGACACCAATCTCTGCCCTTATGTCACCATCCACTGCTCTACTGACACCGTCCACTGCTCTACTGACACCGTCCACTGCTCTACTGACACTTTCCACTGCTCTACTGACACCGTCCACTGCTCTACTGACACTTTCCACTGCTCTACTGACACTGTTAGTATATATACACATGCACACACATGCATACAGTATGTGTTTGAGGTTTGGGTGCACACCCTAATGCAATAGGCTGTGCCCACCTATGACCGTCTGTATATATACACATGCACACACACATATGTGTTTGAGCTTTAAAGGGCCCACCTCCACTAACAATAGATCCCACAGCAGCCAGCACCAGTAGATCCTCCATCACACCCCAGCTCGGGTGTGATGAAGGGTCTACTGGTGCTGGCTGCTGGGGATCTATTGCCATTGCATACATTCAGTCCTGAATTTGCCAGAACTGCGTTCCCGCTGAAAAAAAAAAACCTTGCTTCCATCCCTCTTCTGCACATTCAAGCCCTGAAGAAGGGGGTACAGTTACCCCTGAACGCATTTGCCTTTAACTGGTAATAAAAGATGATAGTTTGCACTGAAGCATCTAATCTTTTTGATGCTAATTCTTCACCCCAAGCAAGTAAAACTTCCAAAACAAAACAAACTTTTTTTGTATGGAATGACATATTTAGTGCTGTGATCTATAACATAAATCATAGGTAAAATGAACACAGACATTTAGTCACACTGAGATAAATAGAATGATTGCGCACACACGGAGGCCTGTGTTCTGAGTCATCCTGCTAACATTGGAATGGCTGGGTTATCATTTCTTGGTATATGGGAACAATACTATACCTGCTGTATTGTGGCATTTATGAGGCCTGCAAGAAGCAAGAGGTCAATCCAAACTGATAAGAGGGGCTCCTGTTTCTGGGCCTGACATTGTTACTGAGTTACTCAGTGTACAGATAGCTTGTCTACCTCCCCTCATCAGCCTATAGAAAGCACAAGCACCTACTGTTAGCTCTTCTCACAAATCGATGACAAGAATTGGGCTGTAGTTAAACAAAACAGAGGAAGATAACACTAGCTGCAGGTTTGCTTTAGCTGAGCTAGAGATCCCAAGCCAATACTGGGACTTTTACCCAGCTGCTGATAGCTACTACTCTTACAAAAACTTAGATAAGAGGGCTATTCATCATTGTCCAAATTGTGCTGCTGTTGGATTGGATAGTCTGTTTGCTCAAAATTATGCCTCTTGTATATGGCCACATGTTGTCTGATTGTTCCTAGCAATATGACCAGGATGGGGGTCAGTAGAGATACCTAGGCATAAAGTATGCAAACCTCATGGGGAACTCCATTGAAGCATAAGGGGGTGAATCTTGTTCAATTCTGCCCATTTGTAGGGCTAATAAGCAGTGTTAATTTTGTCTACTAAAACGTCTAAAACATTTTAGTCGACTAAATGAATACTATTTTAGTCAACTAAAATAAGACTAAAACTAAAACAACTGAGATGACTAAAACAAATGAGATGACTAAAATATGACTAAAACTTAAATGGCATTTTAGTCAGAAGACTAAAATGGGACTAAAACTAAAATGCCATTTTAGTCAAAAGACTAAAGGGTGCCTGTGGCCAATTATGGCTCAGGGGGCTAAGTCCACGCCCCACACAATATAAGGCTGCTTACACAGTGCATTGGAGTAGACGGAAATAGAGAGAACTTAGGCTAGATTATGCAGGTTAGTTAGTGGCGTGCAGGCATTTTAGTATATATATATATATATATATATATATATAGAACATTTTAGTATATTTAGTATATATACACAGAACAACAGGACCAGACTGAACTGGGGTCACTTTGAGCGGAGGCTGCAGTGGTCCCCTCCCTCTCTCCTCCTCCTGTGTGTCACGGAGATGCATGCTGTGTGTTACAGAGCCGGGTCTGTGTTTGGCGGCATTGTAGCAAGGTCCCGCCCCCCTAGACCGTCTCTTGTGATAGTAGATTAAATCAGTGTGCCGCCTATCACACAAGCTGGTCTAGGGGGGGAGGCGGGACCTTGCTACAGCGCCACTGAACACAGACCCGGCTCCATGACACACACCATGGTGAGTCTGTATTGATGGTGGGCACATTGAGCAGTATTTATGGGCACAGTGAGCAGTATTAATGGGCACAGTGTGGCTACATTTATGGGCACAGTGAGCAGTATTTGTGGGCACAGTAAGCAGTATTTGTGGGCACAGTGTTCAGTATTTATGGGCACAGTGAGCAGTATTTATGGGCACAGTGTGACTACATTTATGGGCACGGTGAGCTACATTTATGGGCACAATGAGGCTACGTTTATGGGCACAGTGATCAGTTTTTGTGGGCACAGTGAGCAGTATTTATGGGCACAGTGTGACTACATTTATGTGCACAGTAAGCTGCATTTATGGGCACAGTGAGGATACATTTATGGGCACAGTGTGGCTACATTTATGGATACAGTGAGCTGCATTTATAAGCACAGTGAGGCTACATTTATGGGCACAGTGAGGCTATATTTATGGGCACAGTGAGGCTGCATTCATGGAAACAGTACCGCTGCATTAATGGGCACAGTGAGGCTGCATTGAAGGGCACAGTAAAGGCTGCATTGATGGACACAGTGAGGCTGCATTAATGGACACATTGAGGCTGCATTTGATGGACACAGTGAGGCTGCAATGATGGGCACAGTGTTGCTGCATTCATGGGCACTGTTAAGTGCATTTGATGGATACTGTGAGGCTGCACTAATTAGCCCTAATGAGTCTGCACTGATGGGTACTGGTATGCTTAATGCTAATACTGTTAAAGTTGTTGTTAATATTTATTTTTGGAACTTTATTCTGCATAAAACATTTAAAAGGGTTGTAAAGGAATTTTTTGTTTTTTCATAATAAGCATCCTTTACCCGCAGAAGTTTTTGCTCAGAAGTTGCTCTATTTCTTATCTGTTCTGTTCACTTCCTGCTTGTCTGATTTTTACTCACCACTGTGAAGGGAGGCTTTACTGCGGTGGTTAGTGACGTGCCCGCCCCCTTCTGGGAACTACATCTGTGTGGCAGGACGCTCTCTGCTTGTTAGAGACTTCAAGGAGGTGTGAATTACTGGGCGTGCCGCAATGCATACTAGTTCTTACATGAACGAGCGCCGCAAACCAGGAAGTGAATGAGAGAACAAAAACTAGAACACCGGAGGTGATATAGATGAAGGAATTCAATAGGTATTTACTCGTTTTTTAACAGAATCATTACACTATTCTGTCTGTCTACCTTGCAGACATTAATTTTAGGCAACATTTTGTTTTCCTTTACAACTCCTTTAACAATGTAATTTCATGAGATAATTTATGAGGGCGAGTTTGGGGGTGGATTTAGGGGCGGGGCAAGGGAGGGGTTGGGTGGGGCAACTGGTGGCCAGGAACTTTTAAGGTTTGGCTAGTGGCTCGGGACTTGAAATCTTTAACCCTGTACATATATATATATATATATATATATATATATATATATATATATATATATATATATATATATATATATATATATATATATATATATTTTATATATACAGTATCCTATCTCACAAAAGTAAGTACACCCCTCACATTTTTGTAAATATTTTATTATATCTTTTCATGTGACAACACTGAAGAAATTACACTTTGACAGCATTATTTTTTCATTGATACATGTCCCATGGGGCAGTACCTAGGTCCCCATACACTTTTTATGGCAATACCTTGCATATGAGACATTTTGATTTTTCATGTTCGTGTCCCATAAGGCTTTAATAGGGTTTGCGTTTTCGCACAAATGTTTTGCCTGTTCGCATGTTCTGGTGGGAAACAGTCAGGGTTTTTTTGACCCATCCCTAATTTTTACCAAAGAAAGATAGCAGACTTCATTGTGACCTAAATTTATGAAGAAAGATTGTTTGTAAAATTGCATAACAGAAACTAAGAAAATCGTGTTTTTTTCAAATCTTTCAGTATTTTTTCATTTATATAGCAAAAAATGTAAAAACCCAGTGGTGAAAAAAGAAAATAACAAAAAAAGCTCTATTTGCGCGGAAAAAAGGCTATAAATTACATTTGCATACAGTGTTGCATGACCAAACAACCAGTTTAACCACTTAAGCCCCGGACCATTTTGCTGGTCAAAGACCAGGCCACTTTTTGCGATTCGTCACTGCGTCGCTTTAACTAGCTCCCAAACAAAAGTGATGTATTTTTTTTCCACGAATAGAGCTTTTTTTGGTGGTATTTGATCACCTCTGCGGTTCTTTTTCTTTGCACTATAAACAAAAATAGAGCGACAATTTAGAATAACATTTTTTTTTTTACTTTTTGCTATAATAAATATCCCCCAAAAATATATAAAACATTTTTTTCCTCAGTTTAGGCCGATACGTATTCATCTACATATTTTTGGTAAAAAAAATCACAATAAGTGTTTATTGATCGATTTGCGCAAAAGTTATGGGGCCAGATCCACAAAAATCTCCCGCTGGCGTAGCTTAAATGAGTTACACTACGCCGCTGTAAGTTACAGCGGCGTATCCATATCCTCAAACAATTCCTGCTGTAACTTACTGCGGCGTAGTGTAATTGTTGCGGCGTAAGGCTGCGCAATTCAAATAAGCTAAATGTGGGCGTGATTTAATGTAAATCAGCTTGACCCCACGCATTTGACGTTTTTTTTGAGTGGCGCATGTGCCGCCCGTGGAGATTTGCCAGTGCGCATGCATGAAATCACGTCGAAAATAGTCAATGAAAACGACATGAACGTAACTTACGCAAAACCCTATTTGCGAACGGTTTACGCAAACGGCGTGAACGACGGAAAATTTGACGCTTGCCCGACGTCCATACTTAATATTACGTACGCCTCTATACAGCAGGGGTAACTTTACGCCGGACATACGCTTACGCAAACGACGTAAAAACACTGCGCCGGTCGTACGTAAGTTCATGGATCGGCGTATCTAGCTCATTTGCATATTTTACGTGGACAAACAACGTATGCGCCCCTAGCGTCCAGCGTAAATATGCAACTTAAATACGACGGCGTATCTTGTTTTGTGGATACAAAACAAAGATACGCCGGCACAGATTTGAATTTATGGCGGCGTATCTGGAGATACGCCGCCGAAAATGTCTGTGGATCTGGCCCATAGCGTCTACAAAATAGGGGGTAGTTTTATGGCATTTTTATTAATATTTTTTTTTTTTTACTAGTAATGGTGACGATTAGTGATTTTTATTGCGACTGCAACATTATGGCAGACACATCGGACACTTTTGACATATTTTTGGGACCATTGTCATTTTTACAGCGATAAGTGATATAAAAATGCACTGATTACTATGAAAATGACACTGGCAGTGAATAGGTTAACCACTAGGTGGCGCTGTAGGGGTTAAGTGTGCCTAGGGATGTGTTCTAACTGTAGGGGGGATGAGCTGTGTGTGACAAGACAGTGATCACCACTTCCGATTATAGGAAGTGGTGATTAGTGTCATTGTCACTAGGCAGAGCGGGGAGATGCTTGTTTACATCAGCATCTCCACGTTCTTCCTCACTGTGAGACGATCGCGGGTATCCCCACATCGATCGAGTTTAAGGTACCCGCGGTCAGGCTCACGTCCACAATGCCGCTTAAAGGGGACGTACAGGTACGTCCTTTTACTCAGGAGTGCCATTCTGTCTACGCATAAGTGCATGCGGCGGTCGGCAAGCAGTTAAGTATCACAAAAAATGCCCTAGTCATGAAGGGGGAAAAACCTTCTGGAAGTCAAGTGGTTAATGCATTCCCAGGATTTTTCTTAAAACATGTTTAGATAGCACCCAACTGTAATGGCTCTCTAATAGGGGCAGTGACGAGCCGCACTGTCTGTGTCTATGAACTCTGGTAGCATGGTTTGGGATCAAGCACGCAGGTGTGCCATAATAGAAAGAGGAGGAGACTGGAGCTGCAGCGGGGGACCTAAAAAGTTAAGGACTGCTGTCGCTCTGTGCAATTGTATTGCACAGAGCAGGTAAGTATAAAATGTTTATTTAAAAAAACAAAAACTTTACAATGATTTTAATTTGGGTTGAAAAAAGTATTTTTCAGATAGTTTTAGTAAGGACACATGCTTTTTCAGTAAGCAGGAATAGGTCTGCTTTGACTGGCAGATAGAAATTGACCAGTAGTTAGCTGAGGCTATCCTAGTTCTTGCTAATGCAAAGCTGTCCTGCTGCTGGACAAATTCTATTAAATTCTCATATTTACAGCAGTGTAAATCTGCTCAGCTGCAGGGCAGGAAGGAGGATGAGAGTTCTGGCAGTTTTGGAGGCATAAAAGCAGAGGAAGACATACATTAACCACTTAAGACCCGGACCAATACGCTGGCAAATGACCCAAGGGGTTTTTGCGATTCGGCACTGCGTCGCTTTAACAGACAATTGCGCGGTCGTGCGACATGGCTCCCAAACAAAATTTGCGTCCTTTTTTTCCCACAAATAGAGCTTTCTTTTGGTGGTATTTGATCACCTCTGCGGTTTTTATTTTTTGCGCTATAAACAAAAATAGAGCGACAATTTAAAAAAAAATGCAATATTTTTTACTTTTTGCTATAATAAATATCCCCCAAAAATATATAAAAAAACATTTTTTTTCCTCAGTTTAGGCCGATACGTATTCTTCTACATATTTTTGGTAAAAAAAAATCGCAATAAGCGTTTATCGGTTGGTTTTCGCAAAATTTATAGCGTTTACAAAATAAGGGATAGTTTTATTGCATTTTTATTAATTATTTTTTTTTTTACTACTAATAGCGGCGATCAGCGATTTTTTTCGTGACTGCGACAATATGGCGGACACTTCGGACAATTTTTACACATTTTTGGGACAATTGTCATTTTCACAGCAAAAAATGCATTTAAATTGCATTGTTTACTGTGGAAATGACAGTTGCAGTTTGGGAGTTAACCACAGGTGGCGCTGTAGGGAATGTGTACCTAATGTGTTGTGTTTACTACTGTAGGGGGGTGTGGCTGTAGGTGTGACGTCATCGATCGCGTCCCCCTATTACAGGGATGACGCGATCGATGCTCCGGCCACAGAGAAGCACGGGGAAGCCGTGTGTACACACGGCTCTCCCCGTTCTTCCGCTCCAGGGACGGATCGCCGCACTGCAGCGGCGATCGGGTCCGCGAATCCCACGGTCCCGGTCCTGGAGCTTCGGACCGGGTCGCGGGCGCGCGCCCGCGGGCGCGCGCCCGCGACCCACGGCTGGGTACTAAAACCAACGTATATATACGTTGATGTGCCCAGCCGTGCCATTCTGCCGACGTAAATCTGCAGGAGGCGGTCCTTAAGTGGTTAAACCTTAAGAGGTGGTTTTTAGTCGCCAGGAACCTTGGGAGTAGTATGTGGCTGGGAAGAGGCAGTTCCAGATACTGTAATCCTCAATAACCCAGAGGACCCTGCTTCTCATGCCTCCGAAACCTTTCGGTGCATGGGCTTCCTTATGCTTTAAAGCCTGGGAAAGGACCCGAGAATTATTGGCATCAAGGATAATGATCATTATTGTTTGGCAACCCTCCATGACCACTGTTACAAGGGGAAAGTTTCAGAACTCATCCAGCCCTCTCAGTGGGAGCACAAGATGAAATATTTTAAAGAAACCTTAAAGAGGAAGTAAACTTTGATGGGTTTTAATTCCTTTTTATTTCCCTGCAAAGGTAAAGCATATTGGGCTACTATGCATCTCATAGTAGCCCATTATGTGTCACTTACCTGAAACTGAAACCTCCGATGTTTTCGCTGTCCACTCTGGCACAAAGCGTCTATCTTCACCTCTCTTTCTTTCAGGGCCGCAAACTCCGGCTCTGTGACTGGCCGGAGTCGTATGACGGGAGCTGCCAGTCACGGCATGATTCCTTTAGAAACGGCCCTTTTTAAAGTGTGCATGCGCCGATTAGATCGGCACACTCTTACATTGTAAATATCTATTAAACTGTGCAGGCTTAGGAGATATTTCCAACACCTACAGGTAAGTCTTAATATAGGCTTACCTGTGTGGTTGTACTGAGTTTACAACCACTTTAAAGAGAAGTTTCTGTAATACCTTTCCAGACTCATGGTAGGATGCAGTCTCATGGAAAACCTCATGTTGAGGCTCCTGTTGGTCAAAGGAGAAGCGGTGGAGAATGGGGTCACCTCAGAGATGCATTTAAAAAAAATGTTAGTCCTTAGGGCCCAGGGCTGTCAGCTTCCGCATCCCATCGGCAGCATCTATATCATATTGTGGAAGATTATCTAGGGGTGAAAACAGACATGGAGTGCTTTCCAGTAGACGATTCACTGAGTTTCTGGGTCATTAGAGTAGACCATTGGCAAAAACTTGCCCAGTATGCAATTGAGCTGCAAGGCTGCCCTGCATCCAGCATGCCTTCCAAATGGGCATTCAGTGCTGCCGGAGATTGGTGACAGATAAAAGAGCGCATCTGTCCACGGACTCTATTGACTGCCTGACATTTGTAAAAAATTAATTAGTCCTGGATTAGCAGCAGCTATTAAGCCCCTGATGTCAATGTCGCAGATTAAGTGTTATTGTGATCTGGAATCTCTGCAAGGCGGTCTAGGCTGCCTAGCTTTGAGGGGGTTGATTTTTTTTCTTGAAGTCATTTTTTGGTAAAGGTTTCTTGGGGACAATTAACACCCAAGGACCAATTTATTTGACTGGTGCATAAAATATATATATTTTTTTTACATCAAGGCCAATTCTTGCTTTCATTAAGAGTACCTCCAGAAGGTTATGGGGTACTAACAACACACAAAGATAATTTTTTTCCACAACCGTTTGACAGGGGCATCAATTTTTTTTTTTTTTTTTTTATAGCAAGGACAATTCTTGCTTTCATCAAGAGTATCTCTATAGGGTTACGGTGTGAAGGTACCACCGACACCCAAAGACCAAATTTAGTTTGACAGGTGCATAAAATATATTTTTTTTACAGCAAGGAAAATTCTTGCTTTCATCAAGAACATTACAGAGTGTAAGCACCAACAACACCCAAAGACCAATTTTTCCGCAACTGTTTGACAGGGGCATTAAATTTCAAGTTGTTACAGCAAGGCCAATTCTCACTTTCATCAAGAGTACCTCTAGAGGGTTGCGGGGTAAAGACACCAACAACACCCAAAGACCAATTTTTCTGCAACTGTGTGACAGAGGCATCAAATTTAAATTTTTTACAGCATGGCCAATTCTTGCTTTCATCAAGAGTACCTCCAGATGGTTATGGGGGGAAGGCACCAACAACACCCCAATACAAATTTTTCCACAACTGTTTGACTTTTTTTACAGCAAGGTCAATTCTTTCTTTTATCAAGAGTACCTCTATAGGGTTACAGTGTGAATGCTCCACCATCACCCAGACACCAATTTTTCTTCACCTGTTACTTCTATGCAAAGTTAGCGAAAGAGACACAAGACTTCATTATTTTTTTTTTTTTTATTGTTAATCTTGGCCTGAGTCTACTATAATGTGGCTTTTTTACAATGGCTTGCTCACTGTGGTGCAAAATGTGTTATTAAGCCCCACTGCCCACAAACTCTGACAATCACTGGGGTTGTGAGAAAGAGGCCCTTGCCTTAATCATCATGGGAACAAGCATCCCCATGGCAAGGCCCCTCTTTTCGTTGGGGGCGTGTGTCCTTGTATAGTTCAGAAGGGGGAGGCATGCTATATGTTTGAATAAAGGTCTGGTATGGGTTTCTTGATTTGTACCATTATTTTTCATTTTTAACCTATCCAGACTGCTTTGCTTACATGGCCATGAATTCCCAGCCACGTTAATGAATGGAGCTGCTGGCATCACTGCTTTTAAGGACTGCCAACATTCTTTGGCAACAATTGACAGCGAGAAGCTGTCACGAGTAATAGCAAAATTAATACAGCCATTATAATGTTTGAGTTAAAGAATTGCATTATAAGCTACACAGTGGTGTCAACTTGTTTGTGTAAGAAAATGCTAATCATTCAATTTTCTGTGAAGAAAAGAGGGTAATGATACATGTAATATGTAATATGTAATATGTTATGGTGGTAGATGTTTTTTGCCAGCTCTAGCACTGAAAGGTAAACGGTTCAGGATATAGAAAGAAAGGCTTTGAATTGCTGACTCTCTCCACATGTATGAAATGTGTTTTTCAATTGCAGGAAGGACCCACTTTATCGCTATGAGCAGGGGTTCTAGGGAGCCTGACATCTATGACAGTTTATTCTGCAACATTGCAATGAGTTGGAAAATCTGTTTGCAATAATGAGCTTCTCCAATAGTGGGCGCCAGGGAAGGCTAACATAGCCAAATATGAATTCAACATTTGCAGGCGATACTAGAACCAGCCATTCTATGGCCACTCTAACAGGCGAATGCCACTCAGCAGTCTATGCAGCAAGTTTTAGTAAAAATGCTGAATTCTAATAGAGATATTATTCATTGTTCATATGCTGTATCAGCACACAATGACCTCTTTGTACAAGTCAGCTCTTTTTCGAAGCATCTGATTAAGGCTGAGATTGCAGGTTCCCTTCTTGCACTGGGCACCGTGTGCTTCTCACATAGTTACTCATTAATACATGTCGCTCTTACTGGCAAACTGAGCTGTCCATAAAAATCAATAAGTGAAATAATCCATTTTTAAGAGGCTCCATTTTCTAAGCTGTTAGTTGCTGAGCTGGTTGTTAGGTTACAAGTTAAATATTGCAACAGGTATCATTTTATCTTTCAGCCCTGGTGGCTGATACCCCAATACATGCTGTGTGACCACTGTGAAGCTGATATCACCAATAGACAGGGTGCAGCCAGGCAATTAACACATGTAGGACATTCATTATAATGGTACATGTTTGCATAATGAATGACTCCAAGAGAAAAGGGACTCATGCATAAAGATAAAGCAAGGCTGTGCTTGATTATATTAAAGTGTATGTAAACCCTAACAATGATCAGCGCTTATTTGCTTCCTTCTGGTCTGGTAAACATAACATTGAAAGCATTTTGTTTTAAAACCTCAATATGTGCAAAAAATACTCATTGATCCTGACAGAAATTCAGTGAGCTTGTAACTTCATACGAACACACGAATGTGGTGAGTAGTGATGAGCGGAATACGCCATATTCGATTTCGCGATATTTCACGAATATATAGAAGAATATTCGCGAAATATTCGTTAATATTGAATATTCGTGATATTTTATCAAAAAAATTTTTTGCGAAATTTCGCTAATGCGAATGTGAAATTGATTGCGAAATTCTCGTCAACGCGCGAAAACGGAGATCATTTCCTGGATTACTAAACGAATAGGCACTAAACACTAACTCTACTTACACAAACTTATATGACTAAACTAAAGCGATTTTTTTTTTATACACAAAACACAGAAGGGCAGAGAAAGTATTCGCGAATATTCGTAATACGAATATTCGCATTGCGAATATTCGGCAACATAAAAGGATCGGCTCAGCTACTCGGCCCAGGGTCTCTAATCATACCAGCAATGCTTTTAGACGTCGATGGAGATCACTAGGATGTGATCTGTTTTAAAAATAAATTTGAAAAAATATGAATATTCGCAATAGCGAATATTCACTATGATATTCGATTTATTCGCGAATACTCGAATATGCAATATTCGTAACGAATATTCGCAATGCGAATATTCGTGAGCAACACTAGTGGTGAGTCTTGCATATATACAGGTATTTATTACGGATTTACCCAGTATTATTTCTACTCTTTCACATGTATAATAGTTCCATTTTCTTTATATCATTACGCATAGTACACTTTGATGCCATTTTGGTTATAGTTTTCCCAGTAGAGGGTTGCTTATAAGTGGTTTGCTGCATAGATAACAGCAGTAATGTTCTACCTTTTTATATTTTTCTGATGCCTGCAGTTTTTTTGTGGCACACTAGGCAAGGGTGATAGCTAAAGTGGATCTCACCAGGGCTTTTGGAGCAAAGTATGGGGTCTTTTTAAATGGCTGACAAAAAATAAAGTTGCTTCTGATAGGAAAAATCTGTTACTCCTGAAGAAGGTTTTGAAACGCGTTGGAAATATCTCTCATCTTCATTTAGAGGTTTATTTTGAATATTATATTATGCTATATGATTTGTGTGATAAAGGAGATGTACCTTAAAGTACTTTATATTTAATATTGTCAGCAGATGTCTCTTTTAAATGTTGTTTTATAAAAAACGAGTTGCCTCACAATACAAAAAGTAAAAGAACAGGAAGTTTTTGTACCATCATCCAAAAAAATATATAGAATAGAGGAAGGACTCAAGGAACCCCAAAGTCCCTGAGAACCAACACAGCAAAGGGGGGTGGGGAGGACTATTGCAGTACACAATACACAAGGTAAACTCAAAAGAGAGGTAAGGATATCAAAAAAGAAGTACAACATTTATTATTGTAATAACAAAGAACAACATCTAAAAAACATAGACACAGAAAAACATACAATTAAAATATACACAGCACGTGACAACAAACGATATCACCAAAAGGTGCAATTTCCAAAGCTATGGGTGTCTTTAGGGGTGAATGTTGCAGTCACAATGCGGAGGATCTCGATCTCAACCAGTTTCGCGAAATGGGTTCGCTTCATCGGGAGAAAATCTCTAAATAAGTGTATAAAAGGGACATCAATATGTAAAAACGAACAATTAAAATAAAACACCAAATCAGTAAGGGTTGAATTCACTGAAAATGAACAATAAGGTATACAAATAATGGTGCAAATGTTTTTTTTTCCCCTCCCTTTTCTTTCCCCCTCCCCATTTCCCTCTCCTTCCCTTTTTTCCTTTTCCTCACGTTCCTTTTCGTGTAACCATCCCCACCTTTCCCCTTTTTTATTTTCTTTTTTCCGCCCTTTTTCCTCCCCGCTCCTTGCCTACTGTCAAGTATGGGGGTGGGAGTGTCATGGTCTGGGGCTGCATGAGTGCTGCCAACACTGGGGAGCTACAGTTTATTGAGAGAACCATGAATGCCAACATGTACTGTGATATAATGAAACAGAGCATGCCACCCTCCCTTCAGAGACTGGGCCACAGGGCAGTATTCCAACATGATAACGACTCCAAACACACCTCCAAGACAACCCCTGCCTTGCTAAAGAAGCTGAGGGTAAAGGTGATGGACTTGCCAAGCGTGTCTCCAGATCTAAACCCTATTGAGGATCTGTGGGGCATCCTCAAACAGAAGGTGGAGGAGCGCAAGGTCTCTAACCTCCCCCGGCTCTGTGATGTTGTCATGGAGGAGTGGAAGAGGACTCTAGTGGCAACCTGTGAAGCTCTGATGGACTCCCTACCCAAGAGGGTTAATGCAGTGCTGAGAAATAATGGTGGCCACACAAAATATTGCCACTTTGATCCCAATTTGGACATTTTCACTTAGGGGTGTACTCACTTTTGTTACCAGCGGTTTAGATGTTAATGGCTGTGTGTTGAGCTATTTTGAGTTGACAGAAAATGTACACTGTTATACAAACTGTACACTCACTACTTTACATTGTTGTGAACAAGCACGGTATATCCGTGTGAACTGTTAACTTTGGTCCTGTATCACCTGTCTGGCGTGTGACAATAAAGATTCCTGTCAAGCAAACTTCTTGTTCCAGCGTGCACCCACTTTTTTCTTCTATACTTTACATTGTAGCAAAGTGTAATTTCTTCAGTGTTGTCACATGAAAAGATATAATAATTTTTTTACAAAAATGTGAGGGGTGTACTCACTTTTATGAGATACTGTATATATTGCAAATATAATTTTTCTAATAGAAATATGATTTCTGATTGGATGCTTATAGTTACAGCATTCTGCATGTTGTTTATGGAAGCTTTTATAATATAAAATAACTTTATACATCCGTAATATGCATGGGTCTGTATTAAAACATAGTTAGGGTTTGGGTACCACTGTATCACTTGGTATTGGTATATATTGACATGATAATAATTATAGGTTTATATATCCAGTTTCTACTTTTTATTTTTTTATTATTATTACTTTCTTTATTCATATATAATCTATGTACTTGTGTTGTACATGTATGTGTTTCTCTGCAAATATTTAAAGGTAAGACAAGTTAAAGGGGTTGTAAAGGATTTTTTTCCCCCCTAAATAGCTTCCTTTACCTTAGTTTTTGTCCTCCTTCACTTACCTCATCCTTGGATTTTGCTTTTAAATGTCCTTATTTCTTCTGAGAAATCCTCTCTTCCTGTTCTTCTGTGTGTAACTAAACACAGTAATGCAAGGCTTTCTCCCTGGTGTGGAGAAAGCCTCTTGAGTGGGGAGGGGGCGAGCAGGCAAGTCAGGACGCTCTCTACTTTGCAGATAGAGAAAGGAGCTGTGTGTTAGTGGGCGTCCTGACACTCCTAAACTAAACACAGTAATGCCAGGCTTTCTCCCTGATGTGGAGAAAGCCTCTTGAGGGGGGAGGGGCGACCAGGAAGTCAGGACGCTCTCTACTTTGCAGATAGAGAAAGGAGCTGTGTGTTAGTGGGCGTCCTGACACTCCTAAACTAAACACAGTAATGCCAGGCTTTCTCCCTGGTGTGGAGAAAGCCTTTTGAGGGGGGAGGGGGCGAGCAGGAGTGTCAGTACGCCCACTAACACACAGCTCCTTTCTCTATCTGACTTGCCTGCTCGCCCCCTCCCCCCTCAAGAGGCTTTCTCCACACCAGGGAGAAAGCCTCACATTACGGTGTGGAGTTACAGACAGAAGAACAGGAAGTGAGCATTTCTCAGAAGAAATAAGGACATTTAAATGCAAAATGGAAGGATGAGGTAAGTGAAGGAGGACTGCACTAAGGTAAAGGAAGCTATTTAGGGAAAACATTTTTTTCCTATACAACCCCTTTAAAAAGACCCCTGCTTTCCAATGAGCAGTCTGAGTTCAGTAAAAATGCCCTCTGGAGGCTGCCTATCATGGCACTGTATGTAGAGTGCACTCTGAAACTTGGAACAGTTTAGCCTGGCACGGCATAAGACAAGCAGCACAGTGATGAGCATATCTTCCTGCTACACTCCTCCTATTACCTACCCCACAAAAGATTCACCCTTATGGGACTTTAAATGAGGTGGGCACCATTTGGCCAATAAACATAGTACCAGTAAATGAAGTATAACGTATACGTGTTTATGAAAGAGTCACTAAAGGAAATTTTTTTTTTTTTGCTGAAATGACTGTTTACAGGGTATAGAGACATAGGGCCAGATTCAGGTAGAGTTAGGCTGGAGTATCCATTGATCCGCCAGCCTAACTGTCACTTTAAGCCGGCGTTTTTGTTTTCTGTAACCAGAAAACAAGAAACGCCGGGTTGGAGTTCCGATGCGATCAGCGCAATTGAATTTCGCCATCGCATCGTTACTTCAACTTAAAAATGGCGCCGGGGGCGTTTCCGCTGATTAACGCTGAAAAAATATGTTAATCAGCGGGAGTCGGAAATTCACGATCTTTTTCGGGCGCGACGCAGTGACTTTACGACGTTTCCGGAAGCGATACGCGACGTAAAGATAAAGCAGCCCCTTAGTGGAGTATCCTATGTTAAGTATAGGCGTCGTCATCGCGTCGGAAAAAAAAAAAATCGTGTCGTTTGCGTAAAACTTTCATGAATGGGAATGTGACGTCATTGACGTTCACTGACAGAATTTGGAGCATGCGCACTGGGATGCATTGACACTCGACGCATGCGCAGTACGTTCGCCACGGGATCGCGCTTAGTTTTAATAATACACGCCCCGTACCCGCCCAATTTGAATTCCGCCGGCTCATTTGCGATGCGCTGCCGCAACTTTAGGAGCAAGTGCTTCATGAATAACAGCACTTGCTCCTAAAATTTCGGCAGAGTAACGTAAATGAGAAGCGTTACTCCAGAGCAAAGATGCTCCCATCTACCTGAATCTGGCCCATAATAGTTAACTGATTCCTTTTAAAAAAGATTAAAAATAGATAAAAATCAATCATATAATGTGCCTCTAGTTTCACTTTCGTTTTTAAAATGGTTTCATGTTTCTGTGAAGTAGAGAAGACACACAGAACAAAAACAAACAAATCAAGGGCAGTGTTTTGTTTTTAAAATGAATCTGATTGGTTCTGAGGAGTTTTAGACACACAGCTTAGACCACAGTGAAAATCTGCCATGAGTTTTTTCATAAGGAGTCAGACAACCAGGAAGTGTGGAGATCAGAGAAGTATTACAGCTACTTCAAAGCAAAAACTAACAATGAGAACATGAAAACAGCACTGCATTAAGGTAAAGGAGGCTATTTAGCTAAAAAAAAAATCCTTTAGTGATCCTTTAAGGAAAAAGTCATGCATACATTGATATCATCATCAGAGGCCAGTAATAGAACAACATACATGTAAATGGACAGTAGGTACATATATAATTAAAAAACATGTGATACACGGGCATCACATTAGCTACTGAGCTACTGAGCTGCTGGTACTATGTTTATTGCCCAAAGGGTGCCCATCTCATTTAAAGTCCCATAAGGGCAAATCTTTTGTTACATATTACAGGGATAGAGGTGGGTCACCGGTGACAACAGACCCTTTTTTTCTTTTTCCATATTACATTCCCTTTGCACTACAGCACAACTGGTTGGCTACTAGTGTTGCTCACGAATATTGCATATTCGAGTATTCGCGAATAACACGAATATCGTGGCGAATATTCGCTATTTCGAATATTCGAATTTTTTCAATTTTTTTTTTAGAACAGATCACATCCTAGAGATCCCCATCGACGTCTAAAAGCATTGCTGGTATGATTAGAGACCTTGGGCCGAGTAGCTGCAGCGCTCATTTTATATTGCCGAAAAATCGCAATGCGATTATTCGGCAATAGCGATATCGCGCGATTATTTTATATTGTAATATATCACGAATATTCTGAGCCAATCAGAGTGCTCCATTCCGCATTTCTCGAAATTTCGCAATTATTTTGTATTGTAATATATCACGAATATTCTGAGACAATCAGAGTGCTCCATTCCGCATTTCTCGAATATTCGCAATTATTTTATATTGTAATATATCACGAATATTCTGAGCCAATCAGAGTGCTCCTTCCGCATTTGCCGAATATTCGCAATTATTGTGTATTGTAATATATCACGAATATTCTGAGCCAATCAGAGTGCTCCATTCCGCATTTCTCGAATATTCGCAATTATTTTGTATTGTAATATATCACGAATATTCTGAGCCAATCAGAGTGCTCCATTCCGCATTTCTCGAATATTCGCAATAGCGAAAAATCGCAATAGCGAAAATTCGCAATAATTTAATTTCCAAAAAATATCACGAATATTCGTATTTAGCGAATATTTCTCGAATATTCGACTATATATTCGAGATATATCGCGAAATCGAATATGGCATATTCTGCTCAACACTATTGGCTACTTGTGCTGCTTTTCCATCCACAGATCTAGGTGTTTTGTACATAGGATTGTGTAAGGCTGATACTATGTCAGATTCAGGTGCATACACTTACACTGCTTGCAAAAAAAAAAAATACATATAAGCCTACATTTGGTTATTCTTGTTTAAGTAAGCACCAGAGGCAGTGTCCCTTGTGCTGTTGGCTGCTCTGTTTGGTGAAATCTTTATTCTAAATTAGCATACATAAGTTAATATTCCTCCTCTATGAATTTTAATCTATTTAATATTTCCAATATCAAATGTATAAGTACAGAAAACTGCAAGAAACTGTTGATATATAGTGTATTGTTTGCTTTTTATTTATCACCTTGACCTAATATGTGCTAAGATTTCTCTGATTTTCTTTTCAGTTTTTATTGCTCTCTGTGTCCCTGATAGGGAGATTCAATATCTCTATTTGTTCTGTGATTACTGTCACCAAGACTGAAGGTAAAAGGCAATACAGAATTTTGTATTGTCATCAGAATAGGAATATGGACAAAATCTTCCAATTAGGGACACCTGTGCCATTTACAACTCAGAGTCGGTTCACACTGGGGCGACTTGGGATCCGACTTGACGTCGCCTTAAGTCGTCCCAAGTCACGCTGTAGAGAAAAACAATGTAAGTGAATGGGATCGGTGTTAATACACACTACTCAAGTCGCTCCGACTTCAGAAAAGGTTCCTGTACGACTTCAATCAGACTTCTAGGCGATTTGTACCCATTGATTTCAATGGAAGTCGCCTCAGAAGTCTGATCACTGTCTTAACTGAAGCGACTTTCCAGGAAGATAACATACATTTCTCAGCAAACCCCTCCCTCCCCCTCCCCCTCCCTCTCCCAGAGCTAATTGTTGTTTGATTGGCCACTGGAAAGTCTCCTGTCCTGGAGACGACTTCAAGTCGTGTTGTAAATCGCCCCAGATCGCCCTGTGGTTCATGCTCAAGTCGCATTGGAGTCACCTCTGAAAGTCGCACTGGAAGTTGTGTCGCCCCAGTGTGAACCGACTCTAACAGGGGACTAGAATTACTGCAGAGATTTCCTCTAACTTCCTGTTGAGTCTGTATGACAGGACGTGAAGGAAAAACCTCTGCGAGGGGACACAGATGGAAGCAAAAAAACGTTTAGTTTTTTTCTTTCAATACTTTGTTTCTAAGGAACAAATGGATAGACCTCATAAGCAGAGCTATAATGGTACATGTAGATGAAAGGTCCGTACAATGAAAAAAAAAAAGAAGCGAACCATGGCATGCATAGAATACCCATCAATATCCCATTACGCTGGCCAAAGTCAAGGCCACTTTTTGCAATTCGACACTGCATCGCTTTAACTGACAATTGCGCGGTCGCGCGACGTGGCTCCCAAACAAAATTGACGTCCTTTTTTTCCCACAAATAGAGCTTTCTTTTGGTGGTATTTGATCACCTCTGCGGTTTTTATTTTTTGTGCTATAAACAAAAGTAGAGCGACAATTTTGAAAAAAATTCTATATTTTTTACCTTTTGCTATAATAAATATCCCCCCAAAAAATATATATAAAAAAAAAAACATTTTTTTTCCTCAGTTTAGGCCAATATGTATTCTTCTACCTATTTTTGGTAAAAAAAAAAAAACACAAAAAGCTTTTATTGATTGGTTTGCACAAAAGTTATCGCGTCTCCAAAATAGGTGATAATTTTATGGTAATTTTATTAAGATTTTTTTTTTTTTTTACTAGTAATGGCGGCGATCAGCGATTTTTATCAAGACTGTGTCATTATGGCAGACACATTGGACACTTTTGACACCATTTTGGGACCACTGTCAATTTTACAGCGATCAGTGCTATAAAAATACACTGATTACTGTAAAAATGACACTGGCAGTGAAGGGGTTAACCTGTAGTGGGCGCTGAAGGGGTTAAGTGTGACCTAGTGCTTCTAACTGTTAGGGGGCGTGGCTTGCCATGACACTTCACTGATCACTGTTCCCAATGACAGGAAACAGACGATCAGTGACATGTCACTAGGCAAAATGGGGAGATGTTGTGTTTACACTATAATCTCCCCGTTCTTCAGCTCCGTGACACGATCACGGGACATCGGGGGACATCAAGTCCATGGGTCCCGCAGGCATGGTCACGGAGCTCGCAGGAGCAGGGTGCACGCTACCACACGGCGGCAATTTAAAGGGGCTGTATATATATATGACCTTTTGCCTGTCTGTGCCATTCTGTCGACGTTAAAGAGGAGTTCCACCCAAATTTGGAACTTCCTCTTGTTCCACTCCTCACCCCCATACATGCCACATTTGGCATGTAATTTTTTTGGGGGGGGAGTGGGGGCTTCAGTAGGAGTGGGACTTCCTGTCCCACTTCCTGCTTCCGCCGAGGGGCTGGTTAGGCGATTAAGCCTTAATCGCCTACACCAGCCCCTCCCTGTAGGCGATCACATGGGACACTGACAGGTCCCATGCGATCGCCTCTCCAATCAGCGGCGAGCCGTGCCGCGTGCGCATGCGCAGTGCGGCTCGCGCATGCGCAGTGGGTGCCCGGCCGTGAAGCCGAAGGCTGTCACGGCTGGGTGCCCACAGTCGAGATGGAGACGCCGGCTGGGGAGGGGGGGAGAGGAGCGGAGCCCCGGTCGGTGCGTCGCTGGAACGCAGGAGCAGGTAAGTGAGTGTTTATTAAAAGCCAGCAGCTACAATTTTTGTAGCTGCTGACTTTTAATAAACACAATTTTGGCTGGAACACCCCTTTAAGAAAGAAAAAAAAAGGGGGGGGGTGGAAATGGGAAAGAAAAAGTGAAGGGAAGAAGCAGTAGGGAGGGGATGAGAGAGAGGCCAGTGGTTCCACCAATCCAACAAGACCAGCAGGCTCACCAGAACACTCGCCAAGGGAGGGGATTTAGTTCAACAAAGTTTTGAACTCCTCAAAGGAGAAAAATTTGTGCCAGTAAAACCATTTTGTAAGGAATTTCTCCCACAGGCCAATTTCCGTGGCCACCAGGTCTTCTTTCTCATTCATTTCCGTTTCCAAAACAGCGGAATACAACTCTTCACCGCCATAATCAGAAGTGGGAAAATGGAGTGTCTATAGACCTTACCTCGGGGCCCGATGGTGGTGCACATTCAGGGGTTTTAACCATCCCTTACACCAGGGGTCTCCAAACATTCTAAACAAAGGGCCGGTTTATTGTCCTTCAGACTTATTCGAGGGCCGGACTTGGCCAGCGGGAATGAAAAATTTTCTGGCATCATTGTTAGTAAAAATCTGGTATGAGGGGGAGGAATAGTGCCCCATTGTTGGTATCATAGGGAGGACTGGTGCTCTATTAGTTGTGTCAGTGGGAGAAATGGTGCTCCATTGTTGGTGTCAGATGGCAGAATAGTGTCTCGTATCAGTGGGAGGGATAGTGCCCCAAGGGCCGGGTAAAGGCAAGCAAAGGGCCGCATCCGGCCCCCGGGCCGCAGTTTGGAGACCACTGCCTTACACTATCTGAAAAAATGTCTATTATACTTTAAAAATCTTGTGTATCACCAGTTTTAAATATTTATGTGTATTTCTTAATTATACTACTAATGTCAACCACTAGTAGTAATAATGGTAATAATAGAATAGCAATAATAGTAAATACTTCCCGACAAAACAAACAGGCAATGATTAATAATATAAACATAGTTTTCCATAGAAGATTCCATGAAATGCCCGAACTGCAATAGATTGTTGGATTTATTGTTATAACATAATGGTTTGATTTACTAAAGCGCCATTTAGAATGAATTAAGTGCTCATGTTAATCATGGTTGAGACAAAATCACAGTTTTAAATTCCTCTGCACACATCTGACAACACAGCTGATATAGAAATCATGTGTTTATTTGGAATATTTTACTGGTATAAAGTTTGTACTCTGTGTACTTACTGTATATGTGTACTATGTGTGTGTGTACTGTATGTGTGTACTATGTGTGTGTGTACTGTATGTGTGTACTATGTGTGTGTGTACTGTATGTGTGTACTATGTGTGTGTGTGTACTGTATGTGTGTGTATACTGTATGTGTGTACTATGTGTGTGTGTACTGTATGTGTGTACTATGTGTGTGTGTGTACTGTATGTGTGTGTGTGTACTATGTGTGTGTGTTCTGTATGTGTGTGTGTGTACTGTATGTGTGTACTATGTGTGTGTGTACTGTATGTGTGTACTATGTGTGTGTGTACTGTATGTGTGTACCATGTGTGTGTGTACTGTATGTGTGTACTATGTGTGTGTGTGTGTACTGTATGTGTGTACTATGTGTGTGTGTGCTGTATGTGTGTACTATGTGTGTGTGTTCTGTATGTGTGTGTGTACTGTGTGTGTGTACTATGTGTGTGTGTACTGTATGTGTGTACTCTGTGTGTGTGTACTGTATGTGTGTACTGTATGTGTGTACTATATGTGTGTGTACTATATGTGTGTGTGTGTGTGTGTGTACTGTATGTGTGTACTATGTGTGTGTGTACTGTATGTGTGTACTATGTGTGTGTGTACCGTATGTGTGTACTATGTGTGTGTGTACTGTATGTGTGTACTATGTGTGTGTGTACTGTATGTGTGTGTGTGTACTGTATGTGTGTACTATGTGTGTACTATGTGTGTGTGTACCGTATGTGTGTACTATGTGTGTGTGTACTGTATGTGTGTACTATGTGTGTGTGTACTGTATGTGTGTACTATGTGTGTGTGTGTACTGTATGTGTGTGTGTACTGTATGTGTGTACTGTGTGTGTACTGTATGTGTGTACTATGTGTGTGTGTGTACTGTATGTGTGTGTGTACTGTATGTGTGTACTATGTGTGTGTGTACTGTATGTGTGTGTGTACTGTATGTGTGTACTGTGTGTGTACTGTATGTGTGTACTATGTGTGTGTGTGTGTACTGTATGTGTGTACTATGTGTGTGTGTACTGTATGTGTGTACTATGTGTGTGTGTACTGTATGTGTGTACTATGTGTGTGTAGTGTATGATCTAACTTACCAAGGTCTTTGTTCTTAGTTGTCTTTGAGGGTTCCTGTTTATCCAGGTTATGATATATCTTATCAGTTAGACTGGCTATGCATTGATCAAAATGTGTCTGGTTCAGCAGGGATTAGACACATTTCAATCAGTGTGTGGCCGTCCTTGTTCAACAAAACTTGATTGTTTGTGGAATCTGTAAGGTACATGTCACACGACCTGCACTGCAAGGATTAAATGCTTATTTTTTATTTTATTTTTCCTAAGGGGGACATTACATTTTTTCCTTACCTTGTCCCTCACTCCCATGGCAGCAGGTGCTCTCCCCTTGCCTCCGAAGCTCTGGATTGTGGGCAGGCCCTCTGCATCCTCACGTACAATGGAGGGCTGCTTGTTTTACATCATACACAATGACATCAGAGTGTGACGGACATTGAAAGCGCAGAAGAGATAGTGGCTCCCAGGGTCTGGTCGCACAGAGAAGATGAGCCTTCTATATGCCTACAAAGTCCAATTTGTTTTGGAAAAAACATTATTGTAATGTTTTCTTCTTCAACCCAAACAATCAAGTTTTGCACTTGTAGTGCAAAGTGGATTTGCCTTTAGTAAATGACCCCCATAGAATAACATTGAGCTGCTTCTACAGGCAGAACACAAAACAAACTCCTGTAGAAGTAGAAATGTTTAAGCCAGTGTGCATGGAGCCTTGGAACAGGTAGGTGAAGCTACCATTACATCTACATGTAATATCCCACCCACATTGTGTTTAGTGGGCATGGAGAAGGAGGGAGGGAGTGGGCTGTTATTTACCACTGTGTATACATCCACATGTGTGACACTGTAGTCACATGGACTGCTCAGATGTGATAGAGAGGAAATACTCAGAATAGAAACTGACTGAAAACTGCGCATGTGCAGTTGCAAGTTGCCACCACAGCTGCAAAATCCTGAATTGTGGACATAAAAAGAAGGTGGAGATAGAGAGCAGCAGGATCAACCAGGTATTTTGCAGAATACAGAAAACCAATCTCATAGTAACTAAATGAGTATGATCAGCATGTAATAAACCATTTACTGATAGTTTTATATGATGTGGGTTAACCCCCTGGCAGTATTCCTGAGTCGAGCTCGGGGTGGAATTTTAGAACCAAGTGCGTTAACCCCGAGCCAGACTCGGGATCGCCTTACAGCATCCACAAGCATGGTTTACTTACCTTGTCCCTGGATCCTGCAATGCCACCGCTCTGTGTGATCGAGCTGTCTCCTCGCTCTATTCACACAGTGCCTGTGTGCCGCCGAGCTCCGTTCCTTGCGACGTTATGCCGCACGGGGGTGGAGATTGGGGCCAAATTCAAAAAAGTAAATAAACACATTACATGCAGTATACCGTAATCTTACAGATTACAGTACTGTATGTGAAAAATACACACACCCACTTTGTCCCTAGTGGTCAGTCCTGTGTTCTACATGCACTTTTATAGATTGTCCATAGCAACCAAAAACTGTCCATTTATTTCAAAAGTGGTTTTAGATCAGCTAGAAAACAGCGATAATAAATTAGAATCACTTGCAGAATTGAGCGATAGCGATTTGTGGGGAAATTCGTCATAAAAAAATAAAAGTAATGACAGCGACAATTCTGCAACTGAGCAAATTTCAGTGATTTTGATTTGATTAAATTATTGAATAATTTTTATATAATTATATTATTATTTGTTATAATTATTTATAGTTATTTATTATTATTTATTATAATTCATGATTTTGTTTTTCAAACTTTATCATACCCGAGTTGTCTACTAGACTCTTGTTTGGACAGACATCAGGGTTGATTTTCTAAAGAAGTCGTCCAATCATGTCCTAGCAAAAACTCTTTCCTCACAAATAATAGGCTATTAAAGGTAAATACGCGTTGACTTTATTTGGTATTGCCACTTTGCTAAATAAACAGCCTCTATCTACTTGTTTACTAAAATAATCCCAGTGGGCTGTCATTGTACAGCATAATTATCAGTGCTAGGTCTGTAATTCAGTGGTGGGTGCACAGTATGGATTGGAACAGGAGTCTCCAAACATTCTGAGTGAGTGAGTGAGAAATTTATATAGCGCAACACATGCAAACTGAATCGCCTCAAAGAGCCAGTTTATTGTACAGACTTTAGGGGGGGGCAGCTGGAGTGGAGATTTTGCTTGCATAAGTGGGAGCAAACATCACCATATTTGGTACTAGGAGATGGAACAGTGCCCCATTGTTGGTATAATTGTGATGAATAGTTTCCCATCATTGGTATTATTGTGAGGAATAGTGCCCCATTATTGGTATAATTGTGAGGAATAGTGTCCCATCGTGGGCAATATTGTGAGGAATAGTGTCCCATCATTGGTATCATTGTGAGGAATAGTGTCCTATCGTTGGTATCATTGTGAGGAATAGTGTCACATCGTTGGTATCATTGTGAGAAATAGTGTCTCATCATGGGTAATATTGTGAGGAATAGTGTCCCATCGTTGGTATCATTGTGAAGAATAGTATCCCATCGTGGGTATCAATGTGAAGAATAGTATCTCATCGATGGTATCATTGTGAGGAATAGTGTCCCATCGTGGGTATCATTGTGAGGAATGTGCCCCATTGTTGGGTAATTTTGTGAGGAATAGTGTCCCATCATTGGTATTATTGTGAGGAATAGTGTCCCATCATGGGTATTTTTGTAAGGAAAAGTGTCCCATCATTGGTATTATTGTGAGGAATTGTGCCCCATTATTGGTATTTTTGTGAGGAATAGTGTCCCATTGTTGGTATCATTGTGAGGAATAGTGCCCCATCGTTGGTATAATTGTGAGGAATAGTATTTGGTATTATTGTAAGGAATAGTGTGCCATTCTTGGTATCATTGTGAGGAATAGTATCCCATTGTTGGTATTTTTGTGAGGAATAGTATCCCATTCTTGGTACCATTGTGAGGAATAATGTGCTATTCTTGGTATCATTGTGAGGAATAGTGTGCCATTCTTGGTATCATTGTGAGGAATAGTGTGCCATTCTTGGTATCATTGTGAGGAATAGTGTCCCATTGTTGGTATCATTGTGAGGAATAGTGCCCCATTATTGGTATCATTGTGAGGAATAGTGCCCCATTATTGGTATCATTGTGAGGAATAATGTGCTATTCTTGGTATCATTCTGAGGAATAGTGTGCCAGTCTTGGTATAATTGTGAGGAATAGTGTCCCATTGTTGGTATTTTTGTGAGGAATAGTGCCCCATTATTGGTATCATTGTGAGGAATAGTGTCCCATTGTTGGTATCATTGTGAGGAATAGTGTTCCATTCTTGGTATCATTGTGAGGAATAGTGTTCCATTCTTGGTATCATTGTGAGGAATAGTGTCCCATTGTTGGTATTTTTGTGGGGAATAGTGTCCCATTGTTGGTATCATTGTGAGGAATAGTGTTCCATTCTTGGTATCATTGTGAGGAATAGTGTTCCATTCTTGGTATCATTGTGAGGAATAGTGTCCCATTGTTGGTATTTTTGTGGGGAATAGTGTCCCATTGTTGGTATCATTGTAAGGAATAGTGTGCCATTCTTGGTGTCAGTGGTGGTGATGTCAGTTGGTAGAATAGTGTCTTGTATCAGTGGGAGAATAGTGCAATAAGGGCCAGATAAAGGCAAGCAAAGGGCCACATCTGGCCCTTGAGCTGCAGTTTGGAGACCACTGTATTAGAAGCATGTTCCCTCCACTGGTAATAGACCTACAAGTGACAGATGTGTGTACTCTATGTGTGTGGTCTACTAACAGACGGTCAGTGTAGCCCCCTCAGATGGATCAGTTCTCTGTGTATACTGTAAACACCATTGTGTAATGTGTATACACAGAACTCTAACCTGCATGGCTGCCAGCACCTGAAATGATTTCCCAGGTACTCTTCTAGAGATAGGATGCAGTCCCAATTGTCTAGCACAGAAGGGTGACCAAGGAAGGGGATATTGACACGCAATAACAAAAATATGTGTGCATGTAAAAAGTAAAAAATAATGACTTCAGGGAGAACACTGAAAGAATATTTACTGACTGAAAATACACTAGACTCTTATTTATGTGAACTGTTTAGGGCATCCTTTGGACTTCTTATTAGAAAGTGAGAGAACCAATGAGGATTCCCTGATTTTAGACTGCACTAGGGCCCTCAGTTCAAATCCGCACTAGGACACTACCTGCATGGAGTTTGCATGTTCTCCTGCATGAGTTTCCTCTGGGTACTCTGATTTTCCTCCTACACTCCAAAGACATGCGGATAGGTTAATTGGCTCTTAAATTGTCTCTAGTATGTGTAAGTTTGAATGTGTGAATGCATGGGGAGCTTAGATTGTGGGCTCTTTGAGGGCAAGAACTGATGTGAATGCACAATATGTAAATTGTTGGTGTTATATTTAAAAAAATTATAATACAGGCATACCCCACGTTTAAGTACACAATGGGGTTTATTTACTATCGCTGGAGAGTCCAAAATCAGGCTCACTTCTGCATAGAAACCAATGAGCTTTCAGGTTTTGTTGTTCAATATTTTTATTACGATTTACAAGAGAAATACATAGTAATGTGTGAGCTCATATATAAGAGATAATTAACAACAAAAGTGTCAAATATGAGAACAATTTTCACAATATAATTACTTATAAACTAGTAAGAAAACAGGTCTCTTATATTGTTAATGTCAATATAAATGAAAACAAACAGCAAAAACGAAAGTACTTAGAATTGGCGTTCCAAATGTAGGTTTGCCTCCGGACCACCCATCCACCCCTAATGGGTTCAAACGGTGGATGGGTGAGGGCAAAGCTTATGAAGCTGAACACAAAACCACCAATATTATATTTTCTATTATAAGGAACCTGAAGAGACTGAGATATAAGTCATAAATCAAAAATGTCTCCTATATTAGGTCGAGTAATCAAACATAAAATGGTATCGTAAGGAGTAAACAATAATATTTATCAAATTAAAGTTTTGACCACCAAATATACAGGTAGGTAAAAATCTATATTAACCACTTGACAACTGGGCACTTAAACCCCCTTAATAACCAGACCAATTTTCAGCTTTCGGTGCTCTCACAATTTGAATGACAATTACTCAGTCATACAAAATTGTACCTAAATTAAATTTTCGTCCTTTTTTTCACACAAAGAGCTTTCTTTTGGTATTTAATTACCATTGAGTTTTTTATTTCTTGCGCTATAAGAGAAAAAAGACTGAAAATTCTGTAAAAAAAATAATTTTTCTTGGTTTTTGTTATAAAATTTAGCAAATTAGTATTTGTTCTTCATAAATTTTGGCCAAAATTTATACGGCTACATATCTTTGGTAAAAATAAGTACAAATTAGTGTATATTATTTGGTCTTTGTGAAAGTTATAGAGTCCACAAGCTATGGTGCCAATATCTGAAAATTGATCACACCTGAAGTACTGAAGGTCTATCTCATTTCTTGAGACCCTAACATGCCAGAAAAGTACAAATACCCCCCAAATCACCCCTTTTTGAAAAGAAGACATTTTAAGGTATTTAGAAAGAGGCATGGCGAGTTTTTTAAAGTTGTTATTTTTTCCCACAATTCTTTGCAATATCAAGATTTTTATTTTATTAATTGTTTTTCACAAAATGTTCATATTAGCAGGGTATTTCTCACACACAGCATATGCATACCACAAATTACACTCCAAAACACATTTTGCTATTCCTCCCGAGTATGGCGATACCACATGTGTGAGACTTTTACACAGCGTGGCTACATACAGAGGCCCAACGTGCAGGGTGCACCTTCAAATAGATACCCAACATGTCACCCTTCAAAAGTGCACACGCTCGTGGAATGGCGCCAAACTTTGCTACTTAAAAATCCCAATAGGCAACGTTTTAAATATTTTTACTGGTTACATGTTTTTAGTTACAGAGAAGGTCTAGAGCCAAAATTATTGCTCTCGCTCTAACGTTCGCAGAGATACCTGACACCATTTTCATATGTGGGCGGGACTTGCGTATGCGTTCGCTTCTGCATGCGAGCTCACAGAGACAGAGGCACTTTAAAAAATATATATAATTTATTGTTCATTTTACTTTATTTATTTTAGTTTGACATGTTTTTTCACAAAAAAATTAAAATGTTGATCACTTTTATTCCTATTATGAAGAATGTAAACATCCCTTGTAATAGGAATATGGCATGACAGGTCCTCTTTACAGTGAGATGTGGGGTCAATAAGACCCCACATCACACCTCTAGGCTGGGAAGCCTGAAATAAAAAATAAAAAAAGCAATCCTGGTTTTGATCGTAGCGGTGTCGGTAGAAGCAGAAGGGGTCATATTGCAGAGTATTGCTGGGTATTGCGGAGTATCGCAGAGTATTGCGGTGTAATGCAGAGTATTGCACATTATGCCCAGAGTATTGCACAGTATGCCCAGAGTATTGCAGGGTATTGCACAGTATGCCCAGACTATTGCACAGTATGCCCAGAGTATTGCACAGTATGCCCAGAGTATTGCACAGTATGCCAAGAGTATTGCAGGGTATTGCACAGTATGCCCAGACTATTGCACAGTATGCCCAGAGTATTGCACAGTATGCCCAGAGTATTGCACAGTATGCCAAGAGTATTGCAGGGTATTTCACAGTATGCCCAGAGTTTTGCAGAGTATTGCACAGCATGCCCAGAGTATTGCACAGCATGCCCAGAGTATTGCAGTGTATTGCACAGCATGTCCAGAGTATTGGGCAGGGATGGCTGAGCATGCAGGGAGGGATGGATGGCTGGATCTGTGACTGCAATTGTCACAGATCCAGCCCACAGCACTGCTGCTGCCATCCGCTCTCTCCTCCTCTCCTCTCACACTGTACCGATCGGTACAGAGAGGGGAGGGAGGAACCGGCGTCATTACATGATGCCGGTTTGTTTACAAGTGATCGCTCTGTCATTGGACAGAGTGATCACGTGGTAAACCGCCGCTATCAGCGGCGATTTACCGTGATCTGTGATGCGCCTCTGGACCGGGCGGTCATGGACACTCCCGTGTGCGTGCCCCAGGGGGCACACGGGAGCGCATTTCTGGAAGGCCGTTAATTAACGGCCTCCCAGAGTTAAGCAACCGCCCTCTAGCCATACTTTGGATATGGGGCGGTTGCTAAGTGGTTAAGTATGAGTAATAACAGATTACAGAAAAAGCATCAATATAATAGAAAGGATAGAAAAAAAATAGAGGAAAGTGGTAATATTGGTAAGAATGAGTAAAGAGCGGGTTAGACATGACATGTAAAAATAATTTAAAAAAAATAGAGAAAGAAAGAAAGGGGAAAAGAGAAAAAAAAGGAGAAGAAAGGAGAGGTGTCTCCCCTGGTAATGGCACGGCCCACCCCCAAAGAGGCTCACAATCAGCAGTAACAATAAAAGGTTAAAGCGGCTACAACAATGAGTAATCAAAGTCTCTGTGAAGATGGTGTTTAACCCAAGGTTTCCAAATTCCATTGAATTTATTAAAGGGGAGTTCCACCCAAAATTTCACTTTTTAAATATAAATACCTCTGTAATACACAAGCTTAATGTATTCTAGTAAAGTTAGTCTGTAAACTAAGGTCTGTTTTGTTAGGTTGTTACAGCATTTAGATAGTTTATAATCTAGAAATAGACCGTGGGCATTATGAAGCCAGGCTGTATGACTTCCTGGATTTCAGCTTTGCATATCTCGCACATGCTCAGTGCTGCACAAGCAATGTAATAGGTTTCAGTCAGGTTTGCAAGGACTACTGGGAAACATGATGCCTATCCCAGAAACCCTTGCAAATAGCCATGTGACTTAATAGCCTAGGCTAATAAGGAGGAGGAAGTAATGAAGGACTACAAAATAAAGGTATTTACAAGCAACAAAATAAATAAAAATTGTCCATTCTGAACACTATGGGATTAGGGCATGCAGCACAGACCAACATAAAAAAATGGGTGGAACTCCACTTTAATATTATCCTCTTCTATGGCTGTCATTTTGGCAAATAAGAGGGCTTTTAGCATCCTATGTTTGGATTCAGCCACTGTTAAAGTAGGGGTTTTCCAAGCCTTGGCCATGGTTTGATTGAGCGTAGCTGGTATATGGTTAAGAAGAGCCACTGAAGGTTCTGGAGGTATAGTGATTTCCAAGGCTTTAGAACCCAAGGCGAGCTTCCACGTTTTATTACCAGGCTTAATTGAACAAGTTGGGGCTAGATTATGCAACTTCCCTCTACCTCGGACTCCCAAATTACCAGATTGCCCGTCTCCAAGTCGTCCAGAACATGGTGGCACGACTGGTAACAGGAAAAAAAAACCTGGGAACTAATCCCTCTCTGAGGTCCCTCCATTGGCTGGCCATAAAGGACCGAGTCACATTTAAGGGCCTATGCCTGACACACAAATGTGTACATGGAAGCGCCCCCCAATATTTAGGTGAGAAAATAAAATACCACAACCCCAATCGCGTTCTTTGATCAACTAACCAAAAACTAGTACAAAGCCTGCTACAAGACCAAAGGAAAACAAAGATTTGCAGTCCAAGGACCTCGACTGTGGAACACATCACCAACTAACATCCGGAAATTGATCACCAGGCCTTCAGAAAAAAACTCAAGACCCACCTATTCTGAAGGATAAATAGAAGGAAAATGGATGCCAAGCACCTAGAGCTGATTCAGTTCGCATTTGTAGCGCTATACAAGTTATTCACTCACTCAGAAGCTCATTGATTTCTATGCAGAAGTGAGCCTGATTTTGGTGTCCTTTTATGAAAGTGCAGTAAAATACCGCTATTCAGTTCTCAGGCATTCTCAAGGTAGATCGCTCTCCTCTGAGTGCCTGTTTATGAAGCTCTGTAGATCGGTTCTCATGTTGAGATGAGAAGCAATCTACAAACTCCGGGAACTCCTGAGAACGGCTTCTCTCACTATAATCTCGCGTGATGTAGCGGGATTACAGTACGAGGAAGTGATAAATACAAAAGTTGAACACGAATCAGCATACATTATACACCACAAATTAATAAAATAATAAAGTTACATTCCCACCAAACAATATACATTAACCTAATTATTAAAAAACATTGGGCCAGATTCAGAGAGCCGTAACTCCTGTCTAACTGGTGTTAGACTGGAGTACTTTCAAATTACGCGCGTTTTTTAGCTAGTCTGAAACCTCAAACCATGAAAAGACGGCTGCGGGCTTCAATTCGACTGGATTACGTGTTCGTACGCCTTCGGATCTACGCTGCAATAAAATTGCAGCCACTGGGTGGACTTCCCGTCGTTCTCCGCGTCGGAGTATGCTAATGAGCTTTTGCCGGCGATCCCCGAAATTACGATCTTCAATCGCAATCTCTTACGGCATCTTTAGTCATCTTTTTTTTGCGTAACTCTATACCAGCTTTTTGCTGGTCTAATATTAGACAGCCCATGTTAAGTATGGCCGTCGTTCCCGCGTCGAATTTCAACGTTTGTTTTTATTTTTTACGTAAGTCGTCCGGGAATAGGAATGTACGTAAACGACGCTACTCAAACAACAAATGACGTATCGACGTTAGTTCGCGCAATGCACGGCGGGAAATTTCTGAACGGAGCATGCGGGGACGCGCCTAATTTAAATGCTTCACGCCCCCTAATCGCGTATTTCGATTATGCGGCGAGAAATAGACTACGCCACCGTATCGTGCGGGCAAAAATCTACCAGAATTTGATTTAGAGCCTGGTAAAATACGGCAGCGTAGAGTATTTCGAATACGCTGCGCAAATTTACGCGTACCTGAATCTGGCCCATTGCTTTTATCAATATCTAAAGCGCATACATGTGCCTATTTAAATGTGAATGGTGTAGGTGTTTAGTAAATGAATGGAATCCCACATATGTAATTCAGCTATACACCATTTATAAAAATGAAAAATACATTTATAATCATTAAAACATTTTTTTTTTTTAATAAAGTATACAAATATAAACCATGTATTACTGTAATAGAACAGTCCATGGGTAAAACCATTTTTTAGGGTTTACAATTTTTTGTACTAATAAATAAAAAATTATATAAAAATGACTTTAATAATAGCATTTAAATGCAGGTAGAATAATATATGTGTGTGTGTGTACATATATATATATATATATATATATATATATATATATATATATATATATATATATATATATATATATATATATATATATATAGATATAGATATATAGATATAGATATATAGATATAGATATACAGATATACCTATAGATATACACACATAGAAATAACACAAACACACACACATATATATGCTATATGTATGTATATATATATATATATATATATATATATATATATATACACTATAAATTCCTAACCTGCTCATTTGGGGTGTGTAATAGTGGGGAAGATGTATTCTGACTGTAGGGGCTCGTGTGTGAAAGATAGAAGTCAAATTGCACTCTTCAGCGATAGTAAATAAACCCCAATGTGTACTTAAATGTGGGGTATGCCTGTACACACATATATATAGTATATACAGAATAAATATATATATATATATATATATATATATATATATATATATATATATATATATATATATATATATATATATATCCAGATAAAAGCATGTATACAAAAACTGAAATGTAATCTTTAACATATATGGGGTTAATTTTCTAAAACTGGAGAGTACAAAATCTGGTGCAGCTCTAATATGAATTAATTAATATTTGCAACTTTCATTTAAATAGTAATAGGCGACCCTGCTATGAAGGAGCCTGAAGGCACTCCAAGTTATACAGCTGAGCTCCTGCGTTGTCACCCTGTCACATGGGCTTCTGTGATGTTCCAATTTTCAATACAATGTAGCCATTAGTCCACTTTGTCACCATCAGCAAACTCGCCTTGAGCAATGCCATATCACCATAGAATGCATGTAGACAAGAAGTATGATCAGCACCACTTGGGGCAAACAACAGATGAAAAAAATGAGAAAACTATTTGTTGTGGATTTTTTATTTTTTTTTGTTATATAAAGCACAGGGCTTTAGGAACCTAAATATAGTCCAGTTAGAGTTTTTATTGAAATTGGTTATAGCGAGAGTTTATAAATGCATTATGTAACAAAAGTGATATTTTATTGTACAGATAGATGATGAAAAGTAAAATCCAGGGACATCTCCAGGGACTAAGGATAAATCATAGGAAATCAGGGCATATCTCTCATTGCATATTTAGGAAAATTATAAAATATGAGTGTGGGTTTCGTGACCCCCAGGAAGCAGTGGCCCCTCTTTGGATGTTGGGGTTACCAGTGCTACTTGTCGTTTCATTAATCGAAATATTTTGGCACAGCTACACAATCCATGTTGGTTGGAGGTTACTTTTCCCCTTCAGATATAATTCCATTTGATTTTAAAAGTAATACATTGTAATCTCCATATTATTGTGATCCATTGTCACCTGTCATCTTTGTTTTCTGTGACCCTCGGATAACTGTTTAGCCGGTATGTAGTACGGTAGGTGACATTGCTGGGATAAAGGTCAGGCAGAGCTGTTCTATACAGAGGATCGGTCCTGCTGATCACATCTCCGGACACAGCCACCTCTGGTGTGGGAAAGGAAAACATTATTTATGTAGACTTGCAACAAGCCTGATCAATACCAATATCGATCTGGACGGGTGAAACTCCTTGTCATTAGTTCTGCTCAATGCATTCTTCAAAGACTTCAGACCATTCATTCTATAGCAATACTGCGGACAATATTGAATTATACTAAACCTTATTATCTTCTAATCTAGAGCACAAATTATTTGTATACAACTGTAACAATACAAACGTATCACTAGCACAACATACAAAACACACACATATATCTATATATATCTACACACAGTTCAAAAAATTATAATTAAAAAAAAAAAAAAGAGAGAGAGAATATATTTATATATATCTAAATATAGATATATATCTATCTATATAGATATATAGAGATATCTATCTATCTAACTATCTATCTCTCTAGATAGATAGATAGATAGATAGATAGATAGATAGATAGATAGATAGATAGATAGATAGATAGATAGATAGATAGATAGATAGATAGATAGATAGATAGATAGATAGATAGATAGATAGATATAGATATAGATATATATTGATGTGGAGAAAGAGAGATAGATTATAAATTAGTCCAGGATTGCTACACTTAAAATATATTGAAAACGAGAAAAAATATACAACATTTTGAAATGTTCCATTACATTTTTTTCATTTTGTACATTTCGTATTTTTATTTTATTTTTTTTTCCAATAAATTTTAAGTGCAGCAATCCTGGACTCATTCTATATGCGGCCTTTATATATTTATTCATTATTTCACTTGTGTAAATCTCTCCCTATACAATACATACACATGTAAATATATTATATCCATATTTTAAAATTAATCAGGAAGAGACATTAGCTAGTAAATGAGTAAATATGTAGTTAATAACATATATTAGTAAAACTAGTTATTAATAAGTAACGCAGTTATTTAATAAGCAGCATACAAATTCGGAATAGATGATTATTATGTTAGGAGATATTAGGTGACATACATGCGGTGTTAGGTGACATTAGGTGTCATACATGGGATGTTAGGTGGCAATGATGATGCAGTTATTTAGATTTTGGATTACACATATTACTAGCGACAAGCTTTAATGACGTTTTTATGTACTTTCAATTGCCTGGAATGTCTCTAAATATATTTCAGGCTTTTGTATCGTCATATAATTAATATATATATAATATACAATATAATATCATTTATTGTTGCAGTGACTATTAATACAGCAATGCTTTCCTAGCTGCTTATACGGGGATTAGAAATACATTTATTTTTCTAGTAGTGAGCAAAATAGGAACTATATGGTAATATATCATTTAAGTAATTGAAATAAATATCACAAAGAATGTATGCAAATACAAACAGAAATATTAAGAAACATTCTCCAATAATTGACATTTTGTTATAGCATACCATGGGACAAAAATCTGCCTTTGTGTCGTCTCGTTATACAGGGCAGGACATGTAATATTAAAACAGTGTTTCCCTGTTGATAAGCAAATAATTGCCACCAAAAAAATGCCTCACATACATATAAAAAAGCCCATATACACGTAGGACAGGTGTTAAACAAAAAAAAAAAAAATCTAATAATGAGTGCCTAATTAGTGTGTTTTTACATTTAATACCAATACCAATAATAATAATAATAATAATAATAATAATCGGAAAAAGGATCCATCTACAAAACATTTTATAGTGGATTACTGTGTATTATGAACCAGTTATTCATACGAATGTTTATAACACTTTAGAAATATGAATCCCCCTTCATATATTATAATATGGCATTTTTCCTTATTGATTTAATTATGTAATATGAAGATACGTTCTATTACATCACAATATATTTAGCTGATGTACAATTACCAAAAAAAGTTTGCAGTTATTGTATACCTTTCTGTACTATTGTAATTATTATAAAACCATTCGGCCCATTCCTCCAAGGACTGGCTTCCTCCTACTACCCACACATATTCCATTCTGCATTATTATATCATATTATATATATATTATAGATTTAAAACACAATCCTCATTATAAAAGCATTATGTCCTATAAAATAACACTACCTTTTAATATTATAATATATCCTAGTGTTATAAAATTATTTTCTCTTTTGATGAATATATGGCATTCTTCTCATTATAAAATCATGTCTTGACAAAGCTGTATTTTTCATTATTTTATTACGATTTTATTTCAGCTACGTATTGCGGCTGATTTAGGAAATACATTGAAATCTTTACTGAAAGAAGTGTAAATATTCACTAGACTTGTCCATGAAAAGCATTAGCACATGATTGGGTATGTAGAGTGAACAGAAATTTGCTTTTCGCATGATTTGACAAATCACACAATGTTTCCAGTGAGATTCTTAACTTCTTTAATCAGCCCAAGCATGCAACAGTTTACAATACACACACACAAAAAAACGATTTCAGCCATGTGCTATTAAATTATTTTTCTTATTATGAGACCATCTGCTCCAATCTGCCCTTATTGTACAGCGTGACGTCATTATTTTGTACTATTTAATTGCTAAGTAATAATAGTAAACTAAATGTAACCATCCACTTTCTTCTTTGGATTGCATCATATCTCTATTTTAGACCTGAAATGCTATATATTATATTATATTATATTATATAAATATAACTTTTATACTAAGGTTGCAATCAATAACTAATATACCTGAATATCTAGATATGTATATATATATATATATATATATATATATATATATATATATATATATATATATATATATATATATATATATATATATATATATATATATTCAGGTATATTAGTTCTTGATTGCAACCTTTAGTACATTGAAATAAAAGTGTAGCAAATTAATATTATTCTGTATAATTATGTATTCTGTAATTATATTCCTCACTTAGCTGATTGTTCTGCAAAGTAAGCATGCTATAAATTAATGTCACACTCACACTATACAATGAGACTGTCTCTGTTTTTTGCAGGTCCAGCCACTGGCCACTTACCTGGTTACCTATCTCCTGGCCATCTCTCCAGAAATAAGGGGACTGACTTTTATCCAATTGTATAGCATTCATTAGGCTGTGTGCACAGTGTTTCCTGGGTCCTCCTGCAGCCCAGGTAATACATTAGGGCGTTAGCTGCTCTGCCTACCTGGAGATGAATGCATCCCCTGTGGCTTTATGGTGCTCTTTATTGGTGCACAGTTTGTTCAGTGTTTTAGTGCACAGAATGCGCTGGCTGTAAACCAGGATTTAAATCACAAATATGGATGCTACATTCCCTCTTAACGCAGGAATCAGCAGGTCAATTACTGCTGAATAAATAGGAGAAAGCAAGGTTCATGTGTTTCTGATGGCAGTGACTATAATAATAATATATACTGTATGAGTCTCTTTTATGGTTTGATAGGTGCCCTGAGTATAACAACAATAGTGTACACTGTAAATGCGTCACAGTCTACTCTAAGTAATGTATAGGCTTCAATTAAGATGCTTTAGCTCATTCTGGATACACCGACTGCTCCAGAGTTTCCAAGCTTTGGCAACATGTTGTAATGTAGAAATATAGAGAGCATGCTGGAAAGTGTGGTTCCTCTGCAGTGATCGACCTGATCACCTGTCAGGATGTGGATCCCTAGTGGGAAAGACTTCTTGCCATACACACTGACTATATTAAAAACGTTCAACCAGCTTTTGATCACAAAAGGTATCAAATCGATTGACACAACCTAGCAGCACTATCCCTGCTATGAACACATACAAATAAACTGTTGTTGGCAGGTTGCCTTTAATCTTTTTTTTTTTTTTTAAAGGTGAATGATACTGCTTTATGTTGCTAGTAAGAGTCCAGCCTTAGGTTGCACTCACAACAAATTTCAAAACAAGCATTTCATTGACACATATTATGTGCATCATGGTGCATTTTTAATAATTATAGTTGTCCTGGAAACTGCAGGTCCACACAACAGCAACATGCAGGACCTCTCTCCAGGATGCATTATTTTTCCATTACCATGCTCCAATAATAGGCTTTTTTATTAATAAGCTCATCCAATAGCAAGCTCTTCTAATAATTAACTTCACCAATAAGAAACTTTTCTGATAATGAGCTCCTCCCATAGCATGCTTTTCCAATAACAAGCTCCTTAAATATTAATGTTGAAGGGTCTAAAATAATGAGCTGCTCCAGCTCCAGTAATAAGCTTCTCCAATAATAGGCTCCCCCAATAACAAGCTCCTCCAATAATAGGCTGCTCCAGTAATACTTTCTCCAATAATGGGCTTCCCCAATAACAAGCTCCTCCAACAACAGGCTTCTGCAATAATGAGCTCTTCTAATTTGAGGCTGCTCTAGTATTATGCTCCTCCAATAATAGGATCCCCCAATAACAAGCTCCTCCAATAACAGGCTTTTCTAATAATGAGCTCCTCCAATATCAGGCTACTCCAGTACTTTGCTACTCCAATAATGGGCTGCCCAATAACAAGCTCCTCTAACAACATTTTTTCCCGAAAATGAGCTTCTCCAATAACAGGCTGCTCCAGTATTAAACTCATCCAATATTAGTTTCCCCAATAACAAGCTCCTTCAATAACAGATTTCTCCAATAATGAGCTCCTCCAATAACAGGCTGTTCCAGTGTTTCGCTCCTCCAATGTTAAACTCTCCCAATAACAAGCCCCTCCAATAACAGGCTTCTCCAATAATGAGCTCCTCCAATAACAGGCTACTCCGGTATTATGCTCCTCCAATGTTAGGCTCCCCCAATAACAAGCTCCTCCAATAACAGGCTTCTCTAATAATGAGCTCATCCAATAACAGGCTACTCCAGTATTATGCTCCTCCAATGTTAAGTTCCCCCAATAACAGGCTTCTCCAGTAATGAGCTACTCCAATAACAGACTGCTCCAGGATTATGCTTCTCCAATGTTAGGTTCCCCCAATAACAATCTCCTTCAATAACAGGCTTCTTAATTAATGAGCTCATTCAATAACAGGCTACTCCTGTATTATGTTCCTCCAACTTTAGGTTCCCCCAATAACAGGTTTCTCTAAAAATGAATGACTGTGTGTGGCTATGTTTGGCACATTTGTGTATGCGACTTCTCAGAAGCTCCACTTTCATATTTGACCTGAGCGTCTCTTTCTTGTCCCAACAGGAGTGACATACATACTCCAGGACCACTATGGTTTTATGTGAAATTCAAGGAAATGTAAGAAATTTTGGAGACCCCCATGCTGGTGGATTTCCTGGCAGGATTAAATCGAATCACTGCTATAAATCAGTGGTACTATCCATGAAGCAACCATGATAGCAATAGTTTTCAGCCATGCAGTGGACTCAAGTGAGAATGGGAAGATTTCTTTCTTCAGGTTTTTAAATGGTTAACTACTTGACCTACAAAATGTTTTACCCCCTTCAGGACCAGAGAATGTTTTGCTATTCAGCACTGTGCTACTGTAACTGGCAATTGTGTGGTCATGCAACATTGTACACAGATGATATTTATATGATTTTTTTTTTTCACAAAAATAGAGCTTTCTTTTTGTGTTTTTTGATCACCACTGGGCTTTTTTTTTATTACTATATAAATGAGAAAATATTATTTTCCCTTTATTTACATTTTGTTTTTTTACATACATTCATCAGAGTAGTTCAGTGTCACCATAGTGACATTGTACTTCTTTGGGGAGGGTTATCAGGATTTTTTTTTTATACTCTGATTACTGTTACAGTAATGACCATTGTAACAGCAATGTTTTAAATTGTGGGTTACATTCATAACAGCTGTTATTTCTATTATGTGCGGTGATTGGCCCACAGCTATCACATAGTAAAGGGTGCTGTGATTGGCCCATGTACCATGTGATAGCTGTGGGACAAATACAGCATTACAATACTAAGCACGGCTACTGGAAGCCACAATCTGCTAAATCTAGTGGTGACATACATGTACGTGAACCTGCCCCTGCTGCAGTAAATGTACTGTGGCCAAATGGTTAGAGTAAATTCAAAGCAACTTTTTGGGTTTGGGATTGATAAGGTCAGGGTTTATCAAGTTTATATTGCTGACTGTGTTACCACTGAGGAAACAGCCTCTGCCAATCCAAGCAGACTTTGTATTCATTAATATAATACATTGCTCGCCGTGATTGGCTCCAGATCCAGCAAGAAGGAAGAAGAACATGTCTCCAGAAGAAAGAAATATGAAGCATCTGAATGGGGGTCATCTTATACAGTGATTACAGGCAAAAAAATCTTAAAATAATGTAAAATTAAGGGGTCGTCTTATACGCCTAGTCGCCTTATACGCCGGTAAATACACACACACACATATATATATATATATATATATATATATATATATATATATATAAAATGTGTGTGTGTGTGTGTGTGTGTGTATATATATATATATATGTATATATAATGTAGGGGAACTCTTTATTTTATTAGCATTAACCACACAGTCTGTCCGTATACTGAGCGGTGATAATTTATCACTGCATAATAAACTGAAATCTTTGTGTTTCTGTGAATTTCTGGTAGCATTTGTAGATCACTTCCATAGGGGAAGCGATCTACAAAACTTCATATACTGGCATCCAGAGGTGAAAGATCTCCTCTGAGAATGCCGGTGAATTAAGCAATTTGACATTTTTTCACTGTTTCATAAATGAATACCATAGTCACTTCCATTTCTGCTTTGTTTGTTTACAAGCAGTTACCAGCAGTTTGATCAGATGCTTTGGAGGCCAGAGGAGAGATATGGGGTCTAAAAGACCCTAGATCTCTCCATAAAGAGAACCTGCCACAGCACATGCTATCACAAGGGATGTTGTTCATCCCTTATAATAGCAATAAAGTTGATAAAAAATAAATAAAGGTACAATTATTAAATAAAATAATAATAAAAAAAGATAACAAGGTGAATGTCCTTGCATGGTGAATACACATGTAGGTCCCACATGCATATGTAAATAGCGATCGCACCACACATGTGTGGTTTTACCACAAACGTCAGAGTAAGAGCTATAATTCCAATGCCAGACCCCTGTAACTCTAAACCGGAAACCTGTAAAGGCTTTCAAAGTATCACGTATGGAGATTTTTAGGTATGGTAGTTTGTTGCAGTTCCACGGGTGTATGCAATTTTAAAGCGTGACATGTTAGCTATGTATTTACTCAGTGTAACATCACCTTTTATATTTATATGAAAATTTAAGTTTGGTAAACCGCTGTGCAAATATCGTGCAACATCTAAAAAATTGCAATGACAACCATTTTTTTCTTCAGATCTGCTGTTTAAAAAAAAAATAATGTTTGAGGGTTTTAAGTAGTTTTCTAACAAAAAAAAATGATTTTCAAATGTCAGAATCGGGGGTCATACACAGTTTTTGAGTTGGGTGTTTTTTCTGTAAACTACCTATATACTTGCCTATTTTTTTTCCAGGAGAGACTTATAGGTGTTTGAACATTCCAATCTGATCAATTGAGTTTGAAACTGAATGCTATTATCTGTTGCAGTGGCCTTGGCTTCCTCCATGGTGTGTATAGAGACCACTTTTGACCAAGTCATTCTTTTTTTAGTATCAGAAGTGAAAAGAATAGAAAAAAAAGAACACCCAAAGGCAACAAAGATGGACAGCCAGGCTCCCAGGTTTGCCCTTATCGCAAAGATCGTACAGTGAACTTGCGTAAAACTGAATGTAGAACAAATATCCGTCCATAGCAGTGCTATTTTCAGTTTGATAAAACTCTATTTTTGTAGAAGTGTTTCACCTAAGAAAAGTCACACACACACAGGACTCCCAGTTCCTGCGCATTGCACAGCCTCTCCCAACCTCCCTCTCCTTTACAGGCTCGTCAAGAGTTGACAGGGCCAGATAAACGGCACAGAATGTTGAATCATTGGAAAATGAAAGAATCTATGGAGATTACAAGTAATGTAAAGAGAATTCGCAAACAAACCACAGTGATGCAATTCCTTTGAAATGTGGTGTTAGAATATACATAGTTGTGTAAAGGTTCAATAACCATTATGATAAATTCTCACCCTACACCGTAATTATACAGTGTGTAAGTGTCATTATATGTGTAAAATGTAGTAGATAGGCTAAGACTCATATTATACCTTTACCCGGGAACAAAACATCACTAACAGGGATGGACTGGCCATTGGGACTACAGGGAGTTTCCCGGTGGGCCGATGGCTCAGTGGGCCGGCTTCAGTGACAGCGGACCGCTGCCCCCTCCACTCCTCTGTCTCCCCGCAGAGCTCACCTAGGGGGAAGGACCAGAGGAGCAGGGGGGACAGACAGCTGACTCAACAGCTATGGCCTGGGAGTTTCTCACTTCTTGCCCCGGGTGAAATAATTGCTAGCTTCCCCACTGGTACTGCCTATAAGAGTACCAGTACCAGCCGTTCTACTCTAATAAAGTAGAACAGCTAGTGGCTAGGATTAGTGAAGGGGGAAAGGGGGCTTGGGTGGCCGGGGGGGGGGGGGGTGCAGGAGTTTTCCGGCCACCATGGGAGAGACCTGTCAAAGTGGGCCAGTCTAGATGAAGTCCAGGGCCAAATTTTTGTCCCAGTCCAGCCCTGATCACTAATGGTAAAGATCTATGTATATTCAAAGGGCTTTTACCATTTAGGCATCAAGTCTGGTACTGGAAGCACTCTAGGATGGATTTAGTTGTAGTATTTGGGATTAGGGGTTTTGGTTTAATTTTTAAGGTTGAGGGTTAGGTTTTATATGCAATGGAGGATGTTTAAAGAGGAAGTAAACTTTCATCTTTAACTTTTACCTATAGGTAAGCCTATAATAAGTCTTACCTATAGGTAGTGTAAATATCTCCTAAATATGCACCATTTAGGAGGTATTTACTATGCCTGCAGCCAGTGAAATCACTGACGCATGCGCTCTGAAGGAATGGTCGTCCGTGACGTTTCTTCAGAGCCCTGTGCCGTTTGCTACTGCGGGCATGCATTAGCCAGTCACAGAGCCGGAGTCTCCGAACCTGGAAGGAAGACCGAGTAAAGATGAACTACAAACATGGTATATTTTTACATAATTTCATTGTTCCAGCTTGGACCATTGTAGCTGTGTATACCATACCTGACCAATGCCCTGGAAACTGGAAACCACCGCTACTTCAGTGACCTTCACTTGCTTCCACATGCCTGCGCTGAGCGGCTAGCCTTCTGGGTTCACAATGCATAAGGCTGGCCTCTAAGCACGGGACCCTGAAACAAGTGAAGATCACTGGAGTAGTAGTGAATTCTTCAGCGATTTCCAACTTCTAGGAGGTGGAAAAATTATCATCCTCTTGTGTCAGTATTTGGTTGAACCACCTTTTGATTTAATTACAGCCTTTAGTCTGTTAGGATATGTCTCTACTAACTTTGTACATCTAGACTTTACAATATTTGCCCACTCTTTGCAGAACTGCTCAAGTTCAATTACATTTGATGGTGACCGTCTGTGGACTGTAGTCTTCAAGTCATTCCACAGATTTTCAATGGGATTTAAATCTGGGCTCTGACTAAGCCATGCAAGAACATTCACCTTGTTATCCTTTATTTTTGCTGTGTGCTTTGGACCATTGTCATGTTTTGGCATTGACTTCTTTAATGAGTAAATACAGCTGGCTAAACCCAAACGTGTGTCTGTCTTCATTTCAGGCTGCATAGAAAGGGTACAAAATGGGGGATTCTTTTCTATACCCACTGTACATAGTTACACTGTTAAATGCAGGACCAAAGTAAATATGTCAAAATATACATTGCCTGGAATTTTTCTTTAAAGCTGAGCTCTGGGCATAAAAACATTAATTTAAATATATCTCTCAGTAGCCACAAAGGATATAAATCAATGCTGTGCTCACTAAATGCCTTTGCAAACCCGGATATAACTGGTAGCAGTGACGTTATCACTGTGACTGTGCTGTATGTAGTCTGTGCAAAGAGCAGGGCTGTGGGAGGTGTGTACAAATGTGTGAGATGTATAAATCTCACTATTGGATAGGCAGTAAATCATAGAACTGAATAGACAGAAATACATATACTTTGGCAGGAAAAAAAGGTTCCATGTATGTATTTCTTCTTTGTATGAAGAAGTTAGCCTGTAGTTCAGTGTAGCTTTAAAGTAGAACTGTAGGCAAAACATGTTAGTTTATTTGTTGCCATCTGTGCCCCGTTGAGGAGATTTTCTTCATTTCCTGTGTCATAACCAAAACAGGAAGTGATAGGAAATCCCTGCAAATTAACCCACCTGGCGGTATTCCCGAGTCTGACTCGGGTTAGATTTTTATGCTGCGATCAGTAACCCCGAGTCAGACTCGGGCTCGACTCGCAGCTTTCACAGGCAAGGTTTACTTACCTTGTCCTTGGATCCAGCGATGCATCCGCGCTGTGTGAGCTCGATTCACACAGTGTCCCCGTGTGCCGCTGGGCTCTGTTCCCTGCGACGTTACGACGCGTGGGGGCGGAGAACGGCGCCATATTCAAAAAAGTAAACAAACACTATACATACAGTATACTGTATTCTTATAGATTACAGTACTGTATGTAAAAAATACACACACCCCTTGTCCCTAGTGGTCTGCCCAGTGCCCTACATGTACTTTTATATAATAAAAACTGTTCTTTCTCCCTGCAAACTGTAGATTGTCCATAGCAACCAAAAGTGTCCCTTTATGTCAAATATGGTTTTAGATCAGCTAGAAAACAGCGATAATAAATTATAATCACTTGCAGAATTGAACGATAGCGATTTGTGGGATAATGCGTCATAAAAAAATAATAATAATGACAGCGACAATTCTGCAACTGAGCAAATTTCAGTGATTTTGAGTTGATTACATTATTGAATAATTTTTATTATAATTATATTATTATTTGTTATAGTTATTTATAATTATTTATTATATTATCATTTATAATTTTGTTTTTTAAAAAATGTCATACCCGGGATGCCTATTAGACTCTTGTTTGGTCAGATTTAAGTGAGTTATTCCTAAGAATTACAAGCCTACAGTATAAAACGCCAAATTTCCTTGCAAATAATGGTACCGCTTTCAGCACCTAAAATCTGAAAGAATCATACCACCAGGGAGGTTAAGGGAATCCCTTGAGGGACGAAGATTTCCTCTTTATTACTTTTCTGGGGACTGCCCAAAATTCAGTTTTTTTTTTTTACTTTCATTTTCAATGATAATGGTAAACAGGAGAACGGCTGCACAGACAACAATAAAAAGGGACACTAATCCATCTCCACGCTATCCAAAACAAAAGAAAATGTTATACTTTAAAGTATCTATAGCCAAAATGTCTATTTATTGGGAAGGATTAGAGTTTTTGATATGTTTTACAGAAGTCATTAGCAGTAGCACCACTTTGTCCAGTGATGTAGCATCATTATCAATCACAATGAGCAATAAGCCATATATATATATATATATATATATATATATATATATATATATATATATATATATATATACAGATGAAACTCATTTATTTCACTATTGCAATGTAAAAGATGAAACTAATATATGAGATAGTTCAAACCGTGATTTGTCATAATTGTGACAACCCCAAATCCACAATCTCAGAAAATTTGAATATTATATGGAATCTATAAAACAAGGATTGTACATAGAACAATATCGGACCTCTGAAAAGTATAAGCATGCATATGTACTCAGTACTTGGTTTGGGCCCCTTTTGCAGCAATTACTGCCTCAATGCGGCGTGGCATGGAAGCGAACAGCCTGTGGCACTGCTGAGGTGTTATGGAAGACCAGGACGCTTCAATAGCGGCCTTCAGCTCTTCTGCATTGTTCAGTCTCATGTCTCTCATCTTTCTCTTGGCAATGCCCCATAGGTTCTCTATGGGGTTCAAGTCAGGCAAGTTTGCAGGCCAATCAGGCACAGTAATCCCATGGTCATTGAACCAGGTTTTGGTGCTTTTGGCAGTGTGGGCAGGTGTCAAATCCTGCTGGAAAATGAAGTCAGCATCCCCATAGAGCTTGTATGGGGAAGGAAGCATGAAGTGCTCCAAAATCTCCTGGTAGACGGCTGCGTTGACCCCAGACTTAATGAAGCACAGTGGACCAACACCAGCGGATGACATGGCTCCCCAAATCAACACAGACTGTGGAAACTTCACACTGGACTTCAAGCATCTTGCAGTGTGTGCCTCTCCATTCTTCCTCTATACTCTGGGTCCTTGGTTTCCAAATGAGATGCAAAATTTGCTCTCATCAGAAAAGAGGACTTTAGACCACTGAGCAACAGACCAGGTGTGTTTTTCTTTAGCCCAGGTAAGACGCTTCTGACGTTGTTTGTTGTTCAGGAGCGGCTTGACAAGAGGAATATGACATTTGAAGCCCATGTCCAGGATCCGTCTGTGTGTGGTGGCTCTTGATGCACTGACTCCAGCCTCAGTCCACTCCTTGTGAAAGTCCCCAACACTTTTGAATGGCCTTTTCCTGACAATCCTCTCCAGTCTGCGGTCATCCTTGCTGCTTGTGCACCTTTTTCTTCCACACTTTTCCCTTCCACATAACTTTCTATTAATGTGCTTTGATTAATGTGCTTTGATACAGCACTTTGGGAACATCCAACTTCTTTTGCAATTACCTTTTAAAGGCTTTCCCTCCTTATGGAGGGTGTCAATGATGGTTTTCTGCACAACTGTCGGGTCAGCAATCTTTCCCATGATTGTGATTCCTACTGAACTGGACTGAGAGACCATTTAAACACATTTGGGACACTTTGAGCCTAGAATATTGCAATTTTTCACAATATTCTAATTTTCTGAGGGAGTTGATTTTTTTCTTTTTTATGAGCTGTAAGCCATAATCATCAAAATTATGACAAATCACAGCATGAACTATCTTGCTTTGCATGTAATGTGTCTATCTCATATATTAGTTTTACCTTTTAAGTTGCATTAGTGAAATAAATGAACTTTTGCACAATATTCAAATTTTTCGTGTTTCACCTGTATGTATATATATATATATATATATATATATATATATATATATATATATATATATATATATATATATATATATATATATATTTAATTACTTTTTCTAAGGAGTGGGTGTTTTAATGTTCTTTCTTTTGTAAATGAGAACTATGCTGGCCATACACAATAGGACTCTGAATGAGAATATTCATATGAACATTTGTAAAAAAAAATCTTTGTACATCTGGTGAATGGATGAATGTTGTTTCAAAATTTCACTTTGTTTTAGCATTCAATTTTAGAACAAATGTAATTCAAAAAAGAAAACCACATACAGACTGTTCATTCAAGAAATAATTTCCATCCTGTTCCTTCCAACGTTTTTAAAATGAACAATTTAGGACAAGCATAATAAGGGTTACTCATGCATGTAGTTGGAAGGGGTACATTTCTGGGAGCCCCCTTACTTTTAAGGGGCGCTCAGAGGTTCCAATAAGCCTTCAACACCCACTGATCCAGAGATATGGTCATGAGGTCCTTGTCCTTATCAACATAGCATATGGTGCCTTGAAGAGGGGGAGCAAGGGTATATGACCTGGTATGGTTTGGGTATTGGGTGGGCACACACTCACTATTCCCCTTTCCTGGCCAACCAGAATGCATGCCTGGATAAGCGTCTGGTATGGAACTTGGATGGGGGCTTACATTTTTTTCTTTATAAACAATATATACTGTACCATAAGAAAAAAACACATGGGGTCCCTCTCTTTATTAATATCAGACCCTTATCCAGTAAACTAGAGATATGGATATAAATGGAGCACCATGCTTTTTTGTACATAGAAGCAGGCCGGACAGGAACTGTCATTTAGTGGCAATATATATTTTTTTCTAAATGCCCCTTTTGCAGGAGTACATCATTCAGGTGCACCACTTCACTTGTTGTTGTTTACGCCTTATTAAAAGACCTGTTCTCTTCTGAACTGCATTTACATTTTATTTTTTTCTTGCGTTGGTATATGCTTTTAAAGGCAAGTGCCATAGACTTCAGTGGGGTTGCGGACTTCATTATTTCAAGCTGTGTTTGTGCAGCCTCCTGTGAACCAAACTCAGACCAGTTCACTCATAACTAATCTCTGTAAATGAATGGACCTTTGAGTCATATTGCAAGTAAGCACAGCTTTGGAAATTAGCAAAACAAAAAGTTAATTTCCAGAAATTTTTATTTTTTTCAAGCATAGCTAAGCCAAATGCCTAACTCTGAGAAAGAACAGGTTTTAAGAGCGGGAGTTGAGGAAGGAGGGTCAGTGAGCATAATCAGTAATTCTCACTAATAAAATACTTTTTCTGTATCCAGCCAGTAATTAGTTTACAGCCCCTTTCTGTTTATTTATCCCTAAGAGCTGCTGTTAAATGGCTTGGGAGGGCAATTGCTTAATGGAACAACACTAGATATCCATTTCCTAGTGGAAAAAAGTTGTACAGCTAATGGAGTTAGAGATTTTATGACATCCCTTGTATACACATACTGCACATATTAGATGGGATGTCAATCTGAACAGTTTATAGGAAGGTTTAAAAAGTGGCTTTATTCTCCAGTCTATATTTTATTTGTTTATTACAGGAATATAAATAGTGCCGACACTTTACAGTGTTTTACATATATTGTACATGTATAAAAAAAAAATGTATGCATGCTCCTAGCAACCAACTAAAGAGAGTTCAGCTTTTTCCAGTGCATGATTAAAAGTAAAATGTAAAATCTTGTTGGTTGCTATATACAACACAGAAGCACAGATTGTTCTTTTTTCAGATACCTTGATTATAGAGATTGTGCATCATTACAGGTAATTTCCCACTTTGATCTAGTACTTTGACCTTCAATATTTAAAGGATAGCTTTACTTTAGTATGGTTATCCTTTAATATATGCACACACATACTAGGGTAGATTTACTAAAACTGGTGCACTCAGAATCTGGTGCAGCTGGGCATGGTAGCCAATAAGCTACTAACTTCAGCTTGTTCGATTAAGCTTAGGCAATAAAACTTGGAATATGATTGGTTTCTCTGCAGATATGCATCAGATTTAGCATTCTCCAGTTTTATAAAATAAACACCATAGTCTTGCTCATGTGTCCACGCTCCTAACAGATCTCAATACCACTAAAGAGCCACATGGCCACCAAGAGCTAATCTAGCCACTTCTGGAATGCTGGACATTACATGTCAAAAGGTTGTCTGTATTATATGCTATGCATTCTGCTGGGTCTTATGTGGGCATAGTAATTCGTATGCTGGCAGCCGTAAGCCACTAGCATTCAAGTACTTTGTTTTATGTTGCCCAATCGATGTTCGGCAGTTTTAAACCGAACTCCCACAATACATAACCCCAGACCCCAGCTATAAACCGACTTTTCCCTCGTGCAGCAATGCCTGATGGGAGAATTATCCAAAATGTTAAGTTCCCCATCTGGTCCTCCCTGTATTACCCCTGTTAAATCTATTTGGCTGTTTGGAAACCCCTTGCATGGGGAATTATATAAATATGGAAGCCTGTGAATAAAAAGTCAGTTGACTCTCAGAGCTGTGTGTCGTCTGGTTACTGGGGAGATTTGGGACATTGCCTTACTTTTCAAAGCTGACTGTGGATTTACCCTGGTTACCAGCTGAGATCGTGGAGTTTAATATTGTACTCCGCTACAGTAACCATTCTGGTTGTTTGTGTGTGTGTGTGTGTGTGTGTGTGTGTGTGATAATCTCACGTTTTCTTTTGGAGAGGTCATCTATCATTGGGCCCCACCTGAGGAATAAATGGGAATTCCTGTGCATGCAAATTTTCTGTGCACTGAGGGACTGGCCAGGAGAGTTTGCAACTGCCACTCTTTGGCTCCCTTAGGGGCAAGACAGTGTGGACAGGTGAGGATATGAATTTACTGATTTATGCTGGAGGGATTGAGATAAAGTAGAACTGTTGAAAGTATAATCTTTCTTTAATTGATTTGATAAAATTGTGCCACCCAGTATCTCACTACCCCAATTTAGTCTGCAGGGCTTTGAAAAAATCAGGGTAAGTGCCATTAACTCCTGAAATCATATAGCTATCTGGTAAAAAAAAAATGGAAATTTAAATTGAAAGCTGAACTCAAGGCAAGCAACTACATACACAAAATGTACACAGGAACTATAAAAGGTTTTGAAATTTAGTCAGTCTTGTTATAAAAGCACCCCTGTTAGGTAAATATCTTTTCATTTAAAATTCAAAGTTTTTACATTTTGGTACCAAAGAAAAATGTTACAATCTAAAACGATAAACAAAGATGTAGCTTGATTTATACTCGTAATGATAAATTATTCATCGTTACGAGTATAAAACAAGCTACATCTTTGTTTACCATTTTAAATTGTAACATTTAGCTTTGGTACCAAAACGTTAAAATTACATACATCAACCAAGAACAGATCAAATACATACTGGTAATTTAGGCATTGAAGCACATAAGAGGTAGGGAGAGGATGAAAGGAGAAAAAAAAAGAAAAAACGGCTAAAAAAGTGGACAATCTGAGAAATGTTTGAAGAACCAAGTGCTAAAAACCAGAACAAATTATTGGGAGATTAGGGCTTAGAAGGTGGCTGAATCACTGAAGCCCGCCAACATGTCCACTTAGTATGAACTTTCTCAGGTCAGGGCTGTCTTCAACTACCAATTTTTCCATTGCTATTATGTTGTTGAGTACCTGGGCCCATTTAAGTAGGCTGAGAGGAGAGGTGAATTTCCAGTGGAATGATAAAGTGAACAGGGAACTATAGGGAGGCACAATGGACACCCTTTAACCCTAAAATTACCCAATTTTGTTATTAGGTTCCAGTGGCGTGAGGTAAAGGTCGAGCTACCAGCAAGCAGTGCCGCAGGGTGCCCTTTTTACCTTTGAGATGCATCAGGAACAGTTAGGCCTCGTACACACTATCGGACATATCCGATGAAAACGGTCCACGGACCATTTCCATCGGATATGTCCGATCGGGAGTTTGATCCGATGGCGTGTACACACCATCGGATCAAATTCCCCGCCGCCGGATGGCGCGGTGACGTGGCGGTGACGCGATTCCCACCGGATAGATTTCAAAGCATGCTTTGAAATCTGTCGGGTGGAGAAATCTGTCCGCTAGCCCATACACACGAGCGGAGATGTCTGCTGAAACGGTCCATCGGACCGTTTTCAGCGGACATATCCCCTCGTGTGTACGAGGCCTTAGAGGAAAATATTAGTGTTGCTCACGAATATTCGCATTGCGAATATTCGCTACGAATATTGTATATTCGAGTATTCGCGAATAACTCGAATATTGCGGCGAATATTCGCTATGGCGAATATTCGTATTTTTTCAAATTTATTTTTAAAACAGATCACATCCTAGTGATCTCCATCGACGTCTAAAAGCATTGCTGGTATGATTAGAGAGAGATTCTGGGCCGAGTAGCTGATGCGATTCTTTTATGTTGCCGAAAATTCGCATTGAGAATTTTCGGCAACATAAAAGAATCGCATTAGCTTCTCGGCCCTTCTTTTGCATCAGAGCCAATCAGAATAACTCGAATATTCGACAAACGGAATATTGCACGATTATCTTCTCCGCCCTTCTTTTGCATCAGAGCCAATCAGAATAACTCGAATATTCGGCAAAAGAAATATTGCGCGATTATCTTCTGCGCCCTTCTTTTGCATCAGAGCCAATCAGAATAACTCGAATATTCGGCAAAAGGGATATTGCGCGATATTCCTTTTGCTGAATATTCGAGTTATTCTGATTGGCTCTGATGCAAAAGAAGGGCGGAGAAGATAATCGTGCAATATTCCTTTTGCCGAATATTCAAGTTATTCTGATTGGCTCTGATGCGCCCTTCTTTTGCAATCAGAATAACTCGAATATTCGGCAAAAGGAATATTGCGCGATATTCCTTTTGCCGAATATTCAAGTTATTCTGATTGGCTCTGATGCAAAAGAAGGGCGGAGAAGATAATCGTGCAATAGGAATATTGCGCGATTATCTTCTCCGCCCTTCTTTTGCCCCCTTATTCTCCTTTCTTTTAAGTAGAGTTAGTGTAGAGTTAGTGTTTAGTGCATATTATTTTTTTTGGATTAAATATCACGAATATTCGATATTAGCAAATATTTGCGAATATTCTTCTATATATTCGCGCAATATCGCGAAATCGAATATGGCGTATTCCGCTCAACACTAGAAAATATACAGAACTTGATGAGAGTGCGCTGTGATGTCTGGGAGTAAACATGGGACACATCAGAAATCATTGGGCTTGACATAAGTGTTGACACTTTGAAAAAAGAAAGTTGGTTTTGTGTTTCAGTTTGTGGCATTCAAGCTCAAAAGGTTTGCCATCATTGCCTTAGTACTGGAAGCGATACTAGCAGTGGATAAATGTGCTGTACACCCCAAAATGGTTATGGAAAGGAAAGTTACCCCAGTGGGCTTTGTGTTGCAGCAAGGAATACTGATGTTAATTGTAATATCAAAAACATTTTTTTATTGGTAAAGACTTGCCACAAAGGGCACATCTTTTGAATTTAAAACATGAGTACAAATTGCAATAAAAACATGTACATATTATTACAGCCATAGGGATACATATAGACATAGCATAATGATCTTGTAATGGAGTAAAACTAGAAACCCTGACTCGTTTCAACCTAATCATTGCGGTCTTCTTCAGAGGGTGAGAAAGGGATGCTATAGAAGAAAATACATTGTATGGGTAAAATAATTGAACAAACAAGAGCACTCTCTAAAATTGAACGTCTACAATGGATGTACTAATATATACATAAGTGTATTTACCTATTAAAGGCTGGGGAAATAAAGTCTTCCTGTGTGTTGGGTTCAAGAACCGACTAAGGACCCTGTGGCTCCTGTGACAACCCCACGTGAAGGCCTGGGGGAAAGGGCAAGATGGAAACAGCCCCAGCTGCAAGTGTGGGGACAAAACTCCAGGCCCACAAGAGGTCGCACTGGTGTCTCACGCGTGAAAAGGGGGGGTCTTGGAGGAGGAGGCCCAAGGAGCAGGGGCGGAAGCCAAGAAACCAAAGCCAAATCTGGCACGCCAATACTGTAAAAATGTAAAATGGTAAAAAAGTTTGAAATGAGGTTCATATGTAAATGAGATCATTATTGGGTAAGATAGTAGAAAAATAATAATAAAAATGATATACCCTTAATAAGGTGCAGTTTGTAAAGAATGGAACAAATCCTAAAAAGTGAGTGTGAGAAGAGGGTGGTGAATGGGATAAGTGGACCTAAAATATGATATGAAAGAACAATTGGAATGAGTGAGGGTATAAATCCTCGTACGCACGCTTGGTTTACTCGGCAAGAACCAGCAAGAAAACTGCTGGCAGAGCTATTTTGCCGAGTATACTGAGCATGTGTACGAGGCTTTCAGGTTTCTCATCAAGAAAACTGCCTAAAATCTTGACGAGAAAAATAGAGAACCTGCTATCTACTTTATCGTCGTGATTTTCGGCAGTGTTTTCCAGAGAGTGTGTATACTTACCTGTCGCCGTGGAAACCCGTGCATGCGCGAAATGACTTTGACGCATGTGCGGTAGCTTCCTAGGCATAGGTAGGGTGCAGCAAGATGGCGGTTACGGCATCGAATGTGACGAGTGCATGCTCGTCGTACACAATGAGGTCACTGCGTTCTTGCTATTCAAAAGAACCGCGGTCGGCAAGAGATTCTTGCCAAGAATCTCGTCAGGAAAAACAACGTTTTTTTTTGTGACGAGATTCTGGCCCGTGTGTACAGGGTTTGAGGAAGAAATGGTGTGGGGAAAAAAGTGAAAAAGGGAAATAAAAAAAGTTAAGGTAGGGGTAAAGTAAAAATAATAATAAATGAGGGTGACAGAATGAATGAATGAGATAATAAAATGGAAATGAGAAGTGTGTGTTGTGTATGGTGGTAGCGTTAGGTGATGAGTGTGAAATGTGAAGGTGAAAAGAAGGAGAAATGGAAAAGGTGAGAAATGTGGAGGATAGACAAGATGTGAATGTGATGAATTGAAAGACATAGAAGGGCAGTGAATGATGCTTACAAAATAGTGTTCGTGTGTGAGCCATCATTGCCTTAGACTGGCATTCCTATGAATCGCAGTAGGCACAGGGAAGCCACCCAGGGCCGCCATCAGGGGGGTGCAGACATTACACATGTAAGGGGCCCGATGGTCCCCAGGGGCCCGGCTGGCCCCCTCCCGTTTTTTTAAAACTTTTTTATATATTTTTTTTGCATTACACCTTTAAGGGGCTCGATTGTCCCTAGGACTCCTTACAGGCCTGGCTGCCCCCCCCCCCACATTTTTTATTTTTGGCATTACACCTGTAAGGGGCCTAATGGTCCCCAGGGCCCGCCCCTTACAGGCCCGGCCGGCCCCCCTCCCGTTTAATTTTTTTGCATTATCCCTGTAAGGGGCCCGATGGTCCCCAGGGCCCCCACCTCGCTTATTATCTTGCGTCAGGAGAAAATAGGTTCTCTGCTCCAGGGGGGCCCTGCCTAAAAATGTGTAAGTGGAACCAAAATTGGGGGTTTTGGCTGCCCTGAAGCCATCCTATTTGTATTATCTGTACTGGTATGGTCCCACCAGACACCAACTGCTTGAAAGTACACCCTCTCTTGTGAAGTGACAGCCAGGTACACAGCTTTGACCAACTGAACTATCTCCCTGGTTTATACTCACCGTTTTTCCTGCTGATATGTGCTTCTCAAGTGACATTTGTTAGCAATACAAATATTACCTTTGCTACAACACATTAGATATGTTTTTTGACATCAGGAAACTTCAAGATACCAGCTCTGCACTTGTTGTGCTAAATAGGGCTAAATGAAGCATTAAAATGGATCCCGATTTAGAGAAATGTGCAATTAGTGGAGAAGTGCAGAGTAAATATGGAGCTTGTGTACTACTGTGAGAATGACAGACTCAAGCAGGCGCGCGGTGATCTTTGTCCTGTTTTGGAGCACTCCGCCTCCTCATATCCTTGTCACCAAGTCAACCAGCAGCACTTTATCTGCAAGGGTCAACACATTTCAGCCAAACCTGCAGGAGATACCCCTTCAATAATCAATAGGCTTGCTATCATGCCCTTTATTGATAGCATTGTCATCTCCTGCCAGCTAATATCAAACAATGCTCCAGTTTAATGGTAAACAGCTCACAGAAGGTCAGTTTGCTGCCTCTGGCTGGTGATTGCCAGAGAATCGCATGACAGCTGCTGTTTTTCCCAAAAGCCAGAAGACAAAGTAAATCCAAACTATTTTGGAAGTCAAAAGAAAGTTAGAAATGATTGGGGGAAGAAGACCTGATCTGACCACGTTTCTGAGGTTCTGCAAGCACAAAGTTAATGAGAAACTATATTTTTTTTAACATTATTACTGATCAAACACCCTGTTGGTGTATGTGTAATATTTTCTCAGTGATGCATGATATCATCATTACCTCTTGTGGAGGGAATGTGATAAGTTATATACCCAGTGGGCCAATCTTGTGTAAGGGGGAATGCAGAACACATTAACCACTTCAGCCCCGGAAGGATTTACCCACTTCCTGACCAGGCCATGTTTTGCGATACAGCACTGCGACGCTTTAACTGACAATTGCATGGTCGTGCGATGCAATGCTGTACCCAAACAAATTTGATGTCCCTTTTTTACAAATAGAGCTTTCTTTAGGTTTTTAATGCACTAAATAGAGAGACAAAAGAGCGACAATTTTGATATAGATATATATATATATATATATATATATATATATATATATATATATATATATATATATATATATATATATATATATATAAATATATATATATATATATATTTTTTTTTACGTTTTGCTTTAATAAATACCAATTAAAAAAGGAATATCTTCCTCAGTTTAGGCCAATATGTATTCTGCTACATATTTTTGGTAAAAAAAAAAACAATTAGCGTATATTAATCGGTTTGTGCAAAGGTTATTGCATCTGCAAAATAGGGGATAGATTTATGACATTTTTTTTATTTTTCCTTTTTTTACTAGTAATGTCGGTGATCTGCATTTTTTAGTGGGAGACAGATCGGACACATTTGACACTTTTTTGGGACCAGTAACATTTATACAGTGATCAGTGCTTGCTATAAAAATGCACTGATCACTGTATAAATGACACTGGCAGGGAAGGGGTTACCACTAGTGGTGATCAAGGGGTTGAATGTGTTCCCCGGAAGGCTTTTTCTAACTGTATAGGGGAGGGGCTGGCTGGAGGATGAGAGAGAGATAGCTGTTCCTAATCACTAGGAACAAACAATCTCACTCTACCTTCCTGTCAGAACGGGGATCTGTTTGTTTATACTGGCAGATCCCTGTTCTGCCTCCCTCTGGAGCGATGGTGGGTGGCTGGCAGATATCGAGTCTGCTGGACCCGACTGGTTGGCTTCCCCGCTAGCCAATTGGCACATGCAGACGTACAATGATGGCGATTCACGCAGCCGAGCCAACTTGCCGCAGTACAACTGCGACGGCTGGTCAGCAAGCGGTTAAAAATGCTTGTTCATCAGCATCAATCAACTAAAAGAGCTTATTTGAAGACTATCCAATTATTATGTTCTCACATTTTATTTGAAAAAATTAAACTTACATAGATAACTTATTTTGTTCAGGAAGTTCAGCAGAGGTAGCAAAAAAAAACATCATCCAGATTTAGGTATAAATAGCTTCCTTTACCTTACTGCAGTACTGGTTTCATGTCCTTATTGTTTGTTTTTGCTTTGAAGTTGCTGTAATCCTGCTCTGATCTTCACACTTCCTGCTTGTCTGTTTCCTTATAACCACCATACTGGGAGCTTTCTCACGATGGTTTAAGCTGTCATTACTGTGTGTCTAAAACTTCCCAGAACCAATCAGATTCATTTTAAAAACAAAACACTGCCCTGGATTTCTTTGTTTTTGTTCTGTGTGTCTATTTCTACTTTGCAGAAACATGAAGCCAGTTCAAAAGTGAAACTAACCTGCAGGCACATTATATGATTGATTTTTATCTATTTGTAATCATTTTGAAAAGGAATCAGTTAACTTTTATGTCTCTATACCCTGTCAACAGTAATTTCAGCAAAAAACGAATTTTCCTTTAGTGACCCGTTAAAGTAGAATTAAAGGGATTTTCTTTTTAAATTTTGGATAGAGCAAGTTATAATCCCTGTAAGATTTTTTTTACACTATCTGTGACCATTTGGGAGATTTACCTTCACTTCCTGCCAAGCAGGAAGTGAGAAGAAATACATGCAAATTAAGGGAATTATTTGGGCGCCCCCAGGTCACCGGAACTAGTATCCCCATTGGAAAAACTTCCTTCTATTACTTTTCTGGGGACAACCCAAACTTTGGGGTTTTCTTTTACTTCCACTATTTATTTTTTGCATTACACCTTTAAGAGGCCCAATGGTGCACAGATCCCCTTACAGGTCCGGCTGGCCCCCTCCTGTTTTTATTTTTTTGCATTATATCCCCCCTTGCGTATTATATCGCGTCAGGAGAAAAAAAGAGATGTTTCTTTTTGTCAGCACCCAACCCCCCCCCGGTTCTCTGCCCAGCCTAAAGCTGTGTTAGGGGCCCCAAAATTTGTGATGGCTGCCCTGTTTTTACATATGTAAGGCCAACTTCATAGTAACGGTGCTATTCAAATTTAAAGGGAGATCAGAGTGTTAATTGAGCTCTGATCCAGTTAATGTGTTCAAACTTAGGTCTCTGTCTCAGCTTGGCTGTGCTGTGGGCTCACTTTAAAGTTACCCGCCCCTGTGTGAGACGTAGGGCAATTTTGGGGATGCCGCGCCACGGGCGGATGTCCCGCAGCTAACCTGGGAGGTTGCGGTGCCAAGCACCAGTGTTGTTAAGGATTTTTCCCTTGCCTGCTGCCTTGCCTGTAACAAAAAGAGCGCCTGACACCATCATCATGCTAGGACTTGGACACCCCCGTTCCTTGCCGAAACTGGCCCGTCTTCAGTGCATTGTTATGAAGAAGGTGGCCCAGGACTACGGGCAGCACATGCAAATTAAATCGCCTCCGGGCGCTCGTTGTTCCTGTCTCCTTTGACATCAAAAGAGATGAGTTTTGATCTTTCTTCTGAAGGCCAAGGGGTTCTCCTCCAACCGAATGCTGGTTGGTAAAGCGTTCCATAGTCTGGGACCCTGGAGCGCAAATCTTCTTTCTCCTTTGGACTTGTATCTGGCTTTGGGTATCTGGAGCAGATTTTGGTTGGTGGATCGCAAAACGCGTTTGGGGTTGTGAGATTTTATTTTTTCGCATAGATATAAGGGGGCCTTTCCATTAATGCACTTATGCATCAGGTAGAGTGCTTTAAAAGCAATTCTGTCTTTTACTGGCAACCAGTGAAGGGTTCTAAGCGAAGGTAAGATTGATTCCCAGGGTTTTTTCCCAGTCACAAATCTGGCGGCCGTATTTTGAACGACTTGCAGACGAGAGATTTGGTACTTTGGGAGTCCAAGATAGAGGGCATTAGCATAGTCGAGTCTGGAGTTCACGATTGTTCCCACCACGACTGCTATGTCTTCTTTAGGGATAAAAGGAATAAGTCTACGTAGTAGGTGCAGCAGATGGTGCGATCCGCTGACTACTGACCCTATTTGTGTCTCCATTGTCATGTAGGTGTCGAAGATGACCCCAAGACTTTTGACTTTGGCGCTAGAGGTGATGATTTGGCCCAGAATGGGCGGGGGGTCCAAGTTGTTGCTAGTTGATTCTTACGATTGGCGTGAAACAGGAGAAGTTCTGTTTTGGAAGTGTTTCGTTTAAGGTAACTCTTTGTCATCCAGTTTTCTATCAAAGAGAGACATTTCTCTAGACTGAGATGATGATCCTTTTTGTTGCAGATGCGAAAATACAGTTGTGTGTCATCTGCATAAGAGTGATAAAGTAATTTTTGGCTACTGAGGATTTCAAAGAGAGGGCGAAGATAGATGTTGAACAGCACCGGCGACAGAGGGGATCCTTGAGGGATTCCGCATGACACCGTGCGTTTTTCAGAAGTGAAAGGTCCCAATTTCACTATTTGTGATCGGTTTTCCAGAAAAGAGGAGAACCATGATAGATCACCTTCTGCGAATCTGGCTACTTCAGCTAGCCGAGTCAGTAATAGTTTGTGGTCTACCGTGTCGAAAGCTGCGCTTAGGTCCAACAGAACTAGAAGACAAGATTCAAAATCCAAAAAAGACAAAAGAAAAGAAATCACCGCTCCAGGTGAGACCTGTAGATGATCAAGGATAATTAGATTACCAAGGTGCTGGCGATGCAAATGGCAATGATGATGAAGAAAAGAGGGAAGGACGGCCGCACTCCAAGGATTTTCAAACGAAAAAAGTTGTCTTTATTGTAAATCCAAAAACATGTACAGTCACAGCAATCACAGAAAACAGGACAGCCGACGCGTTTCGCACTCGATCAGTGCTTAGTCATGGCCATGACTAAGCACTGATCGAGTGCGAAACGCGTCGGCTGTCCTGTTTTCTGTGATTGCTGTGACTGTACATGTTTTTGGATTTACAATAAAGACAACTTTTTTCGTTTGAAAATCCTTGGAGTGCGGCCGTCCTTCCCTCTTTTCTTCATCATCATTAGAAGACAAGATTCTCCTTTGTCTGCGGCCTCGAGGGCGTCATCCCATATTTTGAGTAGTGCTGTTTCCATCCCATGTCCGGGACGGAAACCCAATTGAAAAGAATCGAGCAAATTATGGGCGTCTAAGTGATGTTGTAGCTGTTGTACCACTGCTTTCTCCATTACCTTGGAGAAAACGTTTATGGGACAACGGTGTTTTGGGTCTTTGGGGTTGTGGGAGTTCCCCTACGTGACTCTAGCTCTTATGATGTTGATTGAAAAGATGAGAGAGGACTGGTGCAAGGATGCCACCTGGGAATGTTTGAATGTACCGGGTGCTGCTCGTGACACGGACTATACCTTTGTTAATCTAAGTCATCGGTATGAAGATTGCCTGAAGGAGTGGAGCCCTGGTCGGTACATTTACAGTGACAAGGTGGTTCTCAAATGTGCCAGAAAAGTGGATCAAGTTTATTCTATATCCGCCACAAATAAGAGAGGGGACATCATCACTTTGCCTGACCCAAGATTCTACATGTTCTTCCACTTTTGTATTTTACAGGTCGTGGTCTACTATCAAAACTGTTGGAGAATGGGGCAGGATAGATAGTCAGAAATGTTTGTTGTTTTAATGTGATACCATAAGGATTGTAAAAAGAATGTTTTATATTGTTATATCTTTCCATCTTTCTATTTCTCGTCTTTACTGTAAAGCAGATTCAGGTCAGGTATTCAGGCTTGAATACATTTTGTTGGGACACTGAGGACAGTGTTTATTCAGGTGGGGGGAGTGTGTAGCGCCTAGTTACTTCAAAGTTTGTCAAATTTAGAGGGAGATCAGAGTGTTAATTGAGCTCTGATCCAGTTAATGTGTTCAAACTTAGGTCTCTGTCTCAGCTTGGCTGTGCTGTAGGCTTATTCTGTTGTTACTGGGGTGCTCCTCCCACCCCAGGGAGGTAGGTGGCAGCAGTGAAGTCAAGATTTGGGTGCTCTTCCCCAGCAGCCAATCAGGAGGGTTAAACCTCACTGTGCATGCTGGGGGAGGGTATTTATGTGGCAGACGCCATTGTTCTGGGTCTTCTTCTTTGGAGTGCGGCACCCACCTTTAGGGTGACTGCACCATGGGCTACCGGGCCAGGGCGTGCATGCCACGTGGTGTTCCTGGTTCCAGGACCATATTGGTCCAAAACATTTGAGCTGTGGCAGGGAGCCCAGTAGTCGACTGGGTTCCCAATCCTGAAGATCACAAGCGGTATAGCTGTTCGGTAGAGAGTCCACCTGAGGAGAGCCAATGAGAGGCTGGCGATCCAATAGGGTCTCGACAAACCAGCAGGGATCGAGGTATCGGACACTGAGAGGCTGGTCCCTTGTCAGTCGGTACCTGAAAGTAACTTGAAGGAGATCCAGGCGTAATTCTATCAAAGAGGTTCATCTCCGTAACCACAATCAGGAGGGCCTGTGGCAGCGGTTTCTCACTGAGGGTTTGTGGCAGAGACTTTTGCCTAAATGTTCAAGCGATACTCTGGCTGCCAGGTCAGTGAGAGAGGCCTGTCCTGGTACGCTATTCCCACTAAAACAGAAGTGGCGCAAGAAGTGTTACAGGTGGGAACAGGGTTGTTTCCCTATTGCTACACCTGAATTTGCTATTCTTCTTCTCCTTTCCACTCTACCTTCTTCACCACAAGTTTTAATGTTTTTACCCAGATGGGTAATAAAGAGCACAGCAAAAGACACCTGTCATGGACATTCTGTTACTACTGCTATATGCACCATACACCCATAAGACGGCGAAGGAGCCATGAGGTAACATGCCATCCAAAACAAATTCCCAAAGCCAATCTAAAGGAATAGCAGTGGTAAAAAGCACTTGTGGGTTTAACCAATCTTGTTTTTTTTTGTACAATTCTCCTTTAAGGGGCGTGGCAAGGGGTGTGTCCTATGCCTGCATACTTTTGCTGATAGGTGTCCCTCATTTCCATCTCAAAAAGTTTGGAGGTATGCTTTCACAATAATTTACTTGTATACTGTTATGCACACAAGGTAAAAATGGCTGACTTCTGTCAGACCGGCTGCCACACACATGGGCCGGATGTCGGCCAGTTTTTATTGAACCGGCCAACGTTGCCCATTGTTTCCTTATGTTTGGTAAAGCAAAATGTCATTGAATTATACAACTACTTACAGTAAGTAAAAAGAATCAGAAAAATCTGTAATCCCTGGCTTCCTGCTGACTAGATACTGTATTTATTGGCGTATAACACTCACTTTGTTACCCTGAAAATAGAGGGTAAACTGTGCCTGCGTGTTATACGCAGGGGCTGTGGAAAGTTTTTTTCCTGAAAAGTGCCACTTAAAGTTAGGGTGCGTGTTATACACCGATAAATACGTTACTTTGACTAGGTTACATTATCATATTATCTTTTTTTGGTTTATATCTTGGTTTTTGCATACCCAAAAAGGAAATTCAATAAATATATATCCTTTACAAAAGGCCACATATCATAGCCACGTTATAATTTACGAAATGCAATAACAATTTCTGTGAAATCATCTCATGTCTTCCAGTGCAATAGTCTCTTTGAAAACCCAATTCTTGTAGATGGTTGAATCGTTCGCTTTTTACATCATTAGTGTGCCAAATGTGACACATAATTTTTGTGCTTAAATCAAAAGTGCTCGATCTAATATACTAGATTTTTTTTTTAGAAAGACAAAACAAATGATGGCACAATCATATGAGCTGTTTTAATTTTTCAATCAACAGAACATATGGCTTTCAACTCATCATTGACCAGCTTTGGTCAGTATACCAGGCTTTTCTGCAGTTCATTAGCCTAGGACACCAGTCTCCTCTGCATCTTACTGACTCGGGACCCCAGGCTCTCTTGCATTTCACTGACCCATACCCTAGGCTCTTTTGCACCATACTGATCCAGGACACAAGCCCCCCCTATGCTCTTTTGCACCATACTGATCCTAGACATAAGGCTTCTCTGCACCTCACTAACAAGGACACCACACTTCCCTGCTCTTTAATGTCCCAGGACATCAAGCTATCTTCACCCTATGGATCCAGGACACAAGGTTCTTCTACACCTCACTGATGCAGTCTACCACATTATTCTGTGCCTCATTCTGTCCTCCATGCTTTTTTTTTTTTTTTTTAAACAATAGTTTTTTATTTACATAGTTAACAAGGAGTACAAGAGAAAAAATATACACAATATTCGGTGCACATTTACAATTTTCAGTAGTAGTAAAACATGCAAGTCATTGATAAATCATAAAAGCTTGGGTCAAATAGACCAACAGTCGTCAAATGCCTTATACTTTAGGGAGTCAATAGCAATGAGACGTTCGAAAGCATCATTTTTATGGACCGCTATAATGACCTCGGATATATTAGTGGCCTTGTTGGATTTCCAGTTGTATAATATCTGTAGGCGTGTCTCTAGGAGAATATGTGTTATGACTGGTCTAAATTTGTGTGGGTATTTGTCTATGTTTAGGTGTAGTAGTGCTACAGCTGGGTCAAGGTGTGCAAGTATCCCTGTAAGGGAAGAGATCAGTTGGAAAACCTTATTCCATAAGCTTCTAATGCTAGGGCAGTGCCAAAACATATGTAAGAGGTTCTCTACGTGTCCACATTCCCTCCAGCAGTTTGGTGACGTTCCTGGGAAGTATGTGGCCAGACGGAGAGGGATGTAGTGCCATCTACAAGAAAAAAAGCCGCGCCAAAATTAAAAAGTTTAAATAAGCAAATTCTGAAACTGTGATGACCAAAGTTCATAAATCAATAATGTTCAGTAAGGTGTCCCTATAGGGGTAGATTGGTCCCAGGCAGGAACCTCCTACGATCCACACTACCAAGTGACGTAAATGCAAAAGGTGCACCCTCCACCAAATAATTAAGCAGCTTACCAGAAGGCAAGCAGTGCAGACGGTTGACTATAGCCCAGCCACGGCCTTTAGATTCCTTAAAATTCCTTAGGTGTTCCAACTATGACCAGGGTTCAGGGACGTGGTAACTGTAGGCTCCAAATAGTTCTGTTGAAGTCTTGGATCCTGGAGGGTTCTGGGTCCAGATGCAGCAATAATGTCGAAGGCTGTACCACTTGGTACACTTGGATCTGCAGGAATGGAATTGAGGGAAAATACATGAGAGAAGTTCACACTTGTGTCTCCAGAAGAAGCGTGTTTCCACCTAAATATTTTCCCTCAATTACAAAGTCTGGGCAAATTGTAGTAGCTGGTAAGGGGGGACAGATTTAGGGACCCCCTTCAGTTTGAGGTTGTTCCTCCTGGATCTGTCCTCAAGGTCTGCTAATTTGTCATTGATCCAATCTATATCCTCCCCCTAAACTGTGTGGGCCTCCACCATTAAGTTGTATGCAGCTGTGTGTTCCTCCATTTTGGATTCTACAGTGTGAACCCTGTACCCCATGGCCTGTACTTCTTTTTGACATTTAGTGATCCCCCTGAACATGTCGTTCTGTAAGGAGGTTCTGAGAGAGAGCAGCATGTCCTTCAAGACAGTGTCAGACACTGGCCTGTCTGCTGTGGGGAATTCTGAGATTGGGTCCCCTCCTTAGATGTGCTGGCTGTCAGTGTCAGAGTTCGGTCTGCTCACCTCCATGCTGGGATCCATCCGAGGCATATCCGGGGAGTCTCTCTGTGGTCTGGATTTGGCCGGGCTCTGTGTTGTGGGACTGGATGTCCCCAGGGCCAGATTAAGAACATCATGGGCCTGGTACTGAGGATTTTGGAGCGGCCTTTTATAAATAATAAATAAATGCGTGGGAATCACAGCGCAGCAATGGAGGGCCCAGTCTGAAAATTTAAGTGTACCCTAATGTGCTAATATGCTGTGCATACATTGTGGCATAACCTACCCCAGGGCCTCTAAAAAGTAGTAATGTCAGGAAAGTTTACTACAGCTATGAAATCACAGAATCCCAGGAACCTCTCATCGGGCCTCCTACTGACCCAGTGGCCCTTGGGCAGTGCCTAAGTGCATAGTTGCCAACATTTAAAAAAAAATTCAGGGACACTTTTTTTCACAAGTGCTATATTTAGAGCAGCTGCGATCCCCTATGTTCCTCTGTACATCACCGTAGTAATCACAAAATTAAATAAGTTCTAATAATGGGACAGAACAAATATGAGAACTGAAATTTCCTTTAGTTGAACTAACAAAAGTGTGTCCATTCTAGAGCTGGTAACATTTAGGGTATTCAGTATCATTTTAAAGAACTGTTTTTGCGGGTAAGCGACATAGGGGAGGAGTACGGATGGTATATAAGTGGGAAGTATGTGCAGGTGAGGGAAAGGAATGAGGATGGTCTAACATTGTGCACTGGAGATGTACAGGAGAAGAGTGCAAAGGGAACGGCAATAGGCACTATGTACAGGAGAGGAGTGTGGAGGGTATGATGATGGGCACTATGTATAGGAGAGAAGTGTGGAGGGGATGACAGTGAGCAGTATGTACAGGAGAGAACCGTGGAGGGTATGATGATGGGCACTATGTATAGGAGAGGAGTGTGGAGGGGATGACACTGACAGTGAGCAGTATGTACAGGAGAGAAGCGTGGAGGGTACGACAGTGGGCAGTATGTACAGGAGAGGAGTGTGGAGGGTATGATGATGGGCACTATGTATAGGAGAGAAGTGTGGAGGGGATGACAGTGAGCAGTATGTACAGGAGAGAAGCGTGGAGGGTATAATGATGGGCACTATGTATATGAGATGGGTGTGGAGGGGATGACAGTGAGCAGTATGTACAGGAGAGAAGCGTGGAGGGTACGACAGTGGGCAGTATGTACAGGAGAGAAGTGTATGACAGCAGGCACTATGTACAGGAGAGGAGTGTGAAGGGTATGACAGTGGGCAGTATGTACAGGAGAGGAGTGTGGATGGTATGATAGTGGGCACTATGTATAGGAGAGGAGTGTGGAGGGTATGACAGTTTTTTTAATAAATGAAACAGCTTATTTCCAAAAAAAAACATGTTTGAAAAATTGCTCCGCAAATACAGTACCGTGCTAGAGCTGCACAAATAATCATTAAAAAATTGTGATCTCGATTCAACCCCCCTTGACATCTCCAATGCAGAGTTTGCTGATTCTTTCATATAACAAGTGGAGAGACTTTCAGCTGTCAAAAGAAAATATCCGGGCAGTCTGCCAAGTTCTTAGCAGGAAACATTGTAACTAACGCTTCCTTCTTAGATCAAAGGGGTAAACTTCTGTGTGTAAAGAAAATATCTGACTGTCTGCTAAGTTTGTAACAACATTAAACATTGTAACCAACGTCTTTCTTAGATCAAACTTCTGTGTTTGCAAGAAATGTAACCACTTAAAGTCCAACACTTGTTTCTTAAGTTAAAAAGCAATATATTTTGCTAGAAAATTACTTGGAACCGCCAAACATTATATATATTTTAGCAGAGACAAAAATGGCAATTGCTGCAATATTTTATGTCACACTGCATTTGCCCACTTTAATGAATAATAGAAACCATAAAAACAAAACAGTAAAGTTAGGCCATTTTTTTTTCTCATTTTAATGTGAAAGATGATGTAATGCTGCACGAATCATGAGAGAATCGTGATCTATCTTCTTTTTTTTTTTTTTTCGCCCTTTTATCCCCTTGTAGCTATCAAAAGCGTCTCTATTTTGGTTTCGCATCATCAGTGAGGGAACTATATATATATATTTTTTTTTTAATATATCTTTATATGTAAATGTATTTTTACTCATCTTTCTTTTCCTTTTTTTTTTTTCCCTCGTTTAGTATTTTAAGCATGTATTCAAAAAAAAAAGACTTATACCCTATTCCTTTTACAACTTCCCCCCCCCCCCCAAATTTACTCCCCTTATGCATCCCCCCCTTCCCCCCGCTCCCCCCCGTTCTCTTCCCCTTTTCTCACCAAAATGTTGCCGCGTATCTTTTTTCCTTGTCTAACTTTCCTTTCCTTAGATCTCTTCCCTTAGGTTTTCAGCATAGCTCCAGGTCCTCTTGAATCTCTTCCATTTATCCCATTTCTGGTTTTGGTTCTTTTTGCTGTCCTCAATACTATTTTTTAGGTCTTCCATGATGTATGTATGATATTCTGCCCATCCATGATATTGGCCTACTCTTTACCCTTGTTATTTCTGCTTTAATTTCATCCAGGAGAGGGATATAATTGATCTCATAGATTTTTTTAATTGAGTTTGTTAACTTAACCCCTAAGTACTTAAGTTTTTCAACCCACAGAAATTGATACTTCATTCTAAGTTCTTGTTCCTCTGCTTTAGATGTATTTACGTTCAGGACTTCTGTTTTAGTAATGTCTATTTTAAAATTTGAGATTTCTCCATATTGGCTACATAATTCAAGTAATTTTGGGATTGATGTCTTAGGATTGACCAAGTAGAAGAGGACATCATCTGCAAAAGCAGAGAGCTTATGTTACTCTTCTTTTATTTTCACTCCTTCGATTTCTGGGCACCTGCGTATCCTGGCCAGCAGGGGTTCAATTGATAGAACAAATAACATTGGTGACAGGGGGCATCCCTGTCTTGTTCCATTTTTCATATTAAACGCTTGGGAGAGACTTCCATTTATTTTTATCCTTGCTGTCGGGGCTTGATATAAAGTTCTAATCCATCTCATTATCGTCCGCCCAAAGCCCATTTCTTCTAGTGTGTCCAGCATGAGTCCCCAGTCTACCCTGTCAAACGCTTTTTCAGCGTCTATCGACAGGAGTAGACTGGGGAGCCCGCTTTCTTTCATTTTCTGAAGGACAAGGAGAGCCCTTACCCCATTGTCTCTTCCCTCTCTCCCCTGGATGAACCCCGTCTGGTCAGGATGAACGAGTTTTGTCATCTCCTGTTTCACTTTTCCGGCTAGTATCTTTGCGAATAATTTGGTATGTATATTCAGCAAACATATCGGCCTATACCCTGCACAGGTTTTGCCATCTTTTCCTTCCTTTGGAATGACTGTAATGGTCGCCTCTGCTGCTTCTCTACTTAGCGGATAATCTTTCCCCAGCCCGTTAAAATACTGGCATAGTCTAGGGATGAGTATCTCCTTACATTTTTTATGGTATAGGACGGTAAAGCCATCCGGCCCTGGGCTTTTTCCTAGCGCTGAGTCTGCAAGAGCTATCTTAATTTCGTTTTCTGTGATGGGTCTGTCCATCATTAATGCGTCGTTTTGACTACATTTTGAGACACCAGCTCCTTTTAGAAAATCTGTTATTTTGTTCTCCTTCTCTCCCTGTTTCCACTTCCTCTGTTCCACTGCATACAACTTCTCATAATAAGTTCTAAAGGTTTCTGCTATATCTTTTGTTGTGTGAACTGACTCCCCTTTCTCATTTTTAATTTTTTCTATATAATTTCTTGTTTTTTTTTCCGGACCATTCTGCCCAGATGTTTATTTGTTTTATTTCCCCACAGATACCTTTCCTTAGCTATTAAGTTAAATTCCCTTTTTGTTTCCTGGTCTATTAGCTCTTTTAGTTCGTTTCGTTTATTGACTAGGGCCTGATAAATCTCTCGTTGTTTTACCGATTTTTTATGTTTTTGCTCCAATTTTGATATCTAATTTCTGGTTTCCTAGTATATTTAAGGAGACACTTATTGGGGCATGGTCTGAAAATGTCTTGGCCCCTATCTCCGCCCCCACCACCATCTCCAAGCTACTATGGTCTACAAAAATGTGGTCAATGCGGGAATAGCTACCATGTACTGAGGAGTAGAACCTGTAGTCCCGCTGTCCCGGGTTGAGGACTCTCCATACATCTATCATTTGACTTCTGTATAGACTATTTTTTATCTTTTTTAAGAGCGTTTTTTTTTCCCCTTGTAGCTGGGAGGTCTTGTCAACCCTCGGGTCGAAACAAAAGTTTAGATCTCCGGCAATAATTATCTTCCCTTGCTTAAAATCTTTCAATTTTTCTAATGTTTCCACAAAATATTTTATCGGATGGACATTTGGAGCGTAAATGTTCACCAATGTGCATTCCATCCCTTCCAGTACCCCTTTTAAGAAGAGGAATCTCCCATCAGGATCTACCAACCGGTCTGCTAATGTGAACCAAACTCCTTTGGCTAAGCCTATGGCTACTCCCCTTGCTCGTTTGGAGATGGTATCTCCATAATACCAAACAGGGAAATCTGGTGAATATAGCTTAATGTTGGATTCTATTGAAAGGTGTGTTTCCTGCAGGAAGGCCACGTTTGTTCTAAAACTTTTCAATTCCTTTAGGATCTTGTGTCTTTTTGTTGGACTATTAAGGCCTTTCACATTATACGACAGAATTTTAATTATCGGCATCTTTTTCTCTCTTTTTTTTTTTCTTTCCCTGCCCTTTCTCTTTTCTCGGGAGACTCGTTTGTCCTTCTTTAGACTGTTCTTTCTTCGTGGCTCATTTGGTGAGATACTACCTCCGCCCGCCTTCCCTCCCTCCCCCCTCCCTCTTGATCCCTCCCCTCCTTCCCTCCTCCCCTCATCCCTCCCCCCCTCCCTCCCCAACCTTCCCCCCCTCCCTTCCCCCCCCTCCCCCCCCCCCGTTGGCCTTCTATCGGCCTCAAAATTGGGTTTGGCTCAAATCTCTCTAGGTGGGGCCTGGGATTAAACCCCCCCCCCTGTTTCAGGGGGCAGAGAGATGCCAGTCGCGGCCTCGTCAATTTGTGGCATCACCTAGCCTCTCTCCCTCCCATCTTCCTCCCCCTACTCCCAGCCAGGAAGATCTGGAATTTGAATATCCAATCTGCTGCAGAATGTTTTAAGATCCTCAGGGAATCTAAGAATAGCAGACTTTCCTTCTTTGATTCCTATTAGGCAGGCTGGGAAGCCCAGTTGTATTTTATTTTCTGAGTTGTCAGCTGGATCAGCAGAGGTTTTAATAGTCGCCGTCTAGCCAGTGTTTCTGGCGCTAGGTCTGAGAAGATCTGGAGTTCTGATCCTCTATACACCAGGGGGGGTTTTCCTCTTAAATTTTTCCATATCCTTTCCTTTTCTTCAAACCCCCTGAATCTAACTAAAATGTCTCTTGACCTCTCAGTGTCCATTCTTCGGGGGTTACCAACGCGGTGGACTCTATCTATCCTAATTGGATCCTCTGGGGATCTTTCCAATAATGGATTGAATATTTCCTGCATCTTCTTCCTCAGATCCTCTCCTTGCTCCTCCGGTATTGATTTAATTCTTAAATTTTTTCTTCGGTTTCTATTTTCCTGATCTTCCAATTTATATAGGATCTGCCTCTGCTGTAATTTTATCTGATCTATTTGATCTTTTAGATGCATTGATTCTTGTTCTTGCTTTTCCGTTTTTTTTTCCCACTGACTCTATTCTGGACAGTAGGTGTCCTAGGTCTGTCCGTAATGATTGTATTTCTCCCTTGATGACATTTTCCAGACTCAGCAGCATATCTGCCATTTCTCTCTTTGATGGACCTAGTTCCTCTGGTCTTTGTTCATCTGTCCAGCTAAGCTCTAGGTCTTTTTCCAGTATTCCTTCTTCCCTTACTTCCAAAGGTTTTTCCTTCACGGTCTTATTTTGGGGTTCTTGTTGTCCGTCTTTTTGTCTTTAAATGCTTGTTGTTGTTGTTGTTTTTTTGTGTCCTGGGTTCGTGGGCTATCGTCTTTTGTCATATATTGTCTGATAGAGCTTGTTGCTGTTGAGTTGCTTGAAACATTTGGGGGTGTTTTTGGGGGCCCCCCCCTTTGTGGATCTGCTCGTCATCCTTTGCATGGTATAGACTCTTCTTCGAATTCTCTTCCCCAGTTTGATCTCTTGGATCTTTCCCCCCTATTTCCTTCCAATCGGTTCTAAAGGTCTTAAGAGTCTCTTTTTAGCCCCTTTTCACTGTATGCTCTCTATGGACCAGCAGATGGCTGGCCCCTCTAATCGTACTAAGGAAGCGGGGGAACGGGGAGGAATTTTGAGGGTATCGCGAGTATCTCCTCTCGTTATCCCTTTTGGATTTGAATCCAACCTTCTACCCCACTTTTTTTTTTATATTACTCTTTACGCTTCCCCTAAGGCTCTCTGCTTTCCCCTACTTGCTGTCTCCTCTGGATTAGGTTATCAATGATATTTCTCCAAACTACTGCTACGCCAGGTTTTTCTTGATTTTTCTTGGCCTCTCCTTCCTTTGGACTTAGTACTTTCGTTATATATCCAATAGGTAGGTAAAGGTAGCTGTTATAAATCTAGTTCAGGCTACATCTCATATGACATTTATGTGGCAGTACCGTTCGAGGAGTTCATAAAGTTCAGAAAGAGATTATAGGGTTACATATTTCATTCAAAAAAGAAAAAAACCTTTGAGAAAAAACCTTTAAAAAAAAAAATTCTGAAAAGATTTAATATCGAAATATTTATATTTCTCCTTATGGTTCCAGACGTGCAGCAAGGAGTTGATTCTATATTTTTTCTCTCCTTCTAGCCCCTTTTCATTTATTGGTTCTCCACATTTGTATTTATTTGTTCATTAGGTTATAGAGAAATAATGGGCATATGACGTACCTTCTGGGCTGATCGTCCGCTTTTAATAGCCCATGTTGTTCTCTCCCAGGAATCAATCAAAAGAGCTTACCTTTCAAATGTCCCACTTCCCAGCAAGTCCATCGATCTTTACCTCAGAAGAGAAAGGGCAGTGAGAAGGAAGGGGTTAAGGAAGCATCCTACTCGGTTCATCCTGCAGTCTGCTGCTACTGCTGCTGCCTGTTTGCGGCTATCTCATCGATCTCGGGACGGGGTTGCAGAGAGGCGGCTCTTATTTTCCAGGGGATCCCCTGGTTTGAACTCCGGGAGTCTCGAGGGGAGGAGGAGAGGAGGAGGGTGCACAGGTGCTCGTCACATCAGCGTGCGGCTCAGCATGTCAGCATGTTACTCTGCATGCCGAGCGTCTTACTGGGGCGGCTGCTCGGAGGTGTTGGTGCACGGCTGGGCTGCGCAGGAGCTACGGGTGATGTGTTCTCTTCCTCCTGGCGTTGTCCACATCTCTCCCGGCCTCTCTCAGCTCCTCAGCCCGGTCCTTCCCCTCCTCGAGATGGTCTCCGACCCGGCAATCCCGTGGCTCCTCCCACCTACAGGTGCGTCACGTCACCAGTCGTCAAATGCCTTATACTTTAGGGAGTCAATAGCAATGAGACGTTCGAAAGCATCATTTTTATGGACCGCTGTAATGACCTTGGAGATATTAGTGGCCTTGTTGGATTTCCAGTTGTATAATATCTGTAGGCGTGTCTCTAGGAGAATATGTGTTATGACTGGTCTAAATTTGTGTGGGTATTTGTCTATGTTTAGGTGTAGTAGTGCTACAGCTGGGTCAAGGTGTGCAAGTATCCCTGTAAGGGAAGAGATCAGTTGGAAAACCTTATTCCATAAGCTTCTAATGCTAGGGCAGTGCCAAAACATATGTAAGAGGTTCTCTACGTGTCCACATTCCCTCCAGCAGTTTGGTGACGTTCCTGGGAAGTATGTGGCCAGACGGAGAGGGGTGTAGTGCCATCTACAAGAAAAAAAGCCACGCCAAAATTAAAAAGTTTAAATAAGCAAATTCTGAAACTGTGATGACCAAAGTTCATAAATCAATAATGTTCAGTAAGGTGTCCCTATAGGGGTAGATTGGTCCCAGGCAGGAACCTCCTACGATCCACACTACCAAATGACGTAAATCCACCAAATAATTAAGCAGCTTACCAGAAGGCAAGCAGTGCAGACGGTTGACTATAGCCCAGCCACGGCCTTTAGATTCCTTAAAATTCCTTAGGTGTTCCAACTATGACCAGGGTTCAGGGACGTGGTAACTGTAGGCTCCAAATGGTTCCGTGGAAGTCTTGGATCCTGGAGGGTTCTGGGTCCAGATGCAACAATAATGTTGAAGGCTGTACCACTTGGTACACTTGGATCTGCAGGAATGGAATTGAGGGAAAATACATGAGAGAAGTTCACACTTGTGTCTCCAGAAGAAGCGTGTTTCCACCTAAATATTTTTCCTCAATTACAGAGTCTGGGCAAATTGTAGTAGCTGGTAAGGGGGGACAGATTTAGGGACCCCCTTCAGTTTTAGGTTGTTCCTCCTGGATCTGTCCTCAAGGTCTGCTAATTTGTCCTTGATCCAATCTATATCCTCCCCCTAAACTGTGTGGGCCTCCACCATTAAGTTGTATGCAGCTGTGTGTTCCTCCATTTTGGATTCTACAGTGTGAACCCTGTACCCCATGGCCTGTACTTCTTTTTGACATTCAGTGATCCCCCTGAACATGTCGTTCTGTAAGGAGGTTCTGAGAGAGAGCAGCATGTCCTTCAAGACAGTGTCAGACACTGGCCTGTCTGCTGTGGGGAATTCTGAGATTGGGTCCCCTCCTTGGATGTGCTGGCTGTCAGTGTCAGAGTTCGGTCTGCTCACCTCCATGCTGGGATCCATCCGAGGCATATCCGGGGAGTCTCTCTGTGGTCTGGATTTGGCCGGGCTCTGTGTTGTGGGACTGGATGTCCCCAGGGCCAGATTAAGAACATCATGGGCCTGGTACTGAGGATTTTGGTGCGGCCTTTTATAAATAATAAATAAATGCGTGGGAATCACAGCGCAGCAATGGAGGGCCCAGTCTGAAAATTTAAGTGTACCCTAATGTGCTAATATGCTGTGCATACATTGTGGCATAACCTACCCCAGGGCCTCTAAAAAGTAGTAATGTCAGGAAAGTTTACTACAGCTATGAAATCACAGAATCCCAGGAACCTCTCATGGGGCCTCCTACTGACCCAGTGGCCCTTGGGCAGTGCCTAAGTGCATAGTTGGCAACATTTAAAAAAAAATTCAGGGACACTTTTTTTCACAAGTGCCATATTTAGAGCAGCTGCGATCACCTATGTTCCTCTGTACATCACAGTAGTAATCACAAAATTAAATAAGTTCTAATAATGGGACAGAACAAATATGAGAACTGAGATTTCCTTTAGTTGAACTAACAAAAGTGTGTCCATTCTAGAGCTGGTAACATTTAGGGTATTCAGTATCATTTTAAAGAACTGTTTTTGCGGGTAAGCGACATAGGGGAGGAGTACGGATGGTATATAAGTGGGAAGTATGTGCAGGTGAGGGAAAGGAATGAGGATGGTCTAACATTGTGCACTGGAGATGTACAGGAGAAGAGTGCAAAGGGAACGGCAATAGGCACTATGTACAGGAGAGGAGTGTGGAGGGTATGATGATGGGCACTATGTATAGGAGAGAAGTGTGGAGGGGATGACAGTGAGCAGTATGTACAGGAGAGAACCGTGGAGGGTATGATGATGGGCACTATGTATAGGAGAGGAGTGTGGAGGGGATGACACTGACAGTGAGCAGTATGTACAGGAGAGAAGCGTGGAGGGTACGACAGTGAGCAGTATGTACAGGAGAGGAGTGTGGAGGGTATGATGATGGGCACTATGTATAAGAGAGAAGTGTGGAGGGGATGACAGTGAGCAGTATGTACAGGAGAGAAGCGTGGAGGGTATGATGATGGGCACTATGTATATGAGAGGAGTGTGGAGGGGATGACAGTGAGCAGTATATACAGGAGAGAAGCGTGGAGGGTACGACAGTGGGCAGTATGTACAGGAGAGAAGTGTATGACAGCAGGCACTATGTACAGGAGAGGAGTGTGGAGGGTATGACAGTGGGCAGTATGTACAGGAGAGGAGTGTGGATGGTATGATAGTGGGCACTATGTTTAGGAGAGGAATGTGGAGGGTATGACAGTTTTTTTAATAAATGAAACAGCTTATTTCCAAAAAAAACCATGTTTGAAAAATTGCTGCGCAAATACAGTACCGTGCTAGAGCTGCACAAATAATCATTAAAAAATTGTGATCTCGATTCAACCCCCCTTGACATCTCCAATGCAGAGTTTGCTGATTCTTTCATATTACAAGTGGAGAGACTTTCAGCTGTCAAAAGAAAATATCCGGGCAGTCTGCTAAGTTCTTAGCAGGAAACATTGTAACTAACGCTTCCTTCTTAGATCAAAGGGATAAACTTCTGTGTGTAAAGAAAATATCTGACTGTCTGCTAAGTTTGTAACAACATTAAACATTGTAACCAACGTCTTTCTTAGATCAAACTTCTGTGTGTTTGCAAGAAATGTAACCACTTAAAGTCCAACACTTGTTTCTTAAAGGGTCACTAAAGGAAAACATTTTTTTTGCTGAAATGACTGTTTACAGGGTATAGAGACATAAAAGTTAACCGATTCCTTTTCAAAATGATTAAAAATTGATAAAAATCAATCATATAATGTGCATGCAGGCTTGTTTCACTTTTGAACTGGCTTCATGTTTCTGCAAAGTAGAAATAGAAACACAGAACAAAAAAAACAAATCCAGGGCAGTGTTTTGTTTTTAAAATGAATCTGATTGGTTCTGGGAAGTTTTAGACACACAGTAATGACAGCTTAGACCATCATGAGAAAGTTCCCAATATGGTACTTATAAGGAAACAGACAAGCAGGAAGTGTGGAGAACAGAGCAGGTTAACAGCAACTTCAAAGCAAAAACAAACAATAAGGACATGAAACCAGTACTGCAGTAAGGTAAGGGAAGCTATTTAGCTAAAAAAAAAAATTCCTTTAGTGACCCTTTAAGTTAAAAAGCAATATATTTTGCTAGAAAATTACTTGGAACCACCAAACATTATATATATTTTAGCAGAGACAAAAATGGCAATTGCTGCAATATTTTATGTCACACTGCATTTGCCCACTTCAATGAATAATAGAAACCATAAAAACAAAACAGTAAAGTTAGGCCATTTTTTTTTCCTCATTTTAATGGGAAAGATGATGTAATGCTGCACGAATCGTGAGAGAATCGTGATCTATCTTCTAAGCAAAAAAATTGCAGTTGTCATTTTAGCCAGAATCGTGCAGCTCTATACTGTGCAACATAAAAATTTGCAAAGACCACCATAGAGTAATTTTCTAGCAAAAAACAAATGATGATTTTTTTTCTCAGTCTGCTGCAGTGTGTCAGGCCGCTCTTTATGTAGCTTCTGACAGGCTGTGCAAACAGGCCCGTATCTCCTGAACCATAAATGATAGCCATCCCATATTTTGACCGGTTGTGGGATAGTTCTTCCACTGCCTACCCCTCAAATGTGGGGTTTCTGTGACCTCTGGTTGTCAAGCTACAACCCCCGAAGTCGATCTTTTTTTTTTCGATTTTTTTTTTGGGGGCAAATGGGCCTATCTTGAGAAAGAGGCCTGGAGCTGCAGCTCCAACAACCCCTATGTTAATCCAGCCCTGGATGTCCCAGAGGATGACTCGCTGGGTGCCTGTTGGGTAGTGTTAGGTGGCGATCCGCTATCTTCGTGCTGCATAGCTGGTCCGGGTAGCGGTTCCCGCGTGCTGCCGCCATGTTGCTGAAGCCCCCTCACTGCTCCAAAGAAGCTATCCAGCTTTTGAGGCTGCTACGGCTTCTTGCGGTTCCTGGTCATCTCCGGTCCGGGCAGCGGAGGTGCAGAGACTGTACGGAGGTGCGCAGGGCTGTCTGTAGCGCTGGTGGATTCTGGTGACTGTGTATATCTCAGGTGGATGAGCGGCGCTCCAGATCTAAGCGTCCATCTTGGAGCCCGGTCGCCACGCCGCCAGCTCCTCCATGCTTTTCTGTATCTCACTAAACCCAGGACACAAAGCTCTTCTGTGCCTTACTGACTGAGGACACCAGGTCATTTAGTACCTTCATGACCCCAGACACCAGACTCTACTGCCCCTCGTTGTCTCCAGAATATCAGGCTCTTCTGACCCTCATTGTCCCAGGATACCACACTCTTCTGCATTTTATTGACCAAGGATACCTGACTCTTCTGCCCCTCATTGTCTTCAGAATACCAGACTCTTTTGCCCCTCGTTGTCTCCAGAATATCAGGCTCTTCTGCCCCACATTGTCCCAGGATACCAAACTCTTCTGTATTTTATTGACCAAGGATACCTGACTCTTCTGCCCCTCATTGTCTTCAGAATACCAGACTCTTTTGCCCCTCGTTGTCTCCAGAATATCAGGCTCTTCTGCCCCACATTGTCCCAGGATACCAAACTCTTCTGTATTTTATTGACCAAGGATACCTGACTCTTCTGCTCCTCATTGTCTCCATAGTACCAGGCTCTTCTGCCACTCATTGTCTCCAGAATACCAGGCTGTTCTGCCCCTCATTGTCCCCAAGGTTACCAGGCTCATCTGCCCCTTATTGTCCCCAGGGATACCATGCTCTTTTTCAGGATCATTGTCTCCAGGATACCAAACTCTTCTGCACTTTTTTGGCCAGCTATACCAGACTCTTATGCCCCTCTCGCCCAGGATACCAGGCTCTTCTGCCCCTCATTGTCCCAGGAATCCAGGCTCTGCATTTCATTGTAAAGGAATGTTTAGCCCTGTTTGCGTTGTAAATAAATGTTTTGAATAAGTTGAATAAATCCCTTTATTCATTTATTGTGTCAAATTATTATTTCCAATAATCAATCACTGATTGGTCAGTTATTATTAGATGTATGGTCAGATTTGGAAGGGCAAAGTTCACAACATATGTTTGTATGTGGCTTACATATGCAGAATTAATTCATTTTGTAGAGATACAATGTTGTTCTGGAGTCTGGGGTTTGGGGAGATTTTCATGTCCTAGCTTCCATGGTTTGTGGAAGTGAAAGGAGGCTGAGATTAGTTTTTGTAAAAATATGATCTTTCAACTTTTGGTCAAAGGATAGCCTGGAAATCCAGTATTTTATATCTGTTAATAAATAACAAGCAGTCTTTTAAAGAACACACAGTTTAATAATGTTACAAAAAACTATCCTACAATTGTGCATTTGGTATAAAGAGCCCCATATCACTGGACTGAGCTAAATAATCTATTTTATTAGACTTAACTTTGTGTATTGTTTACCACCTTTTGCCTATAGTACAGTTGGTCAGATAGAATTTGCTGTAGAAGCTTGCATCCTTTTAGGTTCCCACCAATATTCTGACTGCTGGTATTTATTCTTTAACCACTTCAATACCGGGCACTTACACCCCCTTCCGGCCCAAGCCAATTTTCAGCTTTCAGCGCTGTTGCTATTTAAATTAAAATTGCGCGGTCATGCTACACTGTACCCAAAACATTTTTTTTATCATTTTGTTCCCACAAATAGAGCTATCTTTTGGTGGTATTTGATCCCCTCTACATTTTTTTTTTTGCTAAACAAATAAAAAAAATCTGAAAGTTTGGAAAATTTTCTTTTGTTTCTGTTATAAAATTTTGTAAATAAGTACGTTTTCTCCTTCACTGATTGGCACTGACGGGCACTGATAAGGTGGCACAGACAAGATGGCATTGGTGGCCATTGATGGGCACTGGTAGGCGGCACTGATATGCAGCACTGATGGGCACTCATGGGTGGCACTGATAGGCTGCCCTGATGGGTACTTATGAGTGGCACTGATAGGCGGCACTGATGGGCACTGATAGATGGCTCTTCTGGGCACTGATACATGGCACTGATGGGCACTGGTATGCGGCACTGATAGATGGCACTGATAGGCATCACTAATGGCACTGGCAGGCATTGGGGATGGGCACTGATTGGCAGCTATCTGGGCACTTTTTGGCAGCTGCCTGGGCACTCATTGGCATTTCCCTGGTGGTCTAGGGTGGCATACCTGGTGGTCCAGTGTGATGGCCATCCCGGTGGTCCTGGGCCGGCATCCAAGGGGGGGATACGCTGATAAACTATCAGCACATACCCCCATGTCTGGAGAGAAGCCGGTTGTCTCTCCTCTATTCGCGTCTGTCAGACACGAGTGAGGAAAAGACGATCAATGGCTCTTCCTGTTCTCATCGTGATCAGCCGTGATTGGGCCAGAGGTAAAAAGCCTCTCCCGGTGGCTCTTCAACAAGATCGGTGTAGCGGTGTGTCAGACTGACACGCCGCACCACCGATCACCGTGATGACTCTCAGTCAGGATAACTGAACCATCGCCCGGCTGTCATTCTGCTATAGGCCAGGCAGGAAGTGGTAAGAAGTAAGCTTTGTGTTAATGTTCAGTTTCAACACACTGCAGAAAAACTGCAGATAAAAAAAATAATAAACTTTTCTAATGATAGATTTGTTTTAATAAATACCGGTAGTTAAAGGGTAACTCCACTTTTGTGAAAAAAATAGCAAATAATGAAAAAATAACATAGCACGTGTAACTGCGACACTAATCATATTGTAATTGAATGTTATTAAAAATTACCTTTCCTTTTCAATCTGCAGCCACTGTAATTTTCTGAGAATGCATTGCAATATGGCTACCTGGAATTGTGCACTGACAACTCCCCAGAAACATAATTTCCTGCTTGTGTGATTGGCTCACCAATTTTACCAGAAGTCTGCCTAAGATACAAGTCAGATTTCAGGCATCGCCTGCAACAAAAATTTCATTTTTGGAGAGATACTTTCAATAGGAACACGTCTAAAGGGAGGCAGACCCAGCAAATTTCTTCATTAGTGCCCTGCAGCTGCACAACTGACAGTTAATTATGAAACCACTCCCATTAGACCCACTTACAACAGAGGCACAAACAAACACACATGGATTACTTCAGAATAACAAAAGGTAGGAATCTGCAACAAAGTTTGTTATAATCCTTGCAATGTACATGGATCACCCAGAGGTGAATGTTTTTTGTTTTTTTGTTTTTCAACAAAAGTGGAGATGCGCTTTAAAATGCCTACATGTTAAAGTGTTTTTTTACCCCAACATTTCATATACCTGATATGTGTCTGTTGTACCATGTAAAAATGATCATGTTCTCTTTGCATTGCTTCCTTTGTGTGAAATTCCTGGTTATCCTGCTAGTCCCCTGCTTTATATTTCAAACTGACCATGGTAGGCATAGAACCACCTTCTTCATAACGTGGTCAGTTTTTTGGCTGTAGTGGGAGCACAGCCTGTCCTCCAATGGTAAGACTGGTGCTGACACGCCCCCCTTCACATCTCTTTATTGTGAAGATCAATGTCCTGCTGTTTCTCTGCCTCTTGCTGACATGCCCCTTGTAGTTTCCACCCACAATTCTCCAAGCCCCTTATGCAGCTGAGAACAGAGATTATGTGATCACTTATATAAAAAGGAACAATATATATATATATATATATATATATATATATATATATATATATATATATATATATATATATATATATATATATATTATGCAGTATATACACAAACATTTTGCCTTTCATTTTTATCTTACATTGAATGGGTTTTACAAAGTAAGGGTTCACATGTACTTTATAGTGGCTGTAAACCTTTACATATTTCCAGTGACCAGCCTCAAGTAATATATGGAGACGATACAAATCTTCTTACATAAGTAGAACCTGTTTATGTGCAGCCCATTCTCCTCTACAGCCATTCAAAGTGGAGAATTCATACATCTTGTCTGAAATTTCAGAAAGCAGGGGGTGGGGAGCTGAAATTACACACTGCAGTGCTCAGTGGGGAGAGCTCTGAGAGCTGATTGGAGCTAAGGGACACCCCCCTCTAAACAGGACACAGGAACAAAGTTTAGGCTGTCAATCACTGGCTGTGTGCTGGAGCTTCCTCCCTTGTTACCTTTTTATCTCTTGGTGTCAGGTAAACTTGTCAGAAGTGACTCATGCAGATTGCAGAGAAACCAGGCAGCAGAAAGCAATGGCGTGCTCTGGATTGAGACAAGTATATACTATAGAGGGATATGCTTTGTTTGTATTTAATGTCTGAGGTTTACAAACACTTTAATTATTTCTCCTGACAACGTTTTTTTTATTATTCTGTTTAGTCAGTCTTGTGATCCAGACACCCCTGTTAGATGGCATAGTCAGGTCCTCGTCCTCTACTGCAACAACAGCAAAACTTAGCCAAGAAACACTCTCAGCTAGCTGATTGGACAGTGAAGAAGCAGAAACATACCCATAAGATCCCCCTATGTTCTCTCCTCCTTCAAGCATGTTTTCTGTCAGCAAATACACTGTGGCAGAGTTCCAAATGGCTGTTAGTGGCCATCCCCCTTCTCCCCGTCTGTGTATTGCTGAGCAAGGTTTTGCAGAAGACCGACATCAAAACATATTCAGGGCTTTGCACTGCATTTTATAATACATTTAATTATATTTGATCAATCGACAAATGCATCTATTGGTGGGATTTTATATATATATTTATCCCCACAGGTTAGCGTTAGAGTATATGTAAACCCAATTATTAAAGTCTAAGTGTAGCTAAAATTAAAAACTGAAAAATCAGCACAAGGGACAGCCAGGTGAATGTGTCCCTTGTGCTGTTTCCCCTGCTGTTAGTAGAAATTGTCCTCTGTCCATAAGCCCCCCTGTTGCTATAACTGATTATAAAGTGTTAGCTGGAGTTCAGCTTTAATTTGTTACTGTATTTACTGTATCTGTTAATATGTCTAAGGCCCCATTAACACCTGAGCATAGCAATTTCAGGTAGAAAGTCACACAATTTTACCGCAATTTTTACTGCGTTTTTTACCTCGTTTTTTACCACATTTTTTTGCAGCGATTTTGAACAGGTGAGAAGGTCACTAATGTAAGAAGCAAAAAAACACCCAAATCTGCCTAAAAAAAGTCCCAGAACTTGTTTGAGCTTCAGGCGTTTTGGAGCTTTTGGCTTCAGCAATTTTGGAGTGGAGAATGTGAACCATCTCCATAGAGAATAATTGTTTTTTTTTCCCTCAAGTGTTTTGTAGCTTCAGGCTTCAAGCTACAAAATGCTCAGGTGTGAAATGGGGTCTAACACTCCCCTCCCCACAGACTGCTCCTGTCCAAATCTCCCCCCTGTGCTCCTTCATCCAGAGTGGTGTCTACAGGGCCGCCATCAGGGGGGGTACAGGCAGTACACCTGTAAGGGCCCCGGAGGTCCCCAGGGGCCCAGATGGCAACTCCCTTAAAATATATATATATTATGTTATTATTATTATTAATATTATTATTCAAGGGCCCAGAGGTCCCCAGGGCCCCAGGGGGCAACCCCCCTTTTGGAAAAAAAATATATTTTTTATTCCTTTTTTTCTTTTTATTAAAGGGCCCAGAGGTCCCCAGGGCCCGGATGGCTACCCCCTTTTTATATATATATATATATATATATATATATATATTTTTTTTTTATTTCTCCTTTTTTTTTTTAAAAGGGCCCCCCCGCCTCTCAAAGGGGGGCAGCCCCCCCACTTCTTAATTTCAGGCAGCAGTACCCCCATCCCCCCCCCCTGCGGTTCTCTGCTCCAGGGGTCCCATGCCTGAAGCTGTGTAGGGGCCCCATAATTCCTGATGTGTCCCTGGGTGTCTATAAAATACAGAAGGTGTGTTACTAGCCAGATCACCAGGGAAAATCAGAGAGAAAGAACCTAAAAAAAAAAAAAACTAATACAGCCACTACATCTAATGATTAGTATTCTGCAATATATTACAATTTAGATTTTGGGTTTAATACTGCCGAAGAAGAGGCTGTCATAGGTTCTCATCAAGAGAGCAGTGAGCCTGACTATGCCTGACAGAGGAGGATTTCATCTGAAAGAAAATAAATCAGCACAAGGGACAATACTGAGTGTAAGTTATGTCCCTTGTGCTGATTATTCAGGTTTTTTTTATCATATTTTTTTAGCTACACTTATGCTGCATACACACACGATCAGAAGTTCGATGGACTTTTTTCATCGGAAATTCCGATCGTGTGGGGCCCCATCTGACTTTTTTCCATCAGTGTTTAGAAATAGAACAAGTTTTATTTTTTTCCGATGGAAAAAAAACAATGGAAATTCCCATCGTTCTAATGCAACTCAGACAGAGAAAAATCCACGCATGCTCGGAAGCATTGAAATTCATTTTTCTCGGCTCGTTGTAGTGTTGTATGTCACCGCGTTTTGGACGGTCGTAATTTAGTCTGATAGTGTGTATGCAAGACTGATGAAAGTCAGCTTCATGGGAATTCTGACGGAAAATTCCATCCGATTTTATTCCATCAGAAATTCCGATCGTGTGTACATGTCTTTAGGCTTTTAATCACCTATATTCTTTTATATGTTATGTGTGGATGTGGGGTGGGGAATTCCATGGCTGCAGCGGATTGTCAGGGCAGCCTGCTGTCATGTGAGTTTCCAGTGGGTTTGGGTCAAACTCAGTTCATCCCATGCTTTAACTCATCCTTACGTCGGCACCGTCATCATGTCACACTGGCTCTTGATGGAGACACACATTAAGAAGGCATGGTGCATTGTTGTTACCACCAGCAATCCCACTCTAAGAAACGCCATGTACCCATCGGTGAAGTATATGTAGCCATGAAGTGGCTGCAAAGAGGTGGGAGGAGAGCATCATCAGCATTCAGATGCAACATCAACTGAACAAAAACTGAATACAATTCTGTTATTTACAAAATGGCTTATGATGGACATTGTAAATTGCAAATTGCACGTCATTTAGTTAGGGTTTGCGTCTACTTTAATAATAAAATAGTCATGGGAGAACTATGAGACGTGTCATTCCTGACCTCCTTCTGGAAATGCTCGTTTTTTGGTTGGTATGCTGACCTGCTGGTTGTAATTCATGTTACATACCCTGAATAAGTATGCAGGAAAGTTGGAGAAAAGTCTTTATTTTAATACTGTTTTTTTTTGCTTTATATTTCAAACTGACCCCGCTGGGCATAGAACCACCTTCTTCCTAATGTGGTCAGTTTTCTGGCTGTACTGGGAGCACAGCCTGTCCTCCAATCGTCTGACTGGTGCTGACACACCCCCTTCACAGCTCTTCACTGGGAAGATCAGTGTCATGACCTCCTTCTGGAAATGCTAGTTGATTGGTTGGCATGCTGTCCTGCTGGTTGTAATTAATGTCACATACCCAGAATAAGTATTCAGATCGGGAAAGCTGCAGAAAAGTCTTTCTTGTAATACTGTTTTGGAGCCAGTGATGCAAAAAATAAAACGAATGATTAGAAATGATCGATATGACAGCCAAGCAACTAGCATTTCCAGGAGAGGTCAGCAGAGGTCAGGATTACTTTATTTTAACTTGAGTAACAACATTCATCCATCTATTTCACTGAACAGTCATTTCATTCACAAGTTCCTCCAAATAAATGGAAGGACACAATCAGTCAAAGCTTTCTATGTAATCTTCCATCTAGATAATCTTCCATCCTGACAATCTTCCAGCCTGACAATCTTCCATCATGACAAATTTTATTCCAAAAAATCTTCTTCCCTGATAATCTACTTTCCTAATAATATTGCATCCTGATATTCTTCCACCCTGGTAAACTTCCATCTTGATAATCTTCCATATGGACAGTCTTCTACCCAGATAATCTTCCATCCTAATAATCTTCCAACCTCATAACCTTCCATCCTCCGGGGTAATTGACCACGCTATAGAAAGTGCACCTCAACTCAACTCAACTCATCCTGACATTCTTCCATTCTGATAATCTTCCTTCCTGACAAATTTTAATTCTGATCATCTTTCAGTTCCATCCTGACATTCTTCCATGCTGACATCCTTCCTTCCTGACAATCTTCCATCCTGATATTTTTAATCCTAACAATCTTTGTTTGTGATTATTTTCCAGCCTGACAATTTTCAATCCTGAAAATCTTTCTTTCTGACAATATTACGTTCAGATAATCTTCCATCCTGAACAACTTCCATATTGATCATCTTATATTTTGACAATCTTTCATCTTGATAATCTTCCATCTGAACAGACTTCTATCCAGATAATCCTCCATCCTAATAATCTTCCAACCTGATAATCTTCCATCCTAATAATCTTCCAACCTGATAATCTTCCATCCTGCCAGTCTTCCATCCTGATAATCTTCCAATCGGAAAGCCTTCCATCCTGACAATTTTCCATCCTGACAACATCCTTCCTGACAAACATCATGAGTTCTGATAATCTTCCAGGTCCATCCTGAAATTCCTTCATGTTGACATCCGATCCTTCCGATTCTACTCTAATAATCTTCCAACCTGGTTATCTTACATCCTGATAATCTTCCATTCTCATGTTCTTCCATCCTGACAACCTTCCTTCCTTACAATCTTTAATTCTAATAATATTTCATTTCCATCCTGACAACCTTCCTTCCTTACAATCTTTAATTCTAATAATATTTCATTTCCTTCCTGACAATATTTAGTTCTGATAATCTTCCAGTTTCATCCTGACATTTCTTTGTGCTGACATCCTTACTTACTGACAATTTCCCATCCTGATAATCTTCCATTCTAATAATCTTCCATCCTGATAATCTTCCATCTTGACAATCTTCCATCATGTTAACCTTCCATCCTGACAATCTTCCATCCTGATAATCCTCCATCCTTATAATCTTCCATCCTCATAATCTTCCATCCTGATAATTTTCCAACCTGATAATCTTCCATCCTGACAATTGTCCATCCTGATAATCTTCTATGCTGATAATTTTCCATCCAAATAATCTTCCATCCTGATATTTTTTCCAACCTGATAATCTTCCACCCTGTCAATCTTCCATCCTGACAATCTTACATCCTAACAATCTTCCATCCTGACAAACTTCCATCCTGATAATTTAATTGTTCATCCTAATAATCTTCCATCCTGACAATTTTCCATCCTGATAATCTTCCATCCTAAAAAATTTCCATCATGATAATGTTCAATCATAATAATTTTCCATCCGGACAATCTCCCATTCTGATAATTTCTCATCCCAATAATCTTTCACCCTGACAATCTTCCATCCTGACAATCTCCCATTCTGATAATCTTCCATTTTAATAATCTTCCATCGTAATAATCTTCCATCCTGACAATCTCCCATCCTGATAATCTTTCATCCTAATAATCTTCCATCCTGACAATCTTCCATCCTGATAATCTTCTATCCTGATCATTTTCCATCCTAATAATCTTCCATCCTGACAATCTCCCATCCTGATAATCTTCCATCCTGATAATCTTCCATCCTAATAATCTTCCATCCTAATAATCTTCCATCCTGATAATCTTCCATCCTGACAATCTTCCATCCTGATAATCTCCCATCATGATAATCTTCTATCCTAATAATCTTCCATCCTGACAATCTTCCATCCTGACAATATCCCATCCTGATAATCTTCCATCCTAATAATCTTCCATCCTAATAATCTTCCATCCTGACAATCTTCCATCCTGATAATATTTCATCCTGATAATCTTGAGTCCTAATAATCTTTCATACTGACAATCTTCCATCCTGATAATCTTCCATCCTGATAATCTCCCATCTTGATAATCTCACATCCTGATAATCTCACATCCTGACAATCTTCCATCCCAATAACCTTCCATCCTGATATTCTCCCATCCTGACAATCTTCCATCCTAATAATCTTCCATCCTGATAATCTTCCATCCTGATAATCTTCCATTCTGACAATCTCCCATCCCGATAATCTTCCATCCTAATAATCTTCCATCATGACAATATTCCATCCTGACAATCTTCCATCCTGATAATCTCACATCCTAATAATCTCCCATCCTGACAATCTTCCATCCTAATAATCTTCCATTCTGATAATCTTCCATTCTGATAATCTTCCATCCTGACTATCTCCCATCCTGATAATCTTCCACCCTAATAATCTTCCATCATGACAATCTTCCATCCTGACTATCTCCCATCCTGACTATCTTCCATCCTGATAATCTCCCATCCTGATAATCTCCCATCCTGATAATCTTCCATCCTGATAATCTCTCATCCTGATAATCTTCCATCCTAATTATCTTCCATCCTGATAATCTCCCATGCTGATAATCTTCCACCCTGATAATCTTCCAGCCTTATAATCTCCCCTCCTGATAATCTCCCACCCTGATAATCTTCCACCCTGATAATCTTCCACCCTAATAATCTTCCACCCTAATAATCTTCCATCCTGATAATCTTCCATCCTGATAATCTTCCACCCTGATTATCTCCCCTCCTGATAATCTCCCATCCTGATAAACTTCCAACCTGACAATCTTCCATCCTGATAATCTTCCATCCTGACAATCTTCCACCCTGATAGCCCCCGCACAGACTTCTGGGTGTCTGGAAGAGGTCCCTCTCCTTGGTGTCCCCCAGGTGATCGGGGCACAGTCTTGTTCCCTGTCCGGATCTCCAGTTCTCAGCATAGAATCCAGTATAGTGGAGGGAGGCGATAAGTGTGACTTCTCTCCACCTAGACACGCCTCCCCGATGCTCATCACCAAATCACATGAGACTGAGGGTGACCAATGTGACCTGAGTGCCATTCCTTTCAGGTGAGCTTACCTGTCACCTAAGCAGTGTCGAGCTCATTACCGGAGCCATGAACGCCGAGGATCAGTACTACCCTCCAGCCCAGCTGTACAAGGACTCCTGTGCCTTCCAGAGGGCTCAGGACTACAGCCCCAGCCCCCCCGCCTGCCTCTACATGGGACGACAACAAGCTGCCACCTACACCAACCCTATGATTGCCCTGGATCCAGGGAGCCCCCCAGACATTTCCCCCTATGAGGTGCCACCCATACCAGAGGAGCCGGGGGTGCCCCATCTTCATCACCACCATCATCACCACCCAGGAATGCATCACCCCCACCAACAAGTCATACCCTACCCTGAGGACACGGACACTGGACTCCTAGACGAGCGGAGCCGGACCATACTACCCTTTCCTTGGATGAAATCCACCAAATCACATGCATGGAAGGGCCAGTGGGCAGGTAAGTGCCAGCCTCAGCCTTGTCTGTGTGCCCTGGGCATGGGGTATTGAGTAAGCGTCATGGAGAGGGCAGCTAGTGCATTGGGCAGCATTGGGGGGCAGGTTGGCAAGGATCATAGTCCACACAAAGAATATATCCCAGAAAACTGAGACCTCTTCTGTAGAGCACTGAGATTGGCAACTATACAGGACTGTAGCGATGGCACCCCTTATAGCAATGAGAGCAGTAAGATCGGCACCCCTTATATGCAGATCAGTGAGAATAATAGGTCTTATATAAAGAGCAGTGAGACTGGCACCTATTATATGCAGAGCTGTGAGAAAAATAATAGGTCTTATATAAAGAGCAGTGAGATTGGTACCTATTATATGCAGAACAGTGAGAAATATAATAGGTCTTATATAGAGAGCAGTGAGATTGGCACCCATTATATGCAGAGCAGTGAGATTGGCACCCCTTATATGCAGAACAGTGAGAATAATAGGTCTTATATAGAGAGCAGTGAGATTGGCACCCATTATATGCAGAGCAGTGAGATTGGCACCCCTCAGAACAGTAAGAATAATATGTTTTATATAGAGAGCAGTGAGATTGGCACCCCTTATATATAGAACAATGAGAATAATAGGTCTTTCATACTGACCAGTGAGAATGGAATCCCAATTTATACAGAACAAAGAGAATTATTGGTCTTATATAGAGAGCAGTGAGATTGGCACCTATTATATGCAGAGCAGTTAGAATGGCACCTCTTATATAGAGAGCAGTGAGACTGGCACCTCTTATATACAAAACAATGACATTGGCACCTCTTGTATACACAGAGTAGTGAGAAATGTTGCTATTTTATACAGAGCAGTGAGACTGGCACGTCTTATATACAGGACAGTTAGAATGGCACCTCTTATACACAGATAAGTAAGTTTGGCTTCTTTTATATAGAAAACAGTGAGATTGGCACCCCTTACATAAGAGCAGTGAGACTGGCAAATCTTATGTGCAGATTAGCACCTCATATATGCAAAGCAGTAAGATTAACACCTCCTAAATACCGAGCAATTGAGACTGACACTTCTTATACATAAAACAAGGAGAGTGGCACCCCTTGTATACAGAGCAGTGAGAATGGCACGTCTTATATACAGGACAGTTAGAATGGCACTTCATATATACAAGGAAGTGAGATTGGATTTTATTATATACACAGCATTGAGACTAGCACCCCTTATACAGATCAATGAGAATGGTAGCTCTTATATACAGAGCAGTGAGACTGGCACCCCTTATACAGAGCAATGAGAATGATAGCTCTTATACAGAGCAGTGAGACTGGCACCCCTTATACAGATCAATGAGAATGGTAGCTCTTATACAGAGCAGTGAGACTGGCACCCCTTATACAGAGCAATGAGAATGGTAGCTCTTATACAGAGCAGTGAGACTGGCACCCCTTATACAGAGCAATGAGAATGGTAGCTCTTATATACAGAGCAGTGAGACTGGCACCCCTTATACAGAGCAATGAGAATGGTAGCTCTTATACAGAGCAGTGAGACTGGCACCCCTTATACAGATCAATGAGAATGGTAGCTCTTATACAGAGCAGTGAGACTGGCACCCCTTATACAGAGCAATGAGAATGGTAGCTCTTATACAGAGCAGTGAGACTGGCACCCCTTATACAGAGCAATGAGAATGGTAGCTCTTATACAGAGCAGTGAGACTGACACCCCTTATACAGATCAATGAGAATGGTAGCTCTTATACAGAGCAGTGAGACTGGCACCCCTTATACAGAGCAATGAGAATGATAGCTCTTATACAGAGCAGTGAGACTGGCACCCCTTATACAGAGCAATGAGAATGGTAGCTCTTATACAGAGCAGTGAGACTGGCACCCCTTATACAGAGCAATGAGAATGGTAGCTCTTATACAGAGCAGTGAGACTGGCACCCCTTATACAGAGCAATGAGAATGGTAGCTCTTATATAGAGCAGTGAGACTGGTTGTTCTCAATAAAGAGTAGTGAGACTGGCAAATTGTATGTGCAGATTGGTACAGAGAATGGCACCTACATACAGAGCAGTAGGATGGCCAAAGGTGTTGAAAGTCGTGCTTCTCAAATAAATAGCAATGGACTGGTACCTTTAATCCGGAGAGCAATCAGACTGGTATCTCCTATATACAGAGCAGTGAGAATGGTACCTCTTTTATACAGAGCAATGGACGTCTATGAGCTTAGTTATCCAAACTTACAAAACGGAAATATTATATTATTGATAGTGTTGCTGTTATTATTATTATTAATAATAATAATAATAATAATAATGATAATGTATTATTATTAGTAACAATAGTATAGTATCTTTGTGTGAAATAATAATAATAATAATAATAATAATTATAATATATTGTTATTAGTAACAATAGTATAGTATCTTTGTGTGAAATAATAATAATAATATTCGTGTGATGTAATGATTCAGTTTTTCCAAAATGTATAGTGGGGTTCAGAATTTTCTCATCTCTTTTAGCAGCACAGGTATAGATAGATCTCTCAGCCCCATAAGTACACAATAAATCATACATGTCCCCAGATGTCACCAATGAAGTGAAATTCAGACAAACCCATTCTACAAATCAAGTATGGAAATATATAGAGGGCTGTGATGTCATCTCGTTGTATAAATCAATTGTGATACATACAATATGTTATACAGTGACCCCCATCACAGCTATACACCCCCCTATTCTGCTGACCACTGTATAATACAATGAGATAGGAGAGAGGAACACACACTGATGAACTGGATCTCTGATCATTGCTCATGGCAGCCTGGAGCTTTCAGGAAATGCCTGTGTGACTGGCAACCCAGGGCCACATTCTGTCCATAGAGAGGGCTCAGCTCTACAACAATATTTCTCTATCTGCTCGCACAATGTTATCGCTCAGCCCATTATGCACTTTTTGTCACACCTGTAAAGTAAATATTTTTTTAATCACATTGTTCAAACAGGACTGTTGAAATTGTATATTCTAGTAATATTCCTGGTAGATATATGAAATGTCCCCTGCCCTGTAGTATGGCCTGCTTTGTTCAGGGTGCGGGTCTACACTTCCTGATGGACATGTGCAGCCAGTGTTATGGAGGATATATATATATATATATATATATATATATATATATATATATATATATATATATATATATATATATATATATATATAATATATATATATATATATATACATACATATATATATATATAATATATATATATATATATATATATATATATATATATATATATATATATACTGTAGATACAGGAGTATATCATTATAGAGAAGATATATAATTATAGGGGATGTATATAGATCTATAGATATATGAAAGTATAGAAACCATTCAGTTTTTCATGTAAAATTGTGATTGCACAGAATCTATCGATCTACTGTTTTGATACTTTTACTTGTTTGAACTGAAATAAATTCAAGCAAAGTGAAATTAGTTATGACTAACCTGGTTGGTCAGTTTTCAGCAAACTTTGACAGGTCACTTAATTAATGTGATCATAATATATATATATATATATATATATATGTATATATACATTTCTTCAAAATAAAATATTTTTTGTGCAGAAATCCCACTGAATTTCTCTCTCTCTCTCTCTCTCTCTCTCTCTCTCTCTCTCTCTCTCTCTCTCTCTCTCTCTCTCTCTCTCTCTCTCTATCTCCTCTCTCTCTCTCTCTATATATATATATATACATATATATATGTGTGTATTATCAGTAGTATCCATTATGATTATTATTATTGTTGTGAAACAATGATAATGAGAATTATTATTAGTATTATTAGTATTGCTATTATTATTATTGATAATAATAATATTACAAATAATAATATCAATGATAATGAATCAATAATAATAATAATAATAATAATACTAACAATAATAATGTGATGTAATGTTTTGATTTTCCCAGATTAGGAAGTCATGGGTATTTCCCATGACAAAATGTATCACAGCAGTGTGTACAAACACAACCCCTCTTGTATTATATATATAAAAATATTACGACATTATTTTATTGGTTTAGTTCTCTTCATCCATCATAAAAAAAAAGTTCGGATAACATACAGGGTTCATGTGGAATTCCATAAAAATGCAGAAAATGTCTTCTGTTATTTCCATTTTCTGTATGTATATAGCAGATAGTTCATTTTATGTGGCTGTATTTTATATCTGGATGCAAACATTGGGACTGATTTATCAGAACTGGAGAGTGCAAGATCTGGTGCAACTGTGCATGGTAGCCAATCAGCTTCTGACTTCAGCCTGTTAAATTAAGCTTTGACAAAAAATAAAATAAAAAATGGAAGCTGATCGTTTTCTATGCAGAGCTGCACCAGATTTTGCATTCTCCAGTTTTAGTAAATCAGCCCTATTGCCTACTTAATGATAATAATGATATATGACAGAAGAGTGATATTAGAATTATATATTCACTTCCTAATGGGACAAAGTAATTGTTTATCTCTGAGGCACCAAGAATACTGAGAGTGCTGGGTGTTTTCAGGAGCAGAGTAAACATTTGGCAGAAAAATTATATATATACATTAATAACTAAAATAAATACAAACATAAAACTACAAACTGCATCAATGAACACAGGGCTGGCAAGGTACACAGGGCAGACAGGGAAGACAGAGCACACAGGGCAGACTGGGCACACAGGGTAGGCAGGGCAGGCAGAGAAGACAGGGTAGACAGGGCACACATGGTAGACAGAGCACACAGGGCAGACATGGTAGACACTGGGCACACAGGGAAGACAGGCTAGACAGGGCACACAGGGCAGACATGGTAGACACAGGGCAGACAGGGTAGACAGTGCACACAGGGCAGACAGGGCACACATGGCAAACAGGGTACACAGGACAGGCACTGGCAAAGGAACACAAGGCAGGGCAGCCAGAACAATCTGTTGCCCGAGATTTGCATCTATTTTAACGAATCTTTCAAGTCGGTAATAATGAATTCTGGATACCCTACCCCTACCATACACTACATCAAAGAAAAACAATGATACATTTTAAAATACGTTTCCAAATAATCACTGTCTGTATACAGAGGCCCCACGAGGTTGTTATTGCTTTTATTGGTTACAATACATTTGTATCAGTGTATGACACACTAGTTCGTTACATTATTGCAGCTATAGAATTCCAGAATACAGTAAATTCTTCCAGAGCCTAATGTATACAAAATAATCCTGGAGCTGTATTTCTCGTTTCTTTGTTTTTGTCGAGAAAATTTAGTTGAAAAACTTGACCGGGCACCGACAGACACATACATATACACACAATTATTATGATGATGATTAAAAAAAACAAATAATAATAATAAAAATATTAATAATTGTAATATAATAAATGCAATGCAATTTCAATATAATAAATGCAATATATTTTTAAATGTTAATAATTATAATAAATAACATGTATGTGTTTGTCAGTGCACGCTTAAAAATGTTCAAATTAATTAAACAGAGTAGGAATGAAGCTCCAGGATAATTCCAGGATTATATTTTATAGTCAGACACTTTTAGCTCCATATGTAAGGAGGCCAATACACTGAAACTATCAGGACCTTTCTCCCATTTGCAATCACTAGTGAAAATTATAACGTTTTAAATTCTCCTTTTTAAATATCTGTCTGGTTCATATTTATCATTATTTGGGGAACTTTAATTGTCTGAGTTACCTATTTTCCATGTGTACCTTCCTCTGTATTTATGAAGCCATGTACAGTTCCCAATATTTTGTTATTATCACATACCGAAAATAAAATATTCCCTACAAATATCGTTGGTCTAATTGCAATTGCTCCATTAGATCCATTAATTAATTGCATTTTTTTTTTTTTTTTTTTTTTTTTACATATTAATTTACTATTCAGAGCTGAGCTACGTTATTGTTTACCGTATTTATGAAAAAAATGTTCCCCTGCAAATAAATGTATTCAAATTTGATGAACTTCAAATAGTCCCTTTATTTAGGCGGTTTTTAGCCTTTTTGGCTTTGTAATCATAATTTGTTCCCCTCCCCCCCCCCCCTATATTAATGAAAGCCCAAAGCAAAACCAATAGTATTTTAGCTAAGAAAGGTTAAAGTCGCATACTTGAGCATTTTGGGTTTAAAATATTCACTAAAAACAAAAAAATAAAATAAAAAATAAAATGGAGTTGATTTACTAAAACTGATGAGTGCAAGATCTGATGCAGCTGTGGATGTTAGCCAATCAATTTCTAACTTCAGCTTGTTCAATTAAAGGGGTGTTCCACCCAAAAAAATGACCTTTTCTCAATCCACTCCTCACCCCCATACATGCCACATTTGGCATGTAATTTTTTTGGGGGGGGAGTGGGGGCTTCAGTAGGAGTGGGACTTCCTGTCCCACTTCCTGCTTCCGCCGAGGGGCTGGTTAGGCGATTAAGCTTAATCGCCTACACCAGCCCCCTCCCTGTAGGCGATCACATGGGACACTGACAGGTCCCATGCGATCGCCTCTCCAATCAGCGGCGAGCCGCGCCGCGCACGCATGCGCAGTACGGCTCGCGCATATGCGCAGTGGGTGCCCGGCCGTGAAGCCGAAGGCTGTCACGGCTGGGTGCCCACAGTCAGGATGGAGACGCCGGCCGGGGAGGGGGGCAGAGGAGCGGAGCCCCGGTCGGCGCGTCGCTGGAACGCAGGAGCAGGTAAGTGAGTGTTTATTAAAAGCCAGCAGCTACACTTTTTGTAGCTGCTGACTTTTAATAAACACAACTTAGGGCTGGAACACCCCTTTAAGCTTTGACCAAAAAAAAAAAAAAAACCTGGGGAGCTGATTGGTTTCTATACAGACCTGCACCAGATTTTGCACTCTCCAGTTTTAGTAAATCAACGCAATGTCTCCTTAGGACTCCATATATTTTAGGTAGTTTACTAATATGTAGGTAATACTGAATGAAACAGCCGTTATTAACATTGATTTCTTAATAATTATCACTCTCTTCATCACCTGTAGCAGAACACGGTTTAACTTATTTGACACTAGTAAACTGCAGAGTGATTTTTTTTATATATATAAAATTCATGTTATCACAAAATTACAGATTTTGCTTTCAGCAAAATATCATCAGTGGAAACATATTATTCATGAGAACTCATTTGTTAAAAAAAAAAAAAAAAGGAATTCTATTTATTTCCTTATTCGGGATTTAGAATTTTTTATTTATTTTTTTGTAGTATTTTTGTATGTTTACTATCAATCTTGTTTTTTTTTTCCGTGAAAAAAAAGTGTGTAATAAAGTAACTGAGGAGCCAGAATAGTTGAAAGGTGGGTCTATAACCCTTATGACCCGTACACACGATCCAAATATCGTACAATGTTGTCCAGGGAAAAATCATACCATAATCGGATCGTAAATACAGAGCTTTCGAGAGCCGATCACAAGTCATCTGATATTATTCGATCGCACAAGCACAACGATTTTACTCGTACGATACCAGATCGTACAATTTTCGTTTAGTCAATACAGTAGTTGTTAAAAAATACAATACAAATACACTACAACACATGACATTACTTCCGATTTTTTTTTTCTGTCGTACGAGAATTTTCGTGACTTTAGTAACCTATTCAATTACAACTTGTGACTTTTAAAAAAAAAAAGTCTGACAGTCTGTTGTCCGATTGTGTGTACGGGGCATTAGAAATGATGAAAAGCCCATTGCACCCTAATGGTTCATACACACGATCCGAAAAACGGACAAAAAAAATACCGCTTTTGAAGTGATCATATGATAATCTTGATTGTTAGTACAGAGCTTTCGAGAGCCAATCACGATAGTTCATTCGATATTATTCGATCGGACAAACACAAATTTTTCTCTTACAATACCAGATCGTATGATTTTTGTTTAATCAGTACAGTTGTTGTCTGAAATAACAATATAAAGACAAGAGACATTTTGGATTTGCGTAAAAAACACATTAATAACCTCTCCATTTTTAATATGCGACTAGCACTAAAAAAAAATGGATCTTCCGATTTTTCGGATCGTGTAGACAGACCATTTACGAACACCTTCATTTAGCCTTCACCATTGTACACATTTTTTTCAGGATCCTGCTGATTTTCACCTAAAGTTTGGGGAAATTGTAATCTTACTTATCCCTTCTTGACACCATATGCATAAAATATACATAGATTTACAGCCTGTAATGGTGTATACAGCATTGAATAACAATTTTTTTACATGTCCATTACTCTGCACTTTGAGGTTGATTTCCTAAAGTTAAATACACTGTGAACTTTGCAAAGTGCAGTTGCCCTTTGCAAGTGCAGTAGCACCAGAGCTTAGTAAATGAGGCAAGACTTCACTTTGCTAAGAGTACCCTATCACATAAAATAAAAATAAATAAAAAACAGCATTTTTGCTTGCACATGATTGGATGATAGAATTCAGCAGAGCTTCCGCATATTTACTAAGTTGTAGAGAAACTGCATTTGCAGAGTGCACAGTCTTTTTGCCTTTAGTAAATAAACCCCATTGTCATTGCTGAGAACTGAGCAAAATATAATAAATAAAGGGTAATACGCACCCTGAATTATGGCGGACTCTGATGCACCCAAGTGACTTTGACATATCTGAGTTCATTGAACACTGATAAATCTGTCCCTGTGTCCACATGTCAATTATGAACTGGGATTTGGTAACAGGACAATAACCATTTTAAATAAATAGACAGAAATGCAAAATAATAAATAGACATAATGCAAACAGTGTGTTCAGGGCTGCACACCCACACACAGATGTCAAATTGGGAGCAGCGGCTGTATTCCAATTGACACGAATAAGACTGCCTGCACAGTAATGCACAGAACAACCAGACATTTCTTTGTGGGTAAACATGACACAGTACAAAGAAGCTAATACTAAAATAAACGAAACTGACACAAAATATATTTAATTGGTCATATAATGGCCACAGTGTTTATTCAAGGGGTAACCCAAATTTAACACATTCAAATGAACCAAAACCAGCTTTCAGCATAGCATTACATTTTAAACTTAAAGGGGAGTTCCAAGCTGTTTTCAGTAGCTACACAAAGTGTAACAGCTGGCTTTCAATAAACAGACACTCACCTGCTCCACAGTCCAGCGATGCGCCGCCCGGAGACCCACTCCTCTTCCCCCTCTCTGGCTGGCGTCTTCACTGCCGGGCACTCACTGCGCGTGCGCGAACGGCACTGCGCACTGTGAGTGGTCAGACGATCGCCTGGGACCTGTCACGTTCCTACAGAGAGGGGCCGCTGTAGGCGATATGACGTAAGCGGTCCCTGGGCGGAAGGAGGAAGTGGGACAGGAAGTCCCACTCTTACTGAAGCCCCCCAAAAAAATGACATACCAAATGTGTAAAGGAGCGAGGAGTGGTTTTGGGTGGAACTCCGCTTTAACAAAATGATCCAATACCAGATCTCAATCACCATGTCCCTCCACTTATACTGGAAGACGAACCCCTACTGAATAGCACTGTGATATTTAACATAAACGAGAAGAGGGAGGGTGGTTGGTAGCGCAGACCGGTCCTCTTTAGGTGGCTGGCAGCTGCGTCAGAATCCGGCTTTTTATAAACAGCCAGAGGGCGTGAAGAACAGTCCACCAAATTCCTCCAATGTCGGCTTGTTGCTAAGGGAGATTCCACCAATAGAACCTGCAGAGAGAAGGGAGAGAACAGCACAGGCAAAGAGTCCATTGCCCTGTCCCTTGCAGGCCCAGGATAAAGCCAGGGACTGAACAAGGTGCAGTTGAGGTGTGATGAAGCTGAGAAGCATAAAAAGTTTAGGAAAGAGGATCAGTGTAACAGGCCCCCATCAATCTAAGATTATCTCTGGATTATTTTTGCATAAATATAGATGTGCATAGAGTATGGGCCAGATTCAGGAAAGGTTACGCTGGCGGATCGAGTGATCCGCCAGCCTAACTGTGGCTTTGAGCCGGCGTTTCTGTTTTCTGTAACCAGAAAACAAGAAACGCCGGGTTGAAGTTCTGATGCGAGCAGCGTAACTGAGTTTCGCCATCGCATCGTTACTTCAACTTAAAAATGGCGCCGGGGGCGTTCCCGCCGATTTACGCTCAAAAAATATGTTAATGAGCGGAAATCGGCAATTCACGATCGAAATCCGGCGCGACGCAATGACGATACGACGTTTCCGGACGGGATACGCGGCGCATAGATATACCTACATGGGGTTGGAGTATCCTATGTTAGGTATAGGCGTCGTCATCGCGTCGGGAAAAAAAAAAAAAACGTCGCTTGCGTAAAACGGTCATGAATGGGAATGTGACGTCATTGACGTTCATTCACAGATTTTGGAGCATGCGCACGGGGATGTTTTGACACTCGACGCATGCGCAGTACGTTGGCGGCGGGATCGCGCGTAGTTAGCATACTACACGCCCCGTACCCGCTACATTTGAATTCCGCCGGCTCATTTGTGATGCGCTGCCGCAACTTTAGGAGCAAGTGCTTCGTGAATGACAGCACTTGCTCCTAAAATTTCGGCAGCGCAACGCAAATCAGAAGCGTTACTCCAGAGCAAAGATGCTCTGGAATACGTGAATCTGGCCCTATATGTTTTTATATGATTTATATCTTCATTTTTATCTCATTTTGTTTTTACATAATTATCTTTTATGGAAGATCTGGTCAAATAGCCTACCACTGTGTTCTTGTCTCCTTTTCACCTATATGGAGTGTAAAGCCTTAAGGATGTCTTAAAGGATTTGCTCTATCTCAAATATAAAGCTCTCAGCCTCTCTAGTTGAAGGTTCCCTTCATTTCGTATTTCTACCCTTGCTTAAAGTGGTTCTTCACTCTGTTTAAAAAACATTAAAAGTCAGCAGCTACAAATGCTGCAGCTGCTGACTTTTAGAAAAAAAGGTCACTTGCCTATACAAGATCCAGCACCATCCTCACATGGGCTGGTTCTTCGCCAGTCTTCGGGTCCCTGGCGCTGGCATGTTTAGTGTGGGAAGCCGGCTGGGACTGCTTGCGGCTTCACAGCCACCTTGCTACTGCACATACACAAGACACGCTGCTCTGTGTGAATGGTCCTGCAGCCTTCTGGGACCTGTGAAGCTTCCCATAAGGCTGTGGACAGGGAGGAGGGTGTTGAACTTCTGGTGGAATCGCCTAGGAGATTCCATCAAAAGTGAGAGCATGTACCTACCAAAACTAAGTACCTGCTGCCCCCCCCAAAAAAGTTTCAAAAGAAGAGGGGGGGGCATACAGAGGAACTTCCCTGTTAGGCCTCTTTCACACGGGCGGATAGAATGGTGCTTTTAGCTGCGGATTTTCTAGTTTTCTACTGCAGCTGAAAGCACACAATGCTTTCATATGGCTCCATTCACACACTGCGTTTAGCTGCAGTTTCATTACATGCGGTTTGGTGCAGATAGAAAAAATAGGTTTGACTGCGTCCAGGAACGATTTTGCACAGCTATCTGCACATAACTGCAGGTAAACGCAGTGCACTGTGTCAGCTGCGGATAGCAGCGTGAACAAAAGAAAAAACAACAGGAAGCACATCAAGATAAAAACGGTTGCTATGGGGATGACAATAATGGCCAACCGCAGCTAAACGTAGCTGCATGTAAACGCAGCTAATCGCAATGTACAAATGCAGCTGATCGCTGTGCCTGGAGTCTTGAATTTCAAAAGGAAAAAACATGCTTTTAACTGCGGCAGGACAGTCGCCCGTGTGAAAGGCGCCTTAGGGTAAAGTTCTGCTTCAAATACTCCAAAAGAGACTGCCAATAACAATCTGTAAAAATAACTAACAATCCACATTTCCAAAAAATAGAGGCTTAAAAGCCCCCAAAAAAAACCTAACCCTCCAACATTTCACCATATCTTTCATGGCTTCATCAAGAAAGTTCAAAACAATGGTGCCCAAAACGAAACTTCTTAGTGCCCAGTAAAGAAATTAGAATAGCCCTTCTCAAACAAAATGATAATTTATGGACCACTTCCTATAGAGCATTTGAGGAGCATCGGAGGCCACAGGTGCAGTGGAGTTGCTGAGAAGATTGTGGATGAAGCTGAGGAGCTGCAGAGAGTTTGGGTGCAAGTGAGACTAGGCTGGGGAGCAGTGGTGACACAGGCTGCAGGTGCAGGAAGTACAAGGATGGGGTGCAACAGTGATGAGGCTGAGGACATAATGAGGACCAGGCTGGGGGAAAGTGGAGCTAATTCACCCCAGCAGTAGCATTAAAATGCAATGGCTGGTGTGTGGTGGGATCACTGCAGTGCAGATGTGCTTGTACATGTGTTGTACTTTATTGAAATGTCACACTGTGGAGTGCATTCCAGTGCATTTTTGATGCAATTTAGAGCCAGTTCACACCAGATGCAAATAGAAAAAAAATAGAACATGCTGCATTTTTCCTGCAGTAGACTGTACTGCAATGCAGTAAAACGCATCAAAAACACAATGGAGTGCACTGGAAAAAATCAAAAACGCATCAGAAATGCATCTAGAATCGATCTGGTGTGCATAACCCCTTACCAAGTCCAGTAAAGGAAAAATGCATTTCTTTTTCCTAGAACTGGAAAGCCCTGTAACTGCCTGCACCGGTGTGAACAATGCCAGTGGAAGCTATATAACCTACTTTATATGCGCTTTTGATGCAAAAAAAACACACTAGACTGCATGTGGTGTGAACTGGCCCTTAAAGGAGTTTGTAAACCCTTATGTATTTCCACCTTATGTATACATCCTATGCATTAAGGTAAAAAAACTTCTGTCACTGACCGCTACCCAGCCCCCCCCCCCCCCCCCCCATTTGTGAGTCCTGTATTCCCCCGCCGGGGACATGCTCTTCCCCTCTGCCCGTTGTCTCGGCTCTTCATTGGATAAATTGAAAGCAGCACAGCCATTGGATCGCACTGCTGTCAAATTAAATCTGATGACACAGGCTCTGGGGGCGGGGCCGAGTCCTACATTCAGCATCTATGGATGCAAATGCTGGACTCGGCAGCGCACCCGCAAGGTAACTCCCCAGGTGAGCGCTTCTCCTAGGGGGTTATATGATGCAGGGAGTAGCCACCGAGGGACCCCAGAAGAGGAGGATCGGGCCACTCTGTGCAAAACAAACTGCACAGTGCAGGTAAGTATGACGAAGCCTTACAACCACGTTAAGCTGTGGATGCAACAATGGCTGCGCTGTGGGTGCCGGCTCAGGGTTTAGGATTTAAACAAAAATTTCAGTAGCCCAAGGGCTGTTTGACGTTCCGCTCAATTGGTGACAGCAGTTCTCATTGGAGTTAAAATAGATGAAGCAGTCAGGTGATGCGTCATGTGATGCAGATACGTCAGTAAGGGTAAAATTTGAAAATGCCCATGGTTAGAGGGCATAGAGGAGGCACCAGTGCTGGAATGGAGCAGGTAAGTGTGTGTAGCAAGGGGTTTCTGAGTGATAACTGGTCTGGTCCCCACTATGGCAGAATGCTTTCCCCTCTGCACTGGTTGGACACTATAGGGATTGATTTATTAAAGAGCAAGAAAATGTTCACTTAGCAAAGTTAATGTTCACTTAGCTTAGTCAGTAAGATAAGATGTGTACTGTTCACCAATCAGCCAATCAAGCTAAGAAAAAAAATCTATTTTGCACACGATTGGGTATTCAAAAGGCATACCTGTTAATGTCTGATGCATTAAAGTGGTATTAAACCCAAAAGCAAACATATTTCCCAAAACTAGTGGCGCTTTACCGCCGACGCTCCCACCGCCCCAGTGGGAAAGTAGCCTAAAGCCTTTATCTTTATCCCAAAAGGAAAAAATAAATGTTTGCTGCAATTGCATATAAAGTGTTAGCTGGAGTTTGGCTTCAATTTGTTAGTGTATCTATATTTGCTAGGAACATCTAATGCTCCCCTTCCCCCAGGTTGACAATGCTGCTGTCCAATTGTGCCCCCTGTGTTCCTTCATTCAGAGTGGCCATCATTGGTTTGTGCAGCCTATTACATTAGGGTGTGCACTCCAGAGCACAAACACACATGCATGTATATCAGCAGAGCAAGTAGACTGTGTCAGTAGAGTAGAGACTGGTGTCAGTAGGGCACTGGACGGTGTCCGTAGTTTTTTATTTTTATTATTATTGTATTATTTTTTACAATTGTATTTTTTTATAATTTTTTACAATATAATTTTTTATTATTTTATTACAATTTTTTAGGAGCCCCATTGGGTCTAAACAGACCCCTGATGTCTCACTTTTGAGACAGAGAAAGGGATTGAGGACAGATTCCCCAGTGCCTTTCTCTGCAGCCTCAGCTGCACTGAACAGTGAATGAACAGTGAATGAATGGGAAGTGCTTCATACACTGAAGCTTAGGAAACATAGTTTAGTATGCTGCAGTTAAGAATGTACAGATCACTCACTGTGTTCTTTCAGAAAAGGAAGGGGCCGGTAAATTAAATTTTTTACTAGTCCATTCCCCCTGCTCTGCATTCTGAAACATCCCCGCAGCAACCAGCAGGTGATGAGGGAAGCTGGCAGCACTGAGACAGGGGGTGCCCGAAACCAGGGTGAATCGGCACAGCATTGGGTGAATAGGGTGTGACCAGGCACATCCGGCACACCCTGTGCACACACATATGGTGATCAGCAGGATCATCAGGTGAAATGAGAAAGAAAAAAAGTCTAAAAATAGAAAACAAATGCAGCCACCACATCTAATGATTGGTAAGCTGCAACATATTACATTTTTGGATTTGAGTTTAATACCTCTTTAAGACAATGAATTAAATTTGAATGGGGTGCCAATGCACAAAGATAGACCAAAAACAATCATGTAGTATTTTATCAGATGCCGAGCACAACAAGTACATTACTGTGCATTGTGGTGTAATGTAATGCAAATGTGTTGGAGCTGTTCTGTCTTAGTACTGGGGTGCAATTAAAAATGTATGGCACCATCCTTCTGGACGCCAGACCCATATGCCCTAAAATAAGTGACTACACTAGATTTTAATGGGCACAGACCGCACACAACACATAACTACCCATTCTGCTTTCCACACAAGGCCTGTCTCCTGACTTATGGAGGCAACTGGTCTCCTGGGCAAATTTTACCCTTGCGCAAGGCGAAGCTACCATCACTGGAGTAGGCAGATTACTTATCTGCCACAAAGGGAACCGCTGGTGCTGCCGACAATAGCCGGTGGCACCATATGGACTGATGCTTTATATCTCTCTGAGCTTTTATTCTAGATTTGCACTATATTTAGCTTTTTGTTGCATGTCACAAAGTGGAAGCAGGATATGCTTGTCTGGCCAATCCAAGACTTTACAGCTCATCTGGAATCACATCTACTCCCAGTATTTTCCTTGAATAGGCCTGAATAAGGGAGTGAAGAGACCATGCTACATTTACCAGGGGGTTGGAACATGATTCATGATGAGAAGAGTCCATTGTGCACACAGGTGACCTACAGTGTGAGCAGAATTAAGACATTGTGTTCCTCTGGATCTTCCTGATCCTCAAGGAAGAACCACAAAGGGAATTTATGCATTATGTCATTAGCAAGCCTGGAGTGTTAACTATTAATTGTCTCCATGGATTGCTTTTGGGAGCCGCTGGAACCTGTGGTCCTTTTCTAAAGCTTGTCATAGCATTTATTTATGGCTATCCACAGCTTTATTAACTACTTCAGCACCGGAAGAATTTACCCCCTTCCTTACCAGAGCACTTTTTGCGATTCGGCACTGCGTCGCTTTAACTGACAATTGCGCAGTCGTGCGACATGGCTCCTGTTTTTCCCACAAATAGAGCTTTCTTTTGGTGGTATTTGATCACCTCTGCGGTTTTTATTTTTTGCGCTATAAACAAAAATAGAGCAATAATTTTGAAAAAAAACAAACATTTTTAACTTTTTGCTATATTAAATATCCCAAAAAATATCCCCTAAAAAAACAATATTTTCCCACAGTTTAGGTCGATACATATTTTTGGTAAAAAAAATCACAATAAACGTTTATTGATTGGTTTGCGCAAAAGTTATAGCGTCTACAAAATAGGGGACAGATGTATTACATTTTTTTTTTACTAGTAATGGCGGCGATTTGCAATATTTATTGTGACCGTGACATTGCCATGGACATATCAGACACTTTGACACATTTTTGGGACCATTCACATTTATACGGCGACTAGTGCTATAAAACTGCACTGATTACTGTGTAAATGTGACTGGCAGGGAAAGGGTATACACAGGGGGCGCTGAAGGGGTTAAATATGTTCCCTAGTGAGTGATTCTAACTGTAGGCGGAGGGGACTCACAAGGGGAGGAGACTGATGTGTTTTCCTCTGTACTGGGAACACACATCGGTTTCCTCACCGCTGACAGGACGTGAATCTGTGGATCTGTGTGTGAGCCGCTTCTCCCCCCTCCTCCTGCTGCTATTAGTAGGCATTTTAACTAGTACACTAGTACAGCCAGCCCCTCTCTTGTATCCAGACATAACAGGTAGTGTGTGTGTATGTGGAAAATTAAGCTTCTATATATCTTTTTTGCAGATCTCTTCAGGCTGGTCACGTGATTCACATCCACTCTTCGTCCCAACTAAGAGCTACAGGGGGAGGAGCCGAGTGGCCAGCACAGCGGTCACATGACTGATGTCAGCCAGAGACTTCGGCTCCTCCCGCTGTAGCCCTGGATCGGAATAGAAGAGCAGGCGGGAGTCACGTGACCGGCCTGAAGATATCTGCAAAAAAGGTATATAGAAGCTTCATTTTCCACATACACTTACACTGCCTGTTATATTGAATACAAGAGAGGGGCTGCAGAGTAATACAAATATCCTTCTTTTCAGGTGGCGATTCTGTGCACCATAGAATGATCACAGTGGCGTACATATTTACATATGTAAACACCGTTCAAACCACACATGTGAGGTATCGCTACGTGCGTTAGAGCTCCAGCAATAATTCGAGCACTAGACCTCCTCTGTAACTCTAAACTGGTAACCTGTAAAAAAATTAAAGCATCGCCTTGGAGATTTTTCAGTATGAAGTTTGGCGCCATTCCATGAGTGTGCTCAATTTTAAAGCGTGACAAGTTAGATATCTATTTACTCGGCGTAACGTCATCTTTTACATTGAACAAAAAAATTGGGCTAACTTTACTGTTTTTTGAATGTAGTGAAGAAAAAATTCAAAGGAGCAAGATGGAACATTTCTTTTGAAGAGACACATTTTTAACAGTGTATGTGGTTTTCATTCAGGAAGAAACATTCATTACAATATTGAACGTTAAAAGCAAACGACCTTAACTACTTTTGAATGACATTCATAAAGCTTTGTAGGCATTAAGGAATGTACTGATGATTTTTTATATAGACTTTTGTGTGAAAATCTACCAGTGTATGGCCAGCTTAATTGTAAATTAAATCAGCCAAATTTGCCCACCCTATGAATAACCTATTGTTAGTAAAAGCCTATGTGATCTTTGGTGATGTGTGTGGCTGCTGTAATATTAGGGGACCTCTGCAGTTTTAATTTTTAGTTATGAGTTTTGAGTTTGAACCTGATTAATATATTTTTAAACTTATCTGTGTGGCAATGTAACTAATGGTGTGACCTTCACGTTTCCTGCTTAATTCATGTCAAATCCATCTCTGTGACAAACAACACTGCTGATAAATGTTTCCCATTGTTGGAGTATACAAAGTGCTATTTATTTCTAAGCTTATTTAAGAGATGTGGAGGTAACATGGCCACATATATAGGCCGTATTCACATAGAGATGCTCTTGTGCAGCAGTGCATCACCTCAAAAACATACATTTGAGGAATGAGACATTCTATTCACATATATGCAGAACATATATAAATTGTAGCGTTACCCCCATACCCCATAGGTGCTTCTGAGTGTTGTGGTCTGTCTCTCACCCTGCATAGAAAGGCACACAGTTCTCATACACCCTCAGTCAGAAAACCAGTTCTCAAACTGTGTTTGTATTTTTATTGGGGGAAATAAACTTGGTTGGGGATTGTGGAGATATGGGATGCTCACTTAATTAAATAAATAAAGAATTGGGACTTTAAACTATGTACAGTTTCTGTTTATACACCTCTTTAAGTCCAGCTCCAGCACATCACTTGGTTACACTTCCTTATTTCCAGGACCAGCTAGCATGGAAATCCAGGCCTGACACTGGCTCAGCCAGGCCCAGAGCAAATGCCCTTTGCAGGCAGGGTCCGCGGGCCCCTTTGGTGTAGCAAAGAATGTAGGTAGTCCTAGTCCTAGCTGTCCATGTGGCTACTGATCACGGTTCCACATCTCCAGGCCCTGCCAGCCCTTCTGTCTGCAGCTGCCTCTCTCCACCCATCCCAGACTGCATGCTCCCAGTCCTCTCAGGCCGCGTACACACGATCGAACATGTCCGCTGAAACCGGTCCGCAGACCAGTTTCAGCGGACATGTTCGATCATGTGTACGGCCTATCAGACCATTTTCCAGCGGACAAAAGTTTCAAAACATGCTTTAAAACTTGTCTGCTGGAAACCTGTCCGTCGGACAGGTTCGATGGTTAGTACACGAAATCATCGGACCAAAATCCCGCGCATGCTCAGAATCAAGTCGACGCATGCTTGGAAGCATTGAACTTCGTTTTTTCATCACATCGTTGTGTTCTACGTCACCACGTTCTGGTCCGAGGGGATTTTGGTCCGATGGTGTGTACGCACATCAGACCAACAGACCACTTCAGCCTGGTCCGATGAAAACGGTCCGTCGGACATGTTTCATCGGACATGTCTGATCGTGTGTACGCGGCCTCAGGCGCGCAACCTCAGTCCTCTTGACTGTGTGTCACTTAGCAGCCATCCTGGCTGCGACTTGTTGTTCCTCCCTGGAGACTTGCCTGTCATTGCTCTGCTGCTGTTCTCTCCTTGCTCCCATGCCACCTGTCCAGGACACCTCTGTATGATGTAAAAGGTCCTGTCTGCACCCAAGCCCAGGCCCTAGGTAACCCCCCCCCCCCGACTGGGGAGCTCCCTTCTGACCACGACAGCCTAGCACTCCATCTCCAGCTTCCACCTAAACAACTCCACCCTAGCTGGGCTGACCCTAAGTGTTTGAGGGGGCCAATGTCAATCTGCCAATCTAGGTTGGGGATTGGGTCAGGGCTCCTCAGAATACTCCATGCACCTCCACCTCTCTTCTCCTTCATTTCCAAGATTCCAGCATGTAGTAGTGGGAGTCCTCAGTGATGCTGCCTGTGAGTCACTCCCAACCCAGATCAAAACACACACAGGCCTGGGTGCCTGCTTAAGTTTTCCTAACCTAACTAAAAAAAACTATCTGTACACATCTAGCAACCTATATGAACAAAATAATATAAGCAAAAAAGTTTAAACACGGAGGCAAAAAGTCTGCAGAAATTAATACCACTGCTGGTTAAAAAGTATTAAAACGAAAACCTCAAAAGTATCACTTTAACAGCTGTTTTTCACAAAAAAAATCTGAACAGTATCTTAAAAAGAGGATAATATTATCTCAACCACTGATAACTGTTAAAGTGAATAACATTGATTACCTCATTATAATGTCGTCTGATAGTGAGTGGGATATATTAAGCAGCGTTGTGTTGGAAGCATAAAAACGGGCACTTATAACGATTTTTGGGACTTTTTCAAGGGCCAAATGGTAATGAATAGATGGGGTCAGAGCAACTTCAAAACTGCAGTTCTAGGATGTTCCTGGTCTGCAGTGGTCTGACAAAAAGGTGTCAGGACACACAGAGCATCGTAGTTTGTTGGGTATGGGGCTGCGTAGCCACAAAACAGTCAGGGTGCCCAATGCCCATGCTGACCAGTGTCCACAGCCAAAAGGGCCTACAATGGGCACTTGAACAACTGGACCACAGAGCAATAGAAAAAGGTGGCCTGGTCCGATGAATTCTAAAAATGGTTTGAGGAACACAACAGTGAGTTTGAGTTGTTGACTTACCCTCCAAATTCTCCAGATCTCAATCCATCGAACATCTGTGGGATGTGCTGGAAAAACAAGTGTGATCCATGGAGGCCCCACCTTGCAACTTACAGAACTTAAAAGATCTACTGGAGTCCTTGCCTCAATGGGTTATGGTGGGCGGGCATAATGATATGGCTGATACAGTGTAGATGCAGCAACAGTGAGAAGAAAAAATGGTGAAAACAGAATTTAATGAAAAAAATGAAACTATTTTTGATAGGTTTAACCACTTCCCATTCCGCCTATTGACTTATGACATCCACAAGGTGGCTCTGCCATCCTGAGTGGACGTCATATGATGTCCTCAGGCCTCCTGACCGATAGGGTGCGCGTGCGTACCGCAGCCGCCGTGCGTGTGCCCACCGTGTCACAATGTTTGCCAGGTACCCGCGATCGGCAGTTACAGAGCCAGGGACGTGGATCTTTGTGTGTAAACACAGAGATCCACGTCCTGTCAGGGAGAGGAGACCGATGGTGTGCCCCTTGAACACAGGGACACCGATCAGTCACCTCCCCCAGTCAGTTCCCTCCCCCAACAGTTAGAATCACTCCCTAGGGCACACATTTAACCCCTTGATCACCCCCTAGTGTTAATCCCTTCCCCGCCAGTCACATTTATACAGTAACCAGTGCATATTTATAGCACTGTTCGCTGTATAAATGTAAATGGTCCCAAAAAAGTGTCGGATCTGTCCGCCACTATTTTGCAGTCCTGACAAAAATCACAGATGACCAAAATTACTAGTAGAAAAAAAAATGTCATAAATCTATTCCTTATTTTGTAGGCGCTATAACTTTTGCGTAAACCTATCACTATTTGCTTATTGCTATTTTTTTTACCAAAGATATGTAGAAGAATACATATCGACCTAAACTGAGAAAAAAAAAATTTTTGTTTTTGTTTTTTTATATGGGATATTTATTATAGCAAAAAAGTAAAAAAATATTGTGTTTTTTTTTCAAAATTGTTAGTCTTTTTTTGTTTATAGCACAAAAAATAAAAACCACAGAGATGATCAAATACCACCAAAAGAAAGCTCTATTTGTGGGGGGGAAAAAAGACGTAAATTTTGTTTGGGAGCCACGTGCAATTGTCATTCAAAGCATGATAATGCTAAAAGCTGAAAATTGGCCTGGGCAAGATGGGGGTGAAAATGCCAGGTATTGAAGTGGTTAGTTAAACCTTTTGGGATTAGGACCTAGTTTAACCCAGCTATGTACATTCTAAATAGTATTATTATAATACAGGATTTAAATAACACTAATGCCGCGTACACACGATCACTTTTTGTGATGAAAAAAAACAACGTTTTCAAAAACGTCATTTAAAATGATCGTGTGTGGGCAAAACGTCATTTTATGTCTTCAAAAAAACGACCAAAAAAAATTCGAACATGCTTGAATTTTTTGTGTCGTTTTTCAAAATGTAATTTTTTGTGTCATAAAAAGTGATCGTGTGTGGGCAAAACGTCATTGAAAACGACGTTTTTAAACCCGCGCATGCACAGAAGCAAGTTATGAGACGGAGCTTCAATGGAACAGAGTGCCATCGAACGTGGTGTACATCACCACGCTTTGCTAGAGCATTTTGGAAAAACGATGGTGTGTACGCAACGTTGTTTTGGGAAATGAAGTTTGAAAAACGTCGTTTTGTTTCGTCACATAAAACGTCGTTTTTTTTCATCACAAAAAGTGATCGTGTGTACACGGCATAACAGTTTGTGCTACACTTTACAAAATAAAGGTAGACAGTACAGTTATAATACAATTCAAAACAAGAGAATAAGGAGGGTTTTGTCATGAGAGCTTACACTCAATGAAGGCCAAGTGATACAGAAGGCAGAAACTGTGTCGGAATAAGTTGTTAAAATGACATTTGTTAGGTACAATACCCATACACGTGCAAGAGAAATAGGAGACAATGCATTTTTGACTCCAAATACAATATTATTATCCACACTGAGCATTCTTTAGTCCTCAATATACATAAAAGTAGGTGTGGGTGTGTGTGTGTTGTGGAACCCTAACCAAACTTTTTGGGCTATAGTTGGATAGGTTGAGAACCTCTATTAGGTTTTTAATAATGCAGATCTGTACTCACCTTCTACCCAGCTCTGCAGTGTCCTGGAGATCCCTACTGGCCGCTGTCACCTTTGGCTGGTCAGCTTCCAAGTACCAATTTTCAGCCATTTTTATTGGCCTAGCCGAGGTGATGTCACTCATTCATCTTGGTATTGCCAATATTGTACACTGAGCTGCACCTATGCACCTCAGTGTACAGTGTAATCATAGGTGTGCACAGCCTATTGCATTAGGGTGTGCACCCCAAAGCTCAAACACATATGCATGTACAGTATGTGCATGTGTATATATACTGATGGTGTTAATAAGGTAGTGGACGGTGTTAGTACTTTTTATTTTTATTTTTATTTAATTTTTATTTTTTTAAATATACATATATATTATTTTTTTATATTTTAGGGGCCCCATTAGAGGGCTTTAGTGAAATATCAGGGGTCTAAACACTGGGAATATGCACCACATGGGGTGATTAGGGTGTGCCCAGGCACACCTGGCACACCCTGTGCGCACGCCTATGAGTGTAATGAAGTAACTTTAATGCAGAAGAGACATGGGGGGTGATTTACTAGAACTGGCACGCACAGAATCTGGTGCAGCTGTGCATAGTAACCAATCAGCTTCTATGTTTTATTTGAAAAGCTTTGTTGAACAAACTGAAGTTAGAAGCTGGTTAGTTAAGTTGGAAGTTAGTATGCCACTTTTTATTTTTATTCTTTGGTAATATTATTGGGGAGATTGTAGTAATTTACTGTCACTGAGAGAGAGGGGGGTTTCAGAGGTGTAAAAATGGTTTTGATGGGGCCCTCAGTGACATTCTCTCTGACATACGACAATGTCAGCTGAGACAATTGTGTAATTGATGCTAACATAAAGTTTGGTAATGTTAGGACATGCAGCTGTTAACAAGGCAATATACTACTAGGGAGCAGCACTGTGGATTGAAGTTACTAGAGAAGAGCAACAGTGCAGCTAGCTACTCAGTAGCTCACAAGCATATTTCAGCATCAACTGATCTCTGCCAGAGTATAAAATCGTTGGTGTCAATTTAATCTTCCCAGTCAGTAAACACAAGTGATCCTATGCACCGCTACTTTATAAACTTAAAAGAGACGTTTTTAGTCATACTCATCTAGGTGGATGCATCATTAGTCTGATGCTGCATCTGTCCCCTGGGGCCTCTATCACTTGGTTCTTACAGCTCCCCGAGTAGAGAGCTGCTGACTGTCAGTCATAGCTCTCTGCTCTACCCCCCGTGCTCAGTGGAGTGCTAGACTGTTTAGGGGGCCTGGAGCGGCCGGCTCAGGCTCTCAGTAGCTCGCTGAGAGGCTGAGCGGGGTGTCGGTCCAGGGATCTGGCCAGATCCCCACTCTATGGCCGTGATGAGGTGGTGCCTGGACTGTCTCTGAGACGTCAGCAGAGAACACACTTCCGTACTCTGTCTGCAGAAAACGGTTTTACACACAATCCCGGTGGCTGCAGTACAAATACACGCACATGCCTACAGTTCCTAATAGAAAATGATCACCAGATGCAAAACATGTGAATACCTCCTACCGTGTTTCCCCGAAAATAAGACATACTCCTAAAATAAGCCGTAGCAGGATTTCTAAGCATTTCCAAAATATATGCCAAATAAGACGTAGTGATGGGCGTGACTATGCATAGCGGTGCATAGCGGTAAACAATACGTGATAGGCGTATGTACCGTAGTGTACTGGTGCGGAGCTGTAAAGAAGTCGTGCAGCCCTTCTTATCTGCTCCATCGTGACAGCTGCTACGGTATCTCTAGGTGACTGGAGAGGTGTCGGCAGCCCCATCAATAAGGTCAGCTCCCCCTGTCAGGTCCCGGTGAAAGTGAAAGTAAAAAGTGAAGTGAGGAGCAGGACGCTCTGTCCTCAGGGGAAGAAGTAAAGCTGCTCCCCAGCACTGACCAGCAACAGTCTCTCACCCCGCACAAACACCAGGAGATAGGGGGAAAAGCTTCAGCAAACAGTCTGCTACTGAGCCCAAAAAGATCATCCCAGCTCCACTGTGCAGATCCCTGATAAATAAGCCACATCAGCACATCAGCTTTACTGGCCTATCTCTGCTTTTCGCTTTCTGTACAACCAGACAAGAAAAGTGCAAAAAAATAAATACAAATAAGACATACCCTGAACATAAGCCATAGTGTGTTTTCTTGAGGAAAAATAAATATAAGACGGTGTCTTATTTTCGGGGGAAACGCGGTAAAGGGTGCACGCAGGGCCGGCCATACCATGGGTCCCAGGCAGCACTTTGAGAGGGGCAGCTCGTTTCTATTTACCCAGCAAATTGACAACCAAGATTTTTTCCCAGCTGTTTTGTGTGTCATGATGACAACTGCCCACTGTCCGCTCCGCCTGCCCCTATACTACCCTAGACAACCCCTATACTGCCCTGGCATGTCTATATACTACCCTAGGCTGTGTATTTGCTACCCCAGCCTGCCCCTATACTGTATAAGCCTGTCCATATACTACCCTAGCATGCCCCTATACTGCCTTAGCCTGTCCACATACTACCCTGGCTTGTCTATATACTACCATAGCCTTGTCCTTATACTACCATAGCCTGTCTATATACTGCCATAGCCTGTCAATATACTGCCCTAGCCTGCCCCTTTACTGCCCTAGCCTGCCCCTATACTGCCCTAGACTGCCCCTATACTGTCCTAGCCTGCCCATAAACTGTCCCAGCCTGCCCATTGGAATTTAATATAATGGTTTGTAATATAATTTTGCATATAGACAAGGTGACGTTGCATGTAAATCTGACTTCCTGATAAATATAATTTTAGTTGTAATTATCATGATATAAAATAATAGATGTGGGGGCCTTTTGGTGGTCTTGGGCCAGCCCTGGGTGCAGGTTTAAGAGATATTCATGTTACCTACAGGTAAGTCTTATTATAAGCTTATCTGTAGGTAAAAGCGACAAAGCAGAGTTTACTACCACCTTATGATGGTCCGCACTCTATGACAATGGAAAGGATTTGATCCTATGAATTTCAGAACACTCTTCAGCCTGGCAGCTTTAGAAAAGTGAAGTTCTCAAAGGAGGGATTTAGAGTATACTAAAGGCAAAACATTTTTTTTTTCCATTTGGATAGAGGAGAGAGGGATTAGAATGCCAGTCAAGTTTTATTTCTGTCTGTGCTTCCATTAGGGAGATTAACCCTCTGTATTTGTCCTGTTTACAGGCCCGTCGCTACAGGACAGGCAAAACAAACAACTGCCCCGAGCTGGCCTTGGGCCCCCAACTTCCCCTTCCCAGGCTGTAGCATGGCCGAGCTCCTCTTCCTTCCTCCTGGAGTCCTGTCAGTCCAGCCGGGTACTGCGCATGGTACAGGAGATTCAGTTTCCTGTTCCCGGCCGGACTGACAGGATGTGCACACTGAGTGCTCACTTCCTTTCAGTCCAGCCGGGAACACAGGAAACTGAATCTCCTGAAAAGCGCGGTACCAGGCCCGGCCCGGGCACTATCTGATAGGTGACTGGGGACCCATAATGATAGAACACCGGACTGACAGGAGGAAGAGGAGCTCGGCCACGTTACAGGGTAAGACAGCCTACAAGGAAGACAAGGAGGGTGAGAATAGAAAAACATAGGGACTAGGGGGGGAGTAAGAACATGTGTGTAAAAAATGTGTGTAGCACTAACGTAGGCTATTGCGTGCGGGGGAGGTTGCTTGGGGGCCCCCATTTTACATGGGGCCCCCAAATTCCTTCAAACAGCCCTGCCTGTTTATCATTATCATCAAAGGAGAAAGGGAAAACCAATCCCAAATTTGGAGTTGTCCCCAGTACAGGATAATAAAGGAAATCTTCCAATGGAGACACTAGTACTGGTGACACCCAGGAATTTCCCCTCTTTTTCTGTTTTGGCCAAGGGGTAAGAAGTGAAGGAAAATCTCTCCAATGGCAAAAAGAAAAAAAACTCTAGGGATTATAACCCTCCCTTACGCTAAAATGTAAAGAAAATGCCTTTACTTGTATTTTAACTTTCCTCTAACTATCAAAAGAGGAAGATAGCACAGGCTGCACGCACCGTTGTGATGTACAAGCAATCTGATCTTCATTTTACTGCCATATTTGACAAGTGCGGTGAAGTCTTTCTGCAGCATGCACACGCCAAAAAAAACACAATGTACACACGGTGTAAGAGTCATTTTTTATACTGTCAGTTACAATCATCAAGTCATTTCAGGGTAAATAAAATCTTGACACGATTAACAAGTGGGTACCTGCTGTGCCATTTATCTGAAATCTTTTGCATCTTGTCAGGACCGATCCTAGGGTCACAGGCGCCTGGGTGCAGAAATATTTCTGGCGCCCCCACATGGGCGTCGTCATTTTACCAACTCCTCCCCTTTACAAATGTTTCTATGGCAATGACGCAACCACAGAGATGCTCCCCCACAAAGTCTTTTTTAACCTGGGATCCTTACATGATCTCTTAACAATAAACAAAATACAGGACGAGAAGCAGAGTACTTTATTGGGACCTGAAGGGGGGCCTCTGTGATGGACACAGAGAGGGCTTCTGTTAGAGTGTCTGTTAGATGTTCGGCGCCCCCACCTCTGCAGGCGCCTGGGTGCAATGCACCCTGTGCACCCTGCCTAGGATCGGCCCTGCATCTTATACATAGATATCAACTGTCCCAGATTTACAAATCCAGCAGTCAATTTACCCTTCCCTACTCCACAAACATAAAGTATTTTTGGGTAAATTCTTAAATTATAAAGTGTTTGGACACTTGCATACAGGTTATCTATAACTACATGTTATAAATTGAGTTGCAGTTCAGTGAGTAAAATAAGTATTTGATCTTCTACCAACCAACAATAACTCTGTCTCCCACACACTGGCTACAATATGTGCTCATGTGATACACAGATTAGTCCTGTCAATTTAATAAGGTGCTCCTAATGATATCTTGTTATGTGTATAAAAGACACCGGTCCACAGAATCTCTTTCTTCAATTCCATCCCACCATCATGGGCAAGACCAAAGAGCTGTCAAAGGACATCAGGCACAAGATTGTTGACCTGCACAAGGCTGAAATAGGTTATGCCCCGTACACGTGATCGAAATTTCCGATGGAAAAAGTCAGACAGACTTTTTTCATCAGAAATTCCGACCGTGTGTATGCCCCATCGGATTATTTCCATCGGAAATTCTAAGGAATTCCATCTGAGTTTAGATAGAGAACATGTTCTCTCTTACACCGATGGAATTTCGATGTGATTTTGGTCGGACAAAGGTCCGATCATGTGTACAGAGCTTTACAAGACCATCAGAAAGAATCTTGGTAAGAAGACAACTGTCAGGCCGCGTACACACGACCGGTTTCCTCGGCAGAATTCAGCAAGAAACTCGATGGGAGACGTATTCTGCCGAGGAAACCGGTCGCGTGTACACTTTTCGCCGAGAAACCCGCCGAGGAACTCGTCGAGCCAAAAAGCGCACATGTTCTCTATTTCCTTGATGGGCAATGGGAAAATTAGGCTCGACTAGTTTTTTAACTGCCGAACAAGGAACTTGGCGGGAGAAACGATGTGTTTCGCCCGACGAGTTTCTCGGTCGTGTGTACGCGGCCTCAGAGTGATTATTCGCAAATGGAAGAAATACAAACCAACCATCAATCGCTCTCTGTCTGGAGCTCCATGCAAGATTTCGCCTCATGGGGTAAGGATGATCATGAGAAAAGTGAGGGATCAGCCCAGAACTACACGGGAGGAGTTTGTGAATGATCTCAAGGAAGTTGGGACCACAGTCACCAAACAAACCATTGGTAACACAATACATCCCCATGGATTGAAATCCTGCAATGCCCGCAAGGTCCACCTCCTTAAGAGGGCACATGTACAGGCCCCTCTGAAGTTTTCCAATAAACCTCTAAATAATTTAGAGAAGGATTGGGAGAAAGTGCTGTGGTCAGATGAGTCCAAGATTGAGTTCTTTGGCATTAACTCAAATCTCTGTGTTTGGAGGAAGAAAAGTGCTGATTATGACCCTAAGAACATCATCCCTACAGACAAGCACGGAGGTAGAAACATTATGCTTCGTAGCAGTTTCTCTGCTAATGGTACAGGCCAAATTTGCTGCATTGAGGGGGCAATGAACAGGACCATATATTGTAATATTTTGGATGAGAACCTTCTTCCCTCAGCCAGAACACTGAAGATGGGTCATGGATGAGTCTTCCAGCATGACAATGACCCAAAACATATCGCCAAGGCAACAAACGAGTGGCTCAAGAAGAAGCACATTAAGGTAATGGAGTGGCCTATCCAGTCTCCAGACCTTAATCCTGTAGAAAATGCATGGAGGGAGCTGAACCTTCAAGTTGCTAAGTGACAGTCAAGAAACCTTAAGTATTTAGATCTGTAAAGAAAAGGGGACCAAAATCCCCCCGAGATGTGTGCAAACCTTGTAACCAACTACAAAAAACGTCTTACCTCTGTGTTTGCCAACAAGGGTTTCTCTACCATGTACTAAGTCATGTTTTGCTTGGGGATCAAATACTTATTTTACTCACTGAACTGCACCACAATCAATTCCTAGTCTATTGGCCAACTGAGGAATAAGCAAGAGAGGAACAGGCAGTTGGATTACAGCAGCAAGAAAAAGGAATTTGGAGATATGGAAGAGTCTGAGCGCATTAGAAGGGACTTTTTTGAGTAGTAAATACATACTTGAATAGAATTGTATTTAAAGTCTGAGTTTAGCGTCAATTTAAAGCGGACCTTCAGTCATTTTTCCAACTTTCCATCTATTAAATCTTCTGCCCTTGTTGTTTGAACTTTGGATAGTAAAACATTTTTTTCCTGCCAGTAAATACCTTATACAGCCTATTTCCTGTTTCTTGTCTGGTAAAAAGCCTAGGCTTATGACATCATGCACAGATCTCTCCCTCACTCTCATGAGAGTTTGCCAGGAAGGGACAGGAGATGAGTCATAAGTGGGCCAATGAGATCTGCAGAGCTGGAGGTGTGCCTCTGTGTGTCTGTGTAAATCCAGGAAGTGAATAAGCAGCAGTTTCAGCTTCCCACAGTTAAAATGGTTGCAGCCAAACTTAGTGGAGGAAGATTTCTGCAGCATATTTGGCAAGTACAGAATCAAAGTATATATAAAATATTATGCAATGTAGTTGGAGGGAAGCTTCAGAAGGACAAAGATGTTTTTATTACAAATTATGTGAGCAGACTGCAGTTCCTCTATATGATACCAAAGTACTTATTTTAGGAACAAATAATGCCTTCTTTTAGCCCAAATGTATACATTGTGCAGTGACAGATGTGTTACTGCATTGTAAAATGTCTGTCACCGCAAGGACACAGAAAACAATTGTTTCCCGTGTGACCTATTCACACTGCAATGCAGCTCGGGCTGCAATAAAATGCACACATGCTGCATTTTGTCGCAGAGCGTCGCACTGCTGTACATTGCCATGCATGAAGCTTGTTAAAAAAAAAGGGAGTCGTGCAATACACTGAATTGTGCACCACACTGCCCCCTAGTGCAGCCGGGAACGCATAGCTGCTGGACAGGTAAAGTGCTCCCGCATCTGTCCTTTCCTGTGTTAAAAGAGCCCTAGTGATATTTTCATTAAAAAAAAAGAATTTAGACAAAAAGCTTCATAATTTTTCTATTTTGATAAGTGTAAGTTAATAAAAAAATAATTTTACTGTAGATAAAAGTATAGTATCCTGTTTGAAACTATACTAACATTATAAATCTGGTACAAAGCATTGCAAGACAATTTACAAATAGAATAACTGTTTTTTTTTTGTTTGTTTTTTTACTTTTTTTTAAATGCTATACTAAAAGAAGTTTAAATAATAGGCCTCATTTATATGGCGGAAAAAAAACTTTTTTTTTATTAATGGATCTGAATGCAGCTGCTTTTTTTTCAATGGGGACATTCACACAGGTGCGTAAAAATGCACTGCATGTACATGATGTATACCATTGAAAAAAAAAGGACAATTATTACTCATTTAAAACTGATCGGTTTACTGATAATTTCTGCAGAAACTTGTTCCTTCCCTAATGATCTGTAACATTTTTATGACCGTGTTACAGCCATGGGAATGGGGCCTTAATGGTTAGGAAAATAGAAATGAACAAAAAAAGTCAACAGGAAAAATAGTCAAAGTAGAATTTCTTTCTTACCTTCAGTCTGGCACAGTTGTCCAGGCTCCACTCCTGTACTGAAATTGCTTAGTCTGATCTCAGTGCACACTGTGAGCTTTTCACAATGTGCATTAGAAGCTGCAGAAGGTCTGCCTTATTTTCTTGCTGGAGGACCCCCAGCATCATTTTACTGTCCCTCACCCTCCTCTTTCATTCACTGGATTTTAGTTCTTTCATTAATAGATGGATGCTCACCATCACATGTGGAAATTCTTAGGCCGCGTACACACGATCGGTCAAAACCGATTAAAACGGACTGAAGGACCGTTTCATCGGTCCAAACCGATCGTGTGTGGGCCCCATCGGTCAGTTATCCTTCGGTCAATAAAAAGAGAACTTGCTATAAAATTTGATCGATGGACACCTGACCGATGGGTCAAAACCGATCGTTAGTATGCAAAAGCATTGGTTAAAAGGCCGCGCATGCTCAGAATCAAGTCGACGCATGCCTGGAAGCATTGAACTTAGTTTTTTATCAGCACGTTGTTGTGTTAAAATACGTAAACATCACTGCGTTCTAATTTAATCGTTTTTTTAACCGATGGTGTGTAGGCACATCAGACCATCAATCAGCTTCATCGGACCGTTCTCATCGGATGGACTGATCATGTGTACGCGGCCTGACAGCTTCCTCATTCGTTATTGGGGAAGTTATGCACAGCATACTCCTGGCCCCTCCCACCAGTTGTGACCTGCCTGCATTGCACAGGGAGGTTCAGAGACGTTCAAAGAGAATGATGTCACTGGGTCTAAAATAAGATACGCAACAAAAACAGAAAGGTTTCGATTGAAATTTTAATTAATATGCTAAAGCAAACATTTATCATATTGCAGATAATTCCTTTTTAGGTGTGATAGCTGTTTTTATTTTATTTTTTTATTTTTAGGCTCTCTTTTTAGTTGGTGATCCAGCCAGTCTGTTGTTTTTAAACAGAACAAGTTCTCCTGAAGTACCAGAGATTAGACAACCCACTAACCCCATACAGGGGTTCCTAAAAAAAAAAACAGCTTTTATTTGTTTATGTAAAACCCTCATCACAAAAGAAAAAAAATTCTGAATACAAACTATTTGCTGGAGTTCAGCTACAATCTTTTAGTGTATTTAAATCTGCTAGTCCATCTAAGGCCTTGTGTAGACTACAGCTGCTAAAACTGCACGTCCTCGTTTATAAGCGTTTTTAAAGGGGAAAAAAATTCTAATTTCCTAACATATATAAAAAAAAAAACCACAAAGTCCAATAGCAACGAACTCTGACCCTCTCACACAAATTTTCTGTCTTCGGGGCATCAGCAACATCAAGAGCATTTTCTCACACATGCTCATGATGGGATTAAAAGTGAAAACACAAAAAATAAGACAGCCAGTGGCGGCCCGCCCATAGAGGGCGCACCCGCGCCGCCTCCCCTATCCATGCATCTGATCTACATATCAATATGGATTCCAATGTGGCGGGGGTGTTTTTTTGAAGCACTTAATTAGAGCCAGATGCTCAAAAATGACTTTAATGCATGCACAGTAGCTTACAAGGCATAGGTAGGGTGTAGCAAGATGGCGGCAACGGCATCGAATGTGACGAGCGCATGCTTGTCGTAGTTGATGACGTCACCACGTTCGTGCCATTCAAAAGAACGGCGGTTCTTTTGAATAGAGTGTCTGTACACTCGGCCTGCAAGAGATTCTTGCCAAGAATCTCGTCAGAAAAAAATATGTTTTTTTCCCCCCGACGAGATTCTGGGCCATGTGTACAGGGCTTCAAGGATCACTCCAAGGTAAAGAAAATTCTCTCTTAGACAGCTGTCATTAGAACAAGTACCTCTATTGAAAACATACCCCTCTATTCCTTTCCCAGCGACATGGCATAATTTGGAATTGTAGCGCACTTCCAGTGCTGGTGACAGAGAGGGTTAATCTCTCCAGCCGGTGACACAATTAGTATTTGTCAGACAGAGGTTCTAACTCTGTTATACTTTATCTAAAACAAATCAATAAGGTCATGTGAAATTCCAAAAGCAATTCATAGAGTACAATAAAAACGATGAAATGGTGGATACACCCTACGGAGTTTTCAGCATTCAATAGCGGTCTTTTAACAACTTTACAAACAGAAATACTGTTTTCACATTATTTATAAAAGTCATAGTGCAGCTGCTTTTTCTGTAGAAATACAGGATAAAGTTTAAACACTTCCGTCTTGTTAATCTTATCCCTCAGCTTGTACTTTTACCTGAATCATGGACTTCCCAGCAGATCAGACGGTCTAGATCAATCAGTGGCAGGGCCGGACTGGGAATAAAAACCAGCCCTGGAAATGATTTCCTACCAGCCCCATAGCATTATACAGACAGATTTCTCACCGCTCCAGGTGAGCCCCGTGTGCAATCAAGGGTTGTTGAACCACCAAGGTGCTGGCAATGCTAATGATAGCAAATGGAAGGACGAAGACTGGACAGCCGCACTCCAAAATTACTTAAAATAAGTTGTCTTTTATTTTCAACTGTACACACAGTCACTGCAATCAACAAAATACAGTATGGCCGACGCGTTTCGCACTTACAGTCAGTGCTTAGTCATGGCTAATAGCCATAGCATTATACCAGCCCAACATCATAACATCATGCACTTTGCCGGCAGTATAGCTGCGGTGCCTATTTATTTCAATGGGCAGGAGCGGCTCTTTCAGGGCACTTTGCAGGCGCTATCTTTAGCGTTATATCACCTGCAAAGCGTCTCAGTGTGAAAGGGGTCGAACTCTGATATAAAGGTGGGCACGGGTGACCAGAGACCACACTTATATCAGAGTCCACTGCATTCCCCTTTACATCAGAGTGCCCCCTTGCACTGTAAGGTTGAATCCTGCAGACTATGGGAATGTGGGGAGGACTCTGGTGACCAGAGACCACCTAACGCAGAAAGTGAACACTAAGGTAAGCGGGTTTACTGATGTAAGGGGAACCTTTAGATCAGTGCCCCCTTACAATATTGTATTGACACCCCCCCCCCCCTCCTCAGACTGGCCTGGCGGTGCTGTCACTGACCTCCTTTCGGGTGCACCATGCGTGGCTCAGTCACTCGTCTCCATCTTGGTCCCATAGTTTCCTCTCCACAGTCAATACATGTCTGACTTTTCCCATGAACCCCCATCCTGGCAGCACTCCCACTTTCGACTCCTCTTCAGATCTGATATAAGACAAGAGATGGTCAGAGGCTGCGGATGGTACAGGGGAAATCAAAAGCTGCAGAGGAGGGGACAGGAGGTCAGAGGCTGCAGAGGGGGAGCAGGTGGTCAGAGGCTGTGCGGAGGGGACAGTTCATAGGCTGCAGAGGGGGGACAGGAGGTCAGAGGCTGCAGAGGGGGGGGCAGGACGTCAGAGGCTGCAGAGGGGGAACAGGAGGTCAGAGGCTATGGGGAGAGGACAGGTCATAGGCTGCAGGGGGTCAGATGCTGCAGAGGAGGAACAAGAGGTCCGAGGCTGTGGGGAGGGGACAGGTCATAGGCTGCAGAGGGGGGGACAGGTGGTCAGAGGCAACAGGGGGGGGCAGGAGGTCAGAGGCTGTGGGGAGGGGACAGATCATAGGCTGCAGAGGGGGGGACAGGAGGTCAGAGGCTGCAGGGGGGGGCAGGAGGTCAGATGCTGTGGAGGGGGGAACAGGAGGTCAGAGGCTGCAGAGGGGGAACAGGAGGTCAGAGGCTGCAGAGGGGGAACAGGAGGTCAGAGGCTGTGGGGAGGGGAGAGGTCATAGGCTGAAGAGGGGGGGACAGGAGGTCAGAGGCTGCAGGGGGGGCAGGAGGTCAGATGCTGTGGAGGGGGGAACAGGAGGTCAGAGGCTGTGGAGGGGGGAACAGGTCAGAGGCTGCAGGGGGGGCAGGAGGTCAGAGGCTGCGGAGGGGGGAACAGGAGGTCAGAGGCTGCGGAGGGGACAGGTCATAGGCTGAAGAGGGGGGGACAGGAGGTCAGAGGCTGCAGGGGGGTAGGAGGTCAGAGGCTGCGGAAGGGGGAACAGGAGGTCAGAGGCTGCGGAGGGGGGAACAGGAGGTCAGAGGCTGCGGAGGGGGGAACAGGGGGTCAGAGGCTGCGGAGGGGGGAACAGGGGGTCAGAGGCTGCGGAGGGGGGAACAGGGGGTCAGAGGCTGTGGGGAGGGGACAGGTCATAGGCTGCAGAGGGGGGGGCATGTCATAGGCTGCAGAGGGGGGGACAGGAGGTCAGAGGCTGCAGGGGGGGCAGGAGGTCAGATGCTGTGGAGGGGGGAAAACAGGAGGTCAGAGGCTGCAGAGGGGTGACAGGAGGTCAGAGGCTGTGGGGAGGGGACAGGTCATAGGCTGCAGAGGGGTGGACAGGAGGTCAGAGGCTGCAGGGGGGGGCAGGAAATCTGATGCTGTGGAGGGGGGAACAGGAGGTCAAAGGCTGTGGGGAGGGGAAAGGTCATAGGCTGCAGAGGGGGGGGGGACAGGAGGTCAGAGGCTGTGGGGAGGGCAGGAGGTCAGAGGCTGCAGGAGGTCAGAGGCTGCAGAGGGGGAACAGGAGGTCAGAGGCTGTGGGGAGGGGACAGGTCATAGGCTGCAGAGAGGGGGACAGGTGGTCAGAGGCAGAAGGGGGGGGCAGGAGGTCAGAGGCTGTGGGGAGGGGACAGGTCAAAGACTGCAGAGGGGGGGGACAGGAGGTCAGAGGCTGCAGGGGGGGCAGGAGGTCAGATGCTGTGGAGGGGGGAACATGAGGTCAGAGGCTGCAGAGGGGGAACAGGAGGTCAGAGGCTGTGGGGAGGGGATAGGAGGTCAGAGGCTGCAGGGGGGGCAGGAGGTCAGAGGCTGCAGAGGGGGAACAGGAGGTCAGAGGCTGTGGGGAGGGGACAGGTCATAAGCTGCAGAGGGGGGGACAGGAGGTCAGAGGCTGCAGGGGGGGCAGGAGGTCAGATGCTGTGGAGGGGGGAAAACAGGATGTCAGAGGCTGCAGAGGGGGGACAGGAGGTCAGAGGCTGTGGGGAGGGGACAGGTCATAGGCTGCAGAGGGGGGGGGGAGGTGGTCAGAGGCTGTGGGGAGGGGACAGGTCATGGGCTGCAGAGGGTGGGACAGGTATTTAGAGGCTGTGGGGAGGGGACAGGTCATAGGCTGCAGAGGGGGGGACAGGAGGTCAGAGGCTGCAGAGGGGGGGAAAGGAGGTCAGAGGCTGCAGAGGGGGGGACAGGTCATAGGCTGCAGAGGGGGGGACAGGAGGTCAGAGGCTGCAGGGGGGGCAGGATTTCATAGGCTGCAGAGGGGGGGACAGGAGGTCATAGGCTGCAGAGGGGGGGACAGGTCATAGGCTGCAGAGGGGGGGGACAGGAGGTCAGAGGCTGCAGGGGGGGCAGGATTTCATAGGCTGCAGAGGGGGGGACAGGAGGGCATAGGCTGCAGAGGGGGGGACAGGAGGTCATAGGCTGCAAAGGGGGGGACAGGTCATAGGCTGCAGAGGGGGGGGACAGGAGGTCAGAGGCTGCAGAGGGGGGGGACAGGACGTCAGCGGCTGTGGAGAGAGGACATGTCATAGGCTGTAGAGGGGGGGCAGGAGGTCAGAGGCTGCAGAGGGGGCAGGAGGTCAGGTGCTGCAGAGGGGGGGGGGGGCAGGAGGTCAGAGGCTGCATGGGCGGTCAGGAGGTCGGAGGGGGGGAGGAGTTCAGATGCTGCCTGCAGGGAGGGGATGTAGGAAGACAGAGGCATAGCAGTGACAGCACACGCAAGACAGGTGGCGAGGCCTTTCCCCTTACAGACAATACACATTCCCCACACACTACTAGGCGGACAACGTGGGACAGCCGCCCCTTCCTGCACCACACATGCCACCCCGTCCCCCCGGAGCTCCCCGGCCCCCCGTATATGGGCACACTGCGGCCGCCAGACTCACTCACCTACCCCGGTATGGATGGGGTCACCTGACTGAACAGAGCACTGTGCGCTTCTTCTCTCCCTGAGGCTCCACAGTTCACCAGCGGGAAAGTTCGGCGTGGCGCCGTCGTGTCACTGCGCATGCGCCCGCATTTCCGAAGCTTGCCGAGCCTGTACGAGCTGTCTCGAGCACGGCTAGCTTCGGAACTGCGCTGAGCCGCGGGCGCACGCGCAGTTGCATGTTGGTTGGCCCGGCCGCAGCCATATTTCTTTCTGGCGCCGCTGCCCTCACAGCGGCCTCCAGGAGCAGCCAGGCAGCCGGCCCACCGGTATTTTTCCCGGTATCCCGGTTGGCCAGTCCGGCCTTGATCAGTGGAGGCTTGGCAAGGTTGTGATTGCTTAAAATCTGATGCCAGTGTGTTTATTCAGAATAAGTTCACCTACAGGGGTTACTGTCCTCTGGGTGCCAATGCAGATTGTCAACCAAAGCCCAGAAACTTCTCAGTATAACACAGTGGTGTATTTAGGTTTTGTGCTGCCCTAGGCCTGACTAAACTCGTGCACACCTCATTTAAATATGACCCACCCCTTTCTGTCAAGGCCACACCCCTTGCTTTTTAAAACCTGCCCTAAAATTTTCGAGTGGGGACACTAGTTCTGAGGGCCCTGGAGGTGGGCAATTTTCATAGATTTCCTCTCACTTCCTGTTTGGCTATGGGGCAGGAAGTTAAGGGAAATCTCTGTAATGGGACAGAGACGGTAGAAAATAAACTGACAGGTGCTATAACCCTTCCTTACTCTATCCATTAAAAAAACAGGGTTGTTTATAGTTCTACTTTAAGCACACATTTTTGATAATTTTATGGAGAGGATATAACCATGCCAATGGTACAGCAGAACAAATATAGCACAGTGAGGAAGGTTTGTGGTCCAGCATAATAGGACAGTCAAAATTAGAAGCAGCGCTCCTCCCCACACAGTTGCGGAATGCCGTCCGCCTGCATACCGGAAGCAGTGTGGCCCCTTAATGGGGGTGCTAGACGAATTTGCCTCTCAGCCCAGTCCGCCCCATAAGACTGGCACTACATTAACAGGATTTGTAATGAGAGGAAGAGGATGAATGTATGTTTTGGGGGTGAGCATGCAGATTAGTGCTTAAAGTGGATGTAAACCCAAAAACACCAGGACAAGATCATCTAGATCACACGCCAAATTGCGCTCCCTCAAGATGTATGAGCATTGTGTGTCAGCAAAAATCCCCCACCCAAAAAAAATAATTTAAGTGGATGTAAACCCAAAAAAACATTTATTTATTTTTGATGTCACAATGTAGAGTATAGGAATTTCCTATCATCTGTGCCCAGTCTTGCCACACAGAGTTAATCCAGCGCTGAGTAATCCTCTTTTAAAGTTCAGTGCAAATTAACAGAATTCCATATAAAAACCTGCCAAATTATAAAGTCCGTTTCTCTGTTATTGCTTTCAGTAACAGGTAATTAACATATCTAGCTTGGACATGTTTATCATAACAAGAGGTGATCCAAAGTTCATTGTATATTACTAGGATGTGTTATGATGTTATATCACCTCATGTTATGATAAACAAAACATAACATATGATAAACATGTCCTAGCTAGATATGTAAATAACCTGTCACTCAAAGCAAGAAGAGAGAAAACTGACTTTTGCTTTAGGCAGGGTTTTATCTGGAAGGGTGTTCATTTTCACTGAACATAAAAGAGGATTTCTCAGATCTGGATTAACTCTGTGTGGCAAGACTGGGCACAGATGATAGGAAATGTTATACTCTACATTGTGACATAAAAAATAAAAAAATCACCTTGAGGGAGCGCAATTTGGCGTGTGATCTAGATGACCTTGTCCCGGTGTCCTGTCAAGAAATGCCGGCCTGGAACTGCGCATCTGCTGCGCATGTGTAGCTCATGCGGTTTACGAAGCCGACGAAAGCCGGCGAACATCAGAATTTACAATCATCTGTTGACGGCGCCTGCGCACAATAGCTGACTTGCTTGTGCAACACTGCAAGGGGCGGATTTCTTCATCATAAGCACGTGTGAGGGGCGGATGCCTACAGAAGGGGGCGAATTTTGTAATGATGGGCAGTGCTATTGCTTGTGTTAGCTAGCTAAATAGGCCCTGCAAACCCGCTGTTCAGTTAGCTAAACACGCCCCGCAAACACGTGTAGGAAGAATAGCAGAGCTATATTTGTTTAGGAGATGTGTTTGAGTTTCGTGAAAAATACCCCCCCCCCCCCCCATATTAACAGCACTGCCCATCATTCCAAAGTATGCCCTCTTCTGTAGGCATCCTCCCCTCACATGCACCCATCATGAAGAAATCCGCCCCTTGTAGACTTGCATGAGCATTGGAAGCGTGTGGCACAGTGCAGGCTATTGTGCGCAGGCGCTGTGTACAGCTGATCATAAATTCTGATGTTCAGAGTCTTTCGCCGGCTCCGTACTGCTCAAGCGCTGCGCATGTGCAGTACCGGCCAGGCATTTTGTCGTCAGGGGGCATTTCCCGTCAGAACACTGGCACTGCTAGGGACTATCTTAAGTCTGGGCAGGAATCCGTTAAAGAGAGCACATGCACTTGGTTAGTTGTACACGTTGAGGACATGCAGCTCAGTACACAGCCCCTGCTACACAACACTATGATATTTTAGCCTATTCACTTTGAATGAGTCACCAGCACAGCTAAAAATCATTCTTGCACTTTTGCAGCACAGCGTGTCACAGCGCACATAGTGCATTATGCTGTACTGTAGTGTACTTCAATAGAGATGTGTTATACAGATGCATTGAAGTGTCATTACCTTGCATTATGCACTGTGAAGGTGTGAATGAGCACTCAAAGTTTTTGTGCTTAAAACTGTAAAAGCGATTGTGGATTATATAAGGTTGATTTACTAAAGGCAAATAGACTGTGCACTTTGCAGTTGCACTCTGCAAGGGCAGTTTCTCCAGAGCTTAGTAAATGAGATAAGGCTTCACTTTGCAAAGAGTATCCAATCACGTGCAAGGGAAATTAAAGCCTTTTCCCCTTAAGTAAATCACCCCCTATGTGTCAGAGCTTTTTTTCTTGGCATCCCCAACTGTAGCCAGTGACAGCTAAGGGACCAGGAAGTAATGTAAGAATGCTTCACCCTGCCTCATGGATGGAGCAACTTTCACTAAGTTCCTTGTTATTTTGTACATATTAGGTCTTACATCTTAGGAAACCATTTGTTCCATCTCTTTGGTGATCAATTTCTACTCCTACTAATTATTCACAAGCAAAGTAACAGCACCATTGAGCTATCAAAACTCTCCTATGTAGCAATTAGCCCAATAAGGTGACTAGCAGCAAATGGTTAATTCTCATTATAATTGCTCCCGTAGATTCGCTTTATATTTAGTAGAATGGCCCAGATGTGGGACTTACCATAGAGGATGAAGATAGTCAAGGGGTTGTATAGTGATGGTGCTTTGGGGTCTCAGCTTCTAATTAAAAGTCCTATATCTCTGCTTATTTGCAACAGAACATATTGAACTGCAATACTAAATGCTTATTTGCATGCAGACAATGCAGTCAAGAATACTTTTGTATCGGTACCCCCGAAGGGGCTGCTAAGAAATGATGGGATGGCATGTTACCTCATGGCTCTGGTGAGGTGTCTAGAGTGAACGATGCATTTAGCAGCAGGAAAGGAAAGTCCGCCAATAGGAAGTCTCTTTATATGTGCTCCTTATTACCCAGCCGGGTAAAAACAGTTAACAGATGATGGAAAAGATAGACGAAGGTTGGAAGGAGAATAGCAGATTCAGGCCTTGAATAGGGAAACAGTCCTGCTTCCGAGAACAATTAGATTTCTTTTGCCACTCCAGCCTGAGTGGGTATAGCGTACCTGGACAGGCCTCTCACACCGACCTGGCAGCCAGAGTATCACTCGAAAATTGAGAAGAGGTCTCTCTCACAGACCCTTCCAGGGTGAACTTTAGGAAAGCGCCTGCCACAGGCCTTCTCTGATTGCAGATACAGAGGATCCCCTCCTTAGTAAAGTTTTGCCTGAACCTCCTTCTTAACGTCGCCACCAGTACCAACTGAGAGAGAAGTCAATCCCTCAGTGTCCAGTATCTTGATCCCCGACGGTTCGTCTCAATACTGTGGGACCGCCAGCCTCTCATTGGCGCTCCTCAACTGGACTCCCCACCAAACAGCCACACTTGCTTGGGATCTTCAAAAGTGAGAACCCAGTTGATCACTGGGTTCCCGTCCTGTTTGGATGTCCCGGACCCACATGGCCCAGAAACCAGGAACACCCGGTAGCACACACGCCCCAGCCAGGAAGGCCATAAGGCTAGGGGCGCGGTGATGTGGTCACCCTAAAGGTGGATGCCATACTCCAAGAAGAAGACTCTCTAAAATGGCATCTGCCTCATAAGTACTCTCTCCCAGCATGCCCAGCGAGGCCCAAGCCTCCCGATTGGCTGCTGGGAAAAGCACCCAAAACCTTGACTACACTGCTGCCACCTACCGTCCTAGGGTGAAACAACACCCCAGGCACGACAGAATGAGCCCACAGCACAGCCAAGCTGAAACAGAGACCCAAACCGAACAAATCTCAACTAGAATCAGAATCAACTTATACTCTGATTATCCCTTAAATTTACTAGCACCCGTTCCTGGAAGTACATGGGCGCTACACACTCCCCCCACTTGAATAGACACTGTCCCCAGTGTCCCAACAAGAGGCATTCAAGCCTGAATTCCTGACCTGAATCTGCATAACAGTAGAAAAGAGATAGAAAGGGTATAAAACTTTTAGGATATTAAAACATTACTTTATACAATATTCACAGTGAATCATTATGACATTACACATTCCTAACTATCTACTCTGCCCCATTCTCAGACAGTTTTTGATAGAAGGTCAACAACCTGCAAAATAAAAAAGGAAGAACATACACAATACACATATATACATGTATATATATACAGCCGTATATATCTAAATCTCAACGGGAAGAACTGAGACTGCACCTTCCGGCCCTTAAGAAGGCGAAATCTCCTTTCCCTTCCAAAGAGGCATATTCAAAGTAAGTGCTGAGGGGAGAATAAAAAAAAATGCCAAGATTTTCTCAACTACAAGGTCTTAGGAAAAAATTATATACAAGTTACTCTGCTGCATGGTAGAAGTTACAGAACACTGCCCCTAGTGGCCAGTGCGCTGGTATTACCAGCATAAGGCAGTCCATTGTTCAGTCAGGAAGGTTAACAGAAAAAGGGAGATGTAAAAAAATTGTATCTTCTCCTCTTTTCTTCCTCCTGGTGCTGTGAAGAAGCCGGCAAGACCCTATCCTAAATAACTGATCAAACCTCCCAAAGTTCTGCACAAGCAACAAAGTGTGGATCCGGCGGGATGAAAACACAAACTGGGAAGGGGCAACAGTTCTTGTCCGTAACTTCTTTAAAAGCAGAAAATGGAATAACGTAGGCATTCAGCCTACCTGTAGAACCATGGATCCGGCAGAGAGATGATGTCCCCTTGGGAATTAGTAGTGGTGATGGAGAAGACTTAAATCCACTCTCCCAGGACTTTTGATAACCACTCGGTCACTAAAGATGTCCTGGCCGGGACTCCAATCTTTCAAACAGTCCTCAAACTTGTGGTTCAAGTTGAAAAAGTGTAATCCGTGTGACAGGCACACTTGGGCACATTCAAGCGTTCCCAGATTGCATCCTGGTACCAGCTCTCCCTCCTTTGCTCAACCACAGGCAGAAGAGCTGGAGGCACGTATGGGTATTCTCACCCGTAGTCCATAGCTACCCTTTTCATAAGGATGCGCTGCAGACGGGCAAGCCTTGGCAGGTTATGAGGGTCCCAAGCCTCCCAATTGGCTGCTGGGAAAAGCACCCAAAACCTTGACTACACTGCTGCCACCTACTGTCCTGGGGTGAAACAACACCCCAGGCGTGACAGAATGAGCCCACAGCACAGCCAAGATGAAACAGAGACCCAAACCGAACAAATCTCAATTAGAATCAGAATCAACTTTGTTATATCAAAGAATACCTTTCTCCACTTATCCCATTGGAGTGGAACTAAAAACATGACAGATGGAGCCTAAGAACGCCCAATTCTGCCCTTTATAACAGTTCTTAGAGTACTGGAGATCACTAGACTTATCGTCTGTACCTGTATAACAGCAGTGTGCATGGAAAGGTATTAAGTCATCGTTCTGTGAATTTATATAACCAATTGCCGATCGCCTAACAAACATATACATCGGCAGAATGGCTTGGTTGGGCAAAGCAATGTACCTGTACGTTGCTTTAAAAATCCCGCCACGTGGGCGCGTCCCCGTCGCGAGCTACGTGACTGCGCCCTTGGGATTCGATGTCCGCCGGTGTCTTGCGGCAGAACGGGGAGATGCCTATGTAAACAGGGCATTTCCCTGTTCTGCCTAGTGACAGGACAGTGATCTACTGCTCCCTGGGATGGGGAGCAGTGATCACTGTTGAATCACTGGTAGCCCAGACCCCCCACAGTTAGAATCACTCCCTTCCCTGCCAGTGTCATTTACACAGTAATCAGTGCATTTGTATAGCACTGATCACTGTATAAATGACAAGGGTCCCAAAATAGTGTCAAAAGTGTTCGATGTGTCCACCGCAATATCGCAGTCACGATCAAAATCGCAGATTGCCACCATTACTAGTAAAAAAAAAAAAATTATAAAAATGCCATAAGGCTATCCCCTATTTTGTAGACGCTATAACTTTTTTTGCAAACCAATCAATATACGCTTATAGCGATTTTTTACCAAACATATATAGAAGAATACGTATTGGCCTAAACTGAGAAAGAAATTTGTTGTTTTTTTTCATATATTTTTTGTTTATATTTATTATAGCAAAAAGTAAAAAATATTGCTTTTTTGCAAAATTGTTGCTCTTTTTTGTTTATAGCGCAATTGTCAGTTAAAGCGATGCAGTGCTGAAAAGTGCTCTGGTCAGGAAGGGGGTAAATTCTTCCAGGGTTGAAGTGGTTAATGGGAGCTATGGGGACAGATGCGGCAGCAAAACGTTCCCTTTATTTCTTAGCCTGGTTTCACAGGGGTGTCACTAAACACATGGGGATTTCAAATCTAACCAAAAGAGCCACAGACAGCAATAAAACCCACTAAAGGAACAAGCATGTTCCCACTCTATTCAAAACTAAAAAAAAAAATAGAAATTTTGTTATAAGAAAAAAAAATAAAAATCTTGTTTGCATTTTAAAATCTAATTATTACTGATTAGTCTTTTAACATACAGTATTCACTTGGCCTACTGCACCATCTACAGTTAATTGTTGGTACTACAGGCAGCCCTTCTGCCAGCTAATTCACTAATCTATTACAGGTATTTATATAGCATCAATAATGTACACAGTGCTTTACACGTCACGTTGTATACTTACATCAGTCCCTGGCCTCAAGGAGCTTACAATCTATGTTCCCAATCCCACATACATATATACTGTACATGCAAACAAATATGGCGAATTTAGACAGAACACAATTTACCTGCAAGCATATCTTTGGAGTTAAATGTCAAAATTGCCAGTCCTGGCATAATTGTCAAGTCAGCCCTTAAAGTGCATATGCCTTTTTAAGAATAGCCAGTGACTCCATCATGAAGCTGAACACCAGGCTCCAGTAAAATGCACAGTTAAATAATATGTAAATATTTTAGATGCCAGTGGACTTAAGGTTGCCACCTTTTCTTCAAGTCAAACCCGAACACTTTAGTGGTGCATGCCAATTTTTTTTTGTAGCATACACTATACTATAGGATTGTAAAATTCCTGGGACACCTTAGGGTGACACTTCCCAGGCTCAGAGGCGCCCCCACAATCCCAGACATGCATATAGCTGCAGATAGTGAGAACAGGGTGGGGGCAGGGGCGGGTTCAGCCCCAACTGGTATGTTGGTATGTGAGTGAACAGGGCAGAGGGACAGTGTGCAGAGACTGTGCACAGGGTTGTTTTCTAGCTGCTCTAAAACCACTTTTGACATAAAGGGACACTTTTTGGTTGCTATGGACAATCTCCAGTTTCCAGGCAGAAAAAGGTGTATTTATTTCATAAAAGTGCATGCAGGACACTGGGAAGACCAATAGGGAAAAAGGGAATGTGTAATTACTTTATACAGTATACTGTATGTATTGTGTTTTTACTTTTCTGAATTTGGCGCCGATCTCCGCCCCCGTGCGTCGTAACGTTGCAGGGAACGGAGCTCGGCGGCACTCGGCACTGTGTAAATCGAGCAAGGAGACAGCTCGCTCACACAGCGGGGAGACATCGCAGGATCCAGGGACAAGGTAAGTAATGTTGCCTGGATACTGCGATGCGATTCTGAGTCTGGTGTTTCCGCTATTAGTACTGAAATTTCACCCCGAGCCCTACTCGGGAATACCACCAGGGAGGTTAATGGGGATGGGATAAAAAATGCTCAAAAAAGTTGGTTAGTCGCTTTTAACTACATTTACCGGCAGTAGTGCACAGTCTGTTTGCCTGTAAATTAACCCCATAGGATAACATGTTGGGGAGTTTACTAGCTGTAGAAAAAAAAAACGGCAGAAGCCAAAAACTGCAGCTGTAAGTCTGGTCATGTAAATGAACAGGATTTAATGTTTTGCAGTACAGGCATACCCCACTTTTAAGTACACAATGGGGATTATTTACTAAAGCTGGAAAGTGCAAAATTAGGCTCACTTCTGCATAAAAAACAATGAGCTTCTAACCCCAGCTTGTTCAATTAAGCTTTGGTTATAAAACCTGGAAGCTCATTGGGTTCTATGCAGAAGTGAGCCTGATATTGCACTTTCCAGCTTTAGTAAATAAACACCATTGTGTACTTAAAAATGGGGTAAGCTTATACTAAACAGGGTTGCCAAGCGTAAGTAAATTTCCGAACAGTTTGTACAATTTGTAATTTTTGCATCTCTCTTTGAACATGAAGACTGCTTGTCCGTAACGGACATTCATGGACAGATGCAAAAATGACAGATTTTACAAACTGTTTGTACATTTACTGACAGTTGGCAATTATGGCGACCATTAGGATGTCATGTCTCAATTATTCAGGTTATAAAACGTTCAGATTGCTGGGCCCTCTTGATTTATATAATGTTAATCTTGTTATTGCAGGAGGCTCTTATATGATGGAACAAGAAGAGAATAAGAGGACAAGGACAGCATACACAAGGGCTCAGCTCCTAGAGCTGGAAAAGGAGTTCCTTTTTAATAAGTACATCTCTAGGCCTCGAAGAGTTGAGTTGGCCGTCATGCTAAACCTGACCGAAAGACACATAAAGATCTGGTTCCAGAATCGCAGAATGAAGTGGAAGAAGGAAGAAGACAAGAAGAAAGGACGAGGAAGTGACCCAGAACAAGACTCTGTGGTGTCTTCTGGAGATATTATAAAAGATGATTCTCAGTGCAGGGGCAACACACAGCCCTCCCGGGACTTGGTGCTTTCACCTCCTTTGCCAACCTCATCGTCCCCGCACGTTCATTCTATGTCTTCTACTGGATCTCTCAGACAAGCTGAAAAACTATAGATGTAATGCATTTCAATGAAATGTAACTAAAGTATTATTGTTGGGTATGGAATTAACCCTACTGGACTTGTCCACAAGATCTACATGTGAACTAAGCTTTAAGTAGTTATTGAAAGGACATTGTATTTGATGTGTGTTTTGCGAATGCAATACGTGTGTCAGTATGCTTATGTAAGAAAAACGAAGGCCGTGTGTCACATGATCCATTATGAAAGTGTTCAGCAGGATGCATAGCATAGCATAAATAGAAAATATCTCTTGAGTTTAGGAAAAGTGTACCTATAGACTTACGATGATTTTCACCCCTCCTAGAAATCTTTGCAAGAACTGGTCGATAAAATAGATTGATATAGTTACACATAGGGGCACCAGCAGACTTCCCCTCCTTTTCAGTTATACTGTACTGGTGGCTTATTTTATTGGTTGAATTATTTTTCAATGTATAAACATGCCCTGGCCAGTAATACAAGTGCACAAATAAATGCAATGATCATTTGTGGAAACATTTGTTTGGTGGTTGGATAATACTTCTGACTGCCATTAAATATCAGCTAAAGAGCATTCTGAGGTTTAGTAATCAATCAGCAATAATCTTTTAAGGTTCTGATGAAATCTGATTGGTTGTTAAGGCTTTCTGTATACTGCACATCATCATTACTTTTTGATCTGCCTTGTACACAGGGCAGGACTGGGACAAAAATGTGGCCCTGGACTTCATGCAGACCGGCCCAGGGCACAACACATCAGGGTACAGTGCACATCAGGGCACGGTACAGAGCTCAGCACATCAGGGCACAGCACATCAAGGCACGGGGCACAGCACATCAGGGCACGGAGCACATCAGGGCACAGGGCACATAGCACATTAGGGCACATGGCACATCAGGACACAGGGCACATCAGGGCACAGAGCACATTAGGGCACATGGCACATCAGGACACAGGGCACAGGGCACATCAGGACACAGGGCACATAGCACATCAGGGCACATAGCACATTAGGGCACAGGGCACATTATGGTGCACATTGTTTACCAGCCAGCATGCAAAGTAGCGCAGGAAGCGTGTGTAATATGTTCTGTCTCCTGCCACGGCACTCACTCGGCTCCCCGGCGGCCCCTCCTCTCTTCTCGTCCATCCCAGATGATGTCACAAGCAAATGGGGATGGACGAGAAGAGAGGAGGGGCCGCCGGGGAGCAGTGTGAGTGCCGTGACAGGAGAGAGAACATATTACACACACTTCTTGCGCTACTCTGCATGCTTGCTTAATTTCGATCTACCAGTCAGGCGCCAGCTGTTGGCAATTGACGGCTAGATCGTCACAGACCTCCGACCAGCCCACTGAGCCATCGGCCCAATGGGAATCTCCCGGTAGTCCCGATGGCCAGTCTATCCCTGCTTGTATATTAGCCATTTCACACAAGGAAGCTTTGGCCAATCTATCTTGTTTGTAAGGTTTCTGATTTACTTGGGCCCTCACAGTAGGGCATCTGAGACATAAAACCCCATTGCACCTTAGATAGGGTGACTAGACATTCTTGGTTTCCAGGGACAGCCCCTGGATTAAGGACACTGTCCCCAGGCCAAGTCTGTCCCCGGTTTTGTCCCTGGATTGGATTTGAACAGGGGCTGGGGCAATTTCATAGACAGTCAGTGCAGAATAAAACAAAAATCTGAATTACACCCTCATACTCCGCCGCTCCTACAAGCTTAGGGTGTATTTTTTCCATTATCTGTGCCCCTTTCTGATGATCATGTGCTGGTCGGAGTGGAGGGAATATTTATTCAGTTTCGGGTGCATGCCCATTCAGCTCCACTCACATGTTTTTCTGCCTTGGCTCAAGTCCCAGCCAGTCGCCTGCCTGTTTATCTCCTTGCCCTCCCTGGTGGAGTGATCTTCCTCCGCTCCCCACCCTGTAGTAGCCGAGGCCCGGAGACTGAGACTTGAAAGGCTGTGAGGCAGGTGGCAGCGGCAACGGGCAGAGAGTTGCTGATTGCCGCCATTACTAGTAAAAAAAAAAAAAATGTCACCGGATTTCATTTTAAAAATCTGGTCACCTTACCATTGAGGGGTCCCTTGAGCATTCTGGAATGTGCTTCTGTCCTCGCAGTGTCACCTGAAGGCCCTATATACGCAGCTATGATGTCATCACATTTTACCAAAAAGAATGGTAGTGTTAGAGAAGGTAAAAGTAATAGTACTTTCTTGTAAGGAAACAAATTATCTTGCTGTATTTGTGTATTTCTCCAATTATCCTGAATTTCACTACATGAAATGGTTGGTCCATCCAAAAGTGATGTTTTAGTCATAGGTGGGCTACCATAGCCCCTGGTTTCTATACAGCAAAATCTTTCAGCCATGACTCTTTGTTCTTGCCCATCTGGGAAATCTCTGTGTTCCTGCTTGCCGTTATACAGTATGTATACAGTATGTTCCAGCTTCCCTGGTTGAGTTCTCCATGATATAAAATACATTAAAAATCCAACAGGGAGAGCGGAAACTCCTTATAATGGTCATAGCGGCTGTGCTCCTGGACTAATACAGAGAGACCTCACCAATATGTTTCATGCCATATATAAGAAACTGTTAAAGCTGAATTGTGGGCAAACAAAACATGTAAAGTACATATATTAGAGATTTCTTATGGGTCAAATAGATTTGTATTTCTGTTCATTTGAGATTTACAAAGCTCTGGCAGACAGCACAGCTAGCCTAGTGACCTGCATTTCTTAGACAATACTGCCTGGTCACCTTCCGGCCTGTGACTGGACAGTGAAGGAGCAGCAACAGACTGATGAGGTCTCTGTTCTGTCCTGCTGTCAGTATGTTTCTTGTCAGCACATATGAATGCAGAACACCTGATGAGCCCCAGGTTTTACCCCTCCCTTCTCCAGTCTGGGTGTTGCTGTACAGATGATCACAAGAGGCTGATATCAAGTTAAATTCAGTTATTTATACCAGTTGCATTTAAAATAAATGTAATTTGTTTTAAATAAATGCATACTCGTGTTTATTGGTGCTTGAATATTCACCTGTAGTTTAGCCTTAAAGTGTTACTAAACCCACAACAGTAAAATCAGTGTGTATATATAATAAAGCATGCTTGATATACTGTGTGGAACCCAAGGGGTTAATCTTCCGCATTGTGTGAAAAAGCTGTTTGATCCTGTCTTCTCTGGTCCTCCGCTTTTTCCGTGTCCCCAATCCATCAGCTTTGAAGGCATTCTTGTAAATAGAACAAAGACGCCAAAAAAATATTAATAAAAATGCCATAAAACTATCCCCTATTTTGTAGACGCTATAACTTTTGTGCAAACCAATCAACAAACGCTTATTGCAATTTTTTTACCAAAAATATGTAGAAGAATACGTATCGGCCTAAACTGAGGAAAAAATAAAAACATTTATATATTTTTGGGGGATATTTATTATAACAAAAAGTAAAAAATATTGCATTGTTTTCAAAATTGTCGCTCTATTTTTGTTTATAGCGCAAAAAATAAAAACCGCAGAGGTGATTAAATACCACCAAAAGAAAGCTCTATTTGTGGGAAAAAAAGGACGGCAATTTTGTTTGGGAGCCACGTCGCCTGACCGCACAATTGTCAGTTAAAGCCGAAGCACAAAAACTGGCCAAGTCCTTTACCTGCATAATGGTCTGGGTCCGGGCCGATCCTAGGCAGGGTGCACAGGGTGCTTTGCACCCAGGCGCCTGCAGAGGTGGGGGCGCCGAAGTGTCAGAGTTCTCCCCCTCCTTTCTTCTCTCCTTGTTTGTGTCCGTCCAGAACTAGTGTTCTTTTTTTATAAATTCTTTATTTTCAACTTTTAACTTTTCCAGAGTTTCAAGTTACACATTAACATATTTCTTAACGTTCATTTGAATCAATTATTATAGCCAGGAGAGAGAGAGATCGAGAGAAAATAAATAAATAGATAATAATAATTAATAATTAGCCAAAAAGGAGGAAACCAATGGACCCCCTTCCTTTCAGCTTCTCTATCCCACTCCTTAACTTCTGTGGATTAATGTACACTCTTATTTCTTACCGGTCTATTCCCCCCTATTTCACCCCCCTCCCTTCCCAAAAAAAAAAAAGAGGGGGTTACTTTATCTAACCCCCCATCGGCCATCTCTCCCCCCCCTTATACAGCTATCCCCACTACTCCTCCCTATACCTTAGATATGGAGCCCATATCTTCCGATATCTCTCATCTTCATCTTTCAATGTCATTGTTAGATTCTCCATTATTTGAATCTCCGCCACTCTCGCGATCCACTGAGCTTTAGATGGGGAGATCTCTTGCTTCCACAGGATCGGGATACATGCTCTCGCAGCTATAATGAGATGTCTTAACAGCGAGTTTTTGTATTTTTCTACTGACATTGGGATATCTAGTAATAGCACAGCTGATGGTCTACCTTCTAGGTTAATCCCTGTGATTTTTGTGATCGTTTCTATCACCATTTCCCAGAATTCTTTTATTTTTGCACATTCCCAAAAAATATGCAGTAGTGTCCCTTCTGCTGCATGGCATCTCCAACACCTGTCTGGAGTCTGCGGGTATATACGATGTAATACTGTTGGTGTTCTGTACCATCTTGTTAAAATTTTATAGCTCCCCTCCTCATATTTACTTGCCACAGAGGCTTTATGAGTAAACCGGAGGATCTTAATTTTTTGTTCTTGGGAGAATATTAATCCCAGCTCATTCTCCCATGCTTGCATAAACGGGAGTTCTTGTGGTATCTCTAAGTTAATAAGTGTTGCATAGAAGTAAGATAACATGTGTCTCTTAGGCTTCCCTTCTAGACATATCTGTTCAAATTTAGAGGGGGCCCTAACTACTATATGAGTCTTTGCTAGTATCCGCAGGAATGCTTCTAGTTGTAGCACTCTTAGAGAGTCCAAGTCTGGTGTAATTTCTTTTTCAAGCTCTTCCCTTGTCATTATTCGGTTATTTTTTGAAAAATGGATAATTCTACTCATACCTCTATCTCGCAGGGCTTTGAATCTTGGATCTACCAGACCTGGTTGAAATGTCTTAGTACCCAAGATCGGAGTCAGTCGACTGGGATATTTTGACATGTTTGTTTTTTCAAAAATCTTTTTAGTTATTTGAATAGTCGCTCCTACCATTGGATGTCTCTTTACATCTGTTGTTAATTCTGCTTCGGGGATCCAGCTTAGACCATCCAGTGGTATTTCCACTGTAGTTTCTTCTATTTTTATCCATGGTTTCCTATTTTGCCCACACCATTCTGTTACTCTGACTAAGTGGGCTGCTTCCTGGTATTTTACCAGGTCTGGGAATCCGATTCCTCCTTCCCCCTTCGGAAGTGATAAGATGGCTCTACGTATCCTTGCAGGTTTTCCTGCCCAGATAAATTTCAGAAAACTTGATCTTAGTTCCCTTAGGAAACTTTGTGGAATCTTAATTGGCAGGGCCTGAATTAAGTATAAAACTTTTGGTAGCACATTCATTTTCAATATGTTCGTCCGCCCAAACCAGGTGAATATTTCCTTATCCCATCTCACTAGATCTAATTTTATTCGCCTGGCCAATGCTACATAATTAACTTCATATAATTTATTTAAGTTCCTTGTTATTTTTGTTCCCAGGTAACTTATGTGGGAATCTGTCCATCTAAAATTAAATTGTGTTTTTATCTGTTCAAGTAATACCGCATTTGTTTCTATCCCTATTGCCTCTGATTTCCCATAGTTGACTTTGAAATTTGAGAATTTTCCGTACTCTCTGATTTCTGACAATAATACTGGTAGAGAGATGACTGGGGAGGTTACAAAAAATATTAGGTCGTCCGCATATGCTGCCACTTTCTGTTCTTCTTTTTCTATTTTTAGTCCTCTGATGTTTTGATTTGCCCGTATCTTCCTTAAAAATGGTTCAATTGTTAAAATGAAAATAATAGGTGACAGTGGGCAACCTTGCCTTGTCCCATTCCGAATAGAAAATGGTTCAGATATCTTCCCCGCTATGCTAACTTTCGCTCTCGGTTGTGAATATAGATTTGAAAACCAGCTCAGCATTCCCTCTCCCAGCCCTATATGTTGTAACATAGCTTTTAAAAACGTCCACTTTACTCGGTCAAAGGCCTTCTCTGCGTCACTAGAAACTAATATCATTGGCTTCTTTTGTTTTTGGGACAGATATATCGCATTTATCACCCGCTGCGTATTCTCTCTTCCCTCTCTCCCTGGTGTGAATCCCACTTGATCTGGATGTATAAGTTCTGAAATATATTCTACAAGTCTTAAGGCCAAGATTTTGGTAAATATTTTTAGGTCTACATTCAGTAATGATATGGGGCGATAACTGGCACATTGTGATGGGTCCTTCCCATCTTTTAAGATAACTATTATATGTGCTAGCAGTGATTCACTTGGTATTTTCTTACCTTCTCGTAGTGAATTGTATGCTGCTATAAATCTTTGTGCCAGTTTCTCGGAAAACAACCTATAATATGATAAAGTAAATCCATCTGGTCCTGGGGCCTTGCCCAGTTTTAATGTTTGGATTGCTTCCGTAAACTCCCCTGTTGTTATTGGTTCATCTAATTTTCTAGCTATTTCTTCTGGTATTTTTGGCATCTGGGTTTCTTTTATATATTCTTTGGCTCTTTCTAGTTTCTCTTGGTCCTTCTCCCCCGGGAGCTTCTCATCTAATTGGTATAATTTCTCATAATATTCCTTAAAACCTTCTACAATCTCCTGTGGGGTGTTTACTATTTTATCTTTGACTGTCTTTATTTGCGTAATGTGTTTCACTGCCTGAGCTTATTTTAGGGCATTTGCTAACATTCTACCTGGTTTATTACCATACTCATATAATGTTCGCCTTCCCCTTAATAATAACTAGTGTTCTAAGCATAGGTGTGTGTCTGTCAAGAACTGATGTGTGAGCATATGGTAGCCCGCCCAGCCTGGCAGTGCTCAGGGGAGGGGCTACTCCTCTTCCTGACACAAGGGTTCTAGTTTTCAGTGGCTGCTGAGTGCTGATGTGCAGGAATGAATTCCTCACACTGGGAGTCTTGGATCCCGCACTGTCTCCACCAACTACAGTTGGAATGCCTCCCCCTCCCATTTCTATCTCGGGCTGCACAGAGAGAGAACCAAGGTGAGTCACAGTGTTCAGTGCGCTGTGTGCTGTGTGCTGAGGGATAGCATCCCCAGCATTCCTTTACACGTGCTCTGGGCTGCCCCTGCTCTAGATGTTTTATGGCATGATAGATTGCATTGGATACACAGCCCCTGCCCATTCCTGTACCTCATTAGTCCATCTACAGATGTGATGTATAATGAGATGTACCAAGAGCCCTTTCACACTGACAGTGCGGGGGCATCTGCGGTAAAGTGCCGCTAGTTTTAGCAGTGCTTACCGTCATTTTAGAGGTACATTTAACCCCCACTAGCAGCCAAATAAAGGGTTCAAAGGCACCAGTGCCGAAGCGCTTTACAGGCACTGCCCATTGATTTCAAAGGGGAGGAGTTAGTAAAATGACCACACCCATGTGGGGGCACCAAAAATATTTCTGCACCCAGACGCCTGTGACCCTAGGATCGGCCCTGGTTCGGGTCTTAAGTGGTTAATCAGACACTGAGAGAAGTCACAAGACTGCTAGATACTGCTGATGAGAAGAAATATTTAGTAGTTTATATTTACAAAAACGATTGCCTTTCTATAAATGAGGCATCACATTGTAATGGGCAAAGTTTTAACCACTTAAGGACCGCCGCATGTACATTTACGTCGGCACAATGGCACCGACAGGCACATCAACGTACATGCGGCGGTTCCTTTAGCTCCGGGAGCGATCCGAGATGAGGGGGCGGCGATTCGTTTTCAGCCACCCCCTCGCGATCGCTCCCAGCCAATGCGCGCGCCCGCCGCCGCCTCTTCCTGTGCTAAGTGTAAACATAGGAAGAGGGAAGTGCTGTGTTCCTCCTCGTGTCGGTCTTTTCGTCCGACGCCGAGGAGAGAACACATCACCAAGTAAGTTGCACCTAACAGTACACTGACACAGGTACACATAGGCACACTTAACCCCTTTCTGTCACCGCCGATCACCCCCCCCAGTCCACTGTAACATTGTGTCACTAAATGCAGTAATCATTTTTTTTTGATAACTGGATTTAGTGTCAGTGTTACAGTAAAAAGTGTCAGGGCAGTTAGTCTTAGCCCCCTTTAGGTCTAGGGTAGCCCCCTACCCCCCCTAATAAAGGTTTAACCCCTTGATCACTGCCTTAGTTAACCCTTTCACCCCCTATTGCCAGTGTCACTAAGCGATCGATTTTCTGACGCTGTATTAGTGTCACTGTTGCCGCTAGGCAGTTAGTTTTTTTTGAGGTTCGCCGCCAGGTTCTATAGCGCTAGGTACCCCCATAAATAAGGTTTTTAACCCCTGATTGCCCCTAGAGTTAACCCTTTCACCAGTGATCACCATATAAGTGTCAGTGGTGACGCAGGTTAGCCAGTTAGTTATTTAGGTTTTTAGAAAGCGTTAGGTACCCCCATATATTACCTAATAAAGGTTTTAACCCCCTGATTGCCCCCTAGTTAGCCCTTTCACCAGTGATCACCGTATAAGTGTTACGGTTGACGCTGGTTAGTTAGTTTGCTGTTTATAGCACCAGGGCACCCGCCGTATATAACCCAATAAAGGTTTAACCCCCTGATCGCCCGGCGGGTGATATAAATTAAATTTTTGCGTCAGTCAGGGTCTGCGTCGCCCCAGGCAGCGTTAGGTTAGTGCCAGTAATGCTTACACCCACTCGCAAAGCATACACCCCCCGTAGTGGTATAGTATCTGAACGGATCGATACCTGATCTGATCAGATCTATACTAGCGTACCCAGCAGTTTAGGGTACCCAAAAACGCATTGTTAGTGGAATCAGCCCAGATACCCGCTAGCACTTGCGTTTTGCCCCTCCGCCCAGCCCAACCCACCCAAGTGCAGTATCGATCGATCACTGTCACTTCAAAAACACATCACACACAACTGCAGCGTTCGCAGAGACAGGCCTGATCCCTGCGATCGCTAACAGTTTTTTTGAAGCGTTTTCTACATTTGCCTTTCTATAGCCAGGTGCTTTTTTTACCCGTGAATCATCACCAGTCTACGACTAAATTTAAAGCCCAAAATGTCAAAGAGGATGTACTCTGGTGAAGAGGCTGTTAGGATCCTGTGCATGTCGTCAGATGATGATAAAGAGGTCATGCATCTGACAGATTCGGGCTCAGAATACGATCCTGTTTACGACAGCGGCTCCATGTCAGATAGCTCTGACGACGGAGTGGTGGTCCCTGCTAAGGCCAGGCGTACCCGACCCCGTTCTGAGGTTGTTGAGGAGCAAGAACCGCAGGACCCTTGTATGGAGCAGAGAGCGAGTACTAGCGCCTCTATTCCTTTTGGTGGATTGGCAAGCACCAGCGGCCTAGTACACCCTGGTCGTTCATCCAGCACTGCAGTATCACGTGGTGACGTGGCGAGTCCCATAAGTGCAGTTCAAGCTGGCGAGGTGGCAAGCACAAGTAGTGTCCCGCTGCCACCAAGAAGAAGAAAAAGACAGGCCCGTCGTGCCCATAGTGCCCTTCCTGCAGAATTTGCCTATCCTGATTGGGTCCCCACCACTTCTGCAGAACCCGTACTTCCCCCATTCACTGGCCAACCCGGAATTCAGGTGGATACAGCGAATTTTACGCCACTTGATTTTTATTCGCTGTAATTCACGGAAGATCTCTATAGATCTATTGTGGACCAGAGTAATTTGTATGCTGGTACCTACATCGCCGCTAATCCCCAGTCCGTCCTTGCCAAAGAATGGAGACCTCTTACGGTTTCCGAATTTAAGACCTTGTCTTTCAAGCAGTTCCTTCCCAGCAAGCGTGCCAGATACGGGGTCAAGCTCTATAAGCTTTGTGACAGGGCAACAGGCTACACATGGAGCTTTAGGGTTTATGAGGGCAAAGATAGTCACGTAGAGCCGGAAGGATGCCCAGATTACATGGGGAGCGCTGGCAAGATTGTCTGGGACTTGGTGTCACCCTTATTCGGAAAGGGGTACCACTTGTATGTGGACAATTATTACAGCAGCGTGCTACTTTTTAGTCACTTGTTTGATTATCAGATTGGAGCATGTGGCACCGTGCGACCTAATCGCCGGGGCTTTCCCCAGCAGCTTGTAGATGCCCGTCTTAAGCTGGGGGCGAGAGCCTGCTGCAGATGTAATAATTTGCTCGCTGTGAAGTGGCGGGACAATAAGAATGTTTTCATGCTTACCACCCTTCACGACATTACAAATTCAAACGGCGACTGGTGTTGTGGAGAAACCCCTCTGTGTCCACAAATATAACCAAAATATGGGAGGGGTGGACCTCAACGACCAGTTGATGGCGCCGTATCATATTGCCCGTAAATCGAGACGCTGGTACAAAAAAGTGTCTCTACATTTATTCCAATTGACTTTGCTGAATGCTTTTGTCTTATACAAAACTTCAGGACAGAACGGACCCTTCCTCCAATTCCAGAAGGATATCGTCACAGAACTCCTGTATCCAGGTGGTTCTGCACCTCACCATCCCCTACCAAATGCAGTAAGCCGACTGCATGAGAGGCATTTTATATATGCCCTCGAGAGTACCCCTACCCAAAAAGCCCCCCAAAGTAGATGTCGTGTCTGTAGCAAGCGCGGATTTAGGTGTGACACCTGTTATTTTTGTCCCCGGTGTCCTGCCGATCCTGGTCTTTGTATTGGCAAATGTTTTGAACGCTTCCACACACTAGTGAAGTATTAGCGTAGGGCAAAACATATCACAGGCTAGGCACACGTACACAGGGTCTCCCAAGATGCTGTCGCATTTTGAGAGACCCAAACCTTGAACCGAAAAGTTGAACAGTTACAAAAAAAAAGGAACACTTAGATTGCACACAGGTGGACATCATTTCACCAATCACGTGACTTCTGAAGCCTTTGAAAACATCCCTATACCTTGTTCAAACAACGCCGTGGAACCATAATATGTTCTGTCTGTTGCTCTGGAGAGGTCTGTCTGGGAAGACTTTAATTATCCCTAGGCTCATCTGACCGGTGTATATACGGTCTATCTTTGTGGTAAGGAGCCAACCTTATTCACTGGGTGTCGTTTGGTGGAAGAAGATATTATGTTTAATTTCACAGATTATGGACTATATCTATTGGATCACTTTTGAATCTCACTTCCTTTAATCACACTACTCTTACTTTATTTATAAGTGATTTTACATTTAATTATTATTCCCTTTCATTATTATTTATGTCATGTTTTTTCTAGCGCTGTACCTATAGTTTTTTATATGTGGAGTTGCACCCTAAAATACATTCTGCTGCTTCTCCTGAGTATGGGGATACCACATGTTTGGGACTTTTTGGGAGCCTAGCCGCGTACGGGACCCTGAAAACCAAGCAACGCCTTCAGCATTTCTAAGGGCGCAAATTTTTGATTTCACTCCTCACTACCTATCACAGTTTCAAAGGCCATAAAATGCCAAAATAGCACAAAACCCCACCAAATGACCCCATTTTGGAAAGTAGACACCCCAAGCTATTTGCTGAGAGGCATGTTGAGTCCATGGAATATTTAATTTTTTTGCCCCAAGTGATTGAATAATGACCAAAAAAAAAAAATGTACAAAACATTGTCACTAAATGATATATATTTCTCACACATGCCATGGTTATATGTGGAATTGCACCCCAAAATACATTCTGCTGCTTCTCCTGAGTACGGGGATACCACATGTGTGGGACTTTTTGGGAGCCTAGCCGCGTACGGGACCCCAAAAACCAATCACCGCCTTCAGGCTTTCTAAGGGTGTACATTTTTGCTTTCACTCCTCACTACCTATCACAGTTTCGAAAGCTATAAAATGTCAAAATAGCACAAAAAAAACCAAATGACCCCATTTTGGAAAGTAGACACCCCAAGGAAACTGCTGAGAGGCATGTTGAGTCCATAGATTTTTTTTTTTTTTGTCCAAAGTGATTGAATAATGACAAAAAAATAAAAATTCAAAAAGTTGTCACTAAATGATATATTGCTCACACATGCCATGGTTATATGTGGAGTTGCACCCCAAAATACATTCTGCTTCTTCTCCTGAGTACGGGTATACCACATGTTTGGGACTTTTTGGGAGCCTAGCCGCGTACGGGAACCCGAAAACCAAGCAACGCCTTCAGCATTTCTAAGGGCGCAATTTTTTGATTTCACTCCTCACTACCTATCACAGTTTCAAAGGCCATAAAATGCCAAAATAGCACAAAACCCCCCCAAATGACCCCATTTTGGAAAGTAGACACCCCAAGCTATCTGCTGAGAGGCATGTTGAGTCCATGGAATATTTAATTTTTTTGCCCCAAGTGATTGAATAATGACCAAAAAAAAAAAAGTACAAAACATTGTCACTAAATTATATATTTCTCACACATGCCATGGTTATATGTGGAATTGCACCCCAAAATACATTCTGCTGCTTCTCCTGAGTACGGGGATACCACATGTGTGGGACTTTTTGGGAGCCTAGCCGCGTACGGGACCCTGAAAACCAAGCACCGCCTTCAAGATTTCTAAGGACATAAATTTTTGATTTCACTCACACAAATCTTGAAGGTGGTGATTGGTTTTCGGGGCCCCGTACGCGGCTAGGCTCCCAAAAAGTCCCACACATGTGGTATCCCCGTACTCAGGAGAAGCAGCAGAATGTATTTTGGGGTGCAATTCCACATATGCCCATGGCATGTGTGAGAAATATATAATTTAGTGACAAAGTTTTGTAATTTTTTTTTTTTAGGTCATTATTCAATGACTTGGGGCAAAAAAATTAAATATTCCATGGACTCAACATGCCTCTCAGCAAATAGCTTGGGGTGTCTTATTTCCAAAATGGGGTCATTTGGGGGGGTTTTGTGTTATTTTGGCATTTTATGGCCTTCGAAACTGTGATTGGTAGTGAGGAGTGAAATCAAAAATTTGCGCTCTTAGAAATGCTGAAGGCGGTGCTTGGTGTTTGGGGCCCCATACGTGGCTAGGCTCCCAAAAAGTCCCAAACATGTGGTATCCCCATACTCAGAAGAAGCAGCAGAATGTATTTTGGGGTGCAACTCCACATATAACCATGGCATGTGTGAGCAATATATCGTTTAGTGACAACTTTTTGTAAACTTTTTTTTTTTGTCATTATTCAATCACTTGGGACCAAAAAAAAAAAATATTCAATGGACTCAACATGCCTCTCAGCAGTTTCCTTGGGGTGTCTACTTTCTAAAATGGGGTCATTTGGGGGGGTTTTGTACTGCCCTGCCATTTTAGCACCTCAAGAAATGAGATAGGCAGTCATAAAATAAAAGCTGTGTAAATTCCAGAAAATGTACCCTAGCTTGTAGACGCTATAACTTTTGCGAAAACGAATAAATATACGCTTATTGCAATTTTTTTTACTAAAGACATGTGGCTGAATACATTTTGGCCTAAATGTTTGACTAAAATTTAGTTTATTCGATATTTTTTACTTGTTGTTATAAGAAAAATCATTTTTTTTCAAAATTTTCAGTCTTTTTCCGTTTATATCGCAAAAAATAAAAATCGCAGAGGCAATCAAATACCATCAAAAGAAAGCTCTATTTGTGGGAAGAAAAGGACGCAAATTTTGTTTCGGTATAACATTGCATGACCGCGCAATTACCAGTTAAAGCGACGCAGTGGCAAATTGTAAAAACACCGTGGGTCTTTAGCCTGCATATTGGTCCGGGTCTTAAGTGGTTAAATGACGATCTGAAAATTATTTTGCATTCATTTTGTTTATTTTAATGTCATAATCCCCTAGGGGTAGTCCGAGATAATTGTAGGCATAATAGAATAAATATGTAGATAATAAATAAATTAATATAAATTAATAAGAAGAACAGGATAATTGTAATAATAGATTTCATGCAAACAATCAATCGATGGACATAAATGATAAAATAGATAATTACATGAATAGATAGTTGTGCCTTTACAATTTTATCTCAACCATTAATTTGTTTATTATCATTATCTACTGTTTATATTTATTATGTGATTTTTTTCACCTATGATCTGTAACTCTATCTATTCATGTAATTGTATCTATTGTATTAATTATGTCCATCGATTGATTGTTTGCATGAAATCTATTCTTACAATTATGATGTTAAAAGGGTTGTAAAGGTTTGTTTTTCTCTAAATAGGTCCCTTTAAGCTAGTGTACTGTTGGTTCACTTACCCTTTTCTTCGATTTCCCTTCTAAATGTTTTTTTTTCTTTGTCTGAATTTCTCACTTCCTGTTTCTCCTCAGTAAACTTGCCCACATCATTCGAGCTGTTCTGGCTGGGGGTTAGTCAGCCAGAACAGCTTACTGAGGAGGAACAGGAAGTGAGAAATTCAGACAAAGAAAAAAACATTTAGAAGGGAAATAAAAGGAAAAGGTAAGTGAACCAACAACGCACTTAAAGGAACCTATTTAGAAAATAAAAAAACGAACCTTTACAACCCTTTAATGTTCTTCTTATGATTATATTCAATTATTTATTATCCACATATTTATTCTATTATGCCTACAATTGTCTTGGACTACCCCTAGGGGATTATGACATTAACTACTTGTTGACGGCCGTACGACTTTGCTACGGCCACAGCGCAGCCCTGAATTCCTAACAGGCCGTGTTTTTACGCCCGCCCCTTTTGGCGTTCCCAGCGCACGCTCCCAAGCGCGCAGCGGGGAACTCCTGTGCTGGCCGTGTCCCCTGGACACAGCCAAACACAGATCGCGGTAAATAGCCAATCACAGCGGCTATTTACAGCGCGATCTGTGTGGCCAATGAGAGATGATCTCATATGTAAACATATGAGATCATCTCTCATTGCCGACTCTCCCCTCCTCACACAGACAGCGCATGTGAGGAGGGAGAGAGAACTGTAAGTGTCAGCGCTAAAAAACAAAAAAAAAAGTGACTAACTAGTGCCCCCAGGACTACCTGTGCCCCCCACAGTACCACAGTGCCCCCCAGTATCACAGTGCCCACCAGTACCACCGTGTGCCCACCAGTACCACCGTGCCCACCAGTACCACCGTGCCCAGATATATTGAATGCAGGGGGGTTTAGTAACACACGATCGGTTCATCCGATGAAAACGGTCTGATGTTTTGTTTTTTTCATCAGATATCCGATGAAGCTGACTGATGATCAGACGTGCCTACACACCATCGGTTAAAAAAACGATCGTGTCAGAACGCGGTGACGTAAAACACTACGACGTGCTGAGAAAAATGAAGTTCAATGCTTCCGAGCATACGTCGACTTGATTCTGAGCATGCGTTGATTTTTAACCGACGGACGTGCCCACAGACGATCGTTTTTTTCTATAGGTATTTTAACCACTTGCCGACCAGCCGCCGTCATTCTACGGCGGCAGGTCAGCTCTCCTGGGCGAGAGCTCGTAGCTCTACGTCAGCTACATTTTCGGCCACTAGGGGGCGCGCAGAGGTGATCAAATGCCACCAAAAGAAAGCTCTATTTGTGGGAAAAAAAGGACGCCAATTTTGTTTGGGAGCCACGTCGCACGACCGCGCAATTGTCAGTTAAAGCGACACGCTGCCGAATCACAAAACGTGCTCTGGTCTTTGGGCAGCAATATGGTCCGGGGGTTAAGTGGTTAGCCATCAGATAATTTTAAAACAAGTTCCTATTTTTTTTTTTACCGATGGATAACAAACCGATGGGTCCCACACACGATCGGTTCGTCTGATAAAAACGGACCGTTTTCATCAGACGAACCGATCGTGTGTACGCGGCTTAAGTCTCCAACATGTACCAGAACATGAAATATCAGTTTGGGGTGGACTGATTCTTTAAAGAAGCAATATATGGTTCATAACTTCTCAGCTTTCTTTCACCCATCACAGCCTGCCATTAAAAACTCTTTAGTGGGTTTCCAAGTTTGTGTGCCTTGCACCCATTTATGAGCTGCAGATCTCCAAAGCTGGTCTCCATGTTACTGAAGATACCAAGCAGTTCTCTGAACTCTCCACTAGAAAATGTTGCCTTTACTTCCCTGAGAATCAAATACAATGTACAATGATAAAAGCTTATAAAAAAAATGCATTTGATGAATAACGGGGCGGCTCTGATGAATGCTGTGCCATACCTGTGCTTGCTCTGGGTTGTCCACATAAAAATTTCAAAGTAAACATTCAAGAAGGTGATCGCAGAACAGCCCATACTGTGACTTTCAAATAGTAGAAAAGTACCAAAGCCATCACAATGTAAAATATACTGTATTGAGCATCTGTGGGACATCCTCAAATGGGAGGTGGAGGAGCGCAAGGTCTCTAACATCTACCAGCTCTGTGATGTTATCATGGAGGAGTGGAAGAGGACTCCAGGGGCAACCTGTGAAGCTCTAGTGAACTCCATGCCCAAGAGCAGTGGTCATCAACCCTGTCCTCAGGGCCCACTAACAGGCCAGGTTTGCAAGATAACTGAAATACATTACAGGTGATATACTGTAATTTGCTGCTCAGTGATTGCAGTATTCTAGTCTGCATCTCCCCAAGGTAATACATAAAACCTGGCCTGGTAGTGGGCCCTGAGGACAGGGTTGATGGCACTGCCCAAGAGGATTAAGGCAATGCTGGAAAATAATGGTGGCCACACAAAATATTCACACTTTGGCCCCAATTTGGACATTTTCACTTAGGGGTGTACTCACATTTGTTGTCAGCAGTTTAGGCATTAATGGCTGTGTGTTGAGTTATTTTGAGAGGACAGCAAATTTACACTGTTATACAAGCTATACACTCACTACTTAATATTGTAGCAAAGTGTCACTTATTCAGTGTTGTCACATGAAAAGATATAATAAAATATTTACAAAAATGTCAGTACTCACTTTTGTGAGATGCTATATATATATATATATATATATATATATATATATATATATATACACATATATATACACACAGCGGGTAAGATAAGTATTGAACACGTCACCATTTTCTAGGTAAATATATTTGTAAAGGTGCTATTGTCATGAAATTTCCAACCCATGCAATCCACACATACAAAGAAACCAAAACAAATAAGTTCAGAAATTAACCCCTTAACGCCCGACGCACGCCTATTTATGTCCGCAGAATGGCACGGACAGGCAGAAGGACGTATATATACGTCCCTGCCTACTAGCGGGTCGGGGGTCCGATCGGGACCCCCTCCGCTACGTGCGGCGGGCGGCTTACCTCCGGGAGCGATCCAGGAAGAGGGGGCGGTGGTTAGTTTCTGTCCGCCCCCTCGTGATCGCTCCCAGCCAATCCCGTGCGCCGCCGCGTGTCACTTCCTCTGCCTGTAAAATGTAAACACAGGCAGAGGAAGTGATGCAGCGCTCATCTCGGCGGTATTTTCAAACCGCCGAGATGAGAGAAGAGTCACAGTGTGTCGCACCAACACTACACTGACAACAGTACACATAAGCACATTTAACCCCTTGCGATCACCCCCTGTCACACTGTCACTGTACTGATCACTGCATTTAGTGTCAGTGTGACAGAGGGTGTGACAGGTAGTTAGTGTTAGGTCCAGGGTAGCCCCGTACCCCCCCCAATAAAGTTTTAACCCCTTGATCACCTCCCTAGTTAACCCTTTCACCCCCTATTGCCAGCGTCACTAAGCGATCATTTTTCTGATTGCTGTATCACCGCTGTTACCGCTAGGTAACTAATTTTTTTTTTATTGCAATTTTTTTTTACTAAAGACATGTGGCTGAATACATTTTGGCCTAAATGTTTGACTAAGATTTAGTTTATTCAGTTTTTCTTATAACAAAAAGTAAAAAATATTGTTTTTTTTTTTCCAAAATGCCGCTCTATTTTTGTTTATAGCGCAAAAAATAAAAATCGCAGAGGCAATCAAATTCCGCCAAAAGAAAGCTCTATTTGTGGGAAGAAAAGGACGCACATTTTGTTTGGAAGCCATGTCGCAAAACCGCGCAATTGTCTGTTAAAGCGACGCAGTGCCGAATTGTAAAAACGCCTCTGGGCATTTAGCAGCATATTGGTCCGGGGCTTAAGTGGTTAAGTTATGTGTAATAAAATGGAATGACACAGGGAAAAAGTATTGAACACATGAAGAAAGGGAGGATCAAAAAGCATGGAAAGCCAACACACCAGCTGAAATCTATCAGTATTTAGAAAGCAATCCTGCCCCTTGTCAGTACAAATTAATATCAGCTGTTTCAGTCTCAGTTGATGGCCCATAAAAGGGTGTCTCATTACCAAGGTGTCACACAAAAACATCTCATGATGGGTAAAAGCAAAAAGCTCTCTCAAGACCTTTGCAATCTTATTGTTGCAAAACATACTTATAGCATTGGTTACAGAAGGATTTCTGAATGTTCCACTGTTGGGGCCAAAATCCAATTTAAAGAACATAATTTCACCATAAACTGGCCACAACCAGGTGCTCCTCGCAATATTTCTGACAGAGGAGTGAAAACAATTATCAGAAGAGTTGTCCAAGAGCCAAGGACCACTTGTCAAGAGCTTCAGAAAGACCTGGAATTAGCAGACACAATTGTTTCAAAGAAAATAATAAGTAATGCACTCAACTGCCATGGCCTATATGCACCCTCACCATGCAAGACTCCATTGCTGAAGAAAAAAGAATGTTAAGGCTTGTTTAACATTCGTTGCACAACATTTAGGGCCAGATTCAGGTAGAGTTGCGCTGGAGTAATTCGATATGCGCCGCGTAACTGTGAAGATGCGCCGTCGTTTCTATGTGCCCGTACCCACCAAACTAGATGCGCCCAATAACGGGCCATTTGCGACCGGCGGAACGTTCCGACGCCAGAGTATCGTCAGCGCTTAATTTCGCTTGGCGCATCAGTCGCGCCTATTGATTTCCCCTGCAAATATGCAAATGAGGGATTTTTCCCAATTCACGAACGGATTAGCACCATACGCTGGCTACATGCGCCGCGCGTATCTCGTCCGTCCGGCGCAAAGTTATTTCTACAAAAGGCTGCTTTATCTTTACTCCAGATGGCCACAGGTCAGCAGGAGAGCAGCTACAGCAGCGTTACCGACGATAAGAGCTAGCTGAGCACCCCCACTTGCAGGACAACACCTCTGTCCATGCTTGTCTGTCAAATTTTACAGCCATGGAGGAAGACATCATAGGTCTCCATAGCCGAGATGACGGCTGACAGCTCCTGGCCATTAAAGTTCAGCTTTCTCCTGTGTGTTTGCGGGGAACGGGAGCAGCCATCTCAGAACAAAAGTAACATCACTGCGGGAAGGGGGAGCAGGATATACTTTAGTGCCGGAATGGCGCTTCTATGGGCGCATTTAAACGCCCAACGGAAGGCATTGCGCTGACGTTTCCCGTGAAGTGGTGCCGACGGAAATTGTGAGCATGCGCACAAAGGGGGCGAGTGGAGCCTCACTCACTGCGCATGCTCCGTGGTTGATGCGCTGAACGTAAGCCTCTGCGCTGGGCTCCGCCCATCATTTACATATGATCACACCCACTTCCCCTTGCGTCGGGTTACGCCAGCGCATTATCGTTACTCTGGCGCAAGTTTACGCGCAACTGCTATGTGAATAACAGTACTTGCGCTGAAAGGGTCGTCAGAGTAACGTAAATGAGAAGCGTTACTCTGGAGCAAAGATGCTCTCATCTACCTGAATCTGGCCCTTAGAAAGCCTGTGAAATACTGGGAGAATATAGTCAGATGGGACCAAAATGTAACTCTTTGGATGCCATAATACACACCATGTTTGGAGGTCAAATGGCACTGCACATCACCCCAAAAACACCCTCATACCAACAGTGACGTTTGAAGATGGGAACATCATGGTGTGGGGCTGGTTTCAGCATACGGTACGGGAAAACTTCATATAATTGAAGGATGAATGGAAAAATGTACCAAGACATTCTTGATAAAAAATCTGCTGCCATCTACCAGGATGATGATGAAACTAGGGTGGACATTTCACCAAGACAATGATCCCAAACAAAAAGCCAAGGAAACTGACAATTGATTTCAAAGAAAGAAAATAAAGCTGCTAGAATGGCCCAGCCAATCACCTGACTTGAATCCAATACAAAATCCAGTGGCGTCACTAGGGGGGCCATGGCCTCCGCAACATTATACTATACCCCCATGTGCCCCCCAATTAAAATAAATGGACACTGGGATTCAGGGGACAGGGATGGACGTAGCGCTGGCTCCAGCTCCTTCTCCACCTGACTCTATTTCTGGCCACTGGTTGCTAGTGCTGCCTGGGGTCTAGCAACCACTGAAGTCAGAGCCAGCATTAGTAGTTCTCTCTGCCCTCCCTCCTCTCTCCTGCACGATGGGTGAGGAGACACAGGCGATCAGCTCCTTCTCCCCTCCCTCCTCTTTCATACGGGATCGGAGAGAAGACACATCCGACCTGCTCCTTCTGTCTCCCCATCCCTTGCAACCCCCTCCCCCTGCCGCTGATGCTCTCATCCTGTGTGTGTCTCGCGGGAAGTGTGAGCTTGATAGCTTTACACTTGACCTTGCAGTACACACACAGGATGGCAGTGGCGGCAGGGGAAGGGGGTCAGGGGAGAGAGAAGGAGCAGATCAGATGTGTCTCCTCTCCCATCCCGTACGCGAGAGGTGGGAGGGGAGAAGGAGCTGATCGCCTGTCTCTCCGACTCCTCACCCATCACGGAGGAGAGAGGAGGGATGGGAGAGAGAACTACCAAGTCTTTGAGAAATTTAGGTACTAATGGGCACTGACAGGAGGCACTTATGGGCACTGACAGGAGGCATTTATGGGCACTGACAGGATGCACTAATGGGCACTGACAGGAGGCACTAATGGGCACTGACAGGAGGCACTAATTTGCACTGACAGGAGGCACTAATTTGCACTGACAGGAAGCACTTATTTGCACTGACAGGAGGCGCTAATGGGCAGACAGGAGGCAACAGTGGGCATTGATAGTCGGCACTGATGGGTATTGAGCACTGATAGGCAGCATTGATGGCCACTGATAGGAGGCACTGATGAGGAGGCACTGATAGGTGCCGTTGATGAGCAATGATTGGTGGCGCTGATAGGCGGCATTGATGAGCACTGCTAGGCAGTACTCATAGGCTGCACTGGTGGGCACTGATAGGTGGCACTGATAGGAGGCACTAATGGGCTTTGATAGGCAGCATTGATGGACACTGATAGGTGGCACTGATGAGCATTGAGCACTGATAGGCAGCATTGATGGCAACTGATAAATAGCAGTTATGGGCATTGATATTCTGCACTGATAGGCTGCAATGATGAGCACTGACAGGCGGCACTGATGGGCATTGAGCACTGATAGGCTGCATTGATGAGGAGGCACTGATAGGTGGCATTAATGAGCAATGATTGGTGGCGCTGATAGGCGGCATTGATGAGCACTAATAGGCAGCACTCATAGGCTGCACTGGTGGGCACTGATATGCTGCACTCATAGGCTGCATTGATGGGCATTGATAGGCATTATTGATGGGCACTGATAGACAGCACTGATAAGCTGCACTGGTAGGGTGAGTGAGTGAGTGAGTGAGTAACTTGTATAGCGCTACAAAGGCAAACTAAATCACCTCAAGGCACTTTTTGCATCCAGTGCCATCCTGTGTCTTCAGAAGAGGTGGGTCTTAAGTTTTTTTCTAAAGGCCCCGATGGTTTTCTTCCATGCGGATGTCCGGATGGAGCCCCCCTCGTTCAGTGCAGCCCCCGTCTTCAGTGTAGCCCCCTCATTCAGTGTAGCCCCCATTCAGTGCAGGCCCCCTTCAGTACCTCAGATCAGCGTGGCGGGACATGCACAGCGGGTCCCCTCCCCCTGTTTAGGAGAAGGCGGCTTCACTCGGCTGTGCCGGTGTGACATCCGGGATCGCACAGACAGGCAGCCCGTGGCTGCAAGAGGAGAGGATGGTAGGTGCAGAGATGTCACCCTGCACCCCCCGCATACTCCCTCGCCACTGTATCTAGTTTGTCTCTCCCTGCCTGTGCCAGTGTGCCGCTGCCTAAACCTGCGGCGCTGCCACCGTGGGAGTAATACAATCGCGCGGGGGGGGTGCCGGTCTGACACCTCCCCTGTGTGTGGTACCCGGGGGCAGCCCGCCCTCTTAGTATGCCTCTGGATGGCCGCACGGCACCCCTTTTGCCCATGGCGCACAGCTCGCACACCCCAAAGACCGGCCCTGACTAGGGGTGTAGTATTTTATTTTGTTGCATAGGTATTGAGGAGCATTTCCTTGTGTGCATTTGTGAGTGAGGCAGAGGATCTTGAATGTAACCCAATCCTTCATGGCTAGCCAATGGAGGGTCCTCAGGGACGGGGTGATTGATTCCCAGGGTTTTTTCCCGTTACCAGTCTGGCTGCTGTGTTCTGGACGACTTGCAGACGCAAAATTTGATATTTGGGGAATCTGAGGTAGAGGGAGTTTGCGTTGTCGAATCTGGAATTGATGATTGTTCCAACTACTAATGTTGTATCCTCTTCCGGGATGAAGGGGATGAGTGTACGCAGCAGGCGGAGAAGGTAGTGAGATCCGTTGACTACTGATCCTATTTATGGGTCCATCGTCATGTCCGAGTCAAAATTGACTCCAAGGCTCTTGACTTTGGGATGATGATTTGCCCAAGGATGGGGGGTGGTGTGCATGTTGTCCTAGAGTTTTTCATTTGGTTTGCGTGAAGAAAGAGAAGTTTGGATCCATTAAGTTTGAGGGAGCTCTCTGTCATCCAATTATCGATCAATAAGAGGCAATTTTCTAGTGTGTGGTAGTGGTCCTTTTTGTCGGTGATGCGAAGGTAAAGTTGAGTGTCATCATCATAGGAGTGATAGAGCAGGTCCTGTTTGCTGATGATTTTGAGGAGTGGGCAGAGGTAGATGTTAAAGAGCACGGGCGATAAGGGTGATCCTTGAGGGACTCCGCATGTAATAATACGTGCTTCCGAAGTGAAAGCTCCTAGTTTCACTGTCTGGGATCGATTCTCTGGGAAGGATGCGAACCAGGGTAGATCAGAGTCTGCGACTCTGGCTACTTCTGTGGTGGGGCATTGATAGGTGGCATTGAAGAGCATGTAGCCCAACATTGAAAGAAAACACGCTTTGAATCTAAGTGGCCACCTGCAGCTGCAATCTTAGCTAACATCTCTTTCTAACAAGACCTGTGGAGTGCACTCTATTCTTGAAATATATGTATATGTGTGTATAATATATATATATATATATATATTTTATTATTTAAATCGTGTTTTATCGTTTGCCCTCCTGCTTTTGTCTCTGTCCCCCCATGTGCCCCCCATAAATATGAAAATATGGAGACGAGACGCCACTGAGAAAAACTATGGAGAGAACTAAAGATCAGAGTTCATAGAAGAGGTCCATGGAACCTTCAAGATGTTTGTGCCGAAGAATGGGCCAAAATCACACCTGAGCAATGTGTGCGACTTGTTTCACCATACAGGAGGAGTCTTGAAGCTGTCATTACCAACAAAGGATTTTGTACCAAGTATTAAATACATTTAAGTTAGCGCGTTCAATAGATTTTCCCTGTGTCATTCTATTTTTTTTACAAACAACTTAATTTCTGAACTTATTTGTTTTGGTTTCTCTGTATGTATGGATTGCATGGGTTTTTTACCGACATGTGGTGACCATTTCATGTCAATAGCACCTTTAAAAATATATTTATTGGGAATGTGTTCAATACTTATTTTACCTGGTGTATATATATATATATATATATATATATATATATATATATATACCCTTTTTTTTTACTTTCCAAAATATTTTTTATGCTCCCTTATCACACTGCACAATTGGGTGAGGAACCTGACTTATCTGTGCTACATTTACTCAATCCAGGTTGGTCTTCTTGCTGCTCCCAGCTTGCTGAATGGACAATGAGGAAACATAACAATATTCAAGAGCGCACCATCTGTTGTCTAAATTTATGAAAATATGTTAGATTACCAGCACTGTCAAAAGCAAAGAAACCTGATTGGTTCAAGGTGTTCATGGTGTTGGCCCTCTCATCATCTGGTTTGCAGGGCAATTTAAAAAGTTACATAAAGAAATATTTTTGATACTTACTGTATCACGCAAAACCCCTATAATTATGTTTTGAATGGAAAGGTGAACAGCTATCATTACATTATGATGGGGAGCACCTCAGTCAGCACAAGAGCCAAGTCTAAAGCAGTGTTTCTCAACCTTTTTTCAGTCAAGGCACCCTTTAAAATGATAGTCAGTCTTGAGGCACCCCTTTCTAAAATGTAAATAACTATTCTAATAGCTTTACATAATGCAGCAACATCAACGCATAGCACATCCAACGTTAGAGGTGATTTAAAGGGGTTGTAAAGGTAAACGTTTTTTTACCTGAATGCATCCTATGCATTCAGGTAAAAAAACATCTGACAGCACCATTCCCCCCCGAGCCCCCGTTTTACTTACCTGACCGTTCGAAATTCCCGGGCGCGTCCACGTCATCCTGTTCGGTTCCCAGCCTGGGCGTTGATTGGCTAGGCTGGGCGGATTGATAGCAGCGCAGCCATTGGCTGGCGCTGCTGTCAATCACAGCGGATGATGAGGCGCACCGGGGGGCGGGTCAAGTGATACAGTCGGCGGCTATGGCCGCCGCTGTATCACGGGAGCGCGCTCACAAAAGCTTTTCACCATGCGGGGTCGTGAAGGTAGAAAGCTTTTGCGAGGAGGAGCCGAGACAGCCGCCGTGGGACCCCAGAAGACAGCGTTCGGGGACACTGTGTGCAAAACGAGCTGCACAGTGAAGGTAAGTATAACATGTTTGTTATTTAAAAAAAAAATCCTGACTTTAGTGTTCCTTTAATCTTCCAAAGCACATAAACTTTTGCACACTGGTATTGACTAGTATACCAATGTTTCTCTTCTCCCTCAGTTCAGTTTCTCCCCATCAGTCTGCTAATGTCACCCAGTGCTGAGAGAGAGGGGTACAGGAAGGACAAACAAGAATGCTGTTGAGGCAACAGACATCCTCCTTATTAACTGATGACGTCATGGGTAAATTAAGATGTCAGTGTCTAGAAAGTGGTAATGGTGCATAATGAAAACCACTGGCTTTGTTTAACTAAAAGGCAGGCTTGATCCACCTGCTGGTTTGTATATCATTTTTTTTTTTTAATTGGGCATTTTGCCAAGGGACCCCTGAAGAAACCTCAAGACACCCCAGGGTGCTTGGGCACCCTGGTAGAAAAAAGGCTGGTCTAAATTTATGAATTTAAATTAGAATTTACACTAAAAATCTTTTGGTCAATGTTCATGCACAAACGTTATATGTTTATGCTATTAAGCAGGGAGAAAATACGGTACATATCAAACGAACATAGAAGTTGAGGTGAATGGTGAGAGCTGTCCCACTTTTAAGGCCTCCCACTGACACCTGCCTATTTTTCCTCCCCCTGACCAAGTCCTAAAGTTGGGAGATATGCTAAAAGTGTTTGTAAATATCCCCTATCATGGTGCCACAGACAGCGATAAAGTCCTCAAAGGTTCTAACTTTCCCACTTTATCCCAAAAAAATGGGTTCAAAGGTTGGGCTTTTATTAGGATTAGCATAAAACAACAAATGCCCAGCACCACCATCACACTTGCTGGGGCCACAAGCCCAGTATATCTCTGGAGCGAAGCCACATGGACATGTAACCAAAGAAACTCTTGTCTTCTGACCATCCATATGTGATACAGAAGCCTGCAGAAAAGACAAGGGCTGTCTCTTTAAAGATAAGCAGTGATCCTTGCACTGTTACTCAAAGAAAGGGTTCAAAGGGTAGCCCAGGGTCGGATTTGAAAGGCACATTGGACAATATTGAATATAAAAATATATTTTATTAATGACAATACATAATGCAAAAAGTTATAAGCAATATAAGTAATAGCGAGCCCCTGTGCGTCAATGCGTTTCGCTGTATAGCTTCATCAGGACACATTTAGGGGTTGTTGGAAAGAATAGGTCTCACTATCTCCTTAGAAAGTCCATAGAAGGTAATCACCCTACTAAGCATCAGATATCGCCATATGTAAAATTCTGATATTTGGATATTTGTGACCAGAAGTAGGCTGGAACAATTTATATAGTGATGCAGGTTATAACTCAGGGTATCACATCAAGCAAAAATTAGTATAGTTTGTTGAATGGAGGACACAACCATATGGGACTGTCGTCAGACCATAACGCTAATGATATACACATTTGGCCAGACAAAACCGTATCTCTATGAGCAATGAGCAAATAGCTCAAACTGCAATTAGCAGATATCAATTAGACTGCTACACATTCACTGGTTCCCAGAGTCACCATTGTCAGCACTGCGTCCAGCATGCCCCCCAAAAGCACAATTTTTTTTTGGGGGGGGGGCATGCTGGACGCAGTGGTGACCATGGTCTACGGACTAATATATGGTTGATGTGATACCCTGAGTTATAACCCACATCACTATATAAATTGTTCCAGCCTACTTCTGGTCACAAATATCCAAATATCTGAATTTTACATATGGCGATATCTGATGCTTAGTGGGGTGATTACCTTCTACGGACTTTCTAAGGAGATAGTGAGACCTGTTCTTTCCAACATCCCTGAATTTGTCCTGATGAAGCTAAACAATGAAACGTGTTGACACACAGGGTCTCACTGTTGCTTATATGGTGCATATTGCTTTGCGTCACGTATTGAGTTTAGTATGTGCTATATGCTTTGAATCCTGTAGTCATTTTTTGCTCTTTTTGTATTGTCATTAATAAAATATATTTTTATATTTAATATTGCCTAATGTGCCTTTAAAGTCCGACCCTGGGCTACCCTTTGCCCCCTTTTCTTTGAGTTTGAAATTTTCCCATACGGATGTGGCCATACACTAGGAGTGCTCCCTTTTTCTATTTACAACCCTGCATTGTTACCTACTGCAAGAAGAAGGATGGATGATGTAAAGGAGACAGTGGCACGGCCAGGGTTGAATTTCTGCTCTTGCAGAATGTAGGCAGTGGGCACACTTCTCTTTGACAAAGGTGTTAAAGGTAAGTGTGTAAACGACGATCCATGCGATCCACCGATTATGCCCATAGAAAAGGCCACAGCTTCGGCCAGCTTCGGAGCGGCAGCCATTTTGGTACATCTGACGGCGGCCTAGGTGAGCGGCGCGCTGACGTCATCATCACCCGCCTCAACTGCTTGTGGATCTGCCTGCTTGTGTAGTGGTAAGCAATCGTATATACAGTGGGGGAGATGTGGATATTACAGTGGGGGGAGATGTGGATATTACAGTGAGGGAGATGTGGATATTACAGTGGAGAGATGTGGAAATTACAGTGGGAGAGATGTGGATATTACAGTGGGGAGATGTGGATATTACAGTGGGGGAGATGTGGATATTACAGTGGGGGAGATGATGTGGATATTACAGTGGGGAGATGTGGATATTACAGTGGGGGGAGATGTGGATATTACAGTGAGGGAGATGTGGATATTACAGTGGAGAGATGTGGAAATTACAGTGGGAGAGATGTGAATATTACAGTGGGGAGATGTGGATATTACAGTGGGGGAGATGATGTGGACATTACAGTGGGGGAGATGTGGATATTACAGTGGGGAGATGTGGATATTACAGTGGAGAGATGTGGAAATTACAGTGGGAGAGATGTGAATATTACAGTGGGGAGATGTGGATATTACAGTGGGGGAGATGATGTGGACATTACAGTGAGGAGAGATGTGGATATTACAGTGGGGGAGATGTCTGTGGATATTATAGTGGGGGAGATGTGGATATTACAGTGGGGAGATGTGGATATTACAGTGGGGAGATGTGGATATTACAGTGGAGAGATGTGGAAATTACAGTGGGAGAGATGTGAATATTACAGTGGGGAGATGTGGATATTACAGTGGGGCATATGTGGATATTACATTGGAGAGATGTGGATATTACAGTGGGAGAGATGTGGATATTACAGTGGGAGAGATGTGGATATTACAGTGGGAGAGATGTGGATATTACAGTGGGGGGAGATGTGGACATTACAGTGGGGAGATGTGGACATTACAGTGGGGAGAGATGTGGATATTACAGTGGGGGAGATGTCTGTGGATATTACAGTGGGGGAGATGTGGATATTACAGTGGGGAGATGTGGATATTACAGTGGGGAGATGTGGACATTACAGTGGGGAGAGATGTGGTATTTACAGTGGGGAAGATGTGGATATTACAGTGGGTGATGTGGATATTACAGTGGGGGGATGTGGATATTACAGTGGGGAGAGATGTGGATATTACAGTGGGGAGATGTGTATATTACAGTGGGGGGAGATGTGGATATTACAGATATATACAGTGGGGGAGATGTGTGGATATTACAGTGGGGAGATGTCTGTGGATATTACAGTGGGGGTGTTGTGGATATTACAGTGGGGAGATGTCTGTGGATATTACAGTGGGGGAGATGTCTGTGGATATTACAGTGTGTCTGGATATTACAGTGGGGGGAGATGTGGATATTACAGTGGGGGGACAGTGGGGAGAGATATAGATATTACAGTGGGGGGAGATGTGGATATTACAGTGGGGGGAGGTGTGATATTACAGTGGAGAGACGTCTGTGGATATTACAGTGGGGGGAGAGATATGATATTACAGTGGGGGAGATGTGGATATTACAGTGGGGAGAGATGTGGATATTACAGTGGGGGGAGACATATGGATATTACAGTGGGGGGAGATGTGGATATTACAGTGGGGGGAGGTGTGGAATATTACAGTGGGGGGAGGTCAGTGGGGGAGAGATATAGATATTACAGTGGGGGGAGATGTGGATATTACAGTGGGGGGAGGTGTGAATATTACAGTGGAGAGACGTCTGTGGATATTACAGTGGGGGGAGACATATGGATATTACAGTGGGGGGAGATGTGGATATTACAGTGGGGAAGATGTGGATATTACAGTGGGGAAGATGTGGATATTACAGTGGGGGAAATTTGGATATTACAGTGGGGGGAGATGTGGATATTACAGTGGGGGGAGGTGTGAATATTACAGTGGGGGAGAGATATAGATATTACAGTGGGGGGAGATGTGGATATTACAGTGGGGGGAGGTGTGAATATTACAGTGGAGAGACGTCTGTGGATATTACAGTGGGGGGAGACATATGGATATTACAGTGGGGGGAGATGTGGATATTACAGTGGGGAAGATGTGGATATTACAGTGGGGAAGATGTGGATATTACAGTGGGGGAAATTTGGATATTACAGTGGGGGGAGATGTGGATATTACAGTGGGGGGAGGTGTGAATATTACAGTGGGGGAGAGATATAGATATTACAGTGGGGGGAGATGTGGATATTACAGTGGGGGGAGGTGTGAATATTACAGTGGAGAGACGTCTGTGGATATTACAGTGGGGGGAGACATGTGGATATTACAGTGGGGGGAGATGTGGATATTACAGTGGGGAAGATGTGGATATTACAGTGGGGAAGATGTGGATATTACAGTGGGGGAAATTTGGATATTACAGTGGGGGGAGATGTGGATATTACAGTGGGGGGAGGTGTGAATATTACAGTGGGGGAGAGATATAGATATTACAGTGGGGGGAGATGTGGATATTACAGTGGGGGGAGGTGTGAATATTACAGTGGAGAGACGTCTGTGGATATTACAGTGGGGGGAGACATATGGATATTACAGTGGGGGGAGATGTGGATATTACAGTGGGGAAGATGTGGATATTACAGTGGGGAAGATGTGGATATTACAGTGGGGGAAATTTGGGGGGGATATTACAGTGGGGGGAGGTGTGAATATTACAGTGGGGGGAGATGTGGATATTACAGTGGGGGGAGGTGTGAATATTACAGTGGAGAGACGTCTGTGGATATTACAGTGGGGGGAGACATATGGATATTACAGTGGGGGGAGATGTGGATATTACAGTGGGGAAGATGTGGATATTACAGTGGGGAAGATGTGGATATTACAGTGGGGGAAATTTGGATATTACAGTGGGGGGAGATGTGGATATTACAGTGGGGGGAGGTGTGAATATTACAGTGGGGGAGAGATATAGATATTACAGTGGGGGGAGATGTGGATATTACAGTGGGGGGAGGTGTGAATATTACAGTGGAGAGACGTCTGTGGATATTACAGTGGGGGGAGATGTGGATATTACAGTGGGGAAGATGTGGATATTACAGTGGGGAAGATGTGGATATTACAGTGGGGGAAATTTGGATATTACAGTGGGGGGAGATGTGGATATTATAGTTTTAAACATGTTGTATGGCTCTCACGGAATTACATTTTAAAATATGCAGCGTTCATGGCTATCTCAGCCAAAAAGTTCCTCACCCCTGCGCTAAAGGAAAAATTTGCTAGACCCTATTGTTTGTAACCATGATGCACTCAATGCCTTTTGAACTTGTCAGGTAGGTATAGCCTTGTACACACGAGTGAATATTTGCCAGTTCAACAGAAATCACCTGACATTCGGTCTGTGTGTATGGCAGCCTGGGGGGGGGGGGGCAGTAGCCCTGTCAGAACACAATAGCGCAGCAGGGAGATCGCTGGAGATCGCTGTACTAATAATTGCTAATCTCCCGGTGTGCAGCTGTTAAGAGAGAAGGCGGACTATTTCACCACTTTCTGGTTTGGGCAGATTAATAATCAGCAGTGGACTATACAGTTGAAGGCCTGCCTGTACTATATTAGTAGACTGTAGCTGACCAGGTGTGCTTCTCCAACCCCCCCCCCCCCCCCCGTATACTCCGGGCCTAGTTACCCAGCTCTGTGGTGCCTAGGAGGAAGCGAGAGGACCAGCTCCAGAAGAACCTCCGCAGGACAAGCACTGCACTTGGACCTAGGCAGAAGAAGCTGTGCAGACCAGGTACTGGAGAGGACTAACATTGATGGGCACTTTTGAGGCTGCGCTGATGGGCACTGATCAGGCTGAATTAAAGGGCACTGATCAGGCTGAATTAAAGGGCACTGGTGTGGCTGCATTATTGGGCACTGGTGGGGCTGCATTATTGGGAACTGGTGTGGCTGCGCTAATGGGCACTGAGAAGGCTGCATTAATGGGCACTGGTGTTGCTGTGTTGATGAGCACTGGTGTGGCTGCATTAATGGGCACTGGTGTGGCAGCACTGATAGGCGCTGATCAGGCTGCATTAATGTGCACTGGTGTGGCTGCGCTAATGGACACTGATCAGGCTGCATTAATGGGCACTGGTGTTGCTGTGTTGATGAGCACTGGTGTGGCTGCATTAATGTGCACTGGTGTGGCAGCACTGATAGGTGCTGATCAGGCTGCATTAATGTGCACTGGTGTGGCTGCGCTGATGGACACTGATCAGGCTGCATTAATGGGCACTGGTGAGGCTGCATTAATGGGCAGTGATCAGGCTGCATTAATGGACACTGGTATGGCTGCACTCATGGGCACTGGTGTGGCTGTGCTGATGCTCTCTGCTCGTCCTCGACGCTGCTTTTTTTTTTTGTCACATGAAAAGATATTATAAAACATTTACAAAAATGGGAGGAGTGTACTCACTTTTGTGAGATACTGTATAAATATATATATATATATATAATATATATATATATATATATATATATATATATATATATATATATTAAACTGCCTGCATGCCACTACCTAACCTGCCTAATCTAGCTCAAGTTTTCACAATCTCCAAGTTATCACAGTACATACGGCCACTGTGTAAGCACCCTTATATAGTGTGGGGTGTGGACTCAGCCCCCTGAGCCATGATTGGCCAAAGTCTTTGGCCAATCATGGCTCTCATATCAGATTGCGCTGTGATCGGCCAAAGCATGCAGGTCAGGTGGCCAATCAGCAGTCTCAGTGCATTATGGGGCTCCCCACTTTCCTGTGAACTCCCCAAATGTTCGGTTCTTCGAACTCACGTTCGACTCAAACATTGGGACCATCCTTAGCGGCCACCATACACCTTACAATGTGACTTTACAATTTTTGTACAATCGACCACGGCTCTATCACAACTATGTACTATGAGGGCTGAGCTAAACTATCCAATTATTCTGTATACAGCCAGCCAGGCGCTTTCACTACACAGTTGTTGGAATTGCTAAAGGAGATTGTACAATCAGATTGTATGGTGTGTGATGAGCTTAATGTCTAGCTGACATCTGTAGGTAGTTCTGGTTTAATAGCTCAGCTTTTCTCCTTTCATTTCACATCTCTTGCCATGTTTCTATATCTTTATCCCTAAATGGTGTATAAATTGAAGGTAGGACCCCTCCAGTGTGAAACAAATGTTCCCAGCAGACTTTCCCAGGAGTGATGGAGACTTTCGGTCTCCAGTAGTATCAGTGTCCATGCAGGTGACAGGACCATCACCATCCTGCCATCATCACCATCCTGCCATCATCACCATCCTGCCATCATCACCATCCTGCCATCATCACCATCCTGCCATCACACCTTCTCTGCTCCCATTGTGCAGACTCGTGCAGAGGTGACAACTCAGCAGGAGGTGTCCCCAGGATGTCCCCTGGCTGCCCCAAGTCTTCTCACACCTCCATATCAATGGCCCTGGTTTCACACTCACACCTTCCCTTTGAATACAGTAGCGGAGTCTTTGTCGGACTAGGAAATTACAAGGACATGTTACTGCCCCATACAAAGCCCATCCATCTCCAGCCTGACAGCTCCATTCACTTCTATACTGTGCGATTCAACACTGCCATCTACTGGGCAGAAACGGAACCTCTGCTTGAGAATTGCCCACACGCAATGTAGCCACTTTTGCAGCCAAATTGTCACTTTATACACTTGCCCTCTGGGAGATTTACTCCCCTTCATGAACAGATAATTGTTTTTTCTTTTTGGCACTGGTTACTTTAACCACTTCAGCCTCGGAAAGGTTTTCCTTAATGACCAGGCCATTTTTTGCGATACGGCACTGCGTTACTTTAACTGACAATTGCGCGGTCGTGCGACGTTGTCCCCAAACAAAATGTATGTCCTTTTTTCCCCCTCAAATAGAGATTCTTTTGGTGGAATTTGATCACCTCTGGTTTTTATTTTTTGCGCCATAAACAAAAAAACAGCAACAATTTTGGAAAAAATAAATATTTTCTACTTTCTGCTATAAGACACAACCAAAAAAAAAAAGTCTTCATTAATTTAGGCCAGTTATGTATTCTGCTACATATTTTTGGTAAAACAAACAAAAAAAAACAATAAGCGTATATTAATTGGTTTTCGCAAATGTTATTACGTCTACAAACTATGGGATATTTTTATGGCATTTTTATTTATTTTTTACTAGTAATGGCAGCAATCAGCGATTTTTAGAGGCACTGCAACATTGTGGCGGACAAATCAGACACGTAACTGACACTTTTTGGGAACCAGTGACACTATTACAGTGATCAGTGCTAAAAATATGCACTGTTATTGTACTAATGACACTGGCAGGGAAGGGGTTAACATCAGGGGTGATCAAAGGGTTAACTGCGTGCCTAGCTGGTGCTTGCTAACTGTGTGGGGGTTGCTCTGACTGTATAACGACAGAGATCAGTGTTCCTGCTTAGCAGGAACACGATCTCTATCTTCTCCCCTGTCAGAACAGCGATCTGCCTTGTTTATATAGGCAGACCGCTGTTTTGCCTCTCTCAGGAACGATCGCGAGTGGCCGGCAGACATCGGGTCCGCAGGACCCGTTGGTTGGCTCCCCCTCTGTCCAATCAGCATGCGATCGTGCCTCTGGTGGTGTGCACGCGCCCCCTAGTGTCTATTGCACAAAATGACACATTGGTACGTCATTTCATGCAATAGAGCCAACCTGCCACAGTACAAGTACGTTAGGTGCTCAGCAAGTGGTCAATTGACAATTGCACGGTCATGCAATGCTGTACTCAAATTAAATTGATATCATTTTTTCCCACAAATAGAGCTTTCTTTTGGTGGTATTTGATCACCATTGCATTTTAAATTTGCTTTAAACAAAAAAAGAAAAAAAATGGGGGGGGGGGTGCCGAACACATAAATTCCAATTGTTTTTTTTTTTTTAAAGCGGAGGTTCACCCTAAAAAACAACTATGTGCCATCCCATCCAGCATACTTGCGTCAGCTACAGTATGCTGTTTTTTTTTTTTTTTCTTCGCTGTACTTACCGTTTAATCGTTCAGTTTCTTTTCTTCCTCCCGCAGGGAATAGGCGTTCCTATGAAGAGGGGTACATGATTGACGTGCGGCTGTGGCACGTCACGCCTTCCAAAAATAGCCGAACTAGGACTCGGCTCTTCACGGCGCTATACGGCGCCTGCGCACAGACTAGGAGCTGACTGTGCAGGCGCCGTATATAGCCGAGTCCTATTTCGGCTATTTTCGGAATGCGTGACGCGCCACAGCCGCACGTCAATCATGTACCCTTCTTCATAGGAACGCCTATTCCCTGCGGGAGGAAGAAAAGAAACTGAACGATTAAACGGTAAGTACAGCGAAAACAAACAAAAAAAACAGCATACTGTAGCTGACGCAAGTATGCTGGATGGAATGATATATAATTGTTTTACGGTGAACCTCCGCTCTAAGTACGTGATTAGAGCCAGAGGTTCTAATAGGCTTCAAAAAAGTTGAGTGGCGGGTCTCAGATCGTTTCCTGATTGGCTGAAAGGAGAAGCATTCCAATTGGCGGAGGAGGAGGAGGGAAGAGATGCATGGCGGAAGTCGCCATGATGCAGAGGGGAAGCCGCCACCCTGTCACCCAGAGGTGCCCGTGCCATAGATCAGGTAAGTGCTGGGCTGGTAACCGACCGACCGATTGACTGGGGCGGGAGGGGTGGGGGGGCTAGTGATGGATGCAGATGTCACGACAGACCCGACTGAGGGGGGAGCATTGCCGCCGCCTCCCAAAATACTTTTTATTACCTCCAGCCGCCACTGATATATATACATATATATATTTACATATACACAATATGTATCTACTGTATATATACCAATCAGCTATGACCACCCCCACCTAATATTAAGTAGGTGGCCTTTTTGCTGACAAAACAGCAATGACACACTGAGGAATGTACTCAGCTAGGCAAGCCTTCAGTAGCAGATCCTTTAAGTGCTGTAAGTTGTGGGGTAGGACATCTATTGATTGGACTTCCCATAGTGCATCCTGGTGCCACCTCTTCCTCAGGTAAGTGACACAAATGCACACGGCCATCCACATGGTGTAAAAGGAAATGCAATCCATTAGACCGGGCCACCTTCCATTGCTCCGTGGTCTATTTCTGATGCTCACGTGCCCATTGTAGGTGCTTTTCAAATGAAGCATTGAAATTCATGTTTCTTGGCTCGTCATAGTGTTGTACCTCACCGCGTTTTGGACGGTCGGAATTTAGTCTGACAGTGTGTATGCAAGACTGATGGAAGTCAGTTTCATCGGAATTCCGGCAGAAAATTCCAATCGGAAATTCCGATCGCGTGTACGCGGCTTTACACTTGACTATTTTTTCTTCCTTCAACACATCAACTTCGGGGACAACGTGTTCACTTACTGCCTAATATATCCCATCAACTTTCAGATACCATTGTAAGAAGATAATCAATGCTATTCACTTCACCTGTCAGTGGTCATAATGTTATGGCTGATCGGTGTTTATATCCATTAACAGGCTGTGCAGTCATAATGGTGGCAAGTCAAGTTATATCTGTTATGTAGCCTTGACAGTATGCTCTCTACTATTTTACAGTGACATACAAGAAAGATGGAGCCATACTTTGCAATGAGTTTCTATTATAAAATACTGGACAATACACTTCTGAAATGCCAGCGACACATCAACATATACCGAAGCACAATGTTTCCCAAGCATTGAGGTATATGTGCTGCTTCATTGATCTGACGCCTGCTGCTTGGTGTTTACTCACCTGGTGGAGCAATAAATATCAAAAGTACATTATGTTATCTTGCTGCTGAGCATTGTAGTGTTATGGGGGCGGTTTAATGTGTGATAGCAAGCCTACTGTTAGTGATCAACAACAGTCACCCTGCTCTAGCTCTGGGTAGTCCCAGTATTACAACATCCACGTGGTTTCCCAGTCATTCTTTTTACATGCTTATTAACCTAAACATACATTTCAGCTATTTATTATCCTCACTAAATAATGATTTTTTTCTTTTTGTTGGTCCATATTAAGGCTGTTAGTTAAAGTGGTTGTAAACCCTTACATATACCCAGTGGAAGGACTATCCGTAGGTGAAACACAGAGAGGGGAAAAAAATCTTCTTGCATAAGTTGTACTTGTTTATCTGCTTTTTCTGTACATTTCTTTAACCACTTATCTACCTCCCGCCGTCAAATGAGGCAGACCCCATTGTTCTGGGTGGACGTCATATGACGTTGTGCCCTTTTAAGCCACTAGGGGCGTGCACCTGCGCCCACGCGTCACTGGGGACCAGATGCGCGTGCACAGCGGCCGCGATGCCCGCCGGGCACCCGCGATTGCCTAGTAACTGAGAAGGACTGTGGATGGGTGTGTGTACACACACCCATCCATGTCCTGTCAGTGAGAGGAGACCGATGGTGTGTCCCTTGTACATAGGGACAACCATCGGTCACCTCCCCCAGTCACTCCCCTCCCCCCAAAGTAAGAATCACTCATTAGCGAATACATTAACCCCTTCCTCACCCCCTAGTGTTAACTCCTTCCCTGCCAGACACATTAATACAGTAATCAATCCATTTTTATAATTAGAATGAGGGTGATAGGGGGCGCTAGAAACACAATGTGTATTAATCTATATAACCTAACAACAACAAATTGCTAATAATTTTCAAAGTGCATACTGTATGTGCAAATACAGAAGAACCAATCCAACAAAGGATATCTTATGCAAGCACTAAGTGAAGAATCCATGCAAAAAATGCAAAGTGCATGTGTGCAGATACTGAAAAGTCCCAATAATAAATAACTCTGAAGGTATACACTGAATGTGAGGTAGAATATTGCAAATGTAGAACCGTAACCAGCTGATATTAGTTGCACCCGACGTGATCTAGTAAAAGGTGGCTCCTTACCAACATTAGTGGACTCTTTTACTTAAAAAAGAAGTCAGGTAATATTTTGATAGAGTACTCCAACGATCAGGGTTTCACAATGGTATCCGTGGTCACAGGTATATGAGCCGCAATGAAAAAACCATCATAGTGAAATATTGTTTATTTAAAAAATTTAAAACAAAAGAGAAGCCAAGTGGCTGCTTACTGTATGCAGTGCCCCGATCCCGGCACTGAGGCTTAATGGCATGTAATAGTTAGGAGCTGTATAAATGCAAGTGTCCGATGTATCCGCCGCAATATCGCAGTCACGATAAAAATTGCTGATCGCCGCCTTTACTAGAAAAAATAAAAATGCCATAAATCTGTCCCCTATTTTGTAGACCCTATGGGCCAGATCCACAGAGAATTGCCCTGGCGCAGTGTATCAGAGATACATTACGCCGCCTTATTTTACCTGGCTCTAAGTCGAATCCAGGAAGATTTCGGCCCGTAAGGTACGGCGGCGTAGTGTATTTCTCGCGGCGGAATCGAATTACGCGATTAGGGGCGTGAATCATTTAAATCAGGCACGTCCCCGCGGCGATCGAACTGCGCATGCTCTGTTCAGAAATTTCCCGCCGTGCATTGCGCGAAATTACATCAAAACTTTGTTTTTTGTTTTTTTTTGTAGCGTAAATTACGTACATTCCTATTCACGGACGACTTACGCAAAAAAAAAATGAAAATTCGACGCGGGAACGACGGCCATACTTAACATGGCAAGTCTAACTATAGACCGGATAATAGCAGCTTTAACTATACGCAGGAAAAAGCCGACTAGCGACGACGTAAGAGAATGCGACGGACGATCTTAACTTCGTGGATCGCCGTAAAAAGCTAATTTGCATACCCGACGCGGAAAACGATGCAAACTCCACCCAGCGGGCACAAAAATATTGCATCGTAGATCCGAAGGCGTACGAAGATGTAAGCCTGTTGGATCGAAGCCCGAAGCCGTCGTATCATGGTTTGAGGATTCAAACTAATGATACGACACGGGTAATTTGTAAGTACACCGGTGTTTTAGGAGATACACCGGCGTACTGGCTCTGTGGATCTGGCCCTATAACTTTTGCGCAAACCAATCAATAAACGCATATTGCGTTTTTTTTAATCAAAAATATGTAGAAGAATAAGAATTTATAAAGCTTGTCTGAGAGTTCAGAAAAAAGGGGACAGAGAGCTAAAGTTACACTCTACAGAGCTCAGTGAGGAGAGCTCTGAGAACTGATTGGAGGGAAGAGGGTTTGTTTCTACATGTCTGCGGTGTAGCTCACCAAGCTCTACAGTACCCCTAATTATTTTAAGAGCGAAAGATTCCCCTTAACATATTTTCCTGGAGCACATGACATGGCAGAACGATGGAATACCACAGATGGGTCACAGACTGGTTTCGGAGGGAAATGCTGGGTAAATGTGTACATTGCTGCAGCACACAAAAGCCAAGTACATTTGCCTGTGAATACCAGTGTGTGACATGCTGATTCCGAGGAAGGAAGGAGAAGGGAGACTGAGCAATGCACATAAATCATAAATTCATTCATGAATCAAAATGAGATCCTTTCACACTTACGAGGGACATTGCTGACATTCCATTTCACCTCAGAATGGAGCAGACATTAGAACACTCATTACCTTTTTGTCACATGATTTTTTATGTACAAACTAAAGCAAGAATTCTCTGTGGGAGGCGGGGTGCAGGTTTCTGCATAGGCACATCTCCTGTGTAAAAAATCAGGAGAAAATAAAGATAAAATCCCTGCAAGTGCTGCGATTTGTAGTTTGGTAATTCCCCATCTAATGTGTGCATCTGTAGTAACTCCTGATCTGGTTTACAATACAAGTGAAGGGAAGGAGAAACATGAGCAGAGAGTTATTGTGTGGAAGGGGTTTAGCCACTTTACCCCCTGAAAGATTTGGCTGCCCAATGACTGGGCCTTTAATTGCTATGCGTCGCTTTAAGGCTGCATTCACACCTAAGCGTTTTGTCGCCTGAAGCATGACGCTCAAAGACGCTAGAGAGGAAAAATAACATTAATGTCTATAGAGATGGTTCACATCGAACGCAGAACGCATTTTTACAGCGATCAGTGCTATAAAAATGCACGTATTAGGCCGCGTACGCACGATCGAACATGTCCGCTGAAACTGGTCCGCAGACCAGTTTCAGCGGACATGTTCGATCATGTGTACGGCCTATCAGACCGTTTTCCAGCGAACAAAAGTTTCAAAACATGCTTTGAAACTTGTCTGCTGGAAACCTGTCCGTCGGACATGTTCGATGGTTAGTACACAAACCATCGGACCAAAATCCCCCGCATGCTCAGAATCAAGCATGCTTGGAAGCATTGAACTTCGTTTTTTCATCACGTCGTTGTCTTCTACGTCGCCGCGTTCTGGTCCGAGGGGATTTTGGTCCGATGGTGTGTACGCACATCAGACCAACAGACAATTCAGCCTTGTCCGATGAAAACGGTCCATCGGACCTGTTTCCTCGGACATGTCTGATCGTGTGTACAGGGCCTAACTGTGAAAATGACACTGGCAGTGAAGGGGTTGACCACTAGGTGGCGCTGTAGGGGTTAAGTGTTTCCTAGGGAATGCTTCTAACTGTAGGGGGGCTGGGCTATGTGTGACAGGACAGTGATCACCGCTTCCAATTACAGGAAGCTCTGTTCACTGTCCTGTCACTGGGAAGACTGGGGAAATGCTTGTTTACATAAGCATTTCCGCCTTCTTCCTCACCGTGTCACGATCGCGGGTATAACTGCGGACGTTGAGTCCACGGGACCCGCGGTCGAAGTCACGGAGCTTGCGACGGGCAATGCCGCTTCTTAAAGGGGATGTATATATACGTCCTTTTGCCTGCCCGTGCCATTCTGCAGATGTATATCTACGTGCGGCGGTCGGCATGTGGTTAACCTCCCTGGCGGTATAATTCTTTCAGATTTTAGGTGCTGAAAGCGGTAAAATTATTTTGCATGTAAATTTGACGTATTATATTGTAGGCCTGCAATTCTTAGGAACAACTCACTTAAATCTGTCCAATCAGGAGTCTAGTAGACATCTTGGGTATGATAAATTTTGAAACATGAAATCATAAATTATAATATAAGAAATAACTATAAATAATTATAACAAATAATAATAATAAAAATTATTACTTTCAGTGTTTGATGATGAATTTCCCCACAAATCGCTATCGCTCAGTTCTGCAAGTGATTCTAATTTATTATCGCTGTTTTCTAGCTGCTCTAAAACCACTTTTGAAATAAAGAGACACTTTTTGGTTGCTATGGACAATCTCCAGTTTCAGGCAGAAAGAATCGTTTTTATTACCATATTTTTCGCCTTATAAGACGCACTTTTTCTTCCCCAAAACTGGGGGGGGGGGAGTTGGTGCGTCTTATAAGGCGAATACACGGTTTCGCCTGACCGATCCACGTTCCGGAGCGCACCGCCGCCGCGGCCTTAGGAAAGACCGCGGCTTTGGCCTAGCTCTGGAGTGGTCGGCCATCTTAGTACACCCGGCGCGCTGACGTCATCACTGCTCTGCTCGTGGATCTGTTTATCCCTAGCAGAGCGCGCTCCATGCCATGCATCTGCATCTGCAACAGTGAGTTGTGAGGAGTTGTGGGGGGCAATGTTACTAGCTATAATTACTATGGGGGCAATGTTACTGGCTATAATTACTATGGGGCAATGTTACTGGCTATAATTTTTATGTGGGGCAATGTTACTGGCTATAATTACTATGGGGGCAATGTTACTGGCTATAATTACTATGGGGGCAATGTTACTGCCTATGATTACTATGTGGGACAATGATACTGACTATAATTACTATGGGGGCAATGTCACTGGCTATAATTACTATGGGGGCAATGTTACTGGCTATAATTACTATGGGGGCAATGTCACTGGCTATAATTACTATGAGGGCAATGTTACTGGCTATAATTACTATGTGGGGCAATGTTACTGGCTATAATTACTATGTGGGGCAATGTTACTGGCTATAATTACTATTTGGGGCAATGTTACTGGCTATAATTACTATGTGGGGGCAATGTTACTGGCTATAATTACTATGTGGGGGCAATGTTACTGGCTATAATTACTATGTGGGGCAATGTTACTGGCTATAATTACTATGGGGGCAATGTTACTGGCTATAATTACTATGGGGGCAATGTTATTGGCTGTAATTACTATGGGGGCAATGTTACTGGCTATAATTACTATGGGGCAATGTTACTGGCTATAATTACTATGTGGGGCAATGTTACTGGCTATAATTACTATGGGGGCAATGTTACTGGCTATAATTACTATGGGGGCAATGTTACTGGCTATGATTACTATGTGGGACAATGATACTGACTATAATTACTATGGGGGCAATGTCACTGGCTATAATTACTATGGGGGCAATGTTACTGGCTATAATTACTATGGGGGCAATGTCACTGGCTATAATTACTATGAGGGCAATGTTACTGGCTATAATTACTATGTTGGGCAATGTTACTGGCTATAATTACTATGTGGGGCCAATGTTACTGGCTATAATTACTATGGGGGCAATGTTACTGGCTATAATTACTATGGGGGCAATGTCACTGGCTATAATTACTATGAGGGCAATGTTACTGGCTATAATTACTATGTTGGGCAATGTTACTGGCTATAATTACTATGGGGGCAATGTTACTGGCTATAATTACTATTTGGGGCAATGTTACTGGCTATAATTACTATGTGGGGCAATGTTACTGGCTATAATTACTATGTGGGGCAATGTTACTGGCTATAATTACTATGGGGGCAATGTCACTGGCTATAATTACTATGGGGGCAATGTTACTGGCTATAATTACTATGTGGGGCAATGTTACTGGCTATAATTACTATTTGGGGCAATGTTACTGGCTATAATTACTATGTGGGGCAATGTTACTGGCTATAATTACTATGTGGGGCAATGTTACTGGCTATAATTACTATGTGGGGCAATGTTACTGGCTATAATTACTATGTGGGGGCAATGTTACTGGCTATAATTACTAAGTGGGGGCAATGTTACTGGCTATGATTACTATGTGGGGCCAATGTTACTGGCTGCTATTACTAACGTTGGGCAATGTTACTGGCTGTTATTACTATGTGGGGGCAATGTTACTGGCTAGTACTAATGTGGGGGCAATGTTACTGGCTATTACTAATGTGGGGGTGGTGTGATGGTGATGTCAAGTGGGGGGCAAATATTTTACTACAGTATTTGGTGCAGAATCTTTTTTTTTTTTCTACATTTTCCTCCTTAAAAATTGGGTGCGTCTTATAGGGCGAGAGATACGGTATATAAAAGTGCATGCAGGACACAGGACAGACCACTAGGGACAAAGGGGGTGTGTATTTATTTCATACAGTACTGTAATCTGTAAGATTACAGTATACTGTATGTATGTCGTGTTTTTATTTATTTTTTATTTGAGGCTGATCTCCGCCCCAGTGCGTCGTAACGTCGCAGGGAACGGAGCTCAGCGGCACATGGGCACTGTGAATCGAGCGAGTAGACACAGCGGAGAGACATCGCAGGATCCAGGGGCAAGGTAAGTAACTATGCCTGGATACTGTGATGCGATCCCGAGTCTGGGGTTACCGCTAATGGTACTGGATTTCCACCCCGAGCCACACTCGGGATTACTGCCAGAGAGGTTAATGAAGACACTGCCTTTTTATTTAATATTTTTAAAGTAACTTAAAGGAACATTTTATTTGCTGCTGAGCTGGCATTCATCATATCTTAAAGGAACACTATATACACAATTATCACATGCAGGTAATGCCATATTGTGCTAGTATTCACCACATACAAGTACATGTACTTGTAGTACAAGTAGTACAAGTATGTGCTATAAACAAAAAAAGAGCGTCAATTCGAAAAAAAAGCAATTATTTTGAATTTTTGCTATAATAAGTATCCCCCAAAAACTTTCACCAGGTGTGCATTGCCACGTCACCTGCCACCAGATGTGGATTGCCCCTTGCCACGTCACCTGCCACCAGGTGTGGAATGTCACTTGCCTCGTCACCTGCCATCAAATGTGGTTTGCCACCTGCCATCAGATTTTTTTGTCACCTGCCACCAGATGAGGTTTGTCACCTACCGTGGTGGCAGCACAGGCCAGTGAGGGAGAACAGCGGTAATGAAGGCCAAGGAACACACCAGACAGGTCAGGGATAAAGTTGTGGAGAAGTTTAAAGGAGAAATAGATTATAAAAAAATATCCCAAGCTTCGAACCTCTCACAGAGCAGTCTTGCGCTATTTTGCAAAGAATAATGGGCAAAAATGTCACTCTATGGATGTACAAAGCTGGTAGAGACATCCCCAAAAGATCTGCAGCTGTAATTTGGTTCGACAAAGTATAGACTCGGGGGGACTGAATACAAATGCACGCCACACTTTTCACATATTTATTTGTAAAGAAATTTGGAAAACCATTTATCATTTTCCTGCCACTTCACAATTATGTGCCACTTTGTGTTGGTCTATCACATAAAATCCCAATAAAATACATTTATGTTTTTGGTTGTAAGATGACAGCTTCATGCAGCTACAGACATCATTCAGATATCCTTCTTTTCAGGCTGCGATCCTGCGCACCATAAGAAAGATCATAGGAGCCGTTCCGACGCTTGATCGTTCTGATAGGCGGCAGGAGGGGATGTCCCCCCCTCCCGCCACCATCCGGTGCTTCTCCAGGCCCTTCCCGTGCCATTGGAGGCCCAGAGAACGAATCGGCCACCGCCAGATGGTCAACAGTGATCTCTATGACGTAGGAGGCCCCGGCGCAACGTTATGACGTCACACCTGGGTACCTGGAAGTAAACAAAGCCACAATCGCTAATAGCATTAGATTGTGAATTTTCCAAGCCTGGAAGAGAGATGTGGGGTCTTATTGACCCCACATCTCTCCATAAAGAGCCCCTGTCACACACATTTCCTATTACAAGTAGTGATGAGCGGAATACGCCATATTCGATTTCGCGATAATTCACGAATATATAGAAGAATATTCGCGAAATATTCGTTAATATCGAATATTCGTGATATTTTATCAAAAATGCGAATGCGAAATTGATTGCGAAATTCTCGTTAACACGCGAAAACGGAGATCATTTCATGGATTACTAAACTAATATGCACTAAACACTAACTCTACTTACACAAACTTATATGACTAAACTAAAGCTAATTTTTTTTTGTTTTTTGTTTATACACAAAACACAGAAGGGCAGAGAAAGTATTCGCGAATATTCGTAATACGAATATTCGCATTGCGAATTTTCAGCAACATAAAAGGATCGCCTCAGCTACTCGGCCCAGGGTCTCTAATCATACCAGCAATGCATTTAGACGTCGATGGAGATCACTAGGATGTGATCTGTTTTAAAAATAAATTTGAAAAAATACGAATATTCGCAATAGCGAATATTCACCTCGATATTCGATTTATTCGCAAATACTCGAATATGCAATAGTCGTAACGAATATTCGCAATGCGAATATTCGTGAGCAACACTAATTTCAAGGGATGTTTACAGGTATCGCCACGTGCGTTAGAGCGAGAGCAATAATTCTAGCACTAGACCTCCTCTGTAACTCTAAACGGGTAACCTAAAATTATTAAACGTTGTCTATGGAGATTTTTAAGTACCGAAGTTTCCACGAGTGTGCGCAATTTTAAAGAGTGACAAGTTATCTATCTATTTACTCTGCGTAATATCATCTTTCATATTATACATTGTACAAAAAAATTGGGTTAACTTTACCGTTTTGTTATTTTTTAATTCATGAAGCCACACCAGAAGGAGCATTGGTGGTCACTTTGATAAATAATGAATTTATTTTCTGATCAATCTCTTCATGAACAAAGTATCTCATTGCTGTTAATCGATGCAAAATGATCAATAATTTTCCAACCTGGCACAGTTTGATCAAATCTAATCTAAATAAGGTTTAAATCAATCAGAAAGAAAAATAGCTATTTAAATGTTTGCAGATTTGATCATCTTGATTGCATCACCCGTCAATTGGATAACAAAATCAAAGTGGTGTAGTTTTGTGACCACATAGAAAATCTATGAATGTAGAATGTATGGGGAGAAAATGGAAGGGAAGCTTTTAAATGTTGGTTTATTACTTAAAGGGGTTGTAAAGGTTTGTTTTTTATTTTCTAAATAGGTTCCTTTAAGCTAGTGCATTGTTGGTTCACTTACCTTTTCCTTCCATTTCCGTTCTAAAACCTTTTTTTTTCTTTGTCAGAATTTCTCACTTCCTGTTCCTCCTCAGTAAGCTGTTCTGGCTGACTAACCCCCAGCCAGAACGGCTGGGGTGATGGTGGAAAGCTTACTGAGGAGAAACAGGAAACAGGAAGTGAGAAATTTAGACAAAGAAAAAAAACATTTAGAAGGGAAATCGAAGGAAAAGGTAAGTGAATCAACAATGCGCTAGCTTAAAGGAACCTATTTAGAAAATAAAAACAAACTTTTACAACCCCTTTGAGTTGGCCATAGAGTAGTTGGATTTTGTTACATTTTTTACTAGTTAGAGGGTTCAAACCAACGTTTGTTTTTTTATTACCTCCAGCACAAAAAAAAAAATCGTATTTCTTATCTGAATTAACAAATTCCTAACTGTGAATTCAAATTAAGAAAAAGAAAATTCAATATTACTGTAATACGCATGAGCATTTCTTCATTATATTTCTTTGTACATTGCTCCAGTTTAGGACAATAGAAGAGAATGAGCCCACACACGTCCCTATAAATACTGGATTGTCACACAATGCAAAATCAGGGGCTGGTCATTATGGATGTGCAAAATGTAGTGTTTTCATTTCCCTTTAATTATGAAAATGTATGGACAATTAAAAATTGAAAGATTTTGACAAAATTTCATCACTTCGATTAATGCAACCTATTTGTGGAATAAAGGTAGCTTTTAAGAGTGCAATGGGTTTTAAATGGCGTCTCTGGTTTATGGAAGTTTCTTCTAACTCCTGAAATTATTCTACTATCAAAAAACTGCCCCTCATTGGCTTTTTTATTTTATATATATATATATATATATATATATATATATATATATATATATATATATACACACATAAAACATTTTATATATATATATATATATATATATATATATATATATATATATATATATATATATATAAATTATATATCTTATATTGTATTACAGAAAGACAGAAAGAAAAGATAAGAAGATATAAGATAAGAAATTTATAGCAACATTAGACAACTCTCAATCAAATGCATAAAAAAAATGATACAAAGAACACTAAACAAAATAAATGTAACCATTCTAAATATGTAAGAAAACACACAGTTTAAATATCTGCCTATTTTTTGCATTTATTTTTTTCAGGGTTACATGCTGTATATTATGGATTCTTCAATTGAGTTGAATTACAATTTGTATGATATACTAACCACTGGGCCACATTATAATCTAATGATACATCACCATATTATATGCTATGAAGAAATCCACTGTATGCAGGAATTAGATTGGGACACTACAAACCTCTGCACATTATGGGTTAAATTTCCATCTGCTTCTCACACTTTTGCATTCTAACCTGTCAGTCACACGACAAGTGCTATTTATTAACCAAAAATCTTATAGTGGAGGACCTTTAACCCGGGAGCTTGACATTTGCAAGTTACAAGTCTGCATATTATCACACCTGCCTGGCTCTATGGGGCAATAAGTACAAATTCTAATTGTGAGTCAGTAAAGTTTACCTGAGGCCATCATAAAAATTAAAAAAAATACAAAATTATGAGTTTCAAAGTCAGAATTCTGACTTTGAAACTCAGAATTCTGAGATTAAATCTCAGAATTCTGAGATTAAGGCTTCATTTCCACTGGCGTTTTTTACAGCCATTTTTCTGAGCATTTTTTACAGCTTAAAAACGCCTGTCCATGTTTATTTTATTTTCAAGCTGGAGCTTTAAAAACGCCGCGGCAGCGTTTTTGAGCGTTTTTTAATGTCTGCCGTTTTTACAGCTCTATTGCTGGAGCTTCAGAACGCACTGGTCCCGCGTTTTTTTTGCAGCTTAAAAACGTCTCAGCCATCTACAGCTCAAAAACGTCATGGTGGGCATGAGGCCATAGACTAACATGGACAGGCGTTTTTAAGCTGCAAAAATGCCCAGAATTTTGTATTTTTTTTTTTTATGATGGCCCCAGGGCTCTTCCATATTGGTTTAATGTTGCTTTAATGGTTTAGTATATTATATCAATGTAAACGGCCAGCTGATTAAAAGTGAAATCTAATCATCAATACAACTTGTAATGATCAATATAAATCTTTCTGAATTGTGTGTGCGGCTTGTATCAGAGTCTTCAGGTATCTTGGTTTGAAGACTACCCTTATGTTAAATTCAATTAAATTCAAAATACTAACCACAACCTACAAAGCCATTTACAACTCTGCCCCAAGCTACATCACTAATCTTGTCTCTAAATATATCCCAAACCGTCCTCTCCGCTCTTCTCAAGACCTCTCACTGTCAAGCTCTCTTGTCTCCTCCTCCCATGCTTGTCTCCAGGATTTCTCCATAGCCTCTCCCATCCTCTGGAACTCACTACCTCAACCTGTCCGGCTACCCCCTACTCTTGCTACCTTCAGGCGATCCCTGAAAACTCATCTCTTCAGGGAAGCCTATCACGTTTCCAACTAATCTTTTACCACTTCCATCAGCTCATTCCCCAGTTACAACCTTTTGTACCACCTGCCCCACCCTTTTAGATTGTAAGCTCTTCTGAGCAGGGCCCTCTTAATCCTCTTGTATTTTATTGTATTGTAACTGTATTGTCTGCCTTTTATATTGTAAATCGATGCGTAAACTGTTGGCGCTATATAAATCCTGCGTAATAATAATAATAATAATAATAATGTTAGACTTTGTTGTGTGATCAGAGTGCTCATTGGCCCAGGTCGTCTTTCTTCCAATAACTGATCATAGTACATAGATCCCACATGTGTGGCCGAGTTCTCAGGTAACAAGAATTTCATTCTTGCTGAGATGGCTGAACGTGTAATCCGTTGCTGCGGAACAATGCTGACTTTTGAACCTCTAACCACTATGCAAACAAACCTTGTGCTCTACATTGCCGCCAGCCAGTTTATTGACAGTCGTTAGTCACACAGCAACACGTAGCAACAGAGGGAGTAATGGTCAGCCTAGTAGAGGCCTGGGTCTGCATGAGGTGCACTACATCTAAGCTGACCATACATGTTAAAGTTGGACTGCCTGATTTGATGCCATACAACCAAATCCTTCACAAATTGACAACACGTGTGTAGCACTACCCCTGAAGGAGCTGCTGGTTTAGATTTTGGGTTTTGCACGTTACCTCTTAGTTCGTTGTCTAAGGAAGGAAGTCTGTAGAAATTGCAATGTCCACACAAAATGTAAAACCTTCAACTGTAGGCTTTATTTTCGCTACATAAAACTTCTGAAGGAAGTAGAGTGTATAGAGAGAAGGGGAAGGTTCAGGTACACGGTACAGAATGCACAAAGTATTCAAAGTTCCAATTTTCGCCACTCACTCCTAAGTGGGAATTGCTCACCCGGATAGACCCCTCTCACATGGCCTAGCAGCCGGAGTGATGCATGGACAGTATAGAAACAGTCTCTGCCACAGACCGTCTGAGAACACAGAATGGATAGTCAGGAATCCTCTGCCACAGGATTTAAAGCCCCAAACTTCCTTCCCTACAGCCAAAGAGCCTTTAAGCCAATCCAGCGGGCTGTAAAACAACTTGCATAGCTGATCCCTTTTCCTTAACGAGGTTACCAGGCCTGTCCAGAGACTTCAGCTTGCCTTGCTTGTCTCCTCCAGGGCAGGTCCTCCCCCGGTTTCCACTTGGACAGACAGCTTGGGTCCCTTGTAGAACCATAGGCCCCAGCCAGCATAGCTGGGACTTATCGACAGGAACACAGCTTAGGACCAGTGTGGTCCCGAGACTGAAATCACGCACACCCACCTCGCGCCGGGAAGGACACGAGGTGAAGGACCCCGAAAAACGTCATCTGTTCCTTAAGTATCTCCTCCCAGCATGCAGAGCGGGGTCACCACTCCTACTGCACCGCTGCCAAGGAGGGACACCCAATACACCATGGTGCAACGCCACCCACAGGCAACAAGGGAAAATACTACCAGGCAGTACCACAGCCAGAACAGAGGCAAATTTGTATATAATTCAACAGGTCTGGGCCCAACTATTGGCCCAGACATCCCTTAAATTTGAAACAGCGCCCCCATCTTTAGAAGCAGGGCGCTACACGTGATTATGAGGCTGTGTACTCTGGTGTTCTACCATGACCCGAAAACATAATAAAAGGTTGTGTTGCCATAGGGTCGCACAAACCCATATGGCCAGATGGTGTAAGATTTGGTTGTATGACATCAGATCAGGCAGTCTAAATGTAGCATGTATGGGCAGCATAGATTTAGTGTCCCCATCATTATGCAGAGCCAACTGTGTGTAAGATGGAATAGTAAGAACATTAAATCAGGTTGTGTGGGTTTTCACCAAGTGCTGCAGCTTCCTCCTCTCGCCCTGTCTGAGCACACCTCTAAAGATAATGAGCCAGTCGTGTATTATTAGGAAAAAAGGGGCTATGTTTGGACTTTAATGGTATCATATATCAACCGATACTATGGCCCGGGTCTGTGGCCATTTTTGGCACCCCTCTGGTAAGCTATTTTGAACAATGGAGGATATGCAACAGATGCCTTAAATTTATATAGAAATTGTTACTAATTAAATTCACAAGGTATAAGACATTGTGTATTATGTGAATAACATATATGTTTTTCTGTTTCCTAATAGTTATGTGATAATCATCTTTTAATCACCATATAACTATAGCTCCTGAAGAAGCAGCTAATGTAAATGTGTGAAACATGTAGAGCAATACATAGATGGTATTAACGTTCAAGTTGTCACGTTTTGGTGCAAGTTTTGAATCTTGTCTCGATTGTCACTTATTGGGCCAGATTCTCAAAGGAGATACGACGGCGTATCTCCAGATACGCCGTCGTATCTCTGTTTTTGTGGCATCGGATCTATGCGCCTGATTCTTAGAATCAGTTACGCATAGATTTGCCTTAGATCTGACTGGCGTAAGTCACTTACACCGTCGTATCTAAGTTGCATATTTACGCTGGCCGCTAGGTGGCGTTTCCGTCGATTTCCGCGTCGAATATGCAAATGAGCTACATACGTATTTGCACCCCGTCGTCGTAGTTTACGTCGATTGCTAAAGCGTAAACTTACCCCTGCTATATGAGGGGTAACGTTGCGTAGGTCTGGCGTATGCAATGTTAAGTATGGACGTCGGGACAGCATCGTTTTTTTCCGTCGTTTACGTCGTTTGCGTAACTCATTCACGAATAGGGCTTTGCGTAAGTTACGGTCACATCGAAACCAATGTATTTGCGGCGTAATTTGGAGCATGCGCACTGGGATACGTCCACGTGTGCAGTTCAAAAAAACGTGGGGTCATGATTGATTTACATTAAACACGCCCACCTCATACACATTTGAATTACGCGGGCTTACGCCGGCCCATTTACACTACGTCGCCGCAAATTACGGAGCAAGTGCTTTGAGAATACGGCACTTGCGTCTCTAAGTTGCGGCGGCGTAGTGTAAATATGTCACTCTGTATATCCTTGTTATACATTTTTGACAGCTTATTAGTTCTTAGATGTGATGTCTAAATTTGTTTTGTTTTTTGAGGTTTTCACCTTTTATTTTCACCTGGTAATCCTGCAAATAACACACTTCCTATTCTGAGTGGCTCTGCTCTCTCCTCCACTCCTGTATCTATGGAGGGAAATATGGCTGTTACCTAGGTTGGTCTACACATGTTTTTGCCTTTGTTCATCCATCACAATAAGATTGTATGGAGTTGGTTTACTAAAGGCAAATAGACTGTCCACTTTGCAAAGTGCAGTTGCTCCAGAGCTACGTAAATGAGCAGAAGCTCTGCTGACTTCCATCATCCAATCATGTACAAGAACAAAAGCTGTTTTTAGTATTTACCTTGCATGTGATTGGGTATTTTTTGCAAAGTGAAGCTTTACCTCATTTACTAAGCTCTAAAGCAGTGGTCTCCAAACGGTGGCCCGAGGGCCGGATGCGGCCCTTTGCTTGCCTTTACCCGGCCCTTGGGACAGTATCCCTCCCACTGAAAAGAGACACTATTGTGACATCTGACACCAACAGTGGAGCACCATTTCTCCCACTGACACCACTAATGGGGCACTATTTCGCCCTATGACACCAATGATGGGGCACTATTCCTCCCCCTAATACCATATGTTTAGGTCCACTGATACCAGGAAAATTTCCACCCCTTGCTGGTCAAAGTCCCGCCCTCCAAGGGTTTGAAGGACAATAAACCGAGCCCTTTGTTTAGAATGTTTGGAGACCCCTGCTTTAAAGCAACTGCACAGCCTATTCACCTTTAGTAAATCAACCCCTTTGTGTTTTCACTTCAGCTCACAGGACGGACAAGGACAGAGCATTCTGGAAAGATCAACACCATATTTGCTAAAAATTAAAACCTATGCAGCCACCCATCTAAATATTAGTAATCTGCAATATACTACATTTCTATTTTTAGAATTGTATATATTGGTGTGGCGCTACAATACACCTCCCTCCATAATACTCAAATGTGGTGTATTCAATAGTACAATGTTAGCGCAAATAATAATGTGCAAATATGCAAAATATCTGAAAACAGTCATTATAATACACCTCCTCCTACTTAAAGTAGAAGTTCACCCTAACACTAAAATCTCTAAATCTACAGGATCCATGATCTAACACTAACTTATATATCCCTGTAACGAATAACTTTGTATACATACCTTTTCTGAAGCCGCTCCGATCCGGTCTCAATCGGCAGAAGCTCTGCAAATGAATGGGGAGTGACGTCACACATAGACTTACTATGTTGGCTGTGTCCTCTGCACCCACCTCCACAGCGAAGTCGCAGCTGACAGATCAGCGTGGGACCAGAGAAATGTATGTATAGCGATTTCTTCTTTACAGGGCTAGATAGGGTAGTCTTAGATTGTGAATGCAAGTAGATTTATGCCGCGTACACACGATCGGTTCATCTGATGAAAACGGTCTGATGGATCATGTGTGGGCCCCATCGTTTTTTTTCCCATCAGTGAAATAACGTAGAACTTCTTTTAAAATTATATGATGGTTAAAAAAAACAATAGAAAAAAACGATCGTCTGTTGGGAAATCCATCTGTTAAAAATCAACGCATTCTCAGAATCAAGTCGACGCATGCTCGGAAGCATTGAACTTAAAGGGTCACTAAAGGAAAAAAAAATGTTGCTGAAATGACTGTTTACAGGGTATAGAGACATAAAAGTTAACTGATTCCTTTTCAAAATGATTAAAAATAAAATCATATAATGTGCCTGCACGTTAGTTTCACTTTTTAACTGGTTTCATGTTTCTGTGAAGTAGAAATAGACACAGAACAAAAACAAACAAATCCAGGGCAGTGTTTTGTTTTTAAAATTAATCTGATTGGTTCTGGGAAGTTTTAGACACACAGTAATGACAGCTTGGACCACAGTGAGAAAGCTTCCAGCACTGTGGTTATAAGGAAACAGACAAGCAGGAAGTGTGGAGAACAGAGCAGGATTACAGCAACTTCAAAGCAAAAACAAACAATAAGGACATGAAACCAGTACTGCAGTAAGGTAAAGGAAGCTATATAGCTAAAAAAAAAAAATCCTTTAGTGATCCTTTAATTTTTCTCAGCACGTCGTTGTGTTTTACGTCACCACGTTTTGACACAATCGTTTTTTTAACCGATGGTGTGTAGGCAAGACTGATGAAAGTCAGCTTCATTGGATATCTGATGAAATAAACCATCAGACCGTTTTCATCGGATGAACCGATCGTGTGTACAGGGCATTAGAGTTTTTAGCATTAGGGTGAACTTCTACTTTAATGTCTTCAAAAACAATATTACTACACTGTGTCTATTAGAAATACAATACAATGCATTGCATATGCAAATACAGATGAAAACTACTCTTTACGGTACATGTGCAACTCATATATTTAAAGTACTTAGTGAATATATAAAATTCATACAGTTTTATGTGTGCAACACAAAAGTCCATTAACCACTTAAGGTCCTGGTGTCATGTCCTAATTGTTTGTTTTTGCTTTGAAGTTGCTGTAATTCTGCTCTGATCTCCACACTTCCTGCTTGTCTGGCTCCTTATAAAAAATATTATGGCAGCTTTTCACTGTGGTCCAAGCTGTCATTACTGTGTGTCTAAAACTCCTCAGAACCAATCAGTTTAATTTTAAAAACAAAACACTGCCCTGTATTTGTTTGTTTTTGTTCTGTGTGTCTCTTTACTTCACAGAAACACAAAACTAGTTTAAAAATGAAACTAAACTGCAGGCACATTATATGATTGATTTTTATCTATTTTTAATCATGTTTAAAAGGAATCAGTTAACTATTATGTCTCTATACCCTGTAAACAGTCATTTCAGCAAAAAAAATAAAAAAATGTTCCTTTAGTGACCCTTTAAGGTGCTTATAATGTGCCAGAAAATTGTCTTGGTGCTTATTGCTAAAATCAAAGTTCAATTGCCACTCCAGTGTATGTTTATGTGCCCCCCGCCCCCTTAAACACCACACTCACCATCCAATCCTGACTTCTTATGTTACTAAGCGGGTCTATTAGGACACTTTTCCAGGAATCAACATGTAATAGCATGAAACAGACCAAAGGGATACTCCAAATAGTGTATTATAATTTATTATTAACAATATAAAATCTGTTAGAAACACACAAAACATGTATTAACAATGCATTACAATATGTCCGGAACACTCCTGAAATGAGCAAACCGAAAGTGATGCGGATGGCGCAAGAAAGCTCCGTCCAATGCGTTTCATCAGCGTGACATCATTAGGAGCGGTCTTTGGACAGCAGCGCTGTCAGTCTCTGGGGAGAGGAGTGTTAGATGTACCGGCAGATTTAAATACACAAACAAATAGAAGCTAAGTTCCAGCTAAAACTTTTTTAAGCAGTTAAAGCAAACCATTTTGATGCACCCCTGACCATTGTATGCACCCCTGTTAGTGGTAAATGGTTTGTCTCAACCCTCACTCAGGCTTTCACACTGGGGAGACATAAGAGGCAATTTTCAGGCACTATTTTTAGGGCTAAAATGCCTGAAAACTGCCTCAGTGTGAGAGGGGTCTTATGCGATGTGAATTGGGGCAAATAACAAATATAAAGTTGATGTTATTATCCCAGTTTGGGCTGCTAAAGACACTTTAAGAAAATAATGCCGCGTACACACGATCATTTTTCTACATGAAAAAAACCCTGACGTTTTTAAAAACGTCATTTAAAATGATTGTGTGTGGGCTTCACATCGTTTTTCACGTTCTGAAAAACGACAATAAAAAAATTTGAACATGCTGCATTTTTTTCACGTCGTTTTAAAAAAAATCGTTTTTCGGGTTTAAAAAAATGATCATGTGTGGGCTAAAACAACGTTTTAAACCCGCGCATGCTGAGAAGCAAGTTATGAGACGGAAGCGCTCGTTCTGGTAAAACTACCGTTCATAATGGAGTAAGCACATTCATCACACTGTAACAGACAGGAAATCGTGAATCGTCTTTTACTAATACGGAATCAGCTAAAGCAGCCCAAAGGCGAATAGAACTTCCCCTTTATAGTGCCGTCGTACGTGTTGTACGTCACCGCGCTTTGTTCATCATTTTTCAAAAACAATGGTGTGTGGGCAACATCGTTTTTAATGATGAAGTTGGAAAAACTTCGTTTTTTGGACATGCTGAAAAACAACGTTTTTTTTTTCATGCCGAAAAATGATCGTGTGTACGCGGCTATTTACCAAATAGTAGTAAAAAGTTCAGCTTACCTGACTAAAATGCACATACCCTTTTATTAGTACATGCTTGCTCTGAACTGTGAAGACACCTGCAGTGTTAGCCATGTCTCATGAACTATAATGATTAGCTTATTGTTAAATGTTCCCTGAGAAAATATTTGGTGGGGGTATCTGTCTTATGTCACACTGGCTCATTTCTAGTATGTCTCAACATAGATCGTCTGGGACCAGAAAAACATCGACATTCCGGGTGATGAAATATCACTAATTCCTGCCTGCACACATAGAAATTTTTCTATGCAGATAGGGAGTTGTTTAAAAACAGTGAGACGGGTGTGGTCAGCCCTGCTAAACTATGTAGCAGATAGGAAAGGTCAAAATACTTGACATTTTCTGGTAAACCTGTAGAGGGTGCTGTGATACCCAGACCTGACAATCCACAAATAAACCATACACAGGACTTGCCATATTCAATAAGGAGTTATATCTAAATCTGTAGGAGACACCATAGCTCCCAACTGTCCCTGATTTTGAGGGACTGTCCCTGATTTGGAGCAATGTCCCTCTGTCCCTCATTCCTCCTCATTTGCCCCTAGGGGGCAATAGGGGGTGAAAGGGTTAACTAGGGCGATGATCAAGGGGTTAAAACTTTATTAGGGGGGGTACGGGGGCTACCCTGGACCTAGCACTAACTGCCTGTCACACTAACTGTCACACTGACACTAAATGCAGTGATCAGTAAATATATTATCACTGCTATTAGTGACAGTGTGACAGGGGGTGGGGGGATCGGAAGGGGTTAAATGTGTACTGGTGTCAGTGTAGTGTTTGTGCAACTTACTGTAAGTCTTCTCTCCTCTCGGCGGATTGAAAATACCGCCGAGAGGAGAGCTCACATCACTTCCTCTGCCTGTGTTTACATTATACAGGCAGAGGAAGTGACACGGCGGGGGGTTGCTGGATTGGCTGGGAGCAATCACGAGGGGGTGGACAAAATTGAGCAGCAGCCCCCTCAGCACGGATCGCTCCCGCAGGTAAGCCCCCCGCCGCACGCAGTGGAGGGGGTCACGATCGGACCCCCGACCCGCTAGAAGGCAGGGACGTACATGTACGCCCATCTGCCTGTACGTGCCATTCTGTGGACGTACATAGTCGTGCGGCGGGCGTTAAGCGGTTAAGGAGGCGTGGCAAGGGGTGTTCCCTATGCCTGCATACTTTTGCTGATAGGTGTCCCTCATTCCCATCTCAAAAAGTTGGGAGGTTTGGAGACACTATTATTTAGGCTCCTTTCACACTGAGGCAGTTTCAGGCATTTTAGCTCCAAAAATAACACCTGTAAAGCGCATGAATACTGCCTCTCAAGCCACCCCAGTGTGAACGCCCGAGTGTATACACTGCTCCCAAGCAGCCCCTGCTCATTGGAATGAATGGGCACTGATTCCGAAGCTCCTGAAAAGCGTTTTGGATGCACCACATCAAGGGCCCGTTTAACCTCCCTGGCGGTATGATTATTAGGCCAGGAAACGTGGAGTTCTATGGGAAGAGAGAAAGTCATCTACATAAGCGGAGATTTTATAATAGCCCCCCCCCCCCCCCCACCTGCAGCCCACTTATATTTGGGTTGGCTGGGTTGACGCCCACCCTACATAAAAAAGTTCCAAAGATAGTATGAAGAGTAGAAAAGATAAGGGGCATCCCTATCAGGTTCCATTTCTAATAGTGGATGGGTCAGAGAAAATACCCCGACAGATGCTGAAGGGATGGAAGAAATAGCAGAAACCACTTTTATAAACTTGCTCAAAGGCCTTTTCCACATCGGTGGATTACCATGCTGCTTCCTTGGTAGAGGAAGCAGCATGGATAAAATTACGGACTTTGATCACATTATCTTACGCTTTCTGAGCAGGAAGAAAGTCTACCTGATCCATATCTAGTCAGTTGGCTAAAATCCTAGTTAGAAGTTTGAGATCAATATTCAAGAGGGAAATGGGGAAATAACTTGCACAGGAGGAGCAATGACTGTTTTGTGAGCTCTCAAAGAGTCCCAGAAGCAATGGGCAAGTGAGGTTAGGGAATTTAGAGCTTTGATGGGATGTGATGCTAAATGAGGAAGGTGGGGTTTGTAAAAGTTAAGGGTGAAGTCATTAGGACCAATGAATTTGTTTTATCTGGGATTCCCCAAGACCAGAACATTTTTTTAAAGATTCCTCTAGTGTAAAAAGATTGAAATGTCTGGCCTGTACTGCATAATCTACACCAGCCTTTCTCAACCATCTTACACCAAAGGAACCCTTAAAATAGTATTTAGGTCTTAGGGAACATCTGCTAAAATGTATTCCATGTAAATTGGAGGGAAGAATGCACATAACATCAGCAGTCAGTTAGAGGAATGTATCCCTTACAGTGGTGCTCTGCATGCCACATCACATAAAAAGATTGTTGTTGTTCTGCTGGTGGCTCTGCCAAGTGGCACTGGACCCAGAATTGTGGAGGCACCATCAGATGGGGGGGGGGGGGCAATCAGTCACAGTCCAAGGAGTCTCTAGCAACCTCTGGAGGAAACCTAGGGTTCCACAGTATGCTGGTTGAGAATGACTGGGCTACACACCAGTGGATGTCATGATACACATGTAGCCCCCATGTCCATCCTATGCTACAGAATGTTTCTACAAACACCACCATGAGTAACTTTAGGTCCAAGATCTTCTATAGTGGGTCAACTGAGGTTGCACTTTTGGACCTCAATTTGAGTCTGGGTACAACTGTATCATCTGCAAACCTCTGCTGTAAGGATTTGAACTATCATCACACAGTTTTATTGTATCAGACAAGAGGTCACCTAGTGTATGCTTAAGCTGGCCATAGATGGATCAAAATTCAGCTGGTTAGACAAAGCCAGGCCCATATTCAATCTATTTATGGAAGTTCCCGTACAGGAATGTTGGAAAATGTTATTCGATCAGCACCTGCAGGCCTGCAGCACTGGTTATTGTATTCTGATAGCAGACAAGTTTCCGCTTTCAGAATACAATAGAACAGTAGAGAGGATTTGTTTTAGAAAATATTGTTATCACCTTTTTCTATCCTTTTTTTACATATCAGTGCTACTATCCTCCAGCATTTTTCTTCTATTTCCAGTTTAATGTTCTGATGTGAACCGGTCTTTTGTGGGAAAGCACAAAATCACACCTGTGTAAGAGAATTTATCAAAAACAAACAATAAATCTATTTAAAGGAGTTGTAAAGGTTCCTTTTTTATCTTCTAAATAGGTTACTTTCAGCTAGTGTATTGTTGGTTCACTTACCTTTTCCTTAAATTTTCCTTCTAAATGTTTTTTTTCTTTGTTTCCTTTGTCTAAATTTCTCACTTTCTGTTTCTCCTCAGTAAGATGTTCAGTAAGCTGTTCTAAATGACTTTCTACCGCTCGGATGATGGTGGAAAGCTTACTTAGGAGAAATAGGAAGTGAGAAATTCAAACAAAGAAAAAAAAACATTTAGAAGGGAAATCGAAGGAAAAGGTAAGTGAACCAACAATGCACTAGCTTAAAGGAACCTATTAAGAAAATAAAAGACGAACCTTTACAACCCCTTCAAGTGGTCTAGAATATATGAACCCCTTTCTGGGGGTCTAGAAAAGAACATGAAAATATTGAGGTTGATTTATCAACGCAGTAAATTGAGTGAAGATTTGCCTTAACTATCCAATCATGTAAAAAGCAAATTCCTGTTTATTTATTTGTTCTGCACATAATTGAGTTTCAAGTTAACACAGATACAATATATTCAGTGAAGATATTTAACTCTTTTAGTAAATCATCCCCATTACTCACTGGTGAATTTCCAAATTGTTCACAAGTAGCATCATGCCTGGCTGGCCAGCTCTTGTTCAACACCAAAAAACAGAAGGGGCTTAAAGCGGGGTTACGGACATAATTAATTTTTTCCCAAGCTAAAATTAATCACATTAAATAGTCCCTAAAATATATTACTAGCTCCCCAATCGTTCCAGAAATCATTGCAAACACTTTCCTTATATCCTCCAGCTCATGTTGTGCCCTTATCCATCATATGTGTGGGCATGTGAGGCCCAGTTCCTTTTTCTTCAGGGAGAGGTGCATGCTGGGCAATTTTTAGGCACAGTAATGCCCAGAGACTCCTGGGAAATGAGTGTCATCATTTCCCAGGAAGCAATGGGGTCTTAGGACAGGAAGTTGAACCACCTAGGACCAGAAACTAGGCAGATTCCGAATACTGCCTAGTAACAGCCAGATAAAAAAGTGAGTAAAAAAATTAATAGAAAGGTCATTTTTAGGGTGGAACTCCGCTTTAAAGATGTACTTTTCTTTAATCCCCTCCCCCTTACATGCCACATTTGGCATGTAATTTTTTTGGGGGGGAGTGGGGGCTTCAGTAGGAGTGGGACTTCCTGTCCCACTTCCTGCTTCCCCCGAGGGGCTGGTTAAGCGATTAAGCCTTAATCGCCTACACCAGCCCCTCCCTGTAGGCGATCACATGGGACACTGACAGGTCCCATGCGATCGCCTGTCCAATCAGCGGCGGGCCACGCGCGCATGCGCAGTGCGGCTCGCGCATGCACAGTGGGTGCCCGGCCGTGAAGCCGAAGGCTGTCACGGCTGGGTGCCCACAGTCGGGATGGAGACGCCGGCTGGGGAGGGGGGGAGAGGAGCGGAGCCCCGGTCGGCGCGTCGCTGGAACGCAGGAGCAGGTAAGTGAGTGTTTATTAAAAGCCAGCAGCTACACTTTTTGTAGCTGCTGACTTTTAATAAACACAATTTTGGGCTGGAACACCCCTTTAAGTTACTTGATTTTTAATTATTGGAGCAAGAAATGTTTAAAGAAAAAATTGTTTATTTCCTCATCTCCCGTGAAAGTTCAAATAATTTAAAATACAAAACGTTGCCAAATTAAACTCAAGCTAATAATTAGCAGGGACATTGTACAAAACACAAAAAACAACAAGTATCATTAAATCTCTGATCACAGCATTTGCGGTCACCCTCTACCCCAATAAGAAGTATCAGAAAAGTCAAAGTACCCCCTAGACTTTAAAAAACAATTTCCCCCATTCAGTGCTTGGAATTATAGGGTTGTAATGAGCTCCAGCATTTGCCTCCTTGAGTAAAATGAATGTAAAGGTTCGTTCCTGAGAAGTGTCCATATCACGTAAAAAAAAACAACAATGTTATTATTAAGTCTATAATTTGAATCTGTTGTCCCAATCCGTTAAAGTCCTAGCGATTTATGTCCTTGACAATGCCATTGACAAAGGTGGGCACTGGGCATATATGGTTTTAGTCCACACATAAAAATGCCCATGTCTCCTTTAGTCTTCCACTGAGCTGCCAGCACACTCAGGCTCTTTCACAGCTCCACCTACATTTGGCCAGCTGGACGCCACATCATCTTGTGCCCATTACCAAGGTTCAATCCAGTCAGGAGAGGAAGAGCTTCTGTTTCACAGTCAGAACAAAGAAAGTGAAAGTTTCACTGAGTGACGACATTTGTCATTGGACCCACACTGGTGCCAGACAGGGACATCATGTGACCCATAGAGGACGCTGGGCTCAGGGTATCCTGTCCATTTTGTCCAGTCTGAGTCTGCTGAATTCTTTTCTTGGTAATCTTTCGTTCTTTAGCTCTTCTGTTCTGGAACCAGATCTTCACCTGAAAGTAAACAATATGTCAGATACTTTGGTCACAACACTAACCTTTCTCTCCATATTTTTACCTTTTTATTATGCAAGCAATACTATTACAAGTTATACATCTTTACTGATCCCAGAAGTAATGACACATGATTTCTAACTCAATAAAATGACACATGATTGGCTATTCAAAGGGAATGCAGGTTCTTTTTTTACTAAAGCCAGTCATATACGGATTGAAATTTGGCCGGTTCAACAAGAATTTCAATCCGTCTATGGGCAGGCTGGTTGTACTGAAGTCAATCCACCAATCAACTTCAGTACAACCAGCCTGTTGGGGTTTTGTCACCCGATCACTGCCGGCAGAAGTGATTATTGTATTCTGCTGTTGGGGAGGGCTCCCCATGCTCCCTGCCGGCAGAACACAATACAGGCATACCCCGCTTTTAAGTACACAATGGGATTTATTTACTAACACTCGAAATCGCAATATCAGGCTCACTTCTGCATAGAAACCAATGGTCGTCTAACCCCAGCTTGTTCAATTAAGCCTAGTAATAAAACCTGGAAGCTCATTTGTTTCTGTGCAGAAGTGAGCCTGATTTTGCGCTTTCCAGCTTTAGTAAATAAGTCCCATTGTGTACTTAAAAGTGGGGTATGCCTGTAGTGATGTAGGAGGGATTCTACCTTTGTTGTATAATGTATGGCCTGCCTTACATTCACGTTGTTGAATGAATATCCTCTGCTTCTAGTAAATCATGCCAATTTTCTGCATGGAGTTTGCATACTTTCACCATGTTTGCAAGGGTCACCTCTACAATAGTGCATACAATACAATGGTGCATTTTTGCACAACCATCTTTTAGGCTGGGTTCACACTAGTACGAATTGGATGAAGGTTTCCTCACATCCAATTTGCATAGCAGGAGAATGTGACTGCGCCTTTTTTGGTCCACTTCAGGTCTGAATTCAGCCCAAAAAATTTGGGCTGAAATTTGGACCTGAAACAGTGAACCAGCACGCACTGGACTCCTGCTGTGCGACGGATGTGGTATATATGACTGGACCCCTGCTGTCCGACGGATGTGGCACATATGTGAACCGAGCCTTAGTGGCCAGGTCTGTGGATTATTTTGCTCTCTTAAAAGTAGCCGTGGGCTGTTCTGCCCCTTTTTTTGGAAATGGTCTGAACACTGTTGAAAACACAGACTAATGTTGCAGATAGCATATTGAAATGATCTTTGCAATGTGTGCACCTATGCCAGCCTTGGTCTACCAAGGTTCCATGCAAAACTAGGATTTTTCCAGAGGTTGGCAGGGGTTCTCTGCGCAATGAGCAATTTCTGTCTCTCAGATAAGTAACCACTGCACAAATGATCTTTTTGGCTATCTAGAAGGAGGGAATTCTTCCCAGTGGCCACAAAGGTATAAAGCCCCTTTACCCACTGACTATCATGCTAAAGTTTAAATAAGTGTGGGTATAGTAATTATTAGCAGAGGTTCCCTTAAAGTGCAAAGTTATTTCAAGGGTTCCTCAATGTTATTAAGGTTGAGTAAAGTTGGTCTATACCAGTGTTTCTCAACTCCAGTCCTCAAGGCCCCCCAACAGGTCAGGTTTTCAGGATTTCTATTATTTTGCACAGGAGGACTGGAGTTGAGAAACACTGGTCTATACAAAAGTTTTTTTCCCTGTAGTATACAGCGGACCTAAAGCCTGGTACACACTTTAAGTTTATTTTTTCATTCAACCCAGCTGACTAAACAAAAAAATAAATAAAAATTTGGTCCACCTATGGCCAGCTTAACTTATTAAAGCATGACACTCCACACCAGAGAGAAACCCTTGCATTACTGTGTGGAGTTACAGACAGAAGAATAGGAAGTGAGGATTTACCAGAAGAAATAAAGGACATTTAAAGGCAAAATGGAAGGATTAGGTAAGTGAAGGAGGACTGCACTAAGGTAAAGGAAGAGATTTAGGAAAAAAAATGTTTCCTTTACAACCCCTTTAATGCACCTAATGTTAACCAACACCCATACGGGTGTGGGACTGCATGTAAATCACATGCTTTCCCGCACCCATAGCAATAGCGAGCTGCCGTCAGCAGACGTATAGGGGGGGTCATTCATTCCTAATGGCACTCCCACACATTGGAAACCGCGGCACATTTTCTCGTATCGTAACTTTTAGCACTGCATTTTTCCTGCGGGTGCGGTTTAAAAAAAAAATTCAGTGACCTATTACTGCATGTGCTGCATGGACAGCAGCCCAATCAAATGAATGCGCTCCTGTGTCCGCGCAAACACAGCCACAGGGAAACTGACATAGTGTGAATCTAGCCTTAATATTTTGGGACAAAAAAAATTAAGTGTTAGGCTAGGATGTTGAGGTTTTTTTTTAAGCCAGGCTAAAGGTTAAAAGCTAGGATTATTTTCAAGGTTAATGGTTAATTTATAGGCATCTCTCTAACACACAGCTCCTTGCTCTATCTGCAACGTAGAGAGCGTCCTGACTCTCCTGTAGTCCAAGGGAGGGGGCGAGCACGACACTCCACACCAGGGAGAAAGCCTCGCATTACTGTGTGTAGTTACAGACAGAAGAACAGGAAGTGAGGATTTTTCAGAAGAAATAAGGAAATTTAAAAGCAAAATGGAAGCATGAGGTAAGTGAAGGAGGACTGCTCTAAGGTAAAGGAAGCTATTTAGGGGAAAAAATGTACCTTTACAACACCTTTAAGATAAAAAAAACTTCTGTGTACAGCAGCCCCGAGCCCTCCTAATACCTACCTGAGCGCCATCGCAATCCAGCAATGTGCTCTCCGTGGACTCTCCCTCTTCATTGGCTGAGACAGCAGTGGGTGCCATTGGCTTCTGCTGATGTCAATCACAGCCAGTGAGCCAATGAGGATAGAGAGGAGACACACAGAGTAGCAGCTCAGGAGCGATCCTGCTCGGGTGCTTCCAGAGCAAGGGGCCAGGAGCGCCAGTGGGGGACCCGAGAAGAGAAGGATCAGGGTAAGTAAGTATGACATGATTGTTATTTAAATAAAAAAAGCCAAGCCTTTAATGTCACTTTAGCTTATTCACACCTGTCCATTTTGATTCAGAAAAAACTCTTGCATTTTGTTATATGAAAGTGCATGTCAAGTAGAAATCCTGTTATTTCCTATGTGGCTGGTTTACATCTATGCCTCGCAATTAGGTGTAAATAAATATATATTTACAAACACCAACTGGGAGCCTTGCAAAGTTTTTTTAGTGTTTTTGCAATAGCATCTAATCAGCGTTTTTCAGTGTAGCTTTTATCAGCTTTTTTTTTTTTTTTTTTACTTTTTTTTTTTTTTAAATGGATAAAAAACTTGTTTTTTCTTTTTGTGGAAAAAAAAAACGTGTTTTTGAGGGTTTTTGGGCGTTTTTTTGGGCACTTTGAACGCAAATTTTGGGCGTTCAGAAAAAAGCCAATAAACTCCAACACTGAAAAACGCCCAGGTGTGCATGGGCACATAGGCTAAGATAGAGTTCAGTTTACTGCAGTTTAGTGTGCATGGAGACTTAAAGTTCCAATCCTCTCCCCCTTCTGGTTTTTACACATTGGTGTAAATAAAGTAGCCCATACATTATTTTATTTTTCTTTGTTCAACCAGCGGATTGATTCAATTCCCTCATCCACACACTTTGTAGATGGGGGAATCACTCCCACTGAGCTATTGTATGCTGACAACGAGAGCGGCAAGAGTAGGGCCTTAGACCGGCCATACATGGTTGCAGAGGCGCATTGCCGCGGTTTTCCATTGCTTTCAATGGGTAGGAGAGGTGGAGGAGCGGTAAACACACTGCTCATTCACTGCTCCAAAGATGCAGCTAGCAGGACTTTTGGAGCGGTCCTGTTAGCGCAGAACTTTGACACTGGAGAAACAGCAGCTGCTGTTTCAGGTCGGTTTGCAGGCGCTTTTTTTAGTGCAATAGCGCCTGCAAACCGCCCCAGTGTGAAAGGGGTCTTAAGGTGAAAAAACACTCTGCACTCCCAGCCCCACCGTTTTACTTACCTAAACCACAAAACTTAGTGGACGCGATCCCGCAGTGGTTTCCCCCAGCTTGCGGTGGCCCTTCATTGGAGATAGATAGCAGCACAGCCATTGGCTCCAGATGTAGTCAATCAAATCAATAAGGAGGCTCCCTGGGGGGTGTGGCTGAGTGTATCACGGGAGCGTACCCACAAACTAACCCCCTTGGGAGAGCGCTTCCCAGAACAGAGGTTAGCTGTTGCGGGGAGGAGCCGAGACAATTGGCTGAGGGACCCCAGAAGATGAGGATCGGGGCCACTCTGTGCAAAATGAACTGCACTGTGGAGGTAAGTATGGTATGTTTTTTATTTAAAAAAATAAAATAAAACAAATGCCTTTACAACCCCTTTAGATTAACAAGCTACAGTTAGAAGCTGATTGGCTACAATACACAGCAGCACCAGATTTTGCACTCTGCAGTTTTAATAAATCAACCCCAATATGGCTAAAAATTCTGGCACTATTTTTTTGTGACTGTATCATCTGCAAAAGATCCCTTGTACAAGTGGTATTCCAGTGAACAAACATCACGTTCAAGCCACTGGTTTCTCCAGTCTGCTATCATATGTTCATGAGCAATGGTGGGCACACATAGGTGTGCTCACAGGGTGGGCCAGGTGTGCCTGGGCACACCCTAATCACCCTATGTGGTGCGGATTGCCCTGTTTAGACTCCAGATATTTCACCGAAGCCCTGGGATCCTATTTTTTTTATTTTAGTATAATAGATTGTTTTTTTTTAATAGATTGTATATATGTGACCCTGTCTATCAATTTGTGTTCTGCCCTATTACCAATGAGCATTTGTTCAATGCTCTGTTATACAGCACTGCACAAAATGCTGAAAAAAAGGCATTACACTAAAATAATAATAATAATGATAATAATAAAAAATAAAAAAAAATGTCAGCAATTCAGCCCCATTACAGAGATAAAACTGCAATCCAAATTACTCAGAAAAGCAATATCACTATTACAAAGTAACACACTCTTATCTCCACTTTTTTTTTTTTTTTTTTAGTCCTGGAAATTTAACAGCTAGAAGGGTTTCAGTTAATGAAACGTTTTTTTTTTTGTTTGTTTTTTTGTTTTTTTTTAGGAGGGGGGGGGGGGGGGGGGGGTCTTGTTCTTGTGTTTTTTTTTAATTTATTCGATTCTATAGAAATTGAAAATAAATTATTTTATATTTATATGTTCTAACAGTATAGATTTTTTTTTAATATTTTTTAACATCCTTGTTGGTTTTTGGCAACATATGCAATACAGGAAACTTTGCTGCAATATTTGTGTCTCTAGCAAAATATTCAGGTTCCTGAAAGTAATAATATATATCTTTGAATATATTTCTATTGGAGAGGTTCTGCAGCAGCCCATGAGGTCACCGAATGATTATACAGGTCTTTTTCCTGGTGTGATGGTATGCAGAACTGCTACAATCCCACACACGACCCCCTTGATTAATGTGGATTGATGTCACCTTTCCATAAGAGAAGGTCATGGTTAATGTTGTGGCTGCAGAGCCCCTTATCAGGTGCATTAAGACCACATTAATTTCCCTCATTGTCATACCTGTCGTTCAGAGAGCCCCAGGTTGGCCGCCAGCTCCGACTTCCTCCTGATGGTGATGTACCTACTGTAGTGGAATTCCTTCTCCAGCTCCAACCGCTGGTGGTCCGTGTAGACCACCCGATACTTGTCCTTTGTCCGGGTTTTCCCTCCTGTATAAGAGCACAACATTAATTGAGATTGTCACAGACTGACACATGGGTTACCACCCCTGCCAACATCATTGGACCACCAACCAGGCATATTGATGACCCAATCCTGCAATGCCTCAACAAATATATCACTGTTACCAAAAGAACCATTTCCATTCCAACCTACCTCCAATAATATACTCAAACGGGAATTCGAAATTCCCTCATTGAGTTTCCGAAACGAACACAGTCTTGAAACAGATTATGGTAAGTATTTTTTATAAAAGATATTACAATTCTTAACGAAAACGTTCAAGATAATCCCCAGAATCTGATTGGGTATAGAGTGAAAATATTATCCTAATCAGAAGGGAAATTGCTAATTATTAAATGAATTTTCAAATTCTACAGAATCTGACTGGTGTGTAAAACGAACTCAGAGACTGGCAAAAAGCTATGCTAATTATTGAAAATATAAATAATTATTAATAATAATAATAATAATTATATATATATTCCCCATAATCCGATTGGGTATCTGAAACGAACAGCCTAGGTATAAAAATAAGGTAGTGAATTATTATTAAGGAAATGTGCTAAATATTACTAAAGGAAATTAAAAATATATATGTTGGATATTCGAAGTGGACTAGCTGATGGCGAAATTTTTCTTTCATTCTTTTTACATTTATTTTATACAAATCTTTTTTTTAATTTACGTTATTATTATACAGGATTTATATAGCGCCAACAGTTTGTGCGGCGCTGTTAGGGCAGACAGTGCAAATACAATTCGATACAGGAGGAATCAGAGGATGACCAAAAACATAAGAATAAATAATAATAATAATAATAATAATAATAATAATAATAAACTCTTCAGAGAAGCCTATCCTGTCTCCACCTAACTGTATTTTTATTTCGTCCATTAGCTCATCCCCCCCCCCCCCCCCCAGTTATTAACTTTTTTATCACTTGACCCTCCCTTTTAGATTGTAAGCTCTAGCGAGCAGGGCCCTCTGATTCCTCTTATAATGAAACGGTCCTATATGCCCTAAGTTGTAAAAAGTTGTAAAGTTCTGCACAAACTCTTGGCGCTATATAAATCCTGTATAAGAAGAATAACAAAAATAATAAAAATGTTGTATACAGCATTCTTGTATCTTGAATTGCAATAAAATTATAATACAAAATGTAAAAAGATTTACTATTGTCCATTTTACTATTACATTATTATTACAGGTGCAATATGTTATATTATAATACTAAGTGATGAAGCAATAGTAGTACTGTTGTTGTTATGATGATGATGATTATTATTATTATTATTATTATTATTATTATTATGTATTACTTAAAAAAGGAGAAGAATAATTTAATAAGTAGTTATTCATTTGTATTTCTAGTTTTATCTTGTTGAGCTATTTAATAATAACAACAACAATAATAATAATAATAATAATAATAATAAATATAGTTATATAACGTGTGTGTTTCCAATTCTCCGTGGTGAATGAATGTATGAGATATGGTAGTCCCAGGGACTCCACCTGTCCAGCCCCAGCAGCACGTGGCTCCAGCAGGTAGTGCTCCCCCACACTCCACCTTCTATTAATAGTGTTCAATTTACTTCATTACAATAACACATTATTTATGTGAAATGCAGCAATTGCTCGCTTGCAGTTTCTATTTAAAGAAAACTGCAATCCACAAAGCCATATAAACGACACCCATATTCCAACTAATCATCGTTAATATGATGGGTGCTGTAAAAGGGACAATTAGCACCCAGGACATCTGAAAACCACAATTTACAGCACCGCTCAGGCATGCTGATAAATGGGATTGTACCTGGATGGCAGACCCTTCTTTTTACCCAGAATGCAACAGGACACTACGATTACATTAAACTGATCGCAGAGATTTGAAATAGATTTTTCTACATACAATGATCCAAGGTTGCCCAAATGGATATTTTGAAGCTGATTTACTAAAGTGGCTGAAAATTTTCACAGTGACTATTCACTTAGATTTACCAATCATGTGAAAAAAAAAACTCTGTTTACATATTATTATTTTTTTATCTGCACATAAATAAAAATTTATAATTACACAATGTGTTGCTTAACCTTTAAATTCGGATATTGTGGCTCCATGCACACCGCTTGTATTCGTTTTGTGTTGTGCCTGTAGAAGCAGCTCGATGTTATCCTATGTGTCTACTGATAGATGGGTCATCTTGGAGAAAACTCCATAGAGTTGCAAGGCACATAACGATGTATCTTTTTTTATTGTTACACAATTTGTTGAGTCATTTGTATACTGTGTATATTTCTTTTATTCATTATTATTTGATTAGGTTGTATGCAATCTATTGGTTAATGTTCCAGAAGCATCTATTTATGGTTTATATACTATGATATAATCCAAGTTATAAATTGTTTGTAAGCAGTTGTTTATATTTTGTCATTTATGTACTTAAGAGTCTTTTATCTTTTATTACTTTAGTAGCTGATGGTGGCGGGGTTTTAGCTATGTGACAGTCTTGTGAACAAATGGAACATTTGTTTATCTAGTTGCATCATGCATTATTTTGTTAATAAATCAATTAGTCTTTTTTATTATGGATTGTTTAGTGTGTGTATTAATATTTACAAATGCACTATTGTATATATTTCTTAGTCTTTTTAATTACCGTTGTTTATTGTATGTATTGATATTTAGCAATGCACTATTGTAAATATTGTAAATTATAAGACTTTTTAAGTATGTGTTTTTTATTGAATATATTGCTATTTACTAAATGCTATATAAGTATGTGTTGTGCATTGTATGTAATCATATTTAGTAATGCAATATTGTATATATGTATTAGTCTTTGAAATGATGTGTTGTTTATTGATGTAATCATATTTGGTAGTGCTTTGTTGTATATATGTATAGTCAATGTGTTGTTTATTGTATGTATTCATATTTGTTAATTCACTATTGTAAATATGTATAGTCTATTTGTTGTTTATTGCATGTACAGTAAACCCTTGGTTTGAGAGTAACTTGGTTTTAGAGCGTTTGGAAGACAAGCGAAATGTTTTAATAAATGTTGCCTTGATATACAAGTGATGTCTTGATAAACAAGTAGCGTCATGTCACAACTGAGTATAAAAAGAGAAGAGAGGAGCCTCTAAGTGTAGCAATATGGTTACATTTTATGAAGGTACAACATTTAGCAATATATTGCTACACTAAGGCCCCTTTCACATTGAGGCGTTTTTCATGCGGTACAGCGCTAAAAATAGCGCTGCTATACCGCATGAAAAATCATGCCCTGTAGTGTTCAATGTGAAAGCCCGAAGGCTTTCACACTGAAGCGGTGCGCTAGCAGGAACGCTCCAAAAGTCCTGCTAGCCGCATCTTTACCGCGGTATAGGAGCGGTGTGTTCACCGCTCCTATAGCGCGCCTTCCCATTGGAAACAATGGGAAACCGCGGCAATAGCGCGGTAATACCGCCCGCAACGCGGGCGGTATTAACCCTTTTTCGGCCGCTAGCGGGGGTTAAAACCTCACCGCTAGCGCCCGAATATCGCGGTAAACACGACGGTATAGCGGCGCTACAAATAGCGCGGCTATACCGTCACCGCGGCTCCACGCCTCAATGTGAAAGGGGCCTAAGGCTCTTTTCACACTGGGACTTTTTTCGAGCGTTATTCAAGCGTTTTTCGAGTGTTATTACAGCGTTATTCAAGCTTTATTACAGCGTTATTTGAGCAAAGCCTTAGGCCTCTTTCACATTGAGGCGTTTTTCATGCGGTACAGTGCTAAAAATAGCGCTGCTATACCGCATGAAAAAAACCTGCCCTGTAGTGTTCAATGTGAAAGCCCAAAGGCTTTCACACTGAAGCGGTGCGCTAGCAGGACCACTCCAAAAGTCCTGCTAGCCACATCTTTACTGCAGTATAGGAGCGGTGTGTTCACCGCTCCTATACCGCGCGTTCCCATTATAATCAATGGGAAACCGCGGTAATACCGCCGCAATGCGCCTCTACAGAGGCGCATTGCGAGCGGTATTAACCCTTTTTCGGCCGCTAGCGAGGGTTAAAACCGCACCGCTAGCGGCCGAATACCGTGGTAAATACGACGGTATAGCAGTGCTAAAAATCGCTGCTATAACGCCACCGCGGCTCTATCCCCAATGTAAAAGCAGCCTTATCTGCAATCCCAATGTGTTGGTAAAGCACCGATAAGACCCTAAGGGCATTTTTGCTGTGCCTTGTGTGAAAGGGTAAGGTGTTTTTACAGCGCTTTTCAATTAATTTCAATGGAGAGGGGCGTTTTTGGAGCGTTTTTTTCAGTGCTCAAAAGCTGCTCCAAAGATGCTGCTTGCAGGACTTTTCTCAACGGCCCGCCAGTTCAACGCCTCAGTGTAAAAGGGTAAGGTGTTTTTACAGCGCTTTCAATTCATTTCAATGGAGAGGGGCGTTTTTGGACTGTTTTTTTTTTTTCAGTGCTCAAAAGCTGCTCCAAAGAAGCTGTTAGCAGAACTCGGGTGCAAACGTCCATTGAGATGCATGGAGAGCGTTTTATGAGTGTTTTAAGAGCGCTATTTTTAACGCTAAAATGCTGTAAAAACGCTTCAGTGTGAAAGGGGTCTTAGAGGCGCCTCTCTTTTCCTTTATACCCTGTAAAAACATGTTTTGATATACAAGTGCTTTGGATTACAAGCATGTTTCTGGAGCGAATTATGCTCGCAAACCAAGGTTTTACTGTATTCATATTTAGTAATGCACTATTGTATATATGTATTAGTCTTTGAAATGATGTGCTGTTTATTGCATGTAATCATATTTAGTAATGCACTATTGTATATGTATCACTCTTTTTATTTGCATGTGTTGTTTATTTTATGTATTCACATTTACTAATGCACTATTGTATAAATGTATGTTTTTGTAATTTAGTAATGTTAATTGTATGTATTGATATTTAATAGTAATGCATTATTGTATACATTTAATTAATGAGGGTTTTGTAGATATTGGCAGTTGTTTTTTTTTTTTTGGGGGGGGGGGGGGGGGGATTGTGTGTTTTTGTCTTATGTATGTTGTAATAAGGCCAGCTCTGGAAATGTGTTGTTATGTTCAGCTGTATGAAAATACAAGTCACCCCAAAGCTATGTGTTGCTGTGTCAGGTCTGTATGGCTTGTTGTGCTGTTCTTTGCCCTGTTGCATGTATGTCAGCTATGTGGTGCTATCAGGAACTTCTAGTACCCGGCTTATCTGATCTAGAAGGTGTTTAATGCCTGCTAGGCTCTCTCTGATCAGGTAGATCTTAACAAAGCTTTACAAAGGACCCCTGTGGAGAGACAAGCAGGATCAGAGGAAACTGGGCAGTGCTAATGAATGGAGGACACAACCTCAGACAATGGATTACAAGCAGAGCTTATCAAAGAGGAGCCTTTAGAACATAGACATTCTGTTTGAATTACCTCCAATGTCGGCCTCAGCTTTCATCCCCTGGCTATTCACATTTACATAAGCAGCGATTTCTCAGGCACAAGTTTGAATAAACTCCCAATATTCAAATGGGATGGTATGGAAAAATGACAGTGAAATAAGGCTGATTTTCTTGGCTCAATAATGAATGCTCCTCTGTCTCAGACCCCCTAAGGGAATTTACTGTCTCAGCTTTCAGTAATCATATTAAAATACTACTACAACCTGTGGAGCTCTAGCTGTGACGTCACGACCAGTAGATATAATACTTTATGATTTCCTGCAAGACTAAAGAAAGCCCACTGTGTTAATGTAAATGTGTGCAAGGCAAAATCCTGTGCTTTTCCCAAATTCCCTGCACAGGATTGAGCATTGAATTGTTACCATTCTCTACTTTTTTACTAATAGTCTGAGGCCAGAGATATAAGTACAGTTATATTATTGAAATCTACACTATTAACATGTAGTGTTAAATTTTAAATTTAAAAAAATGAAGGCAGTATTTTGCATTCAGTTTCTTAAGCTGGTTTTCAGATGAAGGCATTTTTAATCAAATGACAACATAAAACTTACATTACCAAAAATGTATATTTCTGTTTTATGAAGTCATAAACTCCTAATAAAAAATACTACTAATTAAAAAAAGTGTAAAGAGTGTTCTGTACAATGTACAACTTTCTCTCTACAGTCCATATTACATAATATATATAAATATTGGAGCTATGAAAGATATATATATATATATATATATATATATATATATATATATATATATATATATATATATATATATATATATATATATATATGAATATGAAAAAGAGAGATCTTGTTTTATATATATTTATATACATTGTAGAAGGTATAACTTTCTTTCCAGTCCATATTACGTATATTACGTAATTGATTGTTATATATAGATACCTAAATATAAATATTGGAGCTCTGAAAGATATATATATATATATATATATATATATATATATATTGACCTTCCTAATATGTTGGACCTGTTAAGATCAAGAGGATCACAGCAATTATGCTTTCTCTCTCTCTCTCTCTTTTTCTCTCTCTCTCTCTCTCTCTCTCTCTCTCTCTCTCTCTTTGTATATAAATATATATATATACAAACCACACTGTATATATTATATATATATATATATATATATATATTATATATATATATATATATATATATATATATATACATATACAAACAGTACTGTATATTATTTATATATATATATATATATATATATATATTATATATATATATATATATATATATATATATATATATATATATATAAAATGTACAATGTATAACTTTCTTTCCAGTCCATATTACGTAATTGATTCATATATAGAGATACCTAAATATAAATATTGGAGCTCTGAAAGATATTATATATATATAAATTGACCTTCCTAATATGTTGGACCTGTAAACATCAGGAGGATCACAGCAATTATGCTCTCTCTCTCTCTCTCTCTCTCTCTCTCTCTCTCTCTCTCTCTCTCTCTCTCTATATATATATATATTCCTATGTCTATCTATCTATCTATCTATCTATCTATCTATATATATATATATATATATATATATATATATATATATATATACAGTACTGTATATTATATATATCTATAGATGTATATCTATATATATATATATATATATATATAGATATATATAATATTTTCAGAATTATATACACACAGCATATATATATATATATATATATATATATATATATATATATTATATTTATATATATATATATATATATGTATATATATATATATATATATATATATATATATATATATATATATATATATATATATATATATATATATATATATATATATATATATATATATATATATATATATATATATATGAGAGATATAGTATATATTATACTGCATTTGGTAATTCTGTAAATGTGTAGTTATATAAAAATATATATATAGGTTTAATTGCTGTGATCACGTTGCTCTTATGGTCTGACCAATCCCCAGATAGGCACATATTGGGAAGGCCAATTGATACACAGCCTGCGCCACAAATCTTTATTTACTGCCATGTTGTCTGTCCTTTTCCGGTCAGCAGGAAAGACAATGGGATGCAAGGTGTATATCAAAGCTATGCACACATGACAGATGGGTCCCTGGAGAATTCCAGCCTGTCCACTCTTGTCTGCAATCAGCCTGCAGCTCCAAGGGGGCATTACCATGACAAGGGAGAGGGCGCCTGACTTTGTCGCCTCTTCAGAGGACATCAGAAAAGAAAAGTTTACACCGAGGCCTCAACTTTCCCTTCACCGCCCCTCACACTCCATCACCTCCCCACCCTCACCATCAAACGAGACTTCTTATCTCAGCCGGGACAATGCTGATCTCATTGTGGCGCACGCATTGTGGCGCATGCTAAGAACATTTTTAATGTTATTAAAATTCTATATGACCTGGAATAGATCCCACTTGTCCATTGAAAAGGGAACCCTGTCACTGTTTACTGGGTTGTCTTGCACATCTCTATACTTTGTTCCTTTCGGTAATACAATCAATGCTCTTATCGCCCCCAAAGGTATCTCAATTTATTCAGAATACAATCCACCTATTTATGTCATAGGCGAACTGATAAGATCACAGAGGTTCGCACTGCCCGGGGTAATTATATCTACATCAGAAATATGGACTTTAGCCTTTCTGATGTGAGAGGCACCACATCAATTCTCATTTCCAGAGCTGTCAGGATTGCGCAAATTATAGCTTGTCACATGGAGAAATCCTGGTGTATGGGGAGAGGAGAGGGAATGTCCCCAGAAATATTTAAGGTTATGGCCAACCACACCATACATGCCTTTCTGTACATCTCCTATATCACCAGCAATCACTAGAGCATGCCTGGCAGAGCCTGAAAGCCGAATCTCCCGGGCTGGTATCTGCTCTCAGCTTTATTGGCTCACATCAGCTTAATGAGTCAGAAACTAATGTCAATGGTGGGGGCCAAGATTCATTACATTCTAATTGGTTATAAAAATCTTTAAGTGCCTTATAAGCACAGGACAAGCGATTTCTCGAGTGTTTAACTGACCTGCAAAGACTGCTGAGCTGGAAAACCCAACATGATATGATCTGATCCATCCATCTACTGCATGAGGGATCTCATGACTACAAAACCAAATTACATATCTATCTATCTATCTATCTATCTATCTATCTATCTATCTATCTATCTATCTATCTATCTATCTATCTATCTATCTATCTATCTATCTATCTATCTATCTATCTATCTTAAATTAATATATCTATATATTCATCCTATTCTGTATTAATCTCCCTATCTATCCTGATTATATATATATATATATATATATATAAATCTATCTATCTATCTATCTATCTATCTATCTATCTATCTATCTATCTATCTATCTATCTATCTATCTATCTATCTATCTATCTATCTATCTATCTATCTATCTAGCCTGTATTTATCTCTCTATCTATCTATCTATCTATCTATCTATCTATCTATCTATCTATCTATCTATCTATCTATCTATCTATATATCTATCTATCTATCTATCTATCTATCTATCCTAGCCTGTATTTATCTCTCTATCTATCTATCTATCTATCTATCTATCTATCTATCTATCTATCTATCTATCTATCTATCTATCTATCTATGTATCTATCTATCTATCTATCTATCTATCTATCTATCTATCCTTAAATTAATATATCCCTATTCATATATCTATTCATCCTATTCTGTATTTATCTCTCTATCTATCCTGATATATATATATATATATATATATTATATATATATATATATATATATATATATATATATATATATATATATATATATATATATATATATATATATATATATATATATATATCAATACTGTCATCTATCTATCTATCTATCTATCTATCTATCTATCTATCTATCTATCCTATCCTATCCTGTATTTATCTCTATACCTATCCTTATATGAATATATCTACAGAATACTATCTATCTATCTATCTATCTATCTATCTATCTATCTATTTATCTGTATTTATCTATCTGTCCATCTACCTTTCCTGTATTAATCACTCTATCTATCCCTATATTAATATATCTATCAATACATCATCTATCTATCTATCTATCTATCTATCTATCTATCTATCTATCTATCTATCTATCTATCTATCTATCTATCTATCGATTCGTCTATCTAGTCATATGTATCTCTCTATATCTATCCTTTTATTAATATATCTATCAATACAGCATACTATTAAACTATATATCCAATATATAAATATATATATATATATATATATATATATATATATATATATATATATATATATAGAGAGAGAGATAGAGAGAGATAGAGAGAGAGAGAGAGAGAGAGACAGAGAGAGACAGAGAGAGAGACAGAGAGAGAGAGAGAGAGTTTTATATATTTCAGCCTTATTTTATGTATGTATGTATGTATGTATCGCTTAGGCTATCGTTTTATATATCTCAGCTTTTTACTTGAAGGTTTCCTATCCATGTATCCAATATATATTGTCTGTATTACAAGTGTAATAATATATTTATAGTAAAATTGGATCCTTGGTCAGATTACATAAAAGTCAATTTTTTGAAAAATATATCACTGCAATAGCACACCATTATGATTTGCGTTGTACTTGTCCGGTAAATGAATGAATGCACCCATATTACATTGATTTCTAGAATCTATACATGAGCTTTATAGGGAGATAAGATTTGTGCCTCACCCAAGTTTCCATGTGTGCCCGGCTTCCTCATCCACTCATAGTGATGCCTCCTGTGGCCCTCTGCCACCCCTGGAGAGACTGGAGGTTGATGCCCAGCCTGCAGCACCCCAACACAGGGTGGCCCTTGGCTCTGTCCAGTTGGGTAGTCAGGCACAGGACTGTAGCCCAGGCTGCCCCCTGGTGAAGGGTTGATGGGAGTATGTCCTGTTGAGTAGGCAGGGTGGCACCAGTCTTCCCTGGGGGGGCCATAGGGTGTGATCCAGGGTGAGGATCCAGAAGAAGGTGCTGCAGTCTCTAAGCTCAGTCCGGTGTATCCCCCATAATCAGGGTATTGGGGGGCAGTGGGGTAGTTCTGGAGTCCAGGGTGGCCTCTCATAGATCCAGGGTACATGCCAACGTCCTTATCTCGAAGGTAACTGACGTACATGGTGGCAGCCGGTTGCCAGCTAGCTGCATACTGCACTCATGCCCTCTGCACTGAGCTCCTTCCCAGCTCTGCTCCTGGACTGCTCCGACTCAGACACTCCTAGACATGTCACTCCATTGGCCGCCACTCACTGTGTACAAGGCTCTATTAGTAAGAGCACACCAATGGCAGGTGACGTCAGCGCCCCATGGAGCCCCCCTTGTCACCATTTGCATGTGAAGGGAGATAAGGAGAGGGCAGCGACCTGATCACACAGAATACTCCAGTCTTTATTGTTTAAGAGCTTCCTCCTTTCATGACAAACCTCTGCACTTTACCCTCCAATCACGGGTTCACAGAGATCAACCAGTCCACACACCTATATGTGCTGGCCCCCAAAAAACAATGCCAGGGGCCCAAGGAGGAGAACTACAGAGCCTAGCAGCCCAGCCTGGTCTGTGTCTCACTATGGACATACAATATATGGTATATGTATTCATAAAGGGGACTGCAAAGCCTCATCACAGTAGGTTGTCATTTTTACTGCACATTACACCAGGCAATAGGTACTATACATTCCTAAATTCATGGAGTGATATATATATATATATATATATAGAGTGAAATATATTTGTATTTATTTATACTTATATAGAGCAGTCAACCCCAGCCCCTGCCCTCAAGGAGCTTACAATCTAAGATCCCTAACTCCCATTCATACATACACTTTACTAGGGCCAATTTATACAGGAGCCAAATAAACTACCAGTATGTCTTTGGAGTGTGGGATATATATATTATATATATATATATATATATATATATATAATATATATTTGTGGGTGTAAAATGTAGGTTCAATTTTCCCTTTCTTTCTTTCTTTCTTTCTTTCTTTCTTTCTTTCTTTCTCTTTCTCCCTCCATATTTCCTTTTCTATTTCTCCCTCCATTTCTTTCTTTTCTTTCTTTCTTTTCTTTTCTTTCTTTTCTTTTTTTTCTTTCTTTCTTTCTTTCTTTCTCCCTCCATCTATCTTTTTCTATTTCTCCCTCCCTCCATCCCTTTCTTTTTTTTTCTTTCTTCCCTTTCCCTCCTTTTTTTTCTTTCTTTCTTTCTCTCTCTCTCTCTCTCTCTCTCTCTCTCTCTCTCTCTCTCTATCCCTCTTTTTTCCCTTTCTTTATTCCTTTATTTCTTTCTCCCTGCATCTCTCTCTCTCTCTCTCTCTCTCTCTCTCTCTCTCTCTCTCTCTCTCTCTCTCTCTCTCTCTCTCTTTCTCTCTCTCTTTCTTTCTATCTTTCTTTCTTTCTTCCTTTCTTTACTTCTTCAACTCTCCCTCTTTCTTTCTTTATCTCTCCCTTTCATTTTCTTTCTTTCTTTCTTTTTTCTTTCTTTCTTTCTTTCTTTCTTTCTTTCTTTTTTCTTTCTTTCTTTCTTTCTTTCTTTCTTTCTTTCTTTCTTTCTTTCTCATTGTCAAATTTTTTCCAACCCAGTTAAACATTTTTCATGAGGACAGCTTTCATTCTGCTGATACGTATTTGCTGGGTTTCTATGTATTTCAATTGTCGGTAAGTGGGTTTCTTGTACTGATTGTACATAGATGGGTCCCCCGTAATTTGTATCCGTGATATCCAGAGGTATGATCATTGTTCAGCCAATCAGGATTGGTTTTGCCATCATAAATGCAAAGTATAGGTCAATGTTTTTTAAAAGTAGCATACAACTACGGCACATCCATATTTACTACCTATATTATTATTGGTATCATTATTATTAATACTATATCATCTTTATCATGATTTATATATTGATTTTTCTTCGAGTTGCTATTATTCATGTTTGTTTTTTAACTAATATTATTTTAACAGTCTCGCTCATTGAACATCAGTGTTGTGTAATGCGGGATTAGAATCTAGAATGACGTGTAGCCATAATTTGGGATTTTACATGAATATCTACATGTGACATCACTGGAACCTGCGAAGATTAACAAAAAAGTAAATTGATATGACTACGTATTAATAGAGAGGTCGATATATATATATATAAATATATATATATATATATATATTATATATATATATATATATATATTATATATATATATATATATATATATATATATATATATATATATAAATACATGGCCCAGATTTGCAATAGCCCAGTGAATCAAACATTAGATTTTTTTTTTATTTTTGCAGTGTGTGGCAGTTTAGATCAGAATGTCACCTCTTCTGCTGTCATTAAACCCGACTTTTCCGACCTGCGCTGACGAATCTTGAAGCTCCAGAGTTCCAGACATAAAAGTTTACATGAAGCTATTTGGTGGATTCCATACTTACCATAATCCTCCCTCTCCTCCAGGACAGAAGGTGCATACAGTTGGATACAATTAATCGATTTATTATAGAGAATAGGTAAAGCCCGCACCTACTTTTAGGGGTTCTTATATAAGGATATCAGCATAAGATCTGCTATTCTCTTACCTGTAAGAACTGATCAGATCCATGCCATTTATAATTCTACCCTTCCTATATTACAGTCCAAATCGAAGATATTATAGAAATATTATAGGACTGCCTTTGAGCAATGCTGTCATAGTCCAGTGTAGGTTACACGGTGCATTTGTTATAAGCAAAGAGAGGCTTACATTATACCACTTTCATATTAAATTTCTTTTAGGTTTATATTTAAACTATGTAGTCCAAGGGCCTTCCTAATTACATCAGAAATGAAAGTGTTTAGGTTTTAGTAAATCTAAAGGAAAGTTGTTCAATCATGAAAAATGTGTAATGTATGGCCAGACTAAGCTAATGGTCTATTATTTCATGTTATTTTATATAAATCCAGTTTCATACATTGGAAACATCCCCATTATAATATCTGATACTGGCACTCTCCAATGCTGATCATCCACAGTCCCACCTGCAGCCAGAACTAGAAAGGTAATACATGGGAGGCTGTGATCAGGAGTGTCACATATTGATTTTCCGAGACACACATTAATAGGATTCATCACATCAATTTCCCAACATGCTGGAAATTAGGTGTTGTTTATCTATTTGGAATCTTTCTAAGTAATAGGAAATGTGTTTTGAATTACTAAGCCATATTCTGATAGCATTTGTAAAATGTTGCTAGAGCTGAGCTTAGATATTCTTTTTCAAGGTTGCCCCAATTCTGATATGAACAAAATTCATGTTAGTACCTATAAACATATATTTATATGTCTTGACTGAATTTGACATAACATTGTACTGATATAGTGGCATTTGCTGTAGCTGAGTGCAGCCAGTACATTATGATGAGCCATATTGAGCTTTAAAGAATATTTGAACCCCAATCACTAAACTCTATGAGCTATTAATTCATCTTTTTATTTTATTTTATTTAATGTTTATTTGGGATTCTACAATAAAGTTAAAAACACATAGTATCATCAATACACAAATTTACACTTCATATATATATATATATATATATATATATATATATATATATATATATATATATATATATATATATATATTTTTTTTTTTTTTTTTTTTTCCTCAACACCCCCCCCCCCCTCCCTTCCACTACCACCCAACCTCCTGCCCTCCCCTGATCCGTCTTCCATTTTCTCTTTAATTTCAATCTCCACTGTCCGATTGCCTCATTCCCTCCACAAATTTCTCTGACAGTTTAAAGACCCGCCATTTCTCCCAGATCTCTTATCTTTAAACCTGTCCCTCCTCTCTGCTGCATAGGTACTCCATCTTACAGGTATGATCTACTCTTTCCAGCCACTCTTTTATGCTTGGTTTTCCTTCATATAGCCATTTTTTTGGTATTAGTCCTTTTGCTATTTATTCATGTTAATGTCATTTTAAAAGTAATTTTCAATATTTTGATAACGACTGCCTTGCTAAAAAGCTGAGGGTAAATGTGATGGACTGGCCAAGCATGTCTCCAGACCTAAACCCTATTGAGCATCTGTGGGACATCCTCAAATGGAAGGTGGAGGAGCGCAAGATCTCTAACATCCACCAGATCCATGATGTCATCATTGAGGAGTGGAAGAAGACTCCAGTGGCAACCTGTGAAGCTCTGGTGAACTCCATATCCAGGAGGGTTAAAGCAATGTTGAAAAATAATAGTGGCCACAGAAAATATTGACACTTTGGGCCCAATTTAAACATTTTCACTTAGGGGTGTACTTAGTTTTGTTGCCAACGGTTTAGACATTAATGGCTGTTTGTTGAGTTATTTTGATTTACACTGTTATACAAGCTGTACACTCACTACTTTACATTGTAGCAAAATGTAATTTCTTCAGTGTTGTCACATGAAAAGGTGTAATAAATTATTTACAAAAATGTGAGGGGTGTACTCACTTTTGTAAGATACTATATATATATATAAAAATATATGTGTGTGTGTATATATAAATATATATATATATATATATATATATATGTACATAGATATATATACAGTATGTATATATATATATATATATATATATATATATATATATATATATATATATATATATATATATATATATATATATATATATATTACACATGTAAACAGACATGCACAATAATTATGTGATCCAAATAAAGTATTTTCTACCAAAACTTGGTATCTTTTTCCATTAATTCCACCCTCGGTGCTATCCAAGCTTGTCGAGGAACTCGACAAGCTTGCTTTGCGTACACACGTTATAGATCAAATCTCCTCGCTCTCAAACGCGGTGACAACGGCAGGGGCTGCTTTTGCTAATCTCATGTTACTGCATGTTAGGAAAACGTTTGGTAAGAGATATTTGCACTTTTCAGTCTGTTACAGCATGACAAATGTGCTATTTCCATTACAAATACTACTTTTACCGAAGGTGCACGGGTTTCTAAGCATACACACGCTCAAGTTACTCGTCGAAAAGCAGCCCGACGAGGAACACGATGACCCAATTTGACTCCCGTTGGGGAAAAAGAGAACTTGCTCTCTTTTTTGCTCGTTCGAGTTGCTCGACAGTTTCCTCGATTAAAAATGTACACACGACCAGTTTCCTCGGCAAAAAAGATCTCCCACCGAGTTTCTTGAGGAAACCAGTCGTGTGTACGAGGGCAGATTCTCCACCTCTGAGATGGTGAGTCAGAAAGTGAGAATTCTGTCACAGATCGCCAGTGAGGTGCTGATATCGCACCTTCATAAACTGGCCGTTTCTGTGACAGTCAGTTACAGATTCTCACTGTGCTGAGATAATCAGTGGATAACATGTTCTCAGCTGATTACCTCAGCTTCATAAACTGTGTATGACCTGAGATCAGCGGTGAGACTCGGGATCGCCGCTGATCTCCCCTTCATTACAAGTAAACCCCATTAAACTTTTATTTGTTATATATATATATATATATAAATTATTTTTTCATATTTTTTTTGTCTATTTTAAGGATGTGATTTATCCTCTAACAACCACACATTACAGAACCCTGATTACTGCAAGCATGCACCATTTGATTAGGATCCAGAAGTTATGTGAGTTATTTAATTTCACAATTTGCATATAGCATTGCTGGGTTATTTCAGAGCGTTTAAAGCGCTATTAAACCCCAAACCAAAAAAGTAGTTTACCAATCATTAGAAATGGCGGCTCCTCTATTTTTACCTGGTGATATGGCCAGTAACACACCTCCTATATTGAAGTGCCCCCAGTCTGGATGAAGGGGCACGTTTGGACAGCAGCATTGTCAGTCTGAAGGGGGGGAGTGTTAGATGTATTAGCAGCTTTAGCCACACTAACAAATTTACACCAAACTGCAGTTACACAAGCAGTTACAGCAACAGCTTTTTTTTAAAGGTTGTACATGAATAAATAAAATCTGATGATTGTATGCGCTCCTGCCAGGGGTTAATGGTTTGTCTCAACCCTGTAATGGATACATTGGCAGGAGAGCTTGTCCTGTTAAGAAATACAAGATTTCTGGCTCGATCACCAGGTAAAAATATCGGAAAGAAAGTGTAAAAAAACAAACAAATGCAGCCATCACATCTAAGAACTGATAACCTAGAAAATAATAAATGTTTTATTTTGGGTTTATTACAGCTTGGTTGTATACCCCTTTTCATTTTTTTTTACCTACAGGTAAGCCTATAATAAGTAAAATGAATATCTCCTAAACCTAAAAGGTATTCACCCTGCATGCAGCGGCTGACGTCAGAGGCGCATGTGCAGTGAAGCTCTGATGAAACGTGACAGAACTTGCCAGAATAGAGGACTCCCGCGTGCAAACTGGAGAGTGCAAAATCTGGTGCAGGTCAGCATAGAAATTATTCAGCTTTCGGTTATGATTTTTTTTTTTTGTCAAAGCTTAATTGAACAAGCTGAAGTTAGAAGGTGATTGGCTGCCAAGCACATCTGCGCCAGATTTTGCACTCTCCAGTTTTAGTAAATCTCCCCCACAGAGTATTGCATCTATGTATATATCTGTTTAGTTGTATCCAACTCTCTGCGACTCTATTAGCTATCTCTCTGGGTACCATATCTGATATGCTTAAAGTGGTTGTAAACCCACTTAAAATAAATAAATAAATAAACCTGCAAGACAAAGGCATACTGAGCTTAAACAGTATCTATCGTAGATCGAAGCCCCCGCAGCAGTCCTCGAACACCGCTCCGGCCGGCGTTATCGCCCCTGGAGTTACTTCTGGGTCTAGGGGACTACAGCGATGTGATTGGCCAGAGCCACGATGATGTCACTGCCGTGCATGCGCACAGGATCCACCGGTAATGACATACCAGCTGAAGCCATTGCTTCAGTGCGCATGTGCCGATTAGGGTGACCACCAGTGGCGGCTGGTGTAGTTTTAGGATGGGGGGCGCAAGACCCCGCCCTTCCACATTTGGTCCCTCCCACTTCTCATAAGCCACACCCCTTATATAATCCACCCACTCCGTCTCCTGTATTCCACTTGCTTCCACTCATAGTGTCAGGAGTATACAGCTCAGCATCATAGCACAGAGTATACAGCCCCAGCATCACAAATCATGGTATATAGCGCAGCCTTACAGATCGGTGCAAACGAACAAAAAATGACACTGTTAGTAATGAAGGACTCGAAATGGGCAGGAGATTACCAGAAACTGTGGACATACTGCACAAGATTACCAGAGACTGCAGACATACTGCACAAAATTATCATAGACTGCGGACATACTGCATTAGATTACCAGAGACTGCAGACATACTGCACAAGATTACCAGAGACTGCCAACATACTGCACAAGATTATCAGAAACTGCGGACATACTGCACAAGATTACCAGAGACTGCAGACATACTGCACAAGATTACCAGGGACTGCCAACATACTGCACAAGATTATCAGAAACTGTGGACATACTGCACAAGATTACCAGAGACTGCGGACATACTGCACAAGATTACCAGAGACTGCAGACATACTGCATTACTTGTCCTGCGACTTGGGACTTCAACATTGCATGACAAGTCGCACCCCATGATTTCCAATGAGAACCGTTCATATCTGTGCGACTTCAAGTCACAGCGACTTCAAAGTAGTCCCTGCATTACTTTGGTCTCACTTTGATGCAATTTGAGGTCCATAGACCTCCAGAATACACAGGCATTGCTTTAAATCGCATCAAAATTGCGGCAGAATTGTGCAACTTTTAGACTGCGTTAGCCTGAAAGTCGCAAGATTCTGCCACAATTTGTTTCTGCGATTTTGCAGCGACTTGAAGCAATGCCTATGTATTCTGGAGGTCTATGGACCTCAAGTCACATCAACGTGGGGCAAAAGTAATGCAGGGACTACTTCAAAGTTGTACAGATATGAACAGTTCTCATTGGAAATCATCGGGTCCGACTTATCCTGCAATTTTCCAGTCCCAAGTCGCAGGAAAATTTGCAAGCGGGGGGGGGGGGGGTGCTTTGGTGTAGACGGATGATATTTTCCCAGCACATTAAGTATAAAAAACTTTTTTTTTAATAACTGGGGGGGGGGGGGGGGGGTCTGGTGGGATAGTGTTGACGGCCGCTATTTGTGCTGTAATTAATTTTTACATATAAAAGAAATGTTGTTAATAAGTGGGTAAATGAAGTATAAAAAAAGTTTTTTTTTTTAAATAACCGGGGGGGGGGGGGCTTAAAGCCCACTATTTGTGCAGTAATTCCTATGTATTAAAGAGATTTTGGTGGGGGGGGGGGGTGGTGTGCTAAATTAAATTAAATATAAAAAATAAACTGTTAAAAAGCTAAACTGTTAATATTAATAATAATATTAAATATAAAAAGAAAAAATTGATTAAGGGGGGGGGGGTGGTGCCTGCTATTATTTTCGCTGAATATTAAAATTGGATTAAGCGGGGGAGGGGGGGCCCCAGGTAGGATGGATTTTGTTTTTTTTATAAGCGGGGGGTGGGTGTTTGCCGGCCGCCAAATATTAGATATATAAAAAATAAAATTTCAAGAAGCTCGGGGGGGGGGGGGCTTTGGGTTTGCCCGCCGCCACTGGTGACTACATGTTCCGGATCGCCCAGGACAGTCCCGCATTTTGCAGGTCTGTCCCGGGCACATTCATTCCAGGACAATACAGTGTCCTAGAATGAAACTGACACAGCCACCACCCGGGCCAATCTGATGCCCCCAAAAAAGGCTGCCACATCACCGCTTTACTCACTGACAGTACTTGTCCTGGCCGGGAATGCCTGGAGGTGAACAATCCTGCCCCCTGCTTGTGATTGGAGAAATCATAAATCCCGCCTCTTGTGTCCAATCACTGTGCTCTGATTTGTTACAGCACAAGATGATTTTTGAGAAGGGAGGGTGTCCCTGAATGGTAGTTTGGAAATGTGGTCACCCAAGTGCCGATGATGTCAGCACATGCTGATAATGGGGGTATCTCCTAAACCGTGCCTAATTCTAGGCTTACCTGTATCAGTTTACAACCACTTTAACAGCTTTTTCCATAGAATTTTCTTGGCACACCATACCTTTCCCCAATCCTCCCCAATATCTCGGCTTGGTAACGGCATGCAGAATGTGATAACACGTGTTATTAGCCAATTTGTACACACAGATTCGGGACAATTTAGTCAGGAGCCCCTCATTCATGACTTTGAAGTGTGAGAGGAAACCCATGTGGATTCAAAGGGAGAACATGCAAATGTCATACTGATAGTGACCTAGCCCAGATTCAAACCATGTGCTGCAAGGTAGAAGTTCTAACCTCTGAGCTACTGCACCACCAGCACATAGGGCAATAACCCCGATATTATTTACAGCAGGAAAGTACATCTGTGCTCTGAATTCCTCTTGTGGCCTAAATCTTTGGTGGTCTATATCAGCCAGTGTCATTGTGTTGCATGTCATTAAAGAGACAGGCTTGCTACACTGTTCTCTTTGTACAGTAATATTTCCTCCTGTAAGATGTGTAATAATAATTTTCTTAGGAATAAATACCATTGTTTTTTCAGCTGTTAATTGTGCTTTAAGCACCTAATCAACATAAGAGACAGTTTTAAAATGTTCTTCTTTTTTTCTGACCTATTGATGTTTAATATGAGCAGTTATGCAAAAAAACTAAAGTTTGAAAAAAAAAAAAAAAACATTAGTAAAAAAGAAAAACATTATAGCAACACAGTACTAGCAAGTCGTACAAGTCCTTGCTGTCTGGTACAAGACCTGATTTGAATACTTTGCATGTTTCATGCAAAAAAATCTTATGACTTTAACTTTGCATCACTTTGCAAGTTTCATGCCCTTTTTACCAAGTGTTGTACACTTTGCCTTAGGACATCTCTACTTTTCTGCTATATAGGTAAATATGCAAAGGCAGTGTATATATTTACTAAATACAAGCTACAACCCTTACACCTGTACTGCAACCGAGCACAAAAGTCACAGTTAAAATCCATATAACTGAAGTGTTTTGCCTGATGTAATTCTGTTCAGTTAGTCTTACGATTCATCTTTTTTCACACCGTACAACCAGACAAGTGATACTTTTTTTTCTGTTATAGCTTTTTTACATGAGGTACCTACTTTTCTGATCATTGCACAAAAAATCAGCACCTTCACACCGTTGATTTTCTAAATCACTTTTTAGCTAAGCCAAATGATTCTGGGGGGGAGATTTACTAAAACTGGAGCATGCACAATCTTGTGCAGCTCTGCATAGAACCCATCAGCTTCCAGATTATATTGTCAACGCTAAGGCTCCATTCACACCTAGGCGTTTTGTCGCCTGTAGCGCGACGCTCACAAACGCCAGAGGGAGAAAAATACATGAAAGCCTATGGAGATGGTTCACATCTGAACGCTGATGCGCCTGACGCCCATCGCCTGTAGTTAAAAAAAGTTCCGGACCCTTTTTTGTCGCACGTATCGGGCGGTTTGGGCGTATTTGAGCGTTTCCATTTCCCATAGAAAGTAATGGAAACGCTCGATTCAAGCGACTAGCGCGACAACGAGCGTTTGCTACAGGCGTTTTGTCGCTTTAACCACTTAAAGACCCCCGCACGCACATATACGGCCACAACATGGCTCGTACAGGCACAAGGGCGTAAATTTACGTCCCCGCCTGAGTGCGGTTCGGGGGTCCCATCGGGACCCCCTCCGCGGCGTGCGGGGGTCTCCCTACCTCTGGGAGCGATCCGGGATCTGCGGGCGGATGTCCGTGTTTTCCGCCCCCCCCCGCGATCGCTCCCAGCCAATGGGAGCGCGCTCCCAGCCTGTCACTTCCTCCTCCTGTGTTTACACAGGAAGGAGGAAATGATGTATTCTCTCATCGCAGCGCTGTTTCCCAGCGCTGCTGATGAGAGAAGACATCACAAGTAAGTGTGCACCAACACAACACTGACACACACTCACATAGGCATATTAACCCCTTGTGATCGCCCCCCCCACCCCCCCTGTCACAGTGTTACTGAATGCAGTGATTTAATCACTGCATTTAGTGTCAGTGTGACAGGCACTGTAAAAAACAGTTAGTGTTAGGTTCAGGATAGCCCCCCCACCCCCCTAATAAAGTTTTAACCCCCTGATCACCACCCTAGTTAACCCTTTCACTCCCTATTGCCAGCGTCACTAAGCGATCATTTTTCTGATCGCTGTATTAGTGTCGCTGTTCCCGCTAGGTAGCTATTTTTTTTTATTGCGATTTTTTTTTTTTACTAAAGACATGTGGCTAAATAAATTTTGGCCTAAATGTTTGACTAAAATTTAGTTTATTTGATTTTTTTTTAACAAAAAGTAAAAAATAGTGTTTTTTTTCCAAAAATGTCGCTCTATTTTTGTATATAGCGCAAAAAATAAAAATCGCAGAGGTGATCAAATACCACCAAAAGAAAGCTCTATTTGTGGGAAGAAAAGGACGCAAATTTTGTTTGGGAGCCACGTCGCACGACCGCGCAATTGTCTGTTAAAGCGATGCAGTGCCGAATCGCAAAAACACCTTGGGTCATTTACCAGCGTATTGGTCCGGGTCTTAAGTGGTTAATCAATAGAACTTTTCACCCAGGCAGAAGATTAAACAAATCTACCAACATAGCAACAAGTGATGAAAAGATGATAATTTTTCCTATTGGCTAAAATAAAAAACGTCAAAGTACAAAAACGTCGGACGACGCTGTATGCAAACGCGCAAATAAGCATGAATACGCGCGACAAAACGCTGGAAAAAAACGCCCAAAAAACGACCAAACGACCGTCGCTCAGGTGTGAATGCAGCCTAAATTAAACCAGTTGAAGTTAGGAGCTGATTGGCTACCATGTACAGCTGCATCATAGCCTGAGTGCTCCAGCTTTAGTAAATCTCCCCCACTGTGCTTACTCGGGATGCCCACTCATATGCAGACAAATAGAAAAAAAAATGATAATAATTATAAGTATTTCAAGCAACATAAATAGGAATGCTTGGGTGAATCCAGTAGTCTGTATAGAGCGCTTAGTCCCTCCCCCTATTGTAAATACCAAAGGATGGCTAGATTATGCCTCATGTGTTTATGGGAACCCTATTTGAAAAGAAATAGCATTACCATAATTTCATAGATTTATGTGTAAATTGGGAAGTGATGTACTACTAGTAAACTGTAATAAAGTAAGTTACTGGTAAAATGGAGAGTCCCTTTAAAATGAAGAGCTCTTTAACATGGGAGAGCCCTCTTTTCAGGTAAGCAGTCACATGTGAATGAGCCCCTTTTCAATGCAGAGAATGTATTTTCTTCTAGCTCAAGCAATTTACCTGTTTCTTTGGCGAGGAACTCCATTCAGAATGTGTATTTCAGTTTTGAATGTTACTACCAAGTTAATCTCCAACCTGGCTTTTGGTATCTCAGGCGTACTCCTGTGCCCTGATATCTTCAAAACAAGTTCTTGTTCTGTTAAAGTGTTGCAACTTTTACAAATCCAATTGATGGTATCCTGCCCCATGATGGATTTTACAGAATATAGAATAGCTAGTGAATCCAGCTGTGAGAGTTAGGAACCATACATTTGCCTTTGGGGAAAGGGGGAAGAGATGAACAATTGTGCAGGACCCTTGGCACAGGGCACAAAAAGGTGATTGGTGCTGGTGTGCTCACCCAAACATAAAGTGGTAGATGTACTAACTCAGCCAAAAAATGTCAGTACATAAGGCATTGGTCTTCAAATTTCAAAGGCGTCTCATACTCTTGTATATGTGTGTAGCATTATGGCTGCACATTTTACTTTCATTTCACTTTCATTTCAATTTACCGTAATTGACCACTGGCTATACAGATATTTTTTAGAATATCTACTTTTCATATACAAAGCAGACTTTTATTTTAAAACAAGGTAGCCACTAAAAATACTTTTATGTAATGTCACTTGTATTTATTGCCTTTGTATTGTATTGGGCAGGGCACGTTATTATAAAGCTACAGGCCACTCTTGCATCCTCTGTACAAAAACTGTTACTGTCCTTTTCAGCCCTTAATGTGCTATAATGATTATGGAGGTGTCAACTTGTTCCACTTCTGTTAGCTCAATGGAGGCTGGATCACTAATAAAAAAAGATAATGTATTGTACAGAATCAGAATGTGATTTGAGTAGCTGAGCCTGGTGACATCACATGTCCAGTTGTCTTCTCAAACCCCTCTGTGCTCGTAAAGTTGATGGTACCCACAGACAATGCTGTATCCTGGCCTAGGCCAACAAGGCCCAGGCCTAGAGCAGCACTTTGCAGGGGGGCAGCACGGACAGTGTCCCCGCCGGCTTGCGCTACACTGTTAGGCAAATTAATTTAGCGCCCCCATAAGTCGGCCGCACTGCTTCCAGTATATGGGTGGCTGGCATTCTGCAACTGTGGGGGGGGGGGAGTCCCTTCAAATTTTTTACCATCCCTGTCCCATTGCAGAGATTTCCGTTCAATTCCTGTCCCATAGCCAAACAGGAAGTGAGAGAAAATCTATGCAAATTAAGGGAATCCATTGCCCCCCCTCCCCCCAGGCCATCAGAACTAGTGTCCCCACTTTAAAATTTCAGGGTGGGTCTTAAACTGCAAGGGGTGTGGCCTTGACAGGAAGGGGTGGGTCATATTTAAATTAGGGGGTCACGAGTTTAGTCAGGCCTAGGGCAGCACAAAACCTAAATACACCCCTGCCCACAGACACAAGATGGTGTTTTCTTGATCTTATTCTTATTGAACTGAAAGTCAGCATCCCTGTCCTACAGGAAATTTCTGTTGCTTTGAGTCTTTCTTCTTCCATGCCTGAGGCATTAAGCATTATTCTGAAAGCTGCAACTAAAATTACCATAGCCAAATATCGCATGGTAATAAAAAGGAACTAGCACTCTGTCATTGGCATTGTACATAGTCCTGTCTATTCATCCTTGTTCTTTCTTTCTGTCACTCAGGCATTTGACTGCAGCCATACAGCTGGTTTAGGGCAGCTTAAGGGTATAGGATTTAGCAATGTGACTACCAGAAGCATGGAGGTTGGAGGATCGTAGGGCTCCATAATGATTTTTTGAAGGGGCCTCACTAGTTACAGAGTCTCCACTAATCATGCTCATTCAACCTCATAGAACTGTACTCTGTCTTTTGACAGCCACCAATTCAACCAAATTTTCATCTTCATTTGTGTTTTCAGTGCAGATCAGAATCTGTCACATCCACATACTTTTTCCCATACTGGAAGATTAAAAAAAAAACTGCAAACACTTTCAAGCAGTTTTTGATCATAGAAATGATCAAGTTACAGTAAATCACAAAACCTATAGGAATCCCTGATATATAAACTATTGGTTTTAGGTTACCACAATCTACCTACGGTAGTTGTTTTTGCAATTTTAAATTGGCTAAAGGTGGTTTAAATTGAGGGTAATTGTCTTGAGTATGGCCATAAAAAGTCTTCAAGTACCCTATCATATTTGGAATAGTTTTCTGTAAACCTGGAGAACTTCCCAAATTAAGTTTCTAGAGCAACCTGGTGGTTCTCAACATTTCTGCTCTTTCATTACCTATCAATTGGTAGCTGAGATACTCTCATTACATAATGGAATGGCCCTTGGATATTCAGGTCCAGGGACTTTTTGAGGAACATATAGATATAAAAAGAACCATGCATATATATGGGGCGGAACAGTGGTGTAGTGGGTTGCACTATCATCTAGCAGTAAAAGGTGTCGTTGGTTCAAATCCAAACCACAACACTACCTGCCTTAAGTTCGTATGTTCTCCCTGTGCCTGCGTGGGTTTCCTCCTACCCTCCAAAGACATGCTAATAGGTTAATTGGCTTCTGTCTAAAATTGTGAGTTAGGGACCCTAGATTGTTAGCTACTTGAGGGTAGGGACCGATGTGAATGTACAATGTATATTGACAGCGCTATAAAAGTACCAAAAATAATAATATATAAAAATCAAATTTTTTTTTGAAACATTCAGTAAAAAACCAAGACACCAACCAACAATAAAATATTGAGTACAGGGTTCAGTTATTGTTTAGATCCAATGCACTCCACATGTAGACTTGACGTCTTCCTTTTGTTGTTCAGAGTCAGAGTAAAATTGATAGTAACAAATCCATTTTTAAGACATGTGGTCATTTCCTTTGATATGGAGAAAATGTAATGTGCTCCATTATAACATCATTCATGGGAGCAAAATCCCACTGGGTGCCAGTGATAGTGCGATGCAATGATATGTAAGTTTATTGGGAGATCTCTCCATGCATATATTCGTATTTTTACAGTGTAGGGAATTGCTAGTATTACACATACATATATATTTATATACGTGAGGGGAAAGGTTGATAGTGATTTATAGACAAATCTAGAAGTGCAGATGGGAATTCTGTGGTCAATCTGAATATGAGCAAAACCATATGTGAGAACCACAGACCAACCTGCTAAGATCTAACATTTGTTATCCATCTACAAAGAAATCAGTGATGCACAATTTTCAGCTATATGTTCAGATTCTTCGACCTATAGGTAAATCACCAGTTGCACTAGCTAATTGTTTATTTCTACATCATTAAGAGGTAATTGTGATATCATAAACAATGAGAACACTGGATTTTTATAAATAGTTACAGAGTTTAGTAATTAAATAAAGATTTACGGTACTTTAAAATGTACTTCAAAGAGTTATAGCTAACCAGATTCCACAAGAAAGCAGGGAATAGTGTGAGATTAACATTTGAATTTGAATTGTCAGGGTTTGGAAATCACAGGACATGTAAATTATATATTTTTGTCATACATGGCATTTAAAAGCTTCCTTAAGTGCTTCTTGCTACTAAATCACGCCAGTTTGTTCTACTCATTGTGCTACATAATGCCAATAGTGCTAAGCTGTCATTACGTAAAGTGTTACTAAACCCACAACAGTAAAATCAGTCTGTATATGTAGTAAAGCATGCTTGTTATACTCACTGTGGAACCTAAGGGGTTAATCCCCTGCATTGTGTAAATAGGCTGTGTGATCCTGTCTCCTCTGATCCTACAGAGTGACTACATGGAAACCCATTACTAATGAAAGTGTGAGTAGATAATTATATTTTGGGAAAACTATTGTATAATAAAAAATGTTCATTGGGGCATATTAATCATAAGGTAGTCAGTTACATTGGGGGAGATTTACTAAAACAGGAGAGTGCACAATCTGGTGCAGCTCTGCATAGAAACCAATCAGCTTCCAGGTTATTTTTTGTCGAAGCTTAATTGAACAAGCGGAAGTTAGAAGCTGATTGGCTACCATGCAGAGCTTCACCAGATTTCAGATTTTGCACTCTCCAGTTTTATTGAATCAACCCCATTGTTTCACTTCTAATGCACCTATTGTGCAAAAATAAATAAATAGAATGTTTGCTTAAAGCAGTTCTAAATCCAAAAACAAACGTGATTCATTGCAGATTACCAATTCTTAAAAGTTGTGGCTGCATTTGTTTCCTGTTTTTATGCTTTTTTCCCCTCCTTTATTTTTTCCTGATGATCTGGCCTGTGAGTTTATTTTTCAACAGACCAAGCTGTGCAGCAAAAGTATGAGTTTGAGGGTCGAAACAAGCCATTTGTCACTGATAGGGGTGCTTATAATGATCAGCCTTTTCTTTTATGTGAAAAAAAAAAAACTGTTGCTGTACTTATACTCACCTTTACATCGCTGTGTTGTTCTGAAGCTCAATGCTAGTCACTGATATCTTTGGCTGGTCTGCTTCTGGGCACCAATCCTAAAGTTATACTAATTATGTCTTCCACTGAGTGATGGGCATTCTACTGAGTATTGTCTCTCCTTTGCAGTAATTGCTGCCATTTTTTATATATAATTCTCTGAACATACATTTTTCATTTTTAGATGATTCTGACATGTACTGAATCTTATTCATTCATTCTCACATAACTGCATTCTCCAGGCACAATTACCTTGAAAAATATTAGAAAGCTCAATTTGCAAATGAGAGAATGTGACATTTATTAAAGCGGAGTTCCACCCAAAAGTGGAACTTCCTCTCATGTGATCCCCCACCCTCTGGTGCCACAATTGGCACCCTTTGGGGCGTGAGGGAACAGAACGCCTGTCTTTGACAGGTATCCTTTCCCACTTCCGGGAGTCCGGGCTGTGGCCTGTGACATAAGTGCGGGGGTTCTCCTTCTCCCCTGGCCGCCGGGCCAGTAGGAGAGAGGAGTAGGCCTCATAAATGTGCAGTAGGGTTCCCGGCGTGAAGCCAAAAGTCTACACTGCCGGGTTTCCTTACCCGCAATGGCGGCAGCAGCACCCAACAGCTGATGGAAACATCAGCTGAAGTGCCGACATCGAGGGACTCCATGACAGGTAAGTTTTATTTTTTTACCAGTAGCGCAGACCCCTGATGGGTCCTGCTGATTTGCCCTAAATTCTCTTCCTAAATGGGCCTACAAGGAGACAGGCACACAACAACTCAGACAGTCTCCCAACTCAATGACCAGGCAAGGAATGTCTTTGTATGCTCATGTTGTAAAGTGCTGCACAAGCATTTGGCGCTATATAAATCCTGTATTATAATATAATAATGAAAATAATATGCTTTAATGCTTGCTGAACTTGGTTGGGATGCAGGGTGGGCTTTGGGATAGTCCAAACGTAGTGCACAAATAAACTAGAGGACACTCTTTGCCTTGTCTACACTCTTTGAGATAACTTTCCTCTTGGCAGACAATAGTAGAACAAACAAACCCGAGACTCCAAACAAATGAAAGGTCCCAATTTAGAAGCACTAAAGCAGATGCACAAGGGGTAAAGCAGCGAACAGTTACTAGGATCCTTCACTCAGGCCTATTTTCTCAAGGTCTCTGTATACTTGGACGCTTCTGTCCAATATTGGCTTGACATTTCTCCTGTGAATCCCCAGGCTAGATCCTTGGGAAATATCCTCAATTTGATTTAAGCTGTTTCCAGAAAATAGGCCCCCAGCGGGATCTCAGTGAATCTCTAAAGACTTCAGCTACACTACCCAGAAGGGCAGCAGCCCTTCAGGCAGAGGTCTTCTCCTCCTGAACCGGAACCTTGCTGCTCCAGACCCAAGAGTATTTATGCACTCCTCCCACTCAGGGATTGGCTGAGTCTACACAAATATTCAGGCCAGGGGTCTGCCTCTTGTAACCCACTACTTTCCAAAAATTTACTAGAAGGCAGAGGGAAGTGGTTGAGCCTGCAGCCAGTGAGACACAGAACAGCCAAAAATAATCACACTGCTCCAATGATTATAGTTTACAGACATCTTCTATTAAGGTGATTTCTTGATTCAACAGGTCTTGCAGTAATTAGGCCTGAGTGTGGTAAGTGAAATTGAAAAAAACTTTCCAAAAAATTTGGTAATCATAGTTCATTCATGATTTAAAAACTACGGCCCAGATTCACAGAGCGATTACGCCTGCGCAACTGCTGTTGCGCGTGCGTAAGTCTAAATGTGCGCGTGCGTATAGTTGGACGCGATTCACAAAACAATATACGCCAGAAATCTACGTTTTTTGGTCCGGCGTAATTGAATTAGACATTCGCTTCCCTTCGTGCAAAACTGCGCTAGACACACCATTGATTTGCTAGTCAAATATGCTAATGAGGGAGTTACGGGGATCCACAAAAAAACGCAGTTGCTGCGCAGGCTACGCGATGTGCGCAACAGCAAAATGTTCTGTCTAAAGTTAGAGGACCTAAAAGCTGGTCTAAATTTTGAAAAAAAGTCTAATTGTCAGATAAAGCAACACTGTTAGTGAGGAGTTCAGCAGTCACACGTGTTGCCCAACAATCTGTATGCCAACATGCCAGGGGCATCGTCGCGCATAGCTATACTACTGACTTTAGATGAACAAAGAAGGATGAGGGCACTGAGGAGGGCACTAAGGAGGGCACGGGAGATGTTTTTTTTAATTTTTTTATTTGCTTATATAAAATTTACAATTTAAATTAATCTAATACAATATTCTTATCTGATACAAGCCCCTCACTCTTCACTTGATATATCACACACGCATAGACATCTATGGCATGAGTGATTCTGAGGTGTCTCGCATCTTCAGATTCACCCCTCATGCCATCATGGAATTACCACAACCCTGCAGGAGGACATCACCAGCCCAACACATGGCACCACCCATGACACCCATGACAGCTACATATACAATCAGAGCCCCATCCCCACAGATTTCCAACAGAACATGTATGGGGACAGCTGGCTGGTTGGTGAGTGACATGGGTGGCAGGCATGACTATCCCCTCCCGTGATGCACACCTCACAAGTGGCACATGCATGACTAACATCCTCCTGTCTTTTCCCTTCAAGGTGACTCTGCATATGCACTGGTACCCCATCTCATGACCCCATCTCATGCCAGCTCACATTATGCATCTTTGCACGTTAAACACACACATTAATCATGGCACAATGAGAATGCATGCATGCACACCACTGTGGTCCCTAGCACACACACCCCACATCCTCATCACATTGGATTGGCACCAGTCCACCATGCAGGACTTGTGAGCTGCAACGCCATGCCACGGCTCCAATTATGTCACTGTACATTCATACACCATTCACACAGACCTGGCGATCACTTCTCCACCACAAATGAGGGTGACACCCCTTTTCCCGCAGGAATATCACCCCCACATTCCAAAATCATACACAAACAGAACCAAAAAAATTAAATAAATGACGAGCAAAAATAAAAAATGCCCAGCAAAAATATAATTTAAACAAAATAACAACAAAGACATAAAAGACAAAAATCACTCTGCAAAACAGTCCCCAAATATCTCAAAGACACGTCACAAACAAACAAAAGCACCTTGCTGTATAGGGAGGGATACAAAGGGATGTACTTTTGCAAAGGAAGTGCATTTGTGTCTGTCTATTTATGCTGTCTGCGTAGTTCATAAAGTTGCCCTAGTCCATTTCCAATTTCACTGATTGCGCCGCTCCCGAGTTGTGAGCATGCGCACAACGGAGCTGACATGGTTTCCTTCACGCGCGCATGCGCGAGTCGGCCGGCCCTTCATTTGCATGGGGTCACGGCTCATTTCAATGTAACACGCCCACGTCCTTCCCAATTTGTATTACTCCTCCTTACGCCTCAGGAAAAAACCTTACGTTTGCGCAAGCTCTTGCGTAAAAGCTACGTGAATCGCCGGATTACGCGGCTAGATTGCGCAAGTCTAACGGAAAAGTGGTGCGCTACGCCGGAATGATAATGCGCCGATCTACGTGAATCTGCCCCTACATGTTGTATTTACTTGGGTTATCTTTGTGTAAAATGAACATTAGTTTGATGATCTAAATCATTTAAGGGTGACAAATATGCAAAAAAAATTAAATCAGGAAGGGGGAAAATACTTTTTAACAGCAATGTACACATGAGTGTACCATGACCAAATGCTGCTATAGAAATATCACAGGATGGTGCTGCTCTCAGGGTCCTCTATAATTATGGTTGAAGGCAGAACAAGGCATCTTCAAACCAGGAATGGCTGACTGGCTCCGCAGATTTGTCTGGGGTTCCCGTGCAAAAAAAAGAAAAAAATCCCATTCCAACCAAGTGTTGAGCCAGGTCACTCTGATTTGTTGGTCGAACTTCATGGACTTGTGTCTTTTTTCAACCAGACTAACTATGAGGCAAGCAAAAAGTTATTGTGGGTCATTGAACCACTGGGTTATCCACTTGGCCACTGAACTGGCGTAGGTAGAATCCCCATCAGGTTCCAATCACCCAATGACTGGAGACCATAAAAAGATGAGCAGGGTGCCTGGGATGGATCGTGGCCTCCACTAGTAAACTATTGGTGGATCGAAAAACATCCCAATTTACTAGATCACTGTGTGACAAGCAGAGTTCAAATATCAACTGGTAGTCTGGCAGATCAAATCTCAGTCTTTAATACTCACCGTATTTACTCATAACTAAAAAAGACAAAGCCAATTGAATGAGTCCTACAATAGATTCTCCAAAGTAAAAAAATTGTTCAATATATGGACAAAACTGCTGAAAGAGTATAACACTGTGGTTCAGAGCTTGATAATTCACAAGGCAATGTAGGTAGGATGGAGGATGTCCAGGGGGGTCCAGCTACAACCTACATCTTCCTACAATGAACCAGGTAGAGCATTTGGTCATACACCTGCTTGCCATTTCACAAAGGAGGATACTCTTTCAGATAGTCAGTGGGGTCAATTTACTAAAACTGGAGAGTGCAAAATCGGGTGCAGCGGGGAACCAGATGAAGGCAAGAGAGCCGTAACGTGTAGGGATTCAGACGTACACCTGGAAGTGACGTGAGATATATGGCAGATGCCGCCTTGTTTATTATTTGATGCCTGCTTTTATTCTTTACTGATGTAAGGAGATTACTTTGTTTTTCAATAAATATATATGTTGTGACATACTACACCATTGGAGGCCTATCTTTCTTTATGTTTCCCCGAGTAATACAGCGAAGGGGTACTACAAGACATAGAGATGACTGAATAGCTCCTGGTGTCGTCCACTATCATTGAATTTACCCAGAGGATTTGTTTGGAGGCTTTTATTGATCTATTGAGAGGTGAGAGGCCTGTGAGGCTGTGTGTTTGGAGTGGCACGGGCTATTTTGACCCATTATCACGGCATCTATATATGCCACCAAGGTGAGAGGCCTGAGAGGCTGAATGCACAGAGGAGCACTAGCACTTCATTGTCAGCCTTACAGCTTCACTGAGAGCAACTTTTGTGCACTGCACGTTTGCACTATATGGACTTTTCCAACACATATGGACTTTTATTTCTATTTTAATTTATTTATCTACTTTTCACTTATTACTTATTACATATTTATCACATATGTTTTATATTGATTGATGTGTTTTTTTGCGCAAATTCACTTTTATATTTATGCTTCACTTGTGTATGGTAAACACTATTAGTTTTTGCTGCAATCTGAGCATTATTATTGTCATATTGATTGTTTTAGCGCGAAGGATTTCACATTTTCAATTATTATTTTTTAGCCCAGACCTGAGTCTTTATTGCATGAGATCTAAAGATGAATGCCTCGTATACCCGACTGAGAATCTTGTCGCAAAAGAAACGTTGTTTTCCTCGACGAGGTTCTTGTCAAGCTTGACGAAATTCTTGTCAAGCTTTCCTTGCATACACACTGTCGAGACAAAATCTCGTTGTCATCAAATGCGGTGATGTACAACACGTACAACGGCAGTATAAAGGGGAAGTTTGATTCCACTGGCACCACCCTTGGGGCTGCTTTTGCTAATCTCTTGTTACCACGTGTTAAGTAAAAGTTTGGTGAGAGACGATTTGCACTTTTCAGTCTGTTACGGAGTGACAAATGTGCTATCTCCATTACGAACGCTACTTTTACCGAAGGTGCGCTCCCATCTCATACTTTATTCTGACCATGCGCGGGTTTTTAAGCATACACACAAATGTGTTTCTCATCGTAAACCAGCTCGCGAGAACCACAACGTGTTCTCTTTTTTCCTCGTCGAGATCCACGGCAGTTTTCTCCACGAAAAACATACACATGACCGTTTTTCTCGGCAAAAAAAAAGCTCTTCCAGCATTTTTCTCTATGGTTTTTGCAGAGGAAAAATGGTCGTGTGTACGAGGCAGAAGAATTATTATTAGTATAGAATAATACATTTTTTTATTTATTTTTATTTCAGACCTGAGTTAGTATTGCATGAGATTTGGAGTAGAAGGATACAGCTAAAGAAAAACATAGGTTAGCTAAAGAAACATAAATTATTGCTACTGTATTGTACTTGGAGACATGGTTTTATACAGCTTTTCTGCATGCCCTTTCCATTAAACCTCTTCTAGCTATGTAAGAATAGGACATTTTCTGTATGCTACATTATAAAAGGCGTTGTGAAATAGACCTGCTTGTCTACTGGTGCCACAGACATGTAAGTCCTCCATACCTCAGTTGTTACCTATTTCTGGAATGACTCATGCTGCACTTGTCATCATTGTGTGTCTACTCTAAATGATGAGTCTCTCTACAGTAAACTTCAAATTGCTGTCATATGTATGCAGCTAAGAATATCATTTTATAGGCAATGCACTCTCCATATATTTGGTGTTAAAGTAAACTTGTGGTGACAAAGCAGATAACACTACAAGTGTGAAGTAGACAGCCTATGGCGACAAATCTTATTTTTACAATTTTAGCTCAGCTTACCAAAGCATACCTCCCAACTTTTTGAGATGGGAGCGAGGGACACCTATTAGCAAAATGATGTAGGCATAAGACACATCCAATGCCCCCTTACAGGAGAATTATACAAAAAAAAGTGATTATTTAAACCCACAAGTAGGGATGAGCTTCGTGTTCGAGTGGAGTCTAACCAACACTAACACTAAGTCTAGCACTTAAATAAAAATGTGTCTAACACCTAAGAAAACCCCACCACTTATCCATATTCACTGCCTACCCACCTTGTTCTGTGCTAGTAATCTCTGCTGTGATAAGAAACTGTTCTGTGCAGAGTAAGAAAAAGATGATCCCCTATTGGCTAGATCCTTAGATATACCAGGAACCATATGTACAGTATCTCACAATCGTGAGTACACCACTCATATTTTTGTAAACATTTTATTATATCTTTTCATGTGACAACACTGAAGAAATTACACTTTGCTACAATGTAAAGTAGTGAGTGTACAGCTTGTATCACAGAGTCAATTTGCTCTCCCCTCAAAATAACTCAACACACAGCCATTAATGTCTAAACCACTGGCAACAAAAATGAGTATACCCCTATGTGAAAATTTCCAAATTGGGCCCAATTAGCCATGTTCTCTCCCCGTTGTCATGTGACTCATTAGCATTACAAGGTCTCAGGTGTGTTTAATTTGGTGTTATCACTCTCACTCTCTCATACTGGTCACTGGAAGTTCAACATGGCACCTCATGGCAAACAACACTCAGAGGATCTGAAAAAAAAGAAGTGTTGCTCTACCAAAAGATGGCCTAGACAATAATAAGGCCCCGTACACACGTCCGAGCTTCTCGGCAGAATCCAGCGAGAAGCTCGCTGGGATCCATATTCTGCCGAGAAGCTTGATCGTGTGTACGTTTTCGCCGAGAAAACTGTCGAGCAAGGCGTCGAGCCAAAATAGAGAGCAGGTTCTCTATTTCCTCGATGGGCCATCGGGACTAATCGCTCGACACCTTTTTTCGACAGCCTGGTCGACGAACTCGACGGCCGGCCGAGAACCTCGTCGGGCGGAACGATGAGTTTAGCCCGACGAGGTTCTCGTACGTGTGTACGCGGCCTAAGATTGCTAAGAGCCTGAAATTGAGCTGCAGCACGATGGCTAAGACCATACAGCTGTTTAACCCCTTCCCACCCAAGGACGTCATATGATGTCCTGGACTTTCAGTGGCGATATCTGAATGATGCCTGCAGCTCCAGGCATCATTCAGATATCCATCTCTTCAGCCGACGATTCTGTGCACCATAAGAACTATCATAGCGGCGTCCCCCCTCCCGCCGCCATCCGGTACTTCTCCGGGCTCTCCTTTGCCATTGGAGACCCGGAGAAACGATCCGCCAGATGGTCACCAGTCATCTCTATGATCGTCGGAGGCCCGGGTGCGATGTTATGACCTCACGCCCGGGTCCTGGAATGTAAACACAGCCGAAAGCATTAGATCTAATGCTTTCCAGCCTGGAGGAGAGATGTGGGGTCTTATTGACCCCGCAGCTCTCCATAAAGAGTACCTGTCACAAACCATTCCTATTACAGGTGATGTTTACATACCTTGTAATAGGAATAAAAGTGACAAAAAAAATGTCAAAAAAAGTGTAAAAATAAAAGAAATTGAGTAAAATAAAAAATAAAAAAATAAAAAAATAAAAATGTTATACGCCCCTATCCCCGGTAGCTCGCGCTCAGAAGCGAACACACACGTAAGTCCCACCCACATATGTAAACGCCGTTCAAACCACACATGTGAGGTATCGCCGCGTGCATTAGAGCACCAGCAACAATTCTAGCACTAGACCTCCTCTGTAACTCAAAATTTGTAACCTGTAAAAAAGTACTGAGGTTTGGCGCCATTCCATGAGTGTGCGCAATTTTAAAGCATGACATGTTAGGTATCTATTTACTCGGCGTAACTTCATCTTTCATATTAAACAAAAAAATGGGGCTAACTTTACTGTTTTGTTATTTTTTAATTCACAAAACCGTTTTTTTTCCCCAAAAAAAGGCGTTTGAAAAGTTATTGCTCAAATACTGTGCGAGATAAAAAATTGCAATGGCCGTCATTTTATTCCCTAGGGTGTCTGCTAAAAAAACATATATAGTGTTTGGGGGTTCTGAGTAATTTTCTAACAAAAAAATTATGATTTATGCATGTAGGAGAGAAGTGCCAAAATAGGCCCGGTATGGAAGTGGTTAACAGGACAGGTTCCACTCAGAACAGCCCCCGACATGTTCGACCAAAGAAGTTGAGTGCACGTGCTCAGCATCATATCCAGAGGTTTTCTTTGGGAAATAGACATATGAGTGATTGCAGGATTGCTGCCAAGGTTGAAGGGGTGAGGGTCAGCCTGTTAGTGCTCAGGCCACACACTGCATTAAATTGGTCTGCATAGCTGTCATCCCAGAAGGAAGTCTCTTCTAAAGATGATGAATAAGAAAGCCTGCAAACAGTTTGCTGAAGACAATCAGACTAAGGACAAGGATTACTGGTCCTGTGGTCTGATTAGAGATGGTGTCAAGCGTGTGTGGCGGCAACCAGGTGAGGAGTACAAAGACAAGTGTGTCTTGAATACAGTCAAGCATGGTGGTGGGAGTGTCATGGTCTGGGGCTGCATGAGTGCTGCCGGCACTGGGAAGCTACAGTTTATTGAGGGAACCATGAATGCCAACATGTACTGTGACATACTGAAACCAAGCATGATCCCCTCCCTTCAGGGCAGTATTCCAACATGATAACGACTCCATATACACCTCCAAGACAACCACTGCCTTGCTAAAGAAGCTGGGGGTAAAGGTGATGGACTGGCCAAGCATATCTCCAGACCTAAATACTATTGAACATCTGTGGGACATCCTCAAATGGAAGGTGGAGAAGCTCAGGGTCTCTAACATCCACCAGCATTGTGATGTCGTCATGGAGGCGTGGAAGAGGACTCCAGTGGAAACCTGTGAAGCTCTGGTGAACTCCATACACACAAGGAATAAGGCAGTGCTGGGAAAAAAATGGTGGCCACACAAAATATTGACACTTTGGGCCCAATTTGGACATTTTCACTTAGGGGTGTACTCACTTTGATTGCCAGCGGTTTAGACATTAATGGCCGCGCGTTGAGTTTGTAGCGCCCTGCTACTGTTCATAGCTGGTGCTGCTGTAAATTTAGAGGGTGGTCAGAGAGTTAGTTGCCTCTGACTGTGTATATTTGGCCAAATTTAGGGCCTCTGCTCAAGCTTTGGCTGTACTGTGTGTGTACACTGTCATTGTCTGGGGAACTGGTCCCACCCCAGACCCCAGACCCAGTTGCCGCCATCCTCCTGGGCAGTTGTTCCACCACCCCCGTGTGTGGCCCTCCTGGCCAGGGTGTGTGTTGCAGTGTCCCTGGCTCCGGCGCAAATAATCTGCTTTGTGGGCTCAGTGGGCAGACTGAGTCTGTGGTCGCAGAGTCGTCCTGTGCTGTCTCTCCCGTGGGAGGAAGTCGACCAATGAAGAACCTGTCTGGGGGAATACCGAGCACGATGCTGGTATCTCAGGAGAGGCCTACTGCTTCATCGAAGGACACATTGTTTCTGAGTGGCTGGACCAAGGTCGCCTATCAGTCCTGAAATAAAACAAGCTGTTCAAGGGAGATCCGGGTGCTTAATCCAGTGTTGAGAAGAATTTTGGACCAAGAATATCTCCACCTTTGCAAAGGTCTGTGGCAGAGACTTTGCTACAGTTCTGAGTGACACTCTGGCTGCTAGGCCAGTGAGAGCGGCCTATCCAAATGCACTATACCCACTCTGGCTAGAGTAGCGACGAAAGTTGTCATTGGGAGCAGGACTGCTTCCGAAACCCAGTTATACGCCTGAATCCATTACCTACCACTTTTTCTATTTTCTCACCTACAGTACTACTACTTTTACAATTTTTACCCCGTTGGGTAATAAAGCACAGAAAAAGATACCTACAGTGTGGACATTGACTTTGAGTGAGTGAGTGAGTGAGTGAGAAACTTATATAGCGCAGCACATGCAAACTGAATCGCCTCTGGGCGCTTGGTGTCCATTTCTCCTTTGGACTTTGGGTATCTGGAGTAGATTTTGATTGGTGGATCACAGAACGCGATTGGGGTTGTGAGCTTTTAGTTTTTCGCATAGATATTGGGAGGCATTTCCTTGAATACACTTATGCGTAAGACAGAGTGCTTTGAAAGTGATTCTGTCTTTTACTGGCAACCCGTGAAGGGATCTCAGTGAAGGTGAGATTGATTCCCATGTTTTTTCCCAGTCACAAGTCGAGCGGCCGTATTTTGCTCGACTTGCAGACGAGTGATTTGGTACTTTGGGAGTCCAAGATAGAGGGCATTTGCATAGTCAAGTTTGGAGTTGATAATTGTTCCCACCACGACTGTCTTTTTTTGGGATAAAGGAAATTAGTCTGCGTATTAGGCGCAGCAGATGGTGAGATCTGCTGACTACTGACCCTATTTGTGCATCCATTGTCATGTAGGAGTCGAAGAAGACTCCAAGACTTTTGACTTTGGTGCTAGGGGTGATGATTTTGCCCAGAATGGGCGGGGGTATCCATATTATTGCGGTGTGATTTTTCCGATTGGCGTGAAACAGGAGAAGTTCTGTTTTCAAACCGTTGAGTTTAAGATAACTCTTTGTCATCCAACTTTCTATCAAAGAAAGGCGTTTCTCTAGTCCGAGATAATGATCCTTTTTTTTTGCAAATGCGAAAATACAGTTGTGTGTCATCTGCATAAGAGTGGTAAAGTAACTTTTGGTTACTGATGATTTCAAAGAGAGGGCGGAGATAGATATACAGCTCTCATCCAGTACCCTAAATGGTGGAGAATTAGAGGTAACATGCCACCTAAATCAAACCAGGAGCTCCTTCGGGGGTGGTACTAGAAGTTCTTTTGAGGGGGACAGAAAATGTACACTGTTATACAAGCTGTACCCTCACTACTTTATATTGTAGCAAAGTGTCATTTCGTCAGTGTTGAAAGGATATAATAAAATATTTACAAAAACGTGAGGGGTGTACTTACTCTTGTGACATACTGTATATTGTCCAACCTTATAAAGTAGCACTTTACAGAATTCACAGATTAACATCAATAGCTGTTCATTAAAAGAGTTTGAAAATCTAAAGTCTCTACCACAATCATGCATACTATTGAATCAGTTTGTGTTGTAGCCAATTAACCAACCTGTATTTTTGGCGATTGCAGATAGAAATCCATACAAACACAGGATGAGCAGAAAAACTCCATGCAGATTATTGTCCCTATAAATATATTAGCCAGAACTCCAGGCAGGAATGATAATTACAACAAAGAATCTGATACAATGCATGAAAGATTATTTGCTACAGGTGATTCCAAATCTTGACCTGGGTTGGTGCCATAGATTCCAACCCAAATCTATCTAATTTATTTGGTTTCATGGCAGCACAGCAGCTAAGTGAGTTTTTCATTCTTGCCTTGCAGCTCTGGGTCTTTGGTGTGAATCCCATTTGGGATAGTATCTAACTTTACTTTGTATGTTCTAGCTGTATGCATTCCTTTCCTCGGGGTGCACCAAGCAGATTGGTCGGTTGACCATGTTCCTTCAGAAACCAATCACAAGTATGTGAATAAATGCTGTAGGGTTAATTAGATTGTGAACACAGGCACCCCTGTGAAAGGTTGGAGTTAGGCCTCATACACACGACCGAGAAACTCAAAAGAATCCATCACAAAACTTGGTGGGAGAGCTTTTTTTGCCGAGGAAAACGGTCCTGTGTATGCCTTTCATCGAGAAAACTGTCGAGGAACTTGACGAGGAAAAAAGAGAGCAAGTTCTCTTTTTTCTCGACTGGAGTCTCAATTTTCTCGTCGTGTTCCTCATCGGGTTGGTTTTCGACGAGAAACACGTTGGTGTGTATGCTTAGAAACCCACGCACCTTCGGTAAAAGTAGCTTTTGTAATGGGAATAGCACATTTGTTACGCTGTAACAGACTGAAAAGTGAAAATGTCTCTTACCAAACTTTTACCTAACACACAGTAACATGAAATTAGCAAAAGCAGCCCCAACGGTTGTGCCAGTGGAATCGAACTTCCCCTGCTGTTAAAGTCACCACGTTTGAGAACGAGGAGATTTGGTCTTGACTGTGTGTACGCAAAGACAGCTTGTCAAGTTTCTCAACAAGCCTGACAAGGAACTCGTCAAGGAAAACTATGTTAGAGCAATATAAATGCAAGAAAAAACAAATGGAAGAATGGATGGGATTTTAAACGGTGCCACCTTTCCCTCTTTCCCCTATATATTTCCCAATGGGTTTGCATCATGAGACACTTGCTGGTTCTCTGCTGATGTACAACAAAATTTGTAATTCTCACAGTGTATTTGTGCTTCTGGGACCCTCCAGCAAACGGTTTAATTCCCCCCCCCCCCACCGCAGATCCCAGACAGGACTGTGTGGACCCGCCCGTGCTTGTTGGGGCTATGTTAACATTTTTCACTACTGGGATTTATATCTAACATGTATTGATTTTGGACACCCTAGAAAAATTGTAAGTACACTTTTTGGAACTTTTCCTCCAACAAATACCCCCTTTTTTTTTTACTCTAATGACTAGTTTCTCCTTGCAGCAGTGTTGCCAACCATCAGTATTTTTGCTGACAGCCAGTAAAAAATTAGCACTTTTCTTCTGACAGTAAATGCCAGTGACAGGAAAAGTTGCCAATTAGAAATATGTCTGTTCCGCTTGGTTTGGTCCAGAACTGGCTGAGACCATCCAAATGCCTGCTACAGTGTGTTCAGGTGGCGCTGGAGTAGAGCGGATCTGGTTGAGGTGGTGCCTGAGAATGTTGGGTGATGTTATGGTGCAAGGGAGCCGAGCAGAGCAGCCGGAGCCTAGTGTGCAGGTCTGCGGGACAGAAGCAAGGTAAGCCAGGAGGGGGACTGTCAGTGCTGTTTGGACTGAGTGAACTGAAGGGACCACTTGACATGGAGAGAGACTGTATCTGTGACTCAGGAGGAGACGTGTCATGTCATTGAGGTGTCATCATCATCTGTGCTGCTGCACACTGCTGTCAGTGTCACTGTGAGAGTCAATTTCATGTGCGTGTGCCACCCATTCTAATGTCTTGCCCTCCTGAGTCCTGTCCCTGAGCTACTTACTATATCAAAAATTACTGTATTTGCTGGCGTATAAGACTACCTTTTACACTTAAAAAAAATGGCCAAAAAGCAGAGGTCGTCTTATACGCTGGGTCAGCTGCTCGGATGCCTGCTGGATGTGCGGTAATACTGAATGTAGCTTTGGCTACAAACAGTATATACCGCTTAGCCAATCCCAGTGAGCGATGTATTCAAATGAATACAAAGCCTGCTCGGATTGGAGTAACGACCTCTACCAATCTGAAGCAGGCTACATACAGTAGCCTGCTCGGATTGGCTTTGAGAGTCAGAGAGGCGTGGGCTGATGATGTTACAGCCTCTGCCAATCCAAGCAGGCTTTGTATTCATTAATAGAATACATTGCTCGCCGTGATTGGCTCCAGCTCCAGCAAGAAGGAAGAAGAATATGGCTCTAGCAAGAATGAAGAAAAATATGGCTCCAGAAGGGAGAAATATGAAGCGTCATAAGCCTTGGAAGGGGGGTCGTCTTATACAGTGAGTACAGGCAAAATATCTTAAAAAAACCTGTAAAATTAGGGGGTTGTCTTATACACCGGTCGCCTTAAACATCGGCAAATACGGTAAATAAGAAATATGTTTTTTGCCTTAATATCTTCCTTAAATCACATTGCTAATTGCATATTGTACTTGTTTGTAGCCTAAATACTGTAATTTGCACTTAAAACTATAATTTTGTAACTTTTGGAATCTAGTTGGTTGGTTGGAAACACTGCCTTGTAGATATATGAGTTTCTAATTTAATTCTCCTGATGAAGCGAGTGTTGTCTCGTGAAATGTGTCGAGAGATAATGTATACGAATAAAATTTTCATGGATTATCAGCCATGTTGCTAATTATTAATATTAAAATTTCTTATGTGCATTCTTGCTGAAATGTTCAATATTTTAGATTTGTACTTTTTATGACATGTTTTTTTAATGAAATTGTAATTTTTATTCATTTTATTGTGTCTCTCAAAGTCCTTTGGGCATTGCTGTTCTGTATACTAGTATACTATACAGGGGCTCAGACACATTTATGCCAACACACACCAGCCACTATATGTGACTTATTCAATTAAACCCACTATCCTTATAAATACAAGAAACAATTATGGGTTCACAGATCACAAAACAATAAGCAGTTGTTTATTTTTTATTTTTTATTCCTTATTTAGGTCTACGGCAAAGATGCAAGAATTGGATTGCATGAAACTATCTCAGACGCAGCTGAGAATCAACTACTGTTAAATAGGGATAAGATGACAGCAAATTTACAACATTTCAGAACTCAACATTGTATTGATATGCAGTCATTGGCTGTGCCATGGGAAACCTCTACAGCTTATGTCAATCATAGCACATCTCACACCAGTGCTGGTCAGTTTTCTTCAAAAATTAAAAGGTGTAGGAGTGCAGAGGATAAGAAATGAAGCCTTAGAAAATTGTGGCCCCAACAGGATGCCCTATTGAGGGCTAAATTGGAGGACTATGGAGGAAGCAGAAAGAGTATGTAGAGGGAGAAAGAAAAAGGGGGTTTCTGGGAGTATAAGGCAGTCCCCGAGTTACGAACGGGTTAGGGACTCTAGGTTTGTTCTTAAGTCGAATATGTTCGTAAGTTGGAACAGCAAGCGCAGAACGGCAGATACGTAGTTTTCCGTAGTTCCGTCGAATATGCCCGCCGCTGAAAGGTGGCCGTGCATGCGCAGAATGGCAGATACGTCGTTTTCAATGTTTCGTCAAATGTGACCGCCATCAAAAAGGTCCTGTCGAATGTCCCCGCAATCGAAAAGTGGCCACACAGCCTCCCGTTCGTAAGTAGAAGTCGTTTGCAATTCGGATGTTCGTAATTCAGGGACTCCCTGTATCAGGAGGAGGTTCATAGTCATGGTCCAACCAGTTTTATCTTAATCAGAAAGCTGAATCTGGAGTTAATGGTATCTTACCAGTGTTGTCTTAAAAAGGTAGACCCATTTAGAGCAACAGTTACTTGTTGAGTGAGATATGAAGATGATTATTGGGAGTATTTAATTTTAGCGTACAAAAAGTTGGAGAAGAATACCTTTCTGTTTACAAGTAAAAGTAATAATAATATATATAATTTATGTAATAAAAAAATTCAGCTTTCCAGTAAACAGCTATATTGCTAATATGAAAGGTTAAGTGTTGGTTCACACTTGTGCGCTGCGGATTACGCACCGCATCTAAAAGCACCCTGTTCATGCTAACTGCTGTGGGTGTGTATGTTAAATTAATATACAATACTTGACGTGCATGAAACTAAAATATATCAATAAAAAAATCTCAATTCATAAAGCAAAAAAATATGAAATAAATGTATTTACATTTCATAAATAATTACCAACATAATACAATTAGTGAAATGAAAAACCAATAATCAAATCTTAAAACAAATAAAAAATGTCCCAATTCATGAACTAAATAATCTAGAAAATTGGAAATTCATATGCAATATACAATATATATATATATATATATATTGTACAGGTCGCCGTGGCTGCGTCCTGGAGGGACGCTATGTTTCCCCTCTATTTGGGCTATGGTCCTTTTAAGAGGACAAAAAGGGTTAATGCACCTGTCCAGGAGATGGTTTAAGTGAGGACAGGAAGTTGCAGGTGAGAGAGTGGAAGTGTGTAGCAGAGCCTGTGTATGGCGATGCTAGACAGGTGAATGCTGCAAAGCTCTGAGAAGCTGGGAAGAACTTTAAAAGGACTTGTGTCCTGCCTGAAAGCCTGCAACTGGGGAACTTTACCTGCAAGGACTGTGAATTGCAATGGCAGTGCTGAGCCCTAAGAGTCGGTGAGACTGATTATTTGTTTTGCTTTTGCTGCTGTGAAGCCATTTGTGTTCAATAAACCTCAGTTTTTGATTTAAAAGCCTGTGTCCTGCGATCAAGCTGATCCCCCAAACGTTACACTGGTGCTCGAATGCGGGCAGGACATAATAACAGGCATAAGAAGAAAGACATTTTTTTTTTTTTTTTTTTTTTGGACTTTATATTGAACTGACATTTAAAGAGACAGTGCATTGGATTTATGTCCTGGGTTAAAGCTGCACAAACATTGAAAGCCGAAGCTATGGAGGAGCTAATTAAACAGCTGACCCTGGCTAACATACAAGCGCAGACCCGCCATGAGGAGGCGCTGACGCTGCAGCAAGAAAATACCCGCCTGTTGGTGGCTCAGTTGGTAGCCCAGCAAACAACCCAGCAAGAGGTTATGCAGACTCAGGTGACTGCTTTAAAGGAAGCAGTGCAGCAGCTGTCTAAGGTTCAGGGACAAGCGGCTGTTGCCCCTGGCAACCAGGTGACTGTGAGGGCAAGCCATTTTCTGCAGAAATTATCCCCAAACGATGATGTAGAAGCATTTCTTGCTACCTTTGAGAGGACGGCAGAGAGAGAAGGGTGGCTTCAGGACCAGTGGGCCGGCCTCATTGCTCCTTTTCTCACTGGAGATCCTCAAAAAGCCTACTTTGACCTGCCACCGGATGATGCTAAAGACTATCAAAAGCTAAAAGCCGAAATTCTGGCTCGTCTGGGGGTGACTACGGCTGTTCGGGCCCAACGAGTACACCAATGGAAATATCGTCCAGATCGGCCACCCCGATCTCAAATGCACGACCTGGTGCAACTAGTGAAAAAATGGCTGCAGCCTGAGGTGTTGTCTGGCCCCCAAATCGTGGAGCGGGTCGTGCTGGACCGATACCTGAGGTCCCTGCCAGATGACCTTCAACGGTGGGTCAGCCATGGAGATCCCAAAACCGCAAAATCGTTCCAAGATGGTGGAACGATTTACAGTGGTGGAGGACCTGCTCGGACCTACCAAGCGCATAGGGCCCAGTTTGCCACGACCTGTTCGACCAACTGCTGCCCTTCGAAAGGATGTTCCAAGGGGCCTGGGAACAAACACCCCGGAAGGCCAAGAGTCTCACTCCCGGTACCTCCCCAGCGTTCTGTTCCTGTTCGGAGAGGAGTGGATGTACAATGTTGGCGATGTCATTCCTGGGGTCATACCCGGGCACACTGCCCACTGCAAGAGGAGCCCATGGAATGCGGGGTTCTTCGGAGGGGGTCTTTCTGTGCCCATAAAGTATGCACCACACATCTCGACATGGATGACGATAAGTTTGAGTATGAAGTCCAGGTGAACAACCTCCCTGCCTGGGCTTTGTTGGACTCTGGAAGCATGGTAACCCTTGTTCATCCTAGAATAATTGGGAAGGTCGGTACGGTCAGCAAAACTTTACGGGTGGTGTGCATACACGGGGACACTAGAGAGTACCCCATCATGACGGTGTCTATCTCCTCAGCATGTGGCACTTGTACTCAAGAGGTGGGGGTGGTAAAGAACTTGGTACATGATGTTATAATAGGACGAGACTGTCCATTGTTTACCAAACTGTGGGAACAAGGAGAACAGTTCAGAGACTGGGGAGAAACTAGCCCCCCTGTTCCTGCTGCTGAGAGGAATAACCCTGAACTGCCAAATGTGTTTAATGTGGATCCAGATGAGGAAAATGCTCATGATGTGGTTAATGGTGATAAAAGTAGCATTGATACTGTTGAGAATGTCAAGACATGTGGTACACAGACCTACCAAAACCCTCAGGGGGAGGAGCCTTCCCCACTTCAGGTAATGCTGGGGGAAGAGGATGAGGAAGTAGCCTCTACTCCTGCCCTGCCGGATTTGGGTGTTCCCCAGGGGGAGTTTGGTACTGCTCAGATGCAGGACCCCACTTTGGCCCGTGCACGGGAACAAGTTGTAGTAGTAAATGGGGTTCCCCAAGAGCCAGGTGCGAATGAAAGGTGGCCACACTTTGCAATATATAATGAATTGCTGTATCGGGTTACCAAAGAGAGAGAAAACGTGGTAGAACAATTGTTGGTACCCCAACAATATAGACGAAAGGTTCTGGAACTGGCCCATGATGATGTGTTAGGGGGGCACCTGGGAGTTGAGAAGACGGAGGCACGGATCACCGACCGGTTTTACTGGCCAGGTCTGAAAGCAGAGGTAAAGAGATACTGTACCTCTTGTCCGACCTGCCAGTTGACCGCTCCGGTGACTCACTTTCGGAGCCCTTTGGTCCCTCTGCCCATAATTGAGGTCCCATTCGAGAGGATAGCCATGGATATAGTGGGTCCCTTGGTAAAGTCAGCTCGAGGTCACTCCTACATTTTGGTGATTCTTGACTATGCCACCCGATATCCTGAGGCGCTACCCCTGCGGAATACCTCCTCAAAGGCCATTGCTCGAGAATTATTCCAATTGTTTACACGGACGGGTTTCCCCAAGGAAATACTCACAGACCAGGGTACCCCGTTTATGTCGAGGGTTATGGCCGATGTGTGTAAGCTGTTCCGCATTAAACAGCTGCGCACCTCGGTCTACCATCCCCAAACGGACGGGTTGGTGGAACGCTTTAATAAAACCCTTAAGTCTATGCTCAAGAAAGTGGTGCAAAGGGATGGGAAAGATTGGGACTGCCTGTTGCCAGCTCTCCTATTTGCCATCCGGGAAGTGCCCCAGGCCTCCACAGGGTTTTCCCCTTTTGAGTTGGTTTATGGGCGGAGACCTCGCGGACTACTTGATTTTATTAAAGAGGAATGGGAAAGTGAACCTGTTCAGCATAAGAGTGTCCTGGAATATGTCTCCCAAATGCAGGAAAGGATCCAAACCGTGATGCCACTAGTCAAAGAACATTTACAAAAGGCCCAGGAGGCTCAACGACGGGTCTATAACAGGGCTGCAAAAATAAGGCACTTCCAAGTGGGAGATCGAGTAGCTGTGCTCATCCCCACTGTGGAAAGTAAATTCTTGGCCAGATGGCAAGGTCCCTTTGAAGTTGTGGAAAAAGTAGGAGAGGTAAATTATAGAGTGCACCAGCCAGGCAAGAGGAAACCGTATCAGATATATCATGTTAACTTGTTAAAACCCTGGACGGATAGGGAAACAGTGACCTCCCTGGCTAGTGCAAGGCTTGAGCCTCAGGTTGGGGTAGAGCGTGTCCAAGTAGCAAATACCCTGTCTAAAATACAAAATCAGCAAGCAAAGGAGTTCTTGCAAAGAAATAAAGAAAAGTTTTCAGACTTGCCAGGGCTTACTAGTGTGATAGAGCATGATATTATCACAGAACCTGGAGTCAAAGTTTTTGTCCGGCCCTACCGCATCCCAGAGGCGCAAAGAAAGGCCGTTTCAGAGGAAGTGAAAAAAATGTTAGACCTGGATATCATCGAGGAATCGCAGAGTGAGTGGTCGAGCCCCATCGTGTTGGTACCAAAGCCCAACGGGACTCTGCGATTCTGCAATGATTTTCGGAAACTTAATGAGGTTTCACGGTTTGATGCCTACCCCATGCCCCGGGTGGATGAACTTATTGAGCGACTAGGTCCAGCCAGGTACATCACAACATTAGACCTTACCAAGGGGTATTGGCAAATCCCATTGACTAAGGCGGCTAGAGAGAAAACTGCTTTTTCTACTCCAGAGGGGAGTTTTCAGTACAAACGAATGCCTTTTGGACTGCAAACTGCTCCAGCCACATTCCAGCGAGCAATGGATAGGATTTTACGACCTCATCGGGAGTATGCCTCAGTGTACTTGGATGACATAGTCGTTTTTAGCAGAGACTGGGACTCGCACTTGCCCAAAGTCCAGGCAGTACTGGACTCTCTTTGGAAGGAAGGGTTCACAATAAACCCTGAAAAATGTCATTTGGGAATGGAGGAGGTGAAATACCTGGGCTATATCGTGGGTAGAGGGGTGGTGAAACCTCAGGTCAACAAGGTAGAGGCTATAAATAGTTGGCCCCGCCCCCTCACGAAAAAGCAGGTACGTGCATTCCTGGGCATGGTGGGATACTACAGAAGGTTCGTACCCAACTTTGCCACATTAGCGGCTCCACTGACCGATCTGACCAAGGGTCGGAAATCGGTCATGGTCGAGTGGAATGCGGATGCTGAAAAGGCTTTTTTGGAGCTCAAGTCAGCACTGTGCCAACACCCTGTCTTGATAGCGCCCAAATTTTCAAGAGAGTTTGTTGTCCAAACTGACGCTTCCGATGTAGGATTAGGAGCGGTGTTGTCACAGGTTGTTAATGGTGAGGAGCACCCAGTAGTCTTCCTCAGTAGGAAGTTGACACCAGCAGAGAAAAACTACGCTGTTATTGAGAGAGAGTGCCTGGCCATTAAGTGGGCCCTGGAGTCCCTCAGATATTACCTTTTGGGCAGAAAATTTAGGCTCATTTCTGATCATGCCCCTTTAACATGGCTTAGGCAAGGTAAAGGGACTAATGCCAGGATTACCCGGTGGTTCCTGGCGCTCCAAGAATTTAAATTTATAGTGGAGCATAGGCCCGGGAGACTGCATCAAAATGCAGATGCCCTCTCCCGAGTCCATTGTTTGGGCTCCACTGTTGCCCCCACCTCCTCGGCGTTGGGGCACAGGGGGGGGATATGTACAGGTCGCCGTGGCTGCGTCCTGGAGGGACGCTATGTTTCCCCTCTATTTGGGCTATGGTCCTTTTAAGAGGACAAAAAGGGTTAATGCACCTGTCCAGGAGATGGTTTAAGTGAGGACAGGAAGTTGCAGGTGAGAGAGTGGAAGTGTGTAGCAGAGCCTGTGTATGGCGATGCTAGACAGGTGAATGCTGCAAAGCTCTGAGAAGCTGGGAAGAACTTTAAAAGGACTTGTGTCCTGCCTGAAAGCCTGCAACTGGGGAACTTTACCTGCAAGGACTGTGAATTGCAATGGCAGTGCTGAGCCCTAAGAGTCGGTGAGACTGATTATTTGTTTTGCTTTTGCTGCTGTGAAGCCATTTGTGTTCAATAAACCTCAGTTTTTGATTTAAAAGCCTGTGTCCTGCGATCAAGCTGATCCCCCAAACGTTACAATATATATATACAATTTAATAATTCATTATTAATTTATTAATTAACATATTTTTTGGGGATATTGCACATGAATTACCAATTTTCTAGATTATTTTGTTCATAAATTGGGACTTTTTATTTGTTTTTAGGTTTTGATTATTGTTTTTTCATTTCAAAATTTTTATTATGTTGGTGATTATTTATGAAATGTAAATTTGCATTTATTTCATATTTTTCACTTTGTGAATTGAGATTCTTTTATTGATATATTATGGTTTCATGCACATCAAGTATTGTATATTTTCTATATTGTTGTATTGATTTAGACCCTTTTCAGACTTAGGCAGTTTTCAGGTGTTTTAGCGCTAGAAATAGCGCCTGTAAAGCGCCTGAAAACTGCCTCCCATGCTGCCCGAATGTAAAAGCCTGAGTGTTTTAACACTGGGGCGGTGTGCTTGCGGGACATTAGAAAAAGTCCTGCAAGCAGCATCTTACAGTGCTCCCAAAATGCCCTGCCCATTGCAATGAATGGGCAGCGCCCAAAAAGCACTTCCAAAGCGCCACAACACAAGCGTTTTAACCCCTTCTTTGGCTGCTAGTGGGGGTTAAAAGCACTGCATAGTGTGAACCGCCACTTAAAGGGGTTGTAAAGGTTCATGTTTTTTCATCTTAATGCATTCTATGCATTAAGGTGAAAAAACATCTGATGTTTGTCAGCCCCCCAGCCCCCTCATTTACTTACCTGAGCCCTCGAAAGTCCCGTGTCGTGAACGAGCAGGCATCTCGACTGGACTTTTCGGCTCATTGGATCATTGATAGCAGTGCAGCCATTGGCTCCTGCTGCTGTCAATCAAACCAATGACGCGGTGTGCGTGGGGGGCAGGGCCGAGTGATACAGTCGACGGCTATAGCCGCCGGCTGTATCACAAGCTAACCTCCTTGGGAGAGAGATTCCCATGAAGGGGGTTAGCTGATGCAGGGAGAAGCCGAGACAGTCACAGAGGGACCCCAGAAGACCAGGATCGGGGCCACTGTGTGCAAAAAGAGCTGCACAGTGGAGGTAAGTATGACATGATTGTTATTAAAAAAAAAAAAAATGTAACCTTTACAACCCCTTTAAGGTTTGATCCTTAAAAGCCTCCATTTCTCCAAAAATATTTGTACCTTAAAACACAGTCATTTTTAAAAATCACTTACAGTAAGTACATACCTTAAAATGGAACAAAAGGCGCATTTTTTAAATAACAGTATGTGTTCCATTGAGGAGATTTCCCTTCACTTCTTTGCCATAGCCAAAATAGGACATCCAGTGAATAGGACAAATAGAGAGGGCGAGTCTCCCCAATGGGGGCAAAAACATACCCTCTCAACTCCATTCATAAATAACAAAAAAAAACAAGCTTGACTTTTATTTATACTTTCATTTCAAACATTCTTCTGCCCAGTCTGCGGCGCCAAGGGGCCTTTTTTCTTGTGGTGGTGGAGGTCCTTACTACATCACTAAAGGGTGCTCAAGCAGTGACATGTATTTACTGTAAAGAATTTACTGGGTTTTCTTATGTTTTTGCCAGAGCTGTTGTAAACACATGTTTGCTGAGCTGGAATATAAAAGGGTGCAGCAAGGATAACAATATAAAAGAACAGGAAAGGGTTAACCTAGGTATTTAAACATCCTGGCTAAACTGCAAACTTTGTCTAGCCTTGGCTCATTCATCTGGTGTTGTCCAGACCCCTCTAAACAAATATGTATCTTGTAAGTAGGTTTCCTGTGTTTCATCTGAAGCCTCTCACACCCTGCTAAGATATACAGCTGGTTATTTTTTCCATTTGTCATTTTCGAATAGCCGACTTCTGTCGGACAGACCGACATACACACGGGACGAATGTCAGCTGTTTTTTTTTTTTTAACCACCGATGTCTCCCCACATTCGGCTCGTGTGCACCCAGCTTAAGAGACGGTTAAAACCACTTCCATTTTTTTTAGATTTTTTTTCCATCTGTACCAGGTTTGCTGTGCAGTTTTTAAAGGACACGGACTCAAAAACCACAACACAAACACATCGCAGGTTTACAGCGTTTACCATTGCTCTCAATGGAAAGTGCATTTTTGGTGTGGGTTTATTCCATCTCCCAAATATGCTCCAAAAAGTTTGCAGGCAGGATTTTTTTTTTTTTTACCACAATGGAAGCGCACTGCCCCAGTGTCAACACATTCATTGATTTTAAATGGAAAACATTTTCTTGAGCTTTTCATGCACTTTTTTTAATGCAAAAGCACCTGAAAAACTCCTCAGTGTGAAAGCAGTCAAGTTATACTTTAAACCCCTGTCAGGTATTCATTTGCCAGCTGCATCCCTTTGCAGAGGTTCCCTTTCACCTTCGGTAAAATAGCGTTCGTAATGGAGATAGCACATTTCTGTTCACATGCTGTAACAGACTGAAAAGCGTGAATCGTCTCTTACCAAACATTTACTAACAGGCGGTAACACGAGATTAGCAAAAGCAGCCCCAAGGGTGGCGCCAATGAAATCGAACTTCCCCTTTATAGTGCCGTCGTACGTGTTGTACGTCACCGCGTTTAAGAACGAGGAGATTTTGTCTTGACAGTGTGTATGCAAGGAAAGCTTGACAAGATTCTCGCCAAGCCTGACAAGAACCTCGTCGAGGAAAACAATGTTTCTTTTTCACGACGAGATTCTCGGTCGTGTGTACGAGGCCTGAGTTTTGGATTTTCCATCAACTTTTATACTGTTGAGAAAGTTCATCAGGACAAACATTTAATATATATATATATATATATATATATATATATATATTTTTAACTGCATCCACTGCCCTACATTTCAGAGCCACGCAGGAACCCTTCGTCAGGAACATACCTGATGAAGGGGTCCTGCATGGCTCCAAAACATTGCAGTACACTGTTTGTGATGTGATCTTTTTTCTATAAAAATAAGGTTTGGATGTAATTGAAGATCCTTGGTGTGCTCTGGAATATTTACATTGTATATGTTCCAGTATTGTGTATGTTCCAGTATCAAGCTGGTGGTCGATACAACAGCTGGTACCTTAAGAGTTCATTATAGGAATGTATGTAATGGGAATATGGACTGTGGGCTTCTCTACTGACTGACAGACACCATCCATTCTCCTACTAACACCAACCTCCACCTTACTGACACATCTATTGCTTTGTTGACACTGTCCACTGACCTCCTGACTCCATCCATTTTTGAATACATTTTAAAATGTTTTTTTTTTTACATTTATTAGAGAATATTTATATATTAACAATATAGGACCACTACCTGCTTCCTGCCAAAGTCTATGGCAAGCTGTAGCTTGATGGGGCTGAACACTGTGCCAAGTGGTACTCACATTCAGGGCCTTATGCATTCTGGGATGAATGCGCAAAATACAGCTCTACTGTGTTCCAGGTATATATCCCTAAACGAATAGGGTTTCCCATGTCACAAAGGGCCTTACCAGAGAAATGGGTTGACTTTTTGTGGTAGACCAATTAGCTAGGAACTAGTTATGGAAATATTATGACATTCCACCCACTATATAGGCACTGTTCAGGAATTCTGACAGGCACAGGAGAAGCAACTGTCAGAATACAATAGCCAGCAGGGAAGATTTCTCAATCCCCACTATCTATGTAGCAGGCATAGATCGGGGAATCCATTGATTTCCCTGGTTCAGCCTGCAGACCATAAACTCTTTTTCTTTCAGTCAGCCAGTGGGCAGAATGAATCAAACCTATAGATTCTTCCATCTACACAAACAAGCTGGATGGAGAATTCCCTCCTCCAAGTGAACTGATTGTACCCACTGATCAATGAAAAAATTTCCAACATGTCCCATCGACAGAAGTCGAACAAATGACCAACTTCTGGCAAGCAAGATAGCCACACATTGATTAAAATGTAGCTAGTTCTTGCTGAACTGTCTAAAGTTCAAACAGTGTATGGCCAACTTTAGACTTTCTGTATGTTTCAGTGATAAAGGCCTCCTTATAAAAGAAAACCAATACTCCTGCGCTTGAGAAGTTACTGTGAGGCTGGTTGAAAACATGTCTCCACTGGTTCAGCCACCACATTGACTTTGCTGCCACTCACAACAGGTCAGGAAAACCAAAGTGGAACTCAATAAAGAAAAGGAACAGAGGCAGTGCGCATGCGCGGGGTTTCCAAGATGGCCGCCGGCATCTAAAGCTCCGCTCCACCGCGGCCTGTCAGCGCTCCTTTCAGCAGACTGAGCGCCCCCACAGCTCCCTTACCGGGTCCATATCGTAGGGGAAACCCCCCGGTTCCCGTGGATGTCAGCGCCGCCCGCCAGGAAGAACCTTACGGGTCGGATGGCGGAGTCTCCTGGCCCCCTCAGCTATGCCAAGATGGCGGCTCCACGAGGCCTGCATGACGCGGATCAGCCTGGGACCTCTATTGCTGACCAGGATCTTCCCCCCCCGCAGTCACCAGGTACTGATTACCCCCCCTGGCTGCAGCAGCCTCCCCTGCCTCTACAGAATCCCTGCTGAACAGGATGGGAGCTGGATTCCCCACTACACCCATGATAGACCCACACACAGGCATGCTGCTCTCTGTGTGTGAGGCTCAGAAGGAGACCCCTGTCCCCACAGACTTTCCCTCTATGATGGCAGCCTTCTCACAAATGCTTTCCAAAAGTCTGGCTTTAAACGCAGCACAGATCACTTCATCCATACATGCAGACCTGCTGCATCTGGGGATGAGAATTGACACTATAGAGCAAAAGGCAGACCAGGCAGTGGCACGGATTAACCAGAACTCTAACAGATTACAAGAACTGCAGGACCAATTGGAGACTGCGTTCGCCAAGATCGACGACCTGGAGAACAGATCGAGACGCTATAACTTTAGGGTAAGGGGGGTCCCGGAATCGGACAAGGAGGTGCAAGGGGCAGTTAAATCACTCATTAGAAGCCTCATCCCTGACATAGCGGAGCATCGTCTGGAGCTGGACAGAGCACACAGAGCCCTACAACCCCCCCGATCGGATGGTTTACCCAGGGACATCATTGTAAAACCACACTTCTATGCTGTCAAAGAGGAGGTTATGAAAAGGGCTAGGCGCTCGGACAATCTCACTTTAAACGGCCACAAAATTCAGATCTTTGCTGACCTGTCTCCTTATACAGTGCAGAAGAGGCGTGCTCTCAAACCACTGTTGCAAGTTCTCTTGGAAAAAGAAATCACCTATAGGTGGTCGTTCCCACTGCGTGTACATTTTTCCTACAGAAACAAAAATTGGGGGTTTTCATCCTTTCCAGAAGGGGAACGCCTGCTGACTCAGCTGGGTCTGATCGTCCTTGAACCTCCATCCCCACAGAACAGTAGGGGGACTCCCGGCTCCACGAAGAGGCCTCCGCCAGCAAGCCCGCTGCAGCAAACCTGGCTGACGCAGAACCTCAAGCGCTCTAAAGAGAACTATCTAACTTGAGAATCGTTCCTGAATTCCTTTTTGTCTGACTGGGATCCTGACTCCCGGAGTTCTACCCCTGCCCACACAGGGAGGGGGTTCTCGTTCTCCCCTCCGGTACCAGTGACTGCCTTACCGAGTCCGGTTTGCCTTTATCACAGCCTGTTAGTCTCTCTGAGGCCTTGCGGGACTATTTTTACCTTTTCACTATTTTTTGATGTCGCTGTTACACATTTTTTTTTATTGGACTTGGGGCGATTGACTGGGGCTCGTGGGGGGGGGGGGTCAGAGCACCGGTGCTCCAGGGGTTCCAGATTTTTCTTTAGTTTCTGGTTTACACTTATAGACAAGCTACTCAGCCCTTACTGGGAGATGGGGGGGTAGTTTAAAGTTGGTCACAAGTTTCTATGGATGTGGGGACGAGGGGCTCTATCTTTGATTTCTCCTTGTCCAGTGTTCCTGTTCCCCCGGGAGGGGTATACTGGTCCCTTGGGACATTAGACTTGGGGGGGGTGGGGGGTGGGAGTAGTTAACATATGGGGACCACGTTCCCTTTTTTCCACCTAGCTCCCGCCTTCTGTTCCCCTTTTTTTTCTTTTTTTCTTTTTAGTTAGTTTCCCCTGGGGGTTTATCCCTATTTTTTTTTGGGGGGCGTTCAGTTACTGGAGATAATGAGCTCTAGGTTAGCCCTAAGTTTTGAGTTACTGGTGACATGGTCGCGGTGGACTTAGTGCACCTCCATTGGATTAGGAGCACCACTGGTGTAGCCTGATCCGTTTCCGGTTTCCCGGCTCTAGGGACTTACCGGCTACCTAGGGTTAGTGGGATGGGGGCAGGCTTGTCCCTTCCATCCCAGGGTGGGGAGGGGTCGGGGGACCCCGTGTTACATTTGATGCACTGTTTATCTAATGTATGCTCTGATTTGCCTTGCAGCAGCTATGTAATGTTATTGATTTTTCTTTCCCCTTCTCCCTCTTTTTCATCTCTCCTCTTTCTGCTCTCTCTTCGTTCTCCTTGGAGTGTCCCCGGGTATCGTGATGGGTTCCGGTACTTCATCCCAGGCGTATGGTCCTCACTGCTCCGGCTGTCCGTCCTCCGCAGGGCTCTTTTTCTACGGGACACAGGTAGGCCACATTTGTCTGGTATAGCTCTCACACCTCTGGTCCATGGCTAACGCACACCCCTCCCAGCCAACCCTCAAGCTTGTCTCCCATAATACCCAGGGCCTCAATTCTCCCGTGAAACGTAGGAAGCTCCTACAATTATACCATTCTACACATGCGGACGTCCTTCTACTTCAGGAGACGCATTTCCCCTCCTCTTACAGGCCCACGTTCCTCCACCACCGATATCCCCAATTTTTTCTCTCGTCGGCAGATAACAAAACTAAGGGAGTAGCCATCTGTTTTGCTAGACACATTAACCTCTCCCTGGTAGAATCAATAATTGACCCTCAGAGTTGCTATGCCCTCGTATCGGGTCACATAGATGGGGAACTGTACACCTTTGTCTCTTACTACACTCCTAATAGGGGACAAAGACTCTTCTTTGAATCATTGCTACGCAAACTGCAACCTCACTTTAGGGGCTCAGTATTCATGTGGGGAGACTCCAACACAGCGTTTGACTTTTCGCTTAACAAGTCGGCTGACGGCACTTCTAGACCCAAACGCCCCTCCAGACAAAGCTGCAAAATTGCCAAGCTTCTGCATTCGGTAGGGCTGATAGACATTTGGCGTGAGGCCAACCCTCGCACGAAGGACTACACCCATTTTTCTGCACCACACAACTCATATGCCAGGATTGACCACATATTCACCCATGCTGCATCAGTTCCCCTGCTGTGTAACTCCAGGATCATTGACTCCCCCCTGTCAGACCACTCGATGGTGACTCTGCTTATCCGGAGGCCAACGGGTTCTAGGAATCCGCCCCGCTGGCGCCTGACGGAATCCCTTTTGAGCGACCCGATACAATGCTCCCTACTGGAGGAGGCCATTAAGGAATACTTTCTGATTAATACCACGGGCGAGGTGTCCCCTGCCACGGTCTGGGCGGCGCACAAGACGGTTATCAGGGGAAAACTGATCCAATTAGCTGCCGCACTGAAAAGGGCTCACGGGGCTGAAACTCTTAAACTCACAGAGGAATTCCGTTTATTGAAAAAGGCCCACAAACGCCAGCCTACGCCCGACTCACTTGCCCGACTGGACGAAACTCGTGCCCTTCTTAACCTTTCCCTGACGACTGCGGCCGAGCAGCACCTCCGGTGGTCTGGGGCCAGGTTTTACTCCCAAACTGACAGGCTAGGCTCCCGTTTGGCCACTAAATTAAGCCCCAAACAAAGGGCACTAGCCTTCCCTAAAATCCGGGGGCCCACGGGGGAGCTGACACAGGACCCGTTGAAAATAATGGAATCCTTTTCTCGGTTCTACTCGGACCTATACGGCCCTGTCAGTGTACCTCCCAATCAGAGAGGGGGGGAATTCCTTGATGATCTCCCTCTACCGTCACTATCTAGGGAACATAGGGATATCATGGAATCCCCTTTTACACAGGAGGAGGTATTGTCCACCATTAAGGCCCTCAAACTGGGCTCCTCCCCGGGTCCGGATGGCTTCTCTACCGGTTACTACAAAAAATTTGGAGCGTGTCTAGCCCCTCACCTGACGCGACTGTTCAACTCTCTCAGGGATGGAGCCCGTTTGGGAGCTGACTTAAACTCTGCTTATATCTCGGTCATTCCGAAGCCGGATAAGGACCCTAGCGAGGTGTGTAATTACCGCCCCATTTCCCTGATCAACAACGACATTAAAATAATGACAAAAATCTTAGCAAACAGAATGTCCAGCTTCATATCTTCATATATTCACAAAGATCAGGTGGGCTTCATCCCTGGGAGACAGGGAACGGATCAGATCAGACGGGCTATTGATGTCATCTCCCTACTTAGATCACATTGGGATGGGGACTCGCCACAGGAGGGCTTCTTACTATCCATAGACCTACACAAGGCCTTTGATTCTATAGACTGGGGATACTTGACGGGAATCCTAGGAAGATGGGGATTTGGCCCTAGTTTCCTTAACCTCATCGGGTCGCTTTACTCAACCCCCTCCGCACAGGTCCGTTTACTGGGCAGGTACTCGGATTCCTTCCCTATAGGCAGGGGAACTAGACAGGGGTGTCCGCTCTCCCCTCTCCTATTTGCAGTAGCAATCGAGACATTGGCGGTAGCTCTGAGGTCGAATCCTGACATTAAGGGGGTAACTTGTGGGACAGGGGAGCATAAATGTGCTCTCTATGCTGACGACCTCTTGCTCTTCGTCACTTCTCCCCATATTTCCACACCAAATATACTGAAGACTCTACGGATTTTCAGTGAACTTTCTGGGTTGAAGGTTAACTTGGGTAAGTCTCTGGCTATGAATGTCTCCGTCCCCCCAGAGCTACTCCACAAGCTGTCCAGTAACTTTATTTTCGCTTGGGCTCCCGTACACATTCCATACCTGGGCATCAAACTAACAAGGGACTTCAACAGCCTCTTTAAAGCAAACTACCCCCCTATGATTGTCAAGTGTAGAGGGGACCTGGAGAGATGGGCCAAGTGTGGTTTGTCCTGGCTTGGAAGGGTGAATGCGGTAAAAATGACACTTCTGCCGCGTCTTTTATATTTGTTCCGTGCTCTCCCGATCCCATTGACGAAACATTTCCTCGCCAGATTCCAATCAGAGATTGTTAGGTTTGTTTGGGGGAAAAAGGGATATCGGTGTCCCTCGAGCATCCTCTTTCGCTTGAAAAAGCAGGGGGGCCTGGGACTCCCTAACTTATGGGGGTAAGCCTGACTGGATTGCGATGGAACGACAAGCCATCCCTGCACATACCATTGACTATGTTTTGGGGTGTGATTCCAAACGCAGACCAGCCATTTTATCCCCCACGTTATCCCACTCCGTAGCCCTCTGTACCAAACTATTTTCTCTGCGCACCCTGATTGCCCCTTTGAAGCCCCTTTCGCACCTATTTCATAACCCTGAACTTCCCTCCAGGGATGGATATCAGGGCTTTTCAGTGGTGGACGGACAAAGGCCTGTATAGGATAGGACACTTTCTCTCCTCAGCGGGCCCGCTTTCCTTGCCCCATTGCAAAAAACATCTAGATATGCCCGACAGCGAAGTCTTTAGGCTCTCACAAATTTCCCACTTTCTCCGCTCTGCTTGGTCAGACAAATCGCTACCTCCTGGCATAACGCCCTATGAAAACTGGTGCGCAAACACCAAGGATCAGAGAGGTGGGATCTCGCTGATATATGTGGCCTTGATGTCCAAGTCGGATAAGCCGTCTTATGCTTTTGCCTGGGAGAAGGACCTGAACACCTCATGGAGCACCGAGGTATGGTACCGAGCATCGACCCAAGCATATAAAGGTATTCTTAACGTAAGGCTTATAGAGGCTAGTTTCAAACTTATGGTTCGGTGGTATTATGTCCCTTCCAGGTTAGCGAGGATGTTCCGAGGGACCTCACCACTATGCTTCAGGGGATGCGGTTTGGAGGGTAACATGTTGCATACATGGTGGTCCTGCCCCCGCGTTAGATCATTTTGGAAAAGGGTGTTTCGCACCATCGGTGCCTTGCTAGGGGTAGTGGTAGTGCCTCAACCTCATGTGGCACTGCTGAATCAGTGCATACCAGGCCTTCCCAAGAATTCCAGAACTTTAAGCTTTTTTATTTTATTAGGGGCTAGAATGACCATAGCCAAATCATGGAAGAAACCCTCAGTGTCCTTCCTCGCCTTTAGAAGAAAAGTCTCCTGGATAATGTCCCAGGAACAAATCGTAGCTAAGTGGGCAGGTCACACGGACAGATTCCTATCTATTTGGGAACCCTGGGCTACCTACTGTAAGGTGTCACTCATTCCTGGGATTCAGCCTGGTTGCGGGTCCACTCCAATATCGGCTTGATTGTATCTCTCTGTCCCTCTTCTTTCTCTTACTTTCCCACGTTTCTTCCCCTCTGTCCTCTTTCACACCTCTCTTGGTGAGCTTCTCTGCTGTTCGGCTTACTACAGTGTTATGTCTTGGGTGCTAAACATAGCTGACTTCCCCTGAGCAGGCGAAAGCCTTTCCATAAGGAGGATAGACGATGTTAATTTAAGGCGGCGGGAGGGCTGGGGGCCCGGCTCTCGGGGCGCAGCGTGATCCCTTTAAGGGGCGCCCGGGGAGTGGGGGTTCGCGGTCTCTCCGCGGCGATACCATATTTGAGGGATCGCCATTGGAGCGTCAGTAGGGCTGACTTAGCCCTGATTGACTGATTAGTTCAGGGGAGTGGACTTCAATGAGCTGTTTTACTATGTGGGAACGGTACACCCGAAAATTAAAGTTAGATTGGATGTTTCTGTTATAGTTCGTATACTTTAACGTAACTCTGCATTTGATTTTCTTGTAACCTGAAAAAGCCTTAATAAAATACTTAAACGTAAGAAAAGGAACAGAGGACACACCAGCCTAGCGCATTATGTTTGCAACAATTTATTATTTAAAAAAAATATAAAGCTCTGAAGAAGAGGGGACATCCCCCAAAATTCGGCAGCTTTTTTGGACTCATTCCACAATTGGTACTTGCCAATAGATCATGCTGGGTGGAGCATCTGGTGGACTATATTTTGCTTGACATATTCATTCGTTTGTGAGTATATTTGAAAGGCAGATACGTAGTTTTCCGAAGTTCCGTTGAATATGCCCGCCGCCGAAAGGTGGCCATGCATGCGCAGAATGGCAGATACGTAGTTTTCAATGTTTCGTCAAATGTGACCGAAAACCAAAGTGGAACTCAATAAAGAAAAGGAACAGAGGACGCACCAGCCTAGCGCATTATGTTTGCAACAATTTATTATTTAAAAAAAATATAAAGCTCTGAAGAAGAGGGGACATCCCCCAAAATTCGGCAGCTTTTTTGGACTCATTCCACAATTGGTACTTGCCAATAGATCATGCTGGGTGGAGCATCTGGTGGACTATACTTTGCTTGACATATTCATTCGTTTGTGAGTATATTTGAAAGGCAGATACGTAGTTTTCCGAAGTTCCGTTGAATATGCCCGCCGCCGAAAGGTGGCCATGCATGCGCAGAATGGCAGATACGTAGTTTTCAATGTTTCGTCAAATGTGACCGAAAACCAAAGTGGAACTCAATAAAGAAAAGGAACAGAGGACGCACCAGCCTAGCGCATTATGTTTGCAACAATTTATTATTTAAAAAAAATATAAAGCTCTGAAGAAGAGGGGACATCCCCCAAAATTCGGCAGCTTTTTTGGACTCATTCCACAATTGGTACTTGCCAATAGATCATGCTGGGTGGAGCATCTGGTGGACTATATTTTGCTTGACATATTCATTCGTTTGTGAGTATATTTGAAATAATAAATTGTCACAAAGGTAATGCGCTAGGCTGGTGCACCCTTTGTTCCTTTTTTTTATAAAGGCCTCCATACCTACCCCTTACCAATCTGTCGTAAATAAAAAAACTCATAAACGTTATTTTCTTTTTTAATATGTTTTATTGAAATTGCTTGCAGATGAAAAAGATGCAGACATAAGCAATGTAGATACATAGTAACTCCTATGCTTTTATTTACACATAAGAGCATGTTATGTTGGAGTATGGTTTCTTATGTCACTGTTCTGCACTTTCCCATAAGGTCAACTTAAGACATTTAGGAACAATTATAACACCTGTAAAAGTAAAACATAATACAGAACCACTTTAACCACTTGTAATCCACTGTATAGCTATGTGCAACGTACGCCAGGTCATCAGACATTAACGACCTGGTCAAAAGTAAAAGCAAACATTCCAGTGCCTCATTTCTGAGTTAAAAAAATATATAATTTTCTCATTATGGGAGGATCTATTGGAGCTTCTATATTTAAGTGTAGCAGGTGCTAAATAATGACCTGAAGTCTGTTAAATAGGGTATTGTTACATACATAAAAAAATAAAAAATATCAATGGCCCTCATTATTTTAAAAATGTAAATACTTTTCCAAACCTCCAGCTCAGCACATTACACTTTAGAGAAAGAGAATGATAAGCCAATGTAAAACTACAATTCCTAGCAAGCATAAAAAGGCCAATACAAAGTAGATATGGGGCTCACCAAGCTGACATAATAAACACATAATGATTTCACAACATGTTTCAGTGTAATTTTTTGAGTATTGTGTCTAAATATTATATTTTTTAAGTATATATGAACAAAAAGGTAATACTGTTTGATTACACATTTTTGGGGGGAAATTAAAGAAAAAAATTACAACTTTGTAGGCAGCAGAACACCTTTACTCAACTCTTGTACCCTCAAATGACAAATCTTCTTAACTTCTTCAATGCCCTTTAGAAGTTCTTGCGATGGATCATTTTGAAGACGAGAGTTCATTTCCTCCATAATTTTATATTTATCTGACATTTTAGCACATATGACAAAGGGAAATCCAAACTTGGTCTTGTATTGAGAATTTAGGAGGACAAGTGTTTCCCGTTCTCCACTTGTAAGGGTGGTGAGACCAGCTTGTCTTTGCTCCTGCTGGGATTCTATTGTTAACGATCCACTTGTTAGTTCTCTCCCGGCCAAATCAGGATGACATCTTAAGATCCCTTCTTTTCCTATTTAGAATAAAAAAATGCATGAAAAAAATGAGAAGATCTGATGCAGCTTTTCACCCAATACCATGATAGATTTTTAGTAAATAGTGTCACAATAGCAAACAACAACAAAAAGGTTACACTTTATTGAAAGCTACCAGTAGGGCTTTTGTTGGCAAGGTTGTGATTATATGGCAATAAAAACATTTGGTCAGTACACTGGGTAACCAAGAGAATAATGTAATAAGCTTGTGGAATTTATGGCTTCCCTCAAGCAGGGACAAGATAAGAACTTTAGGATATTTCCAGTCTTTTCAAGCTGAAATCTCAAGGCTTTGATGTGTCCCAGCCTACAGAGTTGGTCTATTCTTATGCTGGGGTGGTTGGTGGAAGTGTCCTGCAACCATTGTTAAATACAGAGAAATAATTTCTAAGGTGACTGTTGTTTTTTTTTTAACACTGCCCAAGCACACAGAGGGGGTGGGTTGTAAGCTGGCTGTCTAATGGAAAAGTTCAACAATTCAAATATTTTTTCCAAAATTTATTTTACTCTACCCTTATTTATTAGATTCCAAGGGGTTGATTTACTAAGGAAAATAGGCTGTCCGCTTTGTAAGGGAAATTGCACTTTGTATGGGAATTTTCCCTGGAAATTTGTGAACGTGGTGCAAAAAATTTGCAAGAAAAAAAATATATATATTATTTTGCTTGAACATGATTGGATGATGGAAGTCAGCAGACCTTAGAAGGATAGATATCTCAGGTGACAGTTGGAGACATTTCTGTTATTTTTTAATCATCAGAACTATGAACCTCATTGTAATCCTTGTGTTATACTGACAATGGCACACACTTGTTACTTCTGAGAGAAAGATAGAGAGATTTTACAATGATGCCACTGATTGCCTGATGCACTAGGGTTTAGCAATGGCTGGTAACCACTGATGACTCTGAAAATTAGAAGCTTTACTTTCATTTAACTAGCCCAAAGCTATCTATGGCCAGTTTTAAACAAAATACAGGCAAATGTGCCCAAAATGCAATTGTGAACCTTCCCAAAGTAGAAATAGACACACAGAACAAAAACAAACAAATCCAGGGCAGTGTTTTGTTTTTAAAATGAATCTGATTGGTTCTGGGAAGTTTTAGACACACAGTAATGACAGCTTAAACCATCGTGACAAAGCTCCCAGTATGGTGGTTATAAGGAAACAGACAAGCAGGAAGTGTGGAGAACAGAGCAGGATTACAGCAACTTCAAAGCAAAAACGAACAATAAGGACATGAAACCAGTACTGCAGTAAGGTAAAGGAAGCTATTTAGCTAAAAAAAAATCCTTTAGTGATCCTTTAATCTGATTGGAGGCTGTGAGAAATAGTCCTGGTATTTTTGAGTTTTATATGTAAGAGACAGCTTACATGTTGACCCTTGTGTATACTAACATAACTATTGTAAGGACATTAGAATGTTAGCTCATCTGGGTTTGGAAGCAGTTTCAGGATTTTGTTTTGCTACATAGGTTAATCACTTAAAGATTATGATTATTTATGTTAGAAAGAAGTCCTTGTGTACACCATGTGCAACTTCAATGGTATGTTATATGTCACATACTATTCCACAAACAGTGCACTTGTTTGGGGACTATTACACTTTACAGGGGATCTTCATTATGGAGTTTGTGAGATGTGTACCCCTTAGTTCCACTTTAAATATTTCAGCCAGTGTAACCCAAGGTAGGCAAAATAAAGCTTTCCCTGCCTCAAACAACACAATGTTGACGTTATCACTCTGCTTTCTTTATCAGTAAGCTGTTTGTGTGGACAAACTACATTTTTGGAGTTAAATGAGAAGTATAGCTAATGCTATATTGGCTATACCAGGGGTCTCCAAACTGCGGCCCGGGGGCCAGATGTGGCCCTTTGCTAACCTTTATCCGGCCCTTGGGACACAATTCCTCCCACTGACATGAGGCACTATTCCTCCCATTGACACCAACAATGGGGCACTATATTATCCACTGATACCAGTGATGGGATACTATTCCTCCTACTAATAGGGGGAATACTCCTCTTCCTATTGACCACCAACCCTGAGGCCATATTTTTTCTCACTGATCTCGGGCCCATGACATTTTATTCCCTTACTGGCCCCAATCCGGCCCTCCTAAAGTCTGAAGGGCAATAAAGTGGCCCTTTGTTTGAAAAGTTTGGAGACCCCTGGGCTATACTATTCCTGGGAATAATAGGAGTGCAGTTCATTCTGTACTTCTGTGATCCATTTTTCAGCCAAAAACGGGCTAAAGCCTATTGTCAGTTGACATCACTCAGGCGGTCCGGGCTCAGGAAAGATCCCAACTTTAAAGTCAGTATCCACCTAGAAACATGGACTGTCACCTGGCTCAGCCTCACAGTGAGTCGCTGGGAGACTGAACCAGCCACTCTCACACAATTCACAGCACAGTGCTCCAGTAAGTGCTGGAGAGGCAGAGCAGAGAGCTGGTGACCGACTTTCATGGCTCTCTGCTGCTCAGAGTAGAGGGGGAGAACTGAGCAATCAGCTTTATTGCTCAGCTCTCAGTGCAGAGCTTGCAGGGGACAAATGCAGCATTGAATCGATGCAGTATTTTATGTTCTGCTTTAAAAAAAAACACCCTAATTTCTCCTTCCCCAATGACTCCAATACATTTAGCCAACATATAGCTGAAATTGCCCAATTCTAGCCAAACTTTTTGGGGAAATTAAAACTTTAAGTTTTGTCTCTATAGTTCTACTTAAAGAGAGGTCCTGAAACATTGCAGTTTTTTAATAACTGTTACACACACACACAAGATAATATTGTTTGGAAGTGGATCATTAAGAAAGTAAATGAAAGTGGCATGTTGGCTGCAATTTGTTCTGGGCTTCCTGGCAGTTTGAGAAAAAGTTAATGTCACCTTAGAATGCTTGGCTAGCATATGACAGTGTATATACCATGTAATCCAGCAATAGTGTTCACAATTTTATATTGCTAATTGGTTAACATTATACACAAAGAAAAACACACAAACAGAAAATACTGTTAAATAACTAATTAAAGGGTGATGTGAGGAGGAAATGGAAATGAAGGTTTCTCTGTCATTACATGCTCACTGTACAAGCTCAGGATTGTAGACACTGCAGGGCGATCATGATAAACAGGATGCAGGGACTGTAATGTGCCTGGAGCTCACTCATGTTCCATGTAACTCTTTGATATTCATATACCCAGCAGCCCTTTACACACATTGTTCTACTAAGGGATCCTTTCCCACACACACTCAAATATAAATTTAGTAAAAAGATCATACACAATACAGAATGTTTGATTTACCAGCAATAAGACAGTAGCTGTTGTGGATCAATGTAATATGCCTTCCTGAAAAGCATTTGTTTTGAGGGTATATTTAAAGACTTGGAGGATTGGCCTGTCATGGAATAGGAAATTGAGTTTTAAAGAATTTGATAGGCACCAGACAATTGCTGGTAACCAGGGAGGAAGATGGGGTAGTTGGTGAGTAAAGCTCCTGGTTTAGTGTAGACCTAGAGATGAAATTGGACACAGGTGTCAAACACAAGGCCCGTGGGCCGAATCCGGCCCTCCAGGCCATTCCATGTGGCCCTCGCACCTCTCCTGCAGCTGCAGGAGAGCTCCAGCCCTCCTCTGGTCCTCCTCCAGACCCTTACTTTCTGCTTTCAAACAATGCATCCAGCTTCTTCCCAGCAGCAGCCTAAGGAAAGGGGGTTACACTGTGCTTTAAGGGAGAGTGGGGGACTCAACTTCTGATGGTGGGGTGGCTCTTGACATCTAATGTAATGGGAGGGGATGCACTGGACATCTAATCCTACAGATACAACCGGCCCTTTTGAGGGCAATCATAATGCTGATGCGGCCCACGATGAAATTGTGTTTGACACCCCTGAAATACGAGCAGTAGGACAGCATATACTGTATATTACTATTTAAGTTTTAAATATGAGTTTTTTGGATTTATTTGAAGAAACCTTATATATATGATCTTTTGCCATAATGATCAATACAACTAGGGGAAGGGGGATTGATGGAAAAATACGTTCACACTATTGTTTAGCACCAAGTAGACCTCCTTTTTTGGGAATAAACGTCAATAATTGCTTCCTGTAGCTGGTTAGACCTGTTCAGCATTTAGAAGACAGTTTAGTCTATTCATGTATAGAAAACAACTTCAAACTATATATATATATATATATATATATATATATATATATATACACACACACACACAGTATCTCACAAAAGTGAGTACACCCCTCACATTTTTGTAAATATTTTATTATATTTTTTATGTGACAACACTGAAGAAATGACATTTTGCTACAATGTAAAGTAGTGAGTGTACAGCTTGTATAACAGTGTAAATTTGTTGTCCCCTCAAAAATAACTCAACACACAGCCATTAATGTCTAAACTGCTGCCAACCAACATGAGTACACCCCTAAGTGAAAATGTCCAAATTGGGCCCAAAGCATCAATATTTTGTATTGCCACCATTATTTTCCAGTACTCTCTTAACCCTCTTGGGCATGGAGTTTACCAGAGCTTCACAAGTTGCCACTGGAGTCCTCTTCCACTCCTCCATGACAACATCATGGATCTGGTGGATGTTAGAGACCTTGCGATCCTCCACATTTCGTTTGAGGATGCCCCACAGATGCTCAATGGGGTTTAGGTTTGGAGACATGCTTGGCCAGTCCACCACCTTTAACCTCAGCTTCTTTAGCAAGGCAGTGGTTATCATGGAGGTGTGTTTGGGGTTGTTATCATGTTGGAATACTGCCCTGCAGACCAGTCTCCGAAAGGCGGGGATCATGCTCTGCTTCAGTATGTCACAGTTCATGTTGGCATTCATGGTTCCCTCAATGAACTGTAGCTCCCCAATGTCGGCAGCACTCATGCAGCCCCAGACTATGACATTTCCACCATCATGCTTGACTGTAGGCAAGACACACTTGTCTTTGTACTCCTCACCTGGTTGCCGCCACATACACTTGACACTATATGAACCAAATACATTTATCTTGATCTCATCAGACCACAGGACATGGATCCAGTAATCCATGTCCTTAGTCTGCTTGTCTTAAGCAAACTGTTTGCAGGCTTTCTTGTGCATCATCTTTAGAAGAGGCTTCCTTCTGAGACGACAGCCATGCAGACCAATTTAATGCAGTGTGCGACGTATAGTCTGAGCACTGACAGGCTGACCCCCCACCCCTTCAATCTCTGCAGCAATGCTGGCAGCACTCATATGTCTATTTCCCAAAGACAACCTCTGGTTGCTGAGCAAGTGCCCTCAACTTCTTTGGTCGACCATGGCAAGGCCTAGTCTGAGTGGAACCTGTCCTGTTAAACCGCTGTATGGTCTTTGTCTCCGTGCTGCAGCTCAGTTTCAGGCAATCTTCTTATAGCCTAGGCCATCTTTATGTAGAGCAACAATTCTTTTTTCAGATCCTTAGAGAGTCCTTTGCCATGAGGTGCCATGTTGAACTTCCAGTGACCAGTGTAAGAGAGAAAAAGTGATTACACCAATTTTAACACACCTTCTCCCTATTCACACCTGAGGCTGTGTACACACGACTGGTTTCCTCGACAGAATTCATCAAGAAACTTGGTGGGAGAGCTTTTTTGTCGAGGAAACCGGTCATATATATATGTGTATGCTTTTCATCGAGAAAACTGTAGAGGAACTCGACGAGGAAAAAAGAGAGCAAGTTCTCTTTTTCCTCGACAGGAGTCTCAATTTCCTTGTCGTGTTCCTCGCTGGGCTAGTTTTCGACGAGAAACACATTGGTGCTAAGAAACCGGCACACCTTCTGTAAAAGTATCGTGTGTAATGGAAATAGCACATTTGTTACGCTGTAACAGACTGAAAAGTCTCTTACCAAACTTTTACCTAACACGCAGTAATATGCAGGGCCGGCCTTTGCGGTGTGCGGGTTGTGCGCCCGCACAGGGCGCCATGACCAACAGAGGAGCCGTGCATAGGGTTGCCACCTGTGCCCGGGTACACATTCCATCGTCCTGTGGAATGTGCCGGATCGCAGCCGGATCACTATCTATCATTGAGATGCGCTCTGAGCCTCTGTGCCCTGTGATTGGCCGAACGGGTGATGTGCGGTGCGGGATGAAGTAGACATGGGGGTCTGTGACTGGCCCTGTGGAGATGGTGCTGGTCATGTGTGGAGGCGTGGGCGGGGCTGCACTGTGAACTTGAATCGATAATCGTGCCTGCTTGCTCCCGGAGTCCTGCCTCACGTGTGTTTCTCCTGAGGTGAGGGCTCCTCTGCTCTGTGTCACTCTACCCCTCCTCTGCTCTGTGTCACCCCCCTTCTCTGCCCTGTGTCACCCTCTTCTCTGCCCTGTGTCACCCCCCTCCTCTGCCCTGTGTCACTCTCCCCCTCCTCTGCTCTGTGTCACCCCCCTCCTCTGCCCTGTGTCACCCCCCCTCCTCTGCCCTGTGTCACCCCCCCTCCTCTGCCCTGTGTCACCCCCCTCCTCTGCCATGTGTCACCCCCCCCTCCTCTGCCCTGTGTCACCCCCCCTCCTCTGCCCTGTGTCACCCCCCCCTCCTCTGCCCTGTGTCACCCCCCCTCCTCTGCCCTGTGTCACCCCCCCCTCCTCTGCCCTGTGTCACCCCCCCCTCCTCTGCCCTGTGTCACCCTCCCTCCTCTGCTCTGTGTCACCCCCCCTCTGCCCTGTGTCACCCCCCTCTGCCCTGTGTCACCCCCCTCACCCCCTCCCTGCCCTGTGTCTCACCCCCCCTCCTCTGCCCTGTGTCACCCCCCCTCCTCTGCCCTGTGTCACCCCCCCTCCTCTGCCCTGTGTCACCCCCCCTCCTCTGCCCTGTGTCACCCCCTCCTCTGCCCTGTGTCACCCCCCCTCTGCCCTGTGTCACCCCCCCCTCTGCCCTGTGTCATACCCCCCTCCTCTGCCCTGTGTCATCCCCCCTCCTCTGCCCTGTGTCATCCCCCCTCCTCTGCCCTGTGTCATCCCCCCTCCTCTGCCCTGTGTCACCCCCTGTCCTCTGCCCTGTGTCACCCCCTTCTCTGCCCTGTGTCACCCCCCTCCTCTGCACTGTGTCACCCCCCCCTCCTCTGCCCTGTGTCATCCCCCTCCTCTGCCCTGTGTCATCCCCCTCCTCTGCCCTGTGTCACCCCCCTCCTCTGCCCTGTGTCACCCCCCTCCTCTGCCCTGTGTCACTCTCCCCCTCCTTTGCTCTGTGTCACCCCCTCTACCCTGTGTCACCCCCCTCTACCCTGTGTCACCCCCCCCCCCTCCTCTGCCCTGTGTCACCCCCCTCCTCTGCTCTGTGTCATCCCCCCTCCTCTGCTCTGTGTCACCCCCCCTCCTCTGCCCTGTGTCACCCCCCCTCCTCTGCCCTGTGTCAGCCCCCCCTCCTCTGCCCTGTGTCACCCCCCCCTCCTCTGCTCTGTGTCACCCTCCCTCCTCTGCTCTGTGTCACCCCCCTCTGCCCTGTGTCACCCCCCTCTGCCCTGTGTCTCACCCCCCTCCCTGCCCTGTGTCTCACCCCCCCCCCCCTCCTCTGCCCTGTATCACCCCCCTCCTCTGCCCTGTGTCACCCCCCCTCCTCTGCCCTGTGTCACCCCCCCTCCTCTGCCCTGTGTCACCCCCCTCCTCTGCCCTGTGTCACCCCCCCTCTGCCCTGTGTCACCCCCCTCCTCTGCCCTGTGTCACCCCCCTCCTATGCCCTGTGTCACTCTCCCCCTCCTTTGCTCTGTTTCACCCCCTCTACCCTGTGTCACCCCCCTCTACCCTGTGTCACCCCCCCTCCTCTGCCCTGTGTCACCCCCCTCCTCTGCTCTGTGTCATCCCCCCTCCTCTGCTCTGTGTCACCCCCCCTCCTCTGCCCTGTGTCACCCCCCACTCCTCTGCCCTGTGTCAGCCCCCCCTCCTCTGTCCTGTGTCACCCCCCCTCCTCTGCTCTGTGTCACCCTCCCTCCTCTGCTCTGTGTCACCCCCCTCTGCCCTGTGTCACCCCCCTCTGCCCTGTGTCTCACCCCCTCCCTGCCCTGTGTCTCACCCCCCCTCCTCTGCCCTGTGTCACCCCCCTCCTCTGCCCTGTGTCACCCCCCCTCCTCTGCCCTGTGTCACCCCCCTCCTCTGCCCTGTGTCACCCCCCTCCTCTGCCCTGTGTCACCCCCCCTCTGCCCTGTGTCACCCCCCCTCTGCCCTGTGTCATACCCCCCTCCTCTGCCCTGTGTCATCCCCCCTCCTCTGCCCTGTGTCATCCCCCCTCCTCTGCCCTGTGTCACCCCCTTCTCTGCCCTGTGTCACCCCCTTCTCTGCCCTGTGTCACCCCCCTCCTCTGCACTGTGTCACCCCCCCTCCTCTGCCCTGTGTCATCCCCCTCCTCTGCCCTGTGTCATCCCCCTCCTCTGCCCTGTGTCACCCCCCTCCTCTGCCCTGTGTCACCCCCCTCCTCTGCCCTGTGTCACCCCCCTCCTCTGCCCTGTGTCACCCCCCTCCTCTGCCCTGTGTCACTCTCCCCCTCCTTTGCTCTGTGTCACCCCCTCTACCCTGTGTCACCCCCCCTCTACCCTGTGTCACCCCCCCTCCTCTGCCCTGTGTCACCCCCCTTCTCTGCTCTGTGTCATCCCCCCTCCTCTGCTCTGTGTCACCCCCCTCTGCCCTGTGTCACCCCCCCTCTGCCCTGTTTCATACCCCCCTCCTCTGCCCTGTGTCATACCCCCCTCCTCTGCCCGGTGTTATCCCCCCTCCTCTGCCCTGTGTTATACCCCCCTCCTCTGCCCTGTGTCATCCCCCCTTCTCTGCCCTGTGTTACCCCCCTCCTCTGCCCTGTGTCACCCCCTCCTCTGCCCCGTGTCACCCCCCTCCTCTGCCCCGTGTCATCCCCCCCTCCTCTTCCCCGGTGTCACCCCCCCTCCTCTGCCCTGTGTCACCCCCACTCCTCTGCCCTGTGTCATCCCCCCCTCCTCTGCCCTGTGTCATCCCCCCTCCTCTGCCCTGTGTCATCCCCCCCTCCTCTGCCCTGTGTCATCCCCCCTCCTCTGCCCTGTGTCATCCCCCCTCCTCTGCCCTGTGTCATCCCCCCTCCTCTGCCCTGTGTCATCCCCCCTCCTCTGCCCTGTGTCACCCCCACTCCTCTGCCCTGTGTCACCCCCACTCCTCTGCTCTGTGTCACCTCTTTCTCTGCCCTGTGTCACCCCCCTCCTCTGCCCTGTGTCACCCCCCTCCTCTGCCCTGTGTCACCCCCCTCCTCTGCCCTGTGTCAACCCCCTCCTCTGCCCTGTGTCAACCCCCCCTCCTCTGTCCTGTGTCATCCCCCCCTTCTCTGCCCTATGTCACCCCCCCTTCTCTGCCCTATGCCATCCCCCCCTCCTCTGCCCTGTGTCACCCCCCCTCCTCTGCCCTGTGTCAACCCCCCCTCCTCTGCCCTGTGTCACCCCCCCTCCTCTGCCCTGTGTCACCCCCCCTCCTCTGCCCTGTGTCACCCCCCTCCTCTGCCCTGTGTCACCCCCCTCCTCTGCCCTGTGTCACCCCCCTCCTCTGCCCTGTGTCTCCCCCCCTTCTCTGCCCTGTGTCTCCCCCCCTCCTCTTCCCTGTGTCACCCCCCCTCCTCTGCCCTGTGTCACCCCCCTCCTCTGCCATGTGTCACCCCCCCCTCCTCTGCCCTGTGTCACCCCCCCTCCTCTGCTGTGTGTCACCCCCCTCCTCCAACCCCTCTCTCTCCCCCTCACCTCCTCCTTTCTCCCACGTACCACTCTTTTCCTAATCCTCGCTCTCTTTCTCTCTCTGACCCCCCTCACCTCCTCATCTCTCTCTCACCCTTCTCACCTCCCTCCCTCCACCTCTTTCCATCCTCAGGGGGTGGGGGCCCCATGAGGATGGCTGTATGGGGCCCCAATAATTGCTAACAGCAGCCCTGTGAGTGTACCAGTTTGGATGTGTCCTGAATCCTGTGTCTTGCTGACAAACTTCTCCCCAAGGCTCTCTACACAATGAAAGGAAGGAAAACAACACTACAGTAGAGGAGCTTCACCCCCAAACTCCAGCTCCCACACTTCCTGGCTCAAAGCGGCTCTCGGTAAGGCAGTCTAATGGGGGTCTTTTGTGGGGAAGGGGACACTGATGGGTGGGTTCCCTAATCTAATCAAGGGGGGACCGATACAAGGGAAAGGGATTCCTGGTGGACTACAAGGCCCAGCATTTTACTATAGGAGGCATTGGTGGGACTAAAATGCTGGGCCTTATAGTCCACCAATGCCTCCTATAGTAAAATGCTAGGCCTTGTAGTCCACCAATGCCTCCTATAGTAAAATGCTGGGCCTTGTAGTCCACCAATGCCCCTATAGTAAAATGCTGGGCCTTGTAGTCCACCAATGCCCCTATAGTAAAATGCTGGACCTTGTAGTCCATCAATGCCTCTATAGTAAAATGCACCAATGCTGTAGTGTCAGTGTGTAGAGGTCAGTGTGTAGTGTATTGTGTAGCGGTCAGTGTGTAGTGGTCTGTGGGTAGTATATTGTGTAGCGGTCAGTGTGTATCGGTCTGGGGGGGGGCGCCACAGGATTAGCTCGCACAGGGCGCCTGAACACCTAAGGCCGGCCCTGGTAACATGAGATTAGCAAAAGCAGCCCCAAGGGTTGTGCCAATGGAATTGAACTTCCCCTGCTGTTGTATGTATTGAAGTCACCGCGTTTGAGAACGAGGAGATTTGGTCTTGACAGTGTGTACGCAAAGACAGCTTGTCAAGTTTCTCAACAAGCCTAACAAGGAACTCGTCGAGGAAAACGATGTGTCTTTCCCGACGAGTTCCTCGGTTGTGTGTACAAGGCCTGAGACCTTGTAACACTAACTAGTCACATGACACCGGGGAGGGAAAATGGCTAATTGGGCCCAATTTACACTGTTAAAGTGTAATTTCTTCAGTTTTGTCACATGAAAAGATATAATAAAATATTTACAAAAATGTGTATCTTTTGTGAGATATTGTAAATAAATATATATATGAAGCAGGCTATTCAAGCAAAATGTCATATATATATATATATATATATATATATATATATATATATATATATATATGAAAAAGGGAAAAAATTGCGCACACCCTATAAAGAAAAAAGAGGAGTTTAAGCTGCGACTCAAAAATGTTATACAACATAAATAATACAAGACAGAGAATGGAGTCGCGCGACTCCATTCTCTGTCTTATATATATATATATATATATATATATATATATATATATATATATATTTATATATAACATTTTGCTTGACTAGCCTGCTTCACATTATTATGCCACCTTGCACATGTGCATTTTTAGAGCCATCAGATGTGGCAGAACCTGGTCCCTATAATAGATTGGTGCTTTAAGAGCCCTGTTGTATTTGGACACCCCTCTCTGGGTACTTTATATGGTGTGCCATCAGCACAACAGAAGGCTCATATGCTCACTGCCATCTATCTATGTGAATATTCGTCCAAAAAATCCATTGAGCCTGACTGGTATCATTTTAGGGAGGAAAAAAAATGGCCGATGAATTGATTGGATTTTGTGGATAAACTCTTTTTGTGAATTAATAAATCAGACCAATGTGGGAGAATGCAAATCTCATACTAGGTGGAATAATTTACTCATCTCCAGACATAAATTACTAATACAATAACAAACCAACTAATACAATAACCATCTTTTGATTACCAGAAATCTTAGCTGCAATTCATCTTCCTGGAACAACACCCAGATCACCATAATGCTCAAATTTTATTTGTAAATATATTGATGGAATCCTAATATAACAACATCTATTGGATTTTGATCTATACAATTCTATTATCCTATTATAATCCAGCAGGATATTATTATCATTACAACCAACTATTTTAAAGAAAATAATAATAATAATAAGTTGAGCTTGAGGGGTAATTTAAAGCACATATACATACAGCGTATTTGTTTTAGATGCTTACTTTAAGATTTCATTTTTATACCTGAGCTCCTCTTTTTATCATATGCCTGTCTATGGCTGGCAGAAAGATGCCCATACAGAAAACTAAAAATCACACTAACATAATCTATGCATTATTGTACACAAAGCTATCAAATTAAAAAAAAAATGTAAACTACTTATTGTTGCCTCCTAGACCTAAATGAGCATTTAATCATAACAATGTGGCGCTATCTCACCACAAGAGAGACTTTTTCTTTCCCTGGAGTTTAGCTTTATAAATACCTTGTCACCAACTTCAAGAAGAACTGAAAAGAATTGCAGGAAAAGACACAGAAAAGGTAAGTATTTTAATTGTTTATTAGTAGTGTTTTTCTTTCCACTAACTATTTTTATTCACTTATAATATGCTTTGTACTTACTAGAAAATATGTCTACTCCAGGAGAGTCAATTTCCCAGCACAGCCCCTAATCTCTTAGCATCTTAACTTCTGGGAGTGTTTAATAACTCTACATGCTGGCCCAGCTCCCCTGCCCCTCCCTTAACCACCCTGCATAACCTTTTTTATGTGATGGGGAAGGAAAGGGGGAACTTGAGTGACAGCTAAAATCTTGAGGGATTTTTTTTTTTCTTAATGAATAGTCGGACAACAGGGTTCACTTAAGGTATAACTGTCATTAAGGGAATTAAGTAGGCTGCTATTGCTGACCTCTCCTGTTTCTGTTATGTGATGCTTTGGCTACAATGCTTTCTGAGGCATTGAACGATAACAAGCATTGAGATTAGAAGTTCTGACACTTTTATGATCCTCATTCACAATATCTTTTTCCAGGTCTGGGATTCTATGAATCAAAAAAATCAGATGTTTAATATACCATATATACTCAAGTATAAGCCGAGGTTTTCAGCAAATTTTTGGTGTGCTGAAACCCCCCCCCCCCCCCGCTTATACTTGAGTCACCTTTTTGTGTCTGATCTCCTGGACTTTGGAGACCAGGTACCGGCCATCCAGGGGACCTACGGCCGGGGAGCACCGATTTTTCAAAGCCAGGCACACCTTCCATAGACTCCCATGTTAAATGGTAATTTCTTTGGTGAATTTGGGGACCCTGTACCAGCCGTTCGTATGTCCCCTGGACCCAGAACTTTGCCCAATTTCTCCTCTACAAGTGTGCAAAGTTTGTTGTCGGGGGGGACCTACGGCTGGGAGCAATGATTTTTCAAAGCGTGGCACCCCTTCCATAGACTCCCATGTTAAATGGTCATTTACAGTAAAACCTTGGTTTGAAAGTAACTTAGTTTGAGAGCGTTTTGCAAGACTGTTTTAATAAATTTTGCCGTGATATACAAGCGATGTCTTGATATAAGAGTAGCGTCATGTCACAAAAAAAGAAGAGAGGAGCCTCTAAGTGTAGCAATATGGTTACATTTAATGAAGGTACAACATTTAGCAACATATTGCTACACTTAGGCGGCGTACAGACGATCGGACATATCCGATGAAAACGGTCCGCGGACCATTTCCATCGGATATGTCCGATCGGGAGTTTGATCCGCTGGCATGTACACACCATCGGATCAAATTCCCCGACGCCGGACGGCGCGGTGACGCGGCGGTGACGTTGACGCCGCCGCGTCACCGCCACATCACCGCACCAGGAAGTAAAACACTTCCGCGCATGCGCCGAATCCATTCGGCAGCGGCGCGGCGGCGGTGGGGGCCGACATGTCTGCTGGTAAGTGTACTAACCAGCAGACATGTCGGGCGGACAGATTCCACCGGATAGATTTCAAAGCTTGCTTTAAAATCTGTCGGGTGGAGAAATCTGTCCGCTAGCCCATACACACGAGCGGAGATGTCTGCTGAAACGGTCCATCGGACCGTTTTCAGCGGACATATCCCCTCGTGTGTACGCCGCCTTAGAGGTGCCTCTCTTCTCTTTTATACCCTGTAAAAAAAAATGCTTTGATATACAAGTCATTTGGATTACAAGCATGTTTCTGGAGCGAATTATGCCCAGGTTTTACTATACTTGTAATCCAACTTTTACATATTGATTTTTCCCAGCTGTTATACTTTAAAATGTACATTCTATTATTGTGCTTAAGCAAACTGTAGACATATTGTAAATAATATCATTAGTGAGCGTTTGAGCAGGTGCCTCTATGCATAATATTTGCAGTGCTATTTTCTTAGGGCCAGTCATGTCTCATAGAGATCTGCAAATATTCACGCTGTCCTGCCTTCTCTTCCCCTCTTTTTGTTGTTTGAAATTATTGTAGCCGTATTAGTGCAATTGTGACAGAGAAAATTGAGTACTGTCCGTGATACTTTTTTTATTTGCACTAATATATAATTTTTCATGGACGAGCTTTCGGCTGTGTCCCCTTCTTCAAGGTCCAAGCAATACTGCTTGAACCTTGAAGAAGGGGACACACCCCGAAAGCTTGTCCATGAAAAATTATAAGTTAGTGCAATTAAAAAAAGTATCACGGACAGTACTCAATTTTCTCAGTTTTTTTGAAAAAAATATATAAAATGATGCAAAGGGTAGGACTTTGTGAGCCTAGACTTACTATACAAGTTTTCTTTATTCACCTGCTTGGGAAAGGTGTTTAGTAACCTTGCCAGGAATGATAGTTTTAGCTCATTTTATATTCTCCATCTAATAATCACCATTTATTTTAATTAAAACCACTTTTCATAAATACGAACATCTTGATCTAAGAAAATTGTGATTGTTGGGCAATTACTACAGTAAAAAAAGATATTTGACGCTATTCGGTTGGGATAATTAATAACTGGAAGAGTGCAAAAACAGATAAAAAATAAAAATAAAATACATACCTAAAATTATTAATGTGATCAATAATCAAATTATATTCTTTAAGCCTTACTTTAATTAAATGTAATGCAATGGAGTTAATTTACTAAAACCGGAGAGTGCAAAATCTGATGTAGCTGTGCATAATTGCCAATCAGCTTCTAAATTCAGCGTGTTCAATTAGGTTGTTGACAATCAAAATATTGGAAGCTGATTGGTTTTTATTTAGAGATGCACCAGATTTTGCATTCTCCAGTTTTACTAAATCAACTCCAATGTGTTTGGGAAAGTGGAGCATTTTAAGGCTTGTTAACTGAGCAGCTTGCACTTTGTGTTCCATGAGATTGTCCATATTCCATCATCTGTAGACAGAAGACTGGACTCCTGAATTACACAGACAGCACATTCCAGAATCTCTGGTACATTTGGGTCATGAATATGGAAGAAGACATATCTTACAGGATGTTGTCTTTGCCTTTCATCCACCCCAATTCTCCTCCTCTTTTGTGTGGAAAGTACTTTCTCTTCATTCTTAGCCCTCCTTTCTGCTCCTCCTCTTCCTAATCTGTGACTGATTCTTTGGAAACAAGGTCTTTGCTTTTGTGCATCCCTAATTTGTGTTATTCAACCTGCTGGTAACACCTTCCTGCAATTGATGGAGTGAATGGACAGCCAAGACAAAGTGAAAGAGACGTTGACCTAGAGTCAGGTTGATTTAGTCAAGGTCTTCTCGGGATAAAACTGATTCAAATATAAATATTTAACTGTCCCCTGCAAAAGGCTGTAAAGTATTTGCTTTTTGAAATGTTTTAGCACAATCGGACATCTTCTAATGTCTTCTGGTGCATCTTCACCCCCATATGGGAGGGATCAAGTTTCACAATCTTTCCGGTTTGGGATATGGGAGGGGAGGACATGGCTTCACCAAATACAGAGTGTCAGACAGTATTTAACCTGTCCGATCACTTTTCCTCCCAAGACTGGTCATGCAGGAATGCCTTAGGCAGTCCCACAGACACAAGATTGCTGCCCATAGGGACAAAAAGTTGAAGTGTCTGCCAGAATTAATGCTTCAGCTTTTCTCACCTCTTGGACTTAGCTCGGAAGTTAGGATGAATGAAGGAAACTCAAGCATGAGTTCACATTTTAGGATTTAGGATTAGAATACATACCCAACCATTTTTTATTTTTTTTTATTATCCATGTCAAAGCTATTATGAGATTAGGTTATAATATTAGAAGAAACAGCCAAACTAATACATTTGAAAAGGATTGTCATCTCAGTATATGGTTATCCAACATTCAATGATTACATAAGCTGGTGAAAGGTGCCACATCTCAAATTGCACAAATTAATACACAGATGTTCCAAAGAGTAATATGGATTTTTAGGGCACCACAGGAGACAACTCAGTCAACATAAAAATACATTTTACATAAATGTATTTCACTTATATATACAATCAATAGATGTGTATATAAAGCCATAAACATAAATGTCTTATACAAGAACGTTTTACTCTATACTAGGGGTCTCCAAGCTTTATAAACTAAAGCCCCATACACACGATCAGTTTTCCTGCAGGTTTTTCTCTTCAGGTTTACCAAAACCATATAATATGAGGTCAAACCTTAACAGTTTCAATGTTTATGCAATCAGGCAGGCCCTTGCACTACATTGTTTTGGTAAACCTGAAGAGAAAAATCTGCAGGAAAACTGATAGTGTGTATGGGGCTTAAGGGCCAGATTACTGTCCCTCAGACTTTTGGGGGATCGGACTGTAGCCATTGGGAATAGAAAATGCCTCAGGCTTGGTTGTCAGTGGGAGAAAATTACATAGCACCAGTAGGAGGAGTAATAGTGCCCCATCATTGGTATTGGTGGGGGTAATGTTGCCAATTGTTGGTATCAGTAGGAGGCATCATACCCCATCATTGGTTTTAGTGGGATAATTGGTGCCACATTTCTGGTGTCAGTGGAAAGAATAGTACCCCATTGCTGGTGTAGGAATAGTTTTCCATCATAGGTGTCAGTGGGAGGAAAAGCGTGTTATATCAGTGTGAGAAATAGTCCCCATAGGCCACATAAAGGCAGGCAAAAGGCCACATCTGGCCTTTTTTGCAAACATAATTGCAAACATATCATGTTCATTATAATTGCTTATACTGTCTATGTTTGTTGTAGATTTCTCCATTTCTCCACACCTTACTCCTGAGGAAGCAACCATTAGTTCACCACCTTGTGGACTCTGAACTGAAGAACTTATGTTTAATATGTTACACAGTGACATACTGGTGTGGTAGTATGGAGTAAAAAGTTATTTTTAGGAATTTTGGTTTTATATACATGTATATTGATTTTATATAGAGGTGGAGTAAATGTATGTAAAATTTATTATTCTGTTGTCACCGGCAGTGACTAAAAAAAAAACATGTTACTGTTTAGAACATCTATCTATTTTCACATTATACTTATATATGTATAAAAACTTCCATCCTCTGACTACTCGCTGTAATTTGTGTGCCTGGCAACATTCAATAGAAGGAAAAGGTACTTTACTAACATCTGTAATTGATGTATTGCTGAAAAAAACTCAAACTACTCAGTCACAATTGATTCAAGGAATACAATCTTATCAAAAAAATCTTCATGTGCAATTTGTCCCTTACCAGAGAACCTTGGTAACCAACATATTGACAGCTGCTAAACAAATGATGCATGGAAATTCACCAATCAGAGCTTTACAGAGGTCAAAAACAGACTAAATGGTATAATGGCAATAAAATAGTAAGTGTACTTCTTAATAAAACCAGGAGCACATTTTTTTAAATCTGGCAGTCTTGCATAAAATTCCGATGATCACTGAATCCCACTGTCATCCAGTTAGACATATTAAAGAGGGAACCTACTGGACCTCCATCATGGTTCCAGAACACACTCCCCTCCATTTCATAACTTTCCTAATCCCTTCTTCTTTTTTTCCCTTGCACCCCCACACAAAGCTAGACCCCATTTTCCCACTTATTTTTTCCCCTTTTCTCTTTTCTTACACTTTTAATCTTTCCTTTATTCCCCAATCACTACAATACTAATAAACCCCTCCCTCTTCTTGTCATACGGAGTCATACCACACATGTCTAATAATATATTTTCATATTCAGTACCCTATATTTCTAGGTGTGTCACAAATCAAGGGACACAATCAGGGATACCGATAAAGTAGTAGAGTCAGCTCCTGTACGGGGCCCGGGACCCTGCTATAAGGCAGGGGGCCTAGTGGCATAGGGAGTTTTTTACTTCAGGGCATCACAGAGTATTCCTTTTGTTTAGCAGGGGGTCGGGGGAACAGGAATGGGACTATTTAATGTTTTTCGGGCACAGGCAAATGCTCGGGCAAGTGATCCTTGTAGCAATGGTTCTGACAACTAAATAAAAGTTGCATAATTTTTTCTCTTTTAAACCGCCTGGGGAGGCAAGAACTTTAATTTAATTGCTGGGAACTCCAGCACATAGATGAAACTATTTAATGCTTTTTGGTGCAAGGGATTTTTTTAAATAATTTCCTTAGACCACAAGATTACTCAGTGGTACCCCAAAGTAATGCCATCTCTACCCCCAGTACTCTACTGCATTGGCAGAAAATACCTAATTGGCTAAACAACCTAATGGTCATTGACACATGCTGTGCACTCTGATGGGTTTGATCAGTGGCAGCCCATCAATAGGGGGCGCTTGATGTAAAGGGGGACTCTGATTAGGACACCTGATATAAGGGGACTCTGATGGGGACGCCTGATGTAAAGGGGAACTCTTATGGGGATGACTGATGTAAAGGGGGACTCTGATGGGGACGGCTGATGTAAAGGGGGACTCTGGTTGGCACTCCTGATGTAAAGGGGGGCTCTGATAGGGCCACCTAATGTAAATGGGACTCTAATGGGGACACCTCATGTAAAGGGGGACTCTGATGGGGACACCTGATGTAAAGGGGGCACCTGATTTAAATGGGGAGTCTAATGGGGACACCTTATGTAAAGGGGGACTCTGATGGGGACACCTGATGTAAAGGGGGCACCTAATTTAAATGAGGGCTCTGATGGGGACATCTAATGTAAAGGGTGCTCTGATGGGGACACCTGATGTAAAGGTGGCACCTGATTTAGAAGAGGACACTGATGGGGACACCTGATGTAAAGGCGGACTCTGATGGGGACACCTGATGTATATGGGAACTCTGATGGGGACAACTGATGTATAAGGAAAAACCTGACATATAGAGGGACTCTAATGGTGACACCTGACGTAAAGAGGGATGTATAGGGGGACTCTGATGGGGAAACCTGATGTATAGGGGGCTCTGATAGGGACACCTGATGTATAGGGGGACACTGATGGGGACACCTGATGTATAGGGGGACACTGTTGGGGACACCTGATGTATAGTGGGACACTGATTAGGACATGTGATGTAAAGGGGGATGCTGATGGCGATACCTGTTGTAAAGGAGGACTCTGATTGGGACTCCGGATGTAAAGGGGGGCACCTGATGTAAAGGGAGACTCTGATGAGGACACCTTATGTTAAGTTCTTTTAAGAGGCTGCAATTGATTGGCACAGTGAGGTTGCAAATGATTGGCACAGTGAGGCTGCATTTGATGGGCACAGTGAGGCTGAAATTGATAGGCACAGTGAGGGTGAAATTGGTGGGCACAATGAAGCTGCATTTGATGGGCATTGTGAGGCTGCATTTTATGGGCAGTGTGAAGTTGCAATTGATGGACACAGTGATGCTTCATTTTGATGGATACAGTGAGGCTGCAAATGATGTGCACAGTGAGGCTGCATTTGATGGGCACAGTGATGCTGAAATTGATGAAATTGATAGGCACAGTGAGGCTGAAATTGGTGGGCACACTGAAGCTGCATTTGATGGCCATTGTGAGGCTGCATTTGATGGGCAGTGTGAGGTTGCAATTGACGGACACAGTGATGCTTCATTTTGATGGATACAGTGAGGCTTCAAATGATGTGTAAAGTGAGGCTGCATTTGATGGGCACAGTGATGCTGAAATTGATGAAATTGATAGGCACAGTGAGGCTGAAATTGGTGGGCACACTGAAGCTGCATTTGATGGCCATTGTGAGGCTGCATTTGATGGGCAGTGTGAGGTTGCAATTGACGGACACAGTGATGCTTCATTTTGATGGATACAGTGAGGCTGCAAATGATGGGCACAGTGAGGCTGCATATGATTGGCACAGTTTAATCTAGCAGTAATGATACATAATCACCTGAGAAATGGCTATTTACAGTCCTGCATTACTAACAGTTTAACTTTTCTGTTTGTTTGTGCTCCCCAAAAATTTTGATCACCAACCGTCACTGAGTTTGATTCGCTTTACAGAAAATATTTGACCTTACTTGTAGTACTTGGGTTATATATTTTCAGCAGTAGGGTAGATGTCTTGGTTAACATTCAGCTTTTAACAGGGAATGGGCTATGTTATTTACACCTGTGCAGATCTCTAAGCAACACACTATTTGATAACAGCTAGCAGTACAACCATTTTGGCGTCACAAACCATAATCAGACTCTTATAAGAATAAGTGACAGACAGAATTTTATTAATTTTATATAACACCAATAAATTCCTCTGCAAGCACATAGATTATTCACAACAGTTCCTGCCTGTAAAGGAGATTTGCGTGTCCCTAGCAGCAAAGTTTTACATTTATATCTGTTTCCTACCTCTAATTTAAGTGCAGTACATCGGATTTTCGCAAGGGAGACCCATCAATGTACACATTCTTGCTGTTGTAGTGGTGATGACCACTAGGGTCACATAACCATACATGCTGCAATTTTCTTGAATCGGAACTCCAGGAATTACACAAAAACACCCTTGCAGTGCCCCCCCCCCCCCAATACACTGCAAGGATAAAGATATATTACCAGGCACATATTCCTTGGAATGGCATTAAAGTAAATGGGTGCTGCAGTGACCACAGGGAATGGCACAGGATATGAGAAAAAGCTCAAAAAGCACCCAAACATTTTATTAAACAAACATATCACAGCATAAAACAGCAAAGTTTTGGAGCCACGCAGGACCCCTACACTTCAAAGCTTAAATAATTGTTAAAGCGGAGTTCCACCCAAAAGTGGAACTTCCACTCATCTGATTCCTCCCGGTGCCACAATTGGCACCTTTCGGGGGGAGGGGGAACAGGATATCTGTCTTTGACAGGTATCCTTTCCCACTTCCGGGAGTCTGGGCCATGGCCCGTGACATCACCGCGGGGCTACCTCCTGCTCCCCTGGCCGCCAGGCCAGTAGGAGAGAGGGGCGGGCCTTGCGTATGCGCAGTAGGGTTCCCGGCGTAAAGCCGAAAGGCTACACTACCAGGTTCCCTTACCTGCAATGGTGGCGGCAGCACCTGACAGCTGATGGAAACATCAGCTGCAGGTGCCCGCATCGCTGGACTCCAGAACAGGTAAGTTTACTATTATTAAAAGCCAGCAGCTGCAATATGCATGGCTGCTGGCTTTTAATTTTGTTATTTTGGGTGGAACACCACTTTAAGGTTAGGGGTAGAGGAATAAGCTGTAATACTTACCTTCTGCCATGCTGTGTGACCAGTCCTCTAAAGCCTGAGCACTTGAAGCCTGCCAAAGTAAGCCTGCCAAAGTAAGAGATAATTCCTCTGTCCATAGACTTAACAAGCATTTGTCCCTTGCAGTGCTTGTGTGGGGACCCACTGCAATGGTGTTATTTCCAGAGTTCAGCTTTAAATAGGAACTATAGTCTATTTATTACTTTTGATTAAAAAGTGAACAAGATCAGCTTGGCTGTGATTTGGTCTCTATTAATTCTTGTGAATTTTTTTTTTTTTTCAAATAATAGTTTTTATTTATATAAAGCAGTTCACAGATCGTAATAATACACAGACGCCAAAAGGTCAAAATGGACATTTGCCAAAAGATAACAACTTGTGTTACACACGCAGTGGGTATAGGAGGGTGTGGGCCATTGGGCAAAACAGTGCAAAAATAAGAACCCACTCCTCCAGTGGCAATATCAGCAAACAGAACACAGTAGGCAGTATCTTACAGTTAGTGTCACCAACATTTCTCCATAAGTAGTCTTCCAAATTAGAAAGGAAGGGAAGAAGGGAGAAAAAGAAAAAAGAAGAGGGGAGAAAACAGAGAAGAGTTTTAGGTTACCGCGTCTGCTCATAAACCCGCTCCCGGGAAGTCCTCCTGCCGACGCTATGCCCTCCAGACCTTATCTCGTATTCTGGCCGTTATTCTCTCCATTAACTCTACATCTTTGATCCTGGCATACAGGGCCTCCTGGGGTGGGGGTTGTATTTCTTCCAGTTGAGGGCTATCGCGCATCTAGCTGCCGTTAGAATATGTCGTTTTTTGTATGGTTTGGCAATTTTAGGCTGAGAGAGGCCCAGAAAAAACAGTTTAGGTGTCAAAGGGATTGGTACCTCGAGGAGGCGGGTTAGTAATTGCTGCATAGATTGCCAGAACGGTACTATGAGGGGACAGGACCAGTAAATGTGGTAGAGAGCCTCTGTCTTGTTGGCAGCGCCAGTAGCGATCAAAGGTGGAGGGGTAGATTTTGTGGAGTATGTCTGGGGTCTGGTACCAGAAAAAATAATTTTATATGTGTTTTCTCTATATAGAGTACACAGGGCACTTTTAGCAGCCTGTCTCCAGCGGCCTTGTGAATTTTTAATGTCTGTCTCAATGGAAGCACACAGGGTGCGCCCAAAGCAGACCTTCACCCTTAAACATACACTTTTCCTTCCTGGTTGCTTCCTCCTCCCTCTTTCACAATTGGAGATTGTCCCCTTGCTTCTCCAAATTTTATTTTTTTTACCTTTTCAGGGCCTAGCACATCCTCCATTCTTACACCCCTAGTGATGTACACCGCTTGCTGCCCAGAAGCCAGTGTGTTGCTGAGAATTACCTGAGTGCTGCAAATTTCACACGTGATCCCGTGCCCTGCCAGGTTTTGGAACTATAATTATAGAGGACTGGATATCCTCAAGGAATTCAGATGAGCAATGTGGATAGTAAGAAAAAAATAGAATTACTTTATTGAAGTTTAAACATTAGTTAAACCACAAACACGTTCACCATTTCATAATAAAATTTGACAACGTTGTCAACACAGACTGGTAGCTGCAATGAACATGCCTCCATCCCCACACACACACAAATCTCAATCCCCATAGGGGGAATATGGCAGGTCTGTAGAAAGGTGATAAGCGGTCCCTGGTCCACAAATGTGATATATCCTAAAATGTCAGCGTAATTAAAACAGACCCAGGGGTCCAAGGTCAAACACAGGAACAGCTAAATGAGGTGTGTGAAGTAAAGAGGATCTTGTTCTGTTCGAAGGCTGATAAATGGTGCTGGGTTAAATCCTCGGTCAGATATCAGTAAAGTTCCACACTAGAAGCAGTATGCTCAGTGTACGGTAAACAACAGCCTAGCTAGTACAGAGCAAAGCAGACAGGCAGTGGACTACCGTGGGTACAAGTAGTGTGCAGCAAGGAGGTCAAAGTGGTGCCGGATGGAAACAGGTACAGGTAAATATCGGATATTACCGACTCAGTTGGTCTCACCAGTCCTCAACAGCACCAGGGGATCCACCGGTCAGCTCCAGGATCAGCCCCCACAGCACATCGATCACCGCGTCCACACTCCTCCTATCATTTCAGCTAGGATCCTAGCTTAGTAGCTGGGGCAGAAAGGCAGGTCGGTAGGCTCCAAGCATTACAGTAACTGTCGTGATGACGTCACGTTGACGCCAACCTCAACAGACTTTCATCACTAAGTGAAAATGTAAACATTGAGTGCAGCATAGGAAATAATGTCTTGTTTATGTAAATAGGAGAGAGACAAAAACAAAGTAACCAAAAAAGAGTCAGAGAAAATTCACTTTGCTACAACTGGCTGGTTATATGTATCAAAGTCAAAGGATTGAAGCAGAGCTACCGTATTTATCGGCGTACTTTAAAGCGGGATTCCACCCTCAATTTTTTTTAAAGTCAACAGCTACTAACAGTGTAGCTGCTGACTTTTAATAAGCTCACTTACCTGTCCTACTTGCCCGCGCTGATGGCTCCCCCGATGCCGGTCCCACGATCGATGCAGGTCCCGCGCCGCCATTCACACTAGGGGAGCGCCTTTGGGAGTCTCGCGCCGGCTTGTGAATGGGCGGCTGCTCCCTGAGAACACACACAGTTCCCAGAAAGCAGCGTGCCCCATTCACTAGGAGAAGAAGAAGAAAACAGACCGCGGCTGCGGAAGAGGCAGATTACGGACTTCAGCATAGCAACAGATATTTCGGGTGAGTATAATTTTTTTTTTTTCACATTTTTTTTTTTAATTTTTTTTTTAGGATTTTTGGCCAAATGTTTTTTTCCTGGGTGGAACTCCACTTTAAGTGGGAAGTTTCAGGGAAAAAACGTTCCACAGCCCCCTGCTTATAACACGCAGGTGCAGTTTACCCTCTATTTTCAGGGTAAAACAGTGAGTGTTATACGCCAATAAATACAGTAATCTTATCAGAGTCCTGACTGATGATTATTTCAAAAGTGTAAACAGTGGATCACCTGTTATTGTTATAAAAATGCAGATATATTGCACTCTGTGTTTAACCCTTTCGGATGTAAAGCAACAGATCCCAATTTTTTGCTTTTGAATTAAAATCCTGTCAAAGTCCCCCCTTCTGGTAGGTAGGGTCAAACTGTAGATACCTTTAACTTTTAAACCCCTTGGGTCCCCTCCAGGCCTGGACTGGGACAAAAATTATCCAGGGCAGGGCATTTTATACTGGGCAGCCCAATCCCTGAGGGAAGTAGGGCTGAGATGTTGGGGGGGCATTCGCGGGGTGGTTGGTGAGCAGATATTCATTCTTAGAGACATCCCAATACAGCAAAGAGACATCCCCAGACCAGCAAAGAGACGGCTCCCAGACAAGTACACAGACAGCCCCACGCCAGTAGTAATAGACAGCCCCACGCCAGTACAAATAGACAGCCCCACGCCAGTACAAATAGACAGCCCCACACCAGTACAAATAGACAGCCCCACGCCAGTACAAATAGACAGCCCTACGCCAGTACAAATAGACATCCCCACGCCAGTACAAATAGACAGCCCCACACCAGTACAAATAGACAGCCCCATGCCAGTACAAATAGACAGCCCCATCATGCCAGTACAAATAGACAGCCCCATCATGAGAGTACAAATAGACAGCCCCATCATGCCAGTAATATTAGACAGCCCCATCATGCCAGTACCATTAGACAGCCTTATCATGCCAGTAATATTAGACAGCCTTATCATGCCAGTAATATTAGACAGCCTTATTATGCCAGTAATATTAGACAGCCTTATCATGCCAGTAATAATAAACAGCCCCATCATGCCAGTAATATTAGACAGCCCCATAATGCCAGTAATATTAGACAGCCTTATAATGCCAGTAATATTAGACAGCCCCATCATGCCAGTAATATTAGACAGCCCCATCATGCCAGTAATAATAACCTTGCTCCCTGTGCAGCAATCAGTGTCTCGACCGGTGCTAGGAGAGAGGAGGCTGCCAGTAATAGGAGAGAGGAGGCCCCGGTAATAGGAGAGAGGAGGCCGCCGATAATAGAAGAGAGGAGGCCACCGGTAATAGGAGAGAGGCAGCCGTCGTCTTCTCCATCAGTGCAGGCGCAGCTATACCTCCAGCGAATCCAGCCCACGAGGCACTTGCTGCAGGCCACAGGACAGGAGCCTTCTCTCCCGCCTCCTTCTGGTGCTGGCCGTGCTTAAGAAATGCCGTACAGCGGAAGGTGAGCGGTGTCCGCGGTCTGTGTTAACCCTGTCCAGAACGCAGATTACCTCCTGCCGTGCGGCCCAGTCATCAAGAAGCCTCTTAAAAAAAAAGAGCAGCCCAGGAGCCGCGGCCCACCAAGCAAACGCCCGGTGTGCCCTATGGTCAGTCCGGACCTGGTCCCCTCCATGATGTTGAATAAAATTTAGGGCAAGTGGGCATTCATCATCCTTTTTCCTCTTAATAATTTGAATATGCTCACTAATCAGGATCTTAAGGTGTCTTTTAGTTTTGCCCACATATGCTTTACCACAATGACAGGTAAGCATATAGATGACACGGGTAGATGAGCAGTTGATGAAATGTTGTATCTTGAACTTTTTACTTCCATCTGTTTTTTCCTCATATTTGCAAATCATGCACCCACCACATGGATGCATGCCTCGCAAGGGTGGTAAATCTGTTAGCCATGTACTGCTTGGTGTTCTCAGAATGGGTAGGTTATCCCCTAAGTTCTTGGACCGATGAGCTGTAAGTACGGTAACTGTCTCTCTCCCACAATCCCCCCCAACACCTAGATATTTTAAATCAGTGTTGATTTAAAATTGTGGGGTCCATACTGGTTATTAATTCTAGGGGGGGGGGGGTATTTTTTGGGGATTCTTGTTTGGGGTCCTTTTTGGGCTGCAAAAGGTTCCGACCTTTACATTCAATTGCTCTTTTCTTGGCCCTCCTAATGCAACTATGGGGGTAGCCCCTTCTCTGAATCGGTGATACATATCTGCTGCTTCAGCCTGGAAATCTTTTTTCTACTGAACAGTTTCATTTAATTCAGAAAAATGGTCCCACAAGTATCCCCTGGACTAGGGACTGAGGATGGTGACTGGTGGCCTGCAGCAATGTGTTGGCTGCAGTACCCTTGTGATAGGTCCTCGTGGAGATCCCCCCCCCCAGGCCTCAATAGTTAGGTCCAGAAAGAGTAGCTGTTGTTGGTGAAAGGAATGGGTTAGCTTAATATTTCTACTATTGGAGTTAAGCTCCTCTATAAACATGGATAGTTGTTCCCTGGTACCCCCCAAACCATCAACACATCATCAATGTATCTCAACTACAGATGACTGTGGCTGAGGTACAGGGGAGTCTGAAAGACCATCTGCTCCTCCCAAAGGCCCAGATGTAGGCATGCATAAAAGGGGGGCCAGGGGGGCACCCATAGAGGTGCCTCTAAGCTGCTTGTAGTTGACCTCCCAAAATTAAAGTTATTTATTTATCTTGTGTCTTGGAACTAGTGTTGGTGGACCTGGCAGCTTATCTGTTCACCCGTGCACATAGTTTAACTCCCAGCAAAGCAACCTAACAAAATCACTGGGTGTGATTGCACATTGTGAAGACGTGATTGTGAAACAAAAAAAAAAAAAAAACAGTATACACTTAGTATAGCTTTCCTCCTGTCACATAAGTGTGGGGAAGATTGATAATGTACTCAGAAAACCACTGTGTGTAACCCAGCATGTTTTTTTTTTTTTTGGAGTAGATTACTTCCCTTTATGCAATAGTGGAAACTTCAGTGCCATACAAAGTCCAACAAGGGAGACTTAAGGCAATGCTTCTTGGGAAGAGCATGCAAATAACACTCCCCAAAAGGAAAGAGGACATCAAGAAAACACAATTTTTACATAGAAGACCTAAAAACGAATTTCCTACTCACCTGATTTTTAAAGCACCAAGTCCTGATTTACTATTGAGCATAGCAAGCACATGCCACTGACTATAGTTACCAGAGGCTATAAAACGGATTTCCCTTTATAATCACTGGCCACCACCACATTCAGCTGCTGGACCGAGACGTGCTGTCAGAATCTTAGAAGCTCTTAGGCTCCATACACATCTAGGTGTTTTTACGCCTGAAGCGTAAAGCTACAATACGCCGGAGGGTCGAAATTACATTATTCTCTATGGAGACTGTTCACATCTCCTAACGCAGAACGCCGTACGACGAAAGAACGCTGAACGCCGAATTTCAAACAAGTCCGTGGGCAGCTTCGGCGTTCGGCATAGCCGACAATGACTGTAAAAAAAACGCGGTTAAAAACAATGCGTTTTGTCGCCGCAAATCGCGGTACAAAACGACACAATTTGTCACCGCAATTCGCGGGACAAAACGCCGAAAATCGCCTACGCAAAGGTGTGAATGCATCCTTAATGCAAAGCTGTGATCAGCTTCTCTACACTACAACCTTCCCTGACCCCTGGTTTCCTTTTACCTGCAACTTTCAGGACTTACTTTTTGGCCCCAGTGAATCACCAGGCCACTCTCTGCCTGTGGGGGGTAGAGATAGTTGTGGGCTGTTCCCTTTTGGGTTTGACACAGATACGCATTTCTTAAAAAGCTTATCGATAGCTTTTGAAGCTGAGAGTTTGGTAGCACATCTGTCTCGAAAAGCTTTGTTGTTTTTAATCACAATACAATGGAATGTTAATTCACCAGCTCACCAAAACATATAATAGAAAACTTTCTTGCCAATATATACCCCTGAAGAAGGAAATATCTGTACTCCCAAATGCGTTGGATGCAAGAGCACATGTATAAATGGTGACAATGTTATAGATACATTCCTTGCATTATATGTTAAAGAAATATAATAATGTTAATAAATAAATACTTTTAAATACTCCTTATCAATTTGTGCCTTAAAAGTCCACCGTTTTTTCTAGACCAATAAAAATGGTTGTGTGTACGCGCCATTAGAGGAGGTCTAGGCATCTAGTCATTTAGGCATCCATATGTTTGCTGCTCCATAGACTGTACTGTCTGCTTTCTGGCTACTAATATAAATAGTACTTGGATGCACGCTCCATACGCCTGCTTTGTTTACAATATATTTTATCGGTTTGCCCCGGAATAACATATTGCCTGGATTCTTTCAGATCTGGTTTTCTTTCCTTCTGTGTACCTGCGGTACCCCCCCCCCTCCTATGGTTTACATCTCATGTTCAGTGAATCCTTTTTCTTTTGGAGATTTTCCGACTATATTTGGACCTCTTTACACTATCCCTTGATATATCACTACATCTTTTTGGAATGCTCTGAGGTACACTGGATGGCTGTATCCATTATGATGCTTTAGACAATGAAATATATCTTTACATTGTTAAATTCCTTCTGCTCGTCCTGAGGAAGCCCAATGGCGAAATGAGTAGACGATGTACAGAGGATACTGTCCACATACTATATAATTTATATGGTTTTATGATCTTTATTGTTTTTTGTTAAATTTCTACTTTTGTAAAAAAAAAAAAATATTTTATATATTCCCGTCTTGCCTCCAAAATCCGACCATCAATTGCTACTTCCTTGAGAAATTGCCCCTTTTTTTGTCTTCTACCTCTAAGCTCCCTCCCCTACACAAGTTTTCAGTTGCTTTTATCTTGTGTTTTGGAGAACTTGTCCAAAGTGACTCTGCTGATAACAGAGGAACGGAGCACCAGAGAGAAATGGCACTTAGAACTTTGGAAATAAATACGTAAACACTACAGCTATACGTGCTTTGGTCACATTTCATGAGTGGGGTTCACAACCAATAACACAAGACCAAAAATGTAATATATTGCAGTTTACTATTGATTAGATGTGGTAGCTGCATATTTTTTTTTATTTTTTTAGGCATTTCTTCCCACTACATTCACCTGGTGATCTGGCCAGTAACACACGTATTAGAGTGCATGGATGAAGGAGCACAGGTGGCAAATTTGGATGGCAGCATTGTTAGTCTGGGAGGAGTAGAGTGTTAGATGTACTAGCAGATTTAGATAAACTAACAAATTAAAACCAAACTCTAGCTAACACTTTATAAGAAGTTCCAACAACAGTTTTGTTCCTTAAAGCGGAATTCCACCCAAAATTGGAACTTCTGCTTATTTGTCTCCTCTCCCCCTCCGGTGCCACAATTGGCACCTTTCGGGGGGAGGGGGGACAGGATACCTGACTTTGACAGGTATTCTGTTCCCACTTCCGGGAGTCCGCACCGCGGCCCATGATGTCACTGCGGGGCTCCCTCCTCCCCCCAGTCCCTGGGCCAGTAGGAGAGAGGTGCAGGGCCTTGCGCATGCGCAGTAGGGTTCCCAGCTTGAAGCCATAAGGCTACACTGCCAGGCTCCCTCACCGCAATGGCGACGGCAGCACCCGACAGCTGATGGAAACATCAGCTGTGGTGCCAACATCGCTGGACTCCAGGACAGGTAAGTGTCCTTATATTAGAAGCCAGCAGCTGCAGTATGTGTAGCTGCTGGCTTTTAATTTAATATTTTTTGGGTGGACCTCCTCTTTAGGGCTAGGTTCACACTGATGTGGTGCGAGAATCACAGCGATTCCTGTGCAGGTTCCCGCACCACATCAGAATAGCAGGCAGTTCATGTTACGCTCTGCGACACGCTGCAGGTGTCAATATAAAGCTAATGACACCCCTAAATTGGTTCTACGAACTGTGGAATTGGATGGAATGGGATTGCATGGGTCTGAGCATCCATTCAATCTGATTTCAGTGCAGACAAAAAAAAGGGCCCTGCACCCTTTTTGTGTGAATGCGATGCAATTTTAGCCATACAAACTATGATGTCTGCAATCGTATCAGTGTGAACCCAGCCTTAGGGACATAACTAATAAAAGCAGATCATTGTAAGCAAAGCACCCCTGTCCGTAGTAAATGGTTTGTCTCAGCCCTCTTACTGCTACATCTGCAGGACAGATCAACAGGTGAAAATCCAATAAATAAAATGAATGCAGCCATCAGATCTAATGCCCTGTACATACGACCGGTTTTCCTGACATGCTAAAACCCGACGTTTTTCCCGACGTGATTCCTCTCAACCCTGCCTTGCATACACATGTTCAGTCAAAAAAACGCTCGACCAAAGCGTGGTGACGTCCAACACGTACGACGGCACTATAAAGGGCACGTTCAATTCAGATGGCTCCACCCTTTGGGCTGCTTTTGCTGATCTTTGTGTTAGTAAAAGTTTGGTGAGAGACGATTTGCGCTTTTCAGTCTTCGTGCTTTTCAGTCTGTTACAGCGTGACGAATGTGCGATCTCCATTACAGATGCTAGTTTTACCAGAATGAGTGCTTCTGTCTCATACTTGATTGTGAGCATGCACGTTTTGGGTGACTATGTGTCCCGCATTTTGCAGGTCTCGGGTACATTCATTCCAGAACAATACAGTGTCCCGGAATGACAAAACCACCCCCCGGGCCAATCTGATGCTCCAAAAAAAGGCCGCCACATCACTGCTTTACTCACTGACAGTACTTGCCCTCGCTGGGAATGCCTGGGGGAGCACAATCCCACCCCCTGCTTGTGACTGGAGAAATCATAAATCCTGCCTCTTGTGTCCAATAGTGTTGCTCACGAATATTCGCATTGCTATTTTTTCAAATTTATTTTTAAAACCTATCACATCCTAGTGATCTCCATCGACGTATAAAAGCATTGCTGGTATGATTAGAGACCCTGGGCCGAGTAGCTGAGGCGATCCTTTTATGTTGCCGAAAATTCGCAATGCGAATATTCGTATTACGAATATTCGCGAATACTTTCTCTGCCCTTCTGTGTTTTGTGTATAAAAAAAAAAAAAAAAAAAAATTAGCTTTAGTTTAGTCATATAAGTTTGTGTAAGTAGAGTTAGTGTTTAGTGCATATTAGTTTAGTAATCCAGGAAATGTTTTCCGTTTTCGCGTGTTGACGAGAATTTCGCAATCAATTGAGGCGATCCTTTTATGTTGCCGAAAATTCGCTATGCGAATATTCGTATTACGAATATTCGCGAATACTTTCTCTGCCCTTCTGTGTTTTGTGTATAAAAAAACAAAAAACAAAAAAAAAATAGCTTTAGTTTAGTCATATAAGTTTGTGTAAGTAGAGTTAGTGTTTAGTGCATATTAGTTTAGTAATCCAGGAAATGATCTCCGTTTTCGTGTGTTGACGAGAATTTCGCAATCAATTTCGCATTAGCGAAATTTCGCTTTCGCATTAGAGAAATTTCGCCAAATTTTTTTTTTGATAAAATATCACGAATATTCGATATTAACGAATATTTCGCGAATATTCTTCTATATATTCGTGAAATATCGCGAAATCGAATATGCCGTATTCCGCTCATCACTAGTGTCCAATCACTGTGCTGTGATTCGTTACAGCACAAGCTGATTTTTGGGAAGGGAGGGTGTCCCTGAATGGTAGTTTGGAAATGTGGTCACCCTACACACAAGCGGTTTTGGCGATGAGAAAAAGACTGACGGGAAACACAAAGTGAAAAAATAGAGCAGATTCAAATTTTTTGGCGGGCAGTTTTCTCTACTATGGAGCAAACACACGATCAATCTAAAAAATGGCAGTTTTCTCATCGGGAAAACCGGTCGTGTGTACGAGGCATAAGAGTTGGTAATCTGCAATATAATAAATGTTTGTTTTTTGGTTTAAAACTGCTTAATCCCAGTATCCATGTCATTCTGAGATTGTACATTAAGCTAGCATTGATCTATACTGTGATTATTGGGTTCAGTGTTGGGCTCACACTATCCTCACACTCACACTATCCTGCACTGTGTGTTCTGGTTGTGGGTGGAGGAATCGTATCGATTTCACCCTCAACCACCTGCAGCTAAATCGGGGGTAAAATCTGCTCTCATTCAAATATTTAGTTCAAAGCAGCAAAAACAAATAGGAGCCAGACAGATATTAGGCCACTTAATGCACAAAGGTTAATTGCTGTTTTTGGTGATCAGCAGACCAGTCTGGGAAGGCAGAGCAGTGTCTTAACTCTTTCAGATATTACATACAAGACAAACATTGGGAAATGAAGGAGTCAAACCACCTAAAAGTGATCTTTGTAGTTGTAGCACTACCCCCGAAGGAGCTGCTGGTTTGGATTTGGGCCTGTCGTTACCTTACTGTTCCATATGCTCGTTTCAGGAGTTCTCCTCGAAGAGTTGTTCATAGAAATGTCTGCACCAAACACCAAGTCTCTGTCAAGGTTTTTTTTTTGGGCTTCAAAAGATGCAAGCTTTATTTAAATGTCCTCTATACTTTTGTTTACAATATTATTTTATTATTTTTGTATTCATCTCACAGAATGACATAAATATAATATATCGTCTTATATTAGTTTGATTACATTGTACATTCTTACTTGTCTTCATAACTTAGATTTGAGTCATCCTATAGTAGACCAATATAGAGAAGAAAAAAAAAAGGAGGGAAAAAAAAACAAAAAAAAACAAAGGAAGGAGAAAGAGAAAAGAAAAGAGAAAGAAGAGAAGAAAAAAAAAAGAAAAGGGAAAAGAAAAGAAAACACGCTATCCATAATATATTATATAAATAGTGCAGGAAAAATAGTAAATAAATAATATTAATTAAATATTCATGGCTACCCAACGTTAAGGTTACCTGTAGCCCAAATAAAGAATTCCTCTGTCAAGGTTTTTATTGAACAGAGTTCTCCGACAGAGGGGTAGAGGGATGGGGGAAGACTCGGGTACCTTTGCTTTGCAGATCACGGGTACAATTTACCGTATATACTTGAGTATAATCTGACCTGAATATAAGCCGAGGCACCTACTTTTACAACAAGAAACTGGGAAAACGACTCGAGTACAAGCCTAGGGTGTCCATGTCCATGCCTCACTGTGCCCATGCCTCACTGTGCCCAAAATTCACTGTGCCCATGCCTCATTGTGCCCATGCCTCACTGTGCCTCACTGTGTCCATGCCTCACTGCGCCTCACTGTGTCCATGCCTCACTGTGCCTCACTGTGTCCATGCATCACTGTGCCCATGCCTCAATGTGTCCATGCCTCACTGTGCCCATGCCTCAATGTGTCCATGACTAGACTTACATTTACCATGGAAGTATATAGAAGGGGTACCGGCTTTGAAAAATTGTTGGTCCCCGGCCGTAGGCCCCCCAGACAGCAAACTTTGCTAAACTTGTAGAGGAGAACTGTACATGTGTACCATGTTTGGGGACCAGGGGACCTACGACTGGCTGGTACCGAGTCCCCAAAGTTCATAATATTAGGTGCAGAAAAGGTGACTCGTGTATAAGCCAAGGTGGGCATTTTCAGCACAAAAAAATGTGCTGAAAAACTCAGCTTATACTCGAGTATATATGGTAGCTCGAAAGCATTCATTTCAGTTCCACACTGGATGTCAGCAACCACCAGATAGGCCTACTCTCACTGGCCTAGCAGCTGGTGCGAAGCTCGTCAAAGTCTCTGCCACAGACTTGATAAGCGTTGTCAGGCTGTCCCACAATCTTCTGCCACAATATCCTGTAACCACTCGCACACTTTGTACAATTCCAATAAACTACCCAACTCACGGTGTCAAGAAACTTTCAGCCAGGCCGGCAGCACAGTGGGGTAAATTTGCCAGGATACGTCCTTCAATTGAATCCCACTGGTTCAGCTTCCTCCCGTAGGCAAGGTAGCAAAGGACCATCCCTGGATCAGTAGGCCCCAGAAACTCCTGGGCCTACTCTCAGTTGTGAGGCCTCGGACCAGCCGGCCTCGAGGCTACGTAACAGCTCACACATACCTAAGGCCAGGAGGGCCATCAGGTCAGAATCGGAAGACCCCGCCAAAACGACGTCTGTCCCTTAAGTACCCCCCCTCCCCACAATGCACCGCGGGTTGACCACGCCCCCTGAGCCACTTCTTCCAATGCATTCAGCCCGCTGCTTTTCCAACCTTGACCAGTGGTAACAGTGACACCCACCGTCAAGGGGAAAATGTGCAACCCAGATGAACTGAAACAGAACCAACAATTTAGCATAATTCTCCTGAGGTAAACTACAGCTCAGGCAACTAAAATTAAACATATAGCGCATACTCAAAGGGAGCATGGCGCTACATATTTATAGTTGGAGACCGATCAATAGAGTTAGACTAAGTTCACAATAGCAGTAGCATTTTACCTTCTCTCGGGAAAATCATCTGCAGTGGATTGCTTTTCAGAGGTAGTTGAGTGGATATTTATAGAAGAGGAGGCAATACTGCAGCCTACTGAGTGTCTGTTTTATTTTTATTTTACAGTGCAACACTACACTGCCAAGCTGTTGGCAGTTCCATTGACTTCAGTGGGTGCAATGCCTGCCAAAGAGTAATATGCTGTAATATGCTGAGTTAAAATGACAGAGTAACCACTATGTAAATTTGTAGGTAGGGAGAAAAAAACGCAGATCACCAGTGTGAACAAGGCCTTCATTTCTGACTTCCTACATGTTGTGTTTTCTATGACAGCCAGATCTCTCTGCAATAAAACAGTGCTAAAAGCAGAAATCAGTGGCTCACTGTCTGCCGCTCCGGCACTTACCCAATCAAGGTGGCGGGCATCCGTGCAGCAGGCATTTGGGCAGCGGGCATCCGTGCAGCAGGTATTTGGTCAGCAGCATTCATGCAGCGGGAATTCGGGCAGCCGGCATCGACGCAACGAGTATTCAGGTAGCGGGCATTCATGCAGTGGGCATTTGGGCAGCGGCATTTATGCAGCGTGCATCTGTGCAGCGGGCATTCGGGCAGCGGAGAGCGTACATTGGCTCTTGTGTCCTCTTCTCCTCGCTTCTGCTGTGGGGCCAGATGCATGGATAGGAGGGGCAGTGGCATGGATAGGGGGGGCGGCGCCTATGCGCCTTTATGGATCGGCCACCCATGGCAGAAATTTAATATGTTGCTCACACTGCAGTTTTTACATGAATGAATAAAAGCTGATCATTGTAAGCTGTCATTGGTAAATAGTTTGTCCCAACATTCCAATTGCTACATCTACAGGACAGCTTGTTCTGCTGAAAGCCAACAGGCTTACTGGTCATATCACCAAGTGAAAATAAAGGAAAGAGAGCCTTAAAAAAACAAATGCAGCCATCTCATCTTTTAACTGGTAAGCTATAATATAATAAATGTCTGCTTTTAGGTTTTATACCACTTTAACTGCTTGCTGCCGGCCCTTCAGCTGATCTACAATGCCAGGAGCAGGCCTTCTTATACAAGGGTATCTCTAATTGGCTATCACATGATCATGAACCGTTCCCCAGCTCCTTACTGTAAAACACAAACTATGGGCTTGGTCATTGTGCTGAGAGTGCCAAGTGAGGGTGTTGCCAGCACACATCAATGGATGCATATATGGAGCAGCCTGGCACTAAAGCCCACCTCCCTGATGCTGCATATATGTGTGAGGACACCATCAAGAGATGAACTATTTCTGTTCACCTGGGAGGAGTTCTAAAGCTCCTCCTGTTTCATCTTATATTTAAAAAAAAATAATAATATATATACTCCACTTCACAATTATATGCCACTTTGTGTTGGTCTATCACATAAAAAAATCACAATAAAATACATCTACGTTTTTGGTTGTAACATGACACAAGCAGAACGACAGTCTGTCTGTGTAAACAAGGCAGATTGTCGTTCTGTCAATGTGGAAGGCTTTGATCCTGTGTTTCTACTAAGCAGGGACACAGATCTCTGCCTTCCCCTAGTCAAAGCACCGCCCATAGTGAGTAAGCACAACCTAGGCATACATTTAACCTTTGATCGCACCTGAAGCTCGCCCCTTCCCAGCCAGTGTCATTAGTACAGTGAAAGTGCATATTTTTTAGCACCGACCACTATAATAGTATCACTAGTCCACAAAAAGTGTCAAAAGTATCAGGTGTCTGATTTTTCCATTGAAATATGGCAGTCCCACTATAAGTCGCTGATCGCCACCATTAAGTGTAAAAAAAAAATTATATATATCCCATAGTTTGTAGACGCTGTGGGCCAGATTCTCGTAGAATCCGCGGCGGCGTAGCGTAAGCCATTTACACTACGCCGCCGCAACTTACTGGAGCAAGTGCCGTATTCTCAAAGCACTTTCTCCGTAATTTGCGGCGGCGTAGTGTAAATGGCCGCGTAATTCAAAGGGAGCGGCTTGTATTTAAATTAAGTGCGCCCCCGCGCCGTTCAAACTGCGCATGCGCCGGCCGTAAAAATAGCCCAGTGCGCATGCTCTAGCTCACGTCGGAAAACGTCAATGAAGCCGACGTGAGCGTAATTAACGTAAAGCCCTATTTGCGAACGACTTAGCAAAACGACGTAAATGATGGAAAAAGAAGACGCTGTCCCGACGCCATACTTAACATGGCATACGACGGACCTTCGTAAACGTACCCCTCATATAGCAGGGGTAAGTTTACGCTTACGGAAACTACGAAAACGACGACGAGGCGGCGCAAAAACGTTTGGGAATCGGCGTATCAGGCTCATTTGCATAGTCAAATGAGAAATCGACGTAAACGCCACCTATCGGCCAGCGTAGAATTACATCTAAGATCCGACGGTGTAAGTGACTTACGCCAGTCGGATCTACGCCGTATCTATGCGTAAATGATTCTAGGAATCAGACGCATAGATACCCGGGGAGAAAAACAGAGATACGACGGTGTATCTGGAGATACACCGTCGTATCTCTGCTGAGAATCTGGCCCTGTAACTTTTGCGCAAATCAATCAATATACACTTATTGTGATTATTTTTTACCAAAAAATATGTTGCAGGATACATATTGGCCAAAATTGATGAATAAATTTAATTTAAAAATATATATATTGGTTATGTTTTATAGCAGAAAGTAAACACAACTTTTTTTTTTTTTATTATTGTCAGTTTTTGCTTATTTATATCACAAAAAAATAGAAAAACGCAGAGGTGATCAAATCAAAGAACAAACATTTTCGCACGACCATGCAAGTAATTAAACAAAAAAAAACTTCCTTTTAAAAATGTCACAAAGTGTAATTATGCATTAGCGGTGTGTCTCCCTAAGCCTATAGTGCCACCTAATGGATAGTCAGCGCCTAACATACTGTATGTTATACTGGCTTGATAAATGTAAGCAAGAAAAAAAAAAAAAAACAGTTCAGGACCTAGTGCTAGAATTTGCCATCCCTGGAGATGATAGCATCAGTGGTGGTGGTGGTGGTGGTACTGATTGACTATTTTCCTAGAATTCTTGGCCATCTGGTATAAAAAATAATACAACATGGGCTGGTATATCTTTGGCAATAGGGGAAAGGCATCTACCTGTCTTTGATTGTGTCTGGACCAGTCAGTATTTCTCAATCTTTTGTCAGTCACCCCTTAAAATACTGCACAATTTTGAGGCACCTATTCTAAAATGTAAAAAAACAAAACAAATGCCCCGTACACACGATCGGAAATTCCGACAGCAAAAGTCCGATGTGAGTTTTCGAATGGAAATTCCTACCGTGTGTATGCTCCATCGGACTTTTGCTGGTGGAATTTCCGCTGGTTCTCAAATTTTCTCAAATTTTCCGACGAAAAAGCCGATCGTCTGTAGCAATTCCGACGTGCAAAATTCCGACGCATGCTTGCAAACAATTCGACGCATGCTCGGAGGGGTTGAACTTAATTTTCTCGGCTCGTCGTAGTGTTTTATATCCCTGCGTTTTTGACAGTCAAAAGTTCAGAGAACTTTTGTGTGACCATGTGCATGCAAGCCAAGCTTGAGCGGAATCCTGTCGGAAAAATCATCCAAGGTTTTTCCGACGGAAAATCCGATCGTGTGTACGGGGTATCAAAGTTTTACATAATGCAGCATCATTTACATATCTGAAACTCAACATTATGGCCTCGTACACACGATCAAATCTGTCTGCTGGAAACGGTCTGCTAGACCGTCCCAGCAGACAGATTCGATCGTGTGTACGGGCGAGCCGACGGATTTGGCCACCCGACAGATTTCAAAGCATGCTTTGAAATCTATCGGGTGGGAATCCGTCCGCCCGACATGTCTGCTGGTTAGTACACTTACCAGCAGACATGTCGTCTCGCACCGGCGCCGAATGGATTCGGCGCATGCGCGGAAGTGTTTTACTTCCTGGTGCGGTGACGTGGCGGCGTCAACGTCACCGCCACGCCACCGCCACGTCAGCGCGCCGTCTGCTGGCGGGGATTTTGGTTTGCTCGTGTGTACACGCGAGCAAACCAAAATCCTATCAGACAGATTTGTTCAAATCGGTCGGTCCGACCGATTTGAACAAATAGATTGCCTCGTGTGTACGAGGCCTATACGTGATTTTTTCTTCCAAAGCATACACCTTTACACACTGGTACTGACTATTATCAGGGCCGATGCTACCACTAGGAAAACTAGGCAGCCGCCTATGGCGCACTGCTGCCTAGGAGCCCGGCCACTAGTGTTCCTACTCTCTTCTCTCTGCAGCAAGCAACTAATTCTCAGCATCAGCAGATAGCCGCCGCTCTATTTGCGCATCGTGTCAGAGGCACAGCGACGGCAGAGGACTGTGTCTGTGTGTCCTGACTCCCGAATGAATGGAAGCAAGCAAATATTCATTAATAGGCACTGGTAGGCTACATTGATGGGCGCTGGTAAGCTGCATTGATGGGCGCTGGTGGGCTGCATTTCATGGATGCTTCATTAAAAATGTGGGGGATACATGGGCAGGGCAAAGGTGGTGGAGTCGGGGGTGGAGTCAAAATCCTTGCACCAACCCTGACTGGTATTCCAATGTTTCATTGGGTGAGATTGGGTCAGTGCAGTTTGGCCTAACTTAAATGTGATTCACCCTTATGACAGTGTTTTTTTTTTAATGTATTCTTTTTTTTTGTTCCAAATCAAGAGTTTCCCCCTAACTCCCTGCCCTGGGGATCATACAGGAAAGAAGGTAAATTATCTTATTAGAAAACAGCTTTAAAAATCTGACCGACATTATTATTTTTCCACACTGAAACTACAACATGAAAAAAGTTTGTCTGCAGATACACTTTTATTATGTCTTACATGTGGACATCTGATTGTTTTGGTCCCAAAAATGCCCTCTTTATATCAATTATGTTTATCATCAGTGGTGGTAAGGAAGTTCCCCATTACTACCTAGGAGTCATAGGCGTGTGCAGGGCGTGATTACCAGTGGTGACTGTTTTTTTTTTTGGGGGGGGGGGGGGGGGACAGCCTTGGGCCACCAGTGGAGCAGCACTACCCCCCCCCCCCCTCCGTGCGGCACTAAAACATTCCCCCACCACCACCCACTGTCCTTATCTTGGATGTGGGCAGTGAGAACGTGGTGGGCTCAGGGAAAGCCACAGTGGTGGGCTGCATTTCATGGATGCTTCATTAAAAATGTGGGGTATACATGGGCAGGGCAAAGGGGGTGGAGTCGGGGGTGGAGGCAAAATCCTTGCACCAACCCTGACTGGTATTCCAATGTTTTATTGGGTGAGATTGGGTCAGTGCAGTTTGGCCTACCTTAAATGTGATTCACCCTAGACTCTCTCCTCCTCACGGTGCTAGTGCTAGACGGTTTGGCCAATCTGCAAACACCCATTATGCATATAGTGGGTGGCAAGGAAAGGGGGGGGGCGGCCCCAAGGCGCCCATTATTGGATGGGCCGCCTCTGGTGATTACCCCATGCGGTGCAGATTCACTTTGCTGACATTTCACCAAAGTCCCCAGATGGGGCTTATAAAAAATGTTTTAAATAATAAAATAATAGAAATAAAAAACTACTGACAACGTCCACTTCCTTACTGACATCAACCGCTGCCCTACAGAAAAATCCACTGCTCTTCTGACACCACCCACCGCCCTACTAACCCTGTCAATGTTTTAATACATTTAAGGTGCACACCATAATGTAATAGGCTGCACACACTTGGGCTTGGAGTCTATATAAAAAAATTAGGGCTGTTACTGATCAAAATTTTTGTGTTCGATTAATCGTTTTTTTTTTTTAATCGATTAATCGACTAATTTCGATTAATTATAACGCACATACAGATCCAACAACTTTTAGCTGATCTCCTTGCAGGCCGATTCCCAGTGCAGCTGCCAACAGCAGGATACAAAAAACACACAAAGGCAGCGCTTGATGGGAATAGCATTAAAACTTTTATAATCTTCAAGTAGGTAACAAAATAAATATTGCACTGGAGATAAAATCGATGTAGCTACATAAACTGTAATAATGGTGCGAGTAATACCAAATGGTACCAAAAGCAGTCATAAAAATATGTAGCCAAGTATGATACTGGTATAAAAATGTGAACAACGATACCACTGCTGAATCCAGATGAGGAGAGGTTAACATCAGTCCGTCGGCATGTAGCTGTCCCATGAAGGGAACTATCACAACTCCAAGTGGATGGTTGTAAAATCCCAGGTCAATAAAGGGAAGTGATAGAGGGAAGTGTAACAGCTACTATGTGGCAGATAGTAAGGTCCGCCACCATGCAGATATAAAGGCACAGCTAAGGAGCCCTTCAGATGGATACGGCAAGCCCCGCCGGTGTCCGTGACGTTACTGGATCTCCGACGAAACTCCCTGAAGGCCCAGAAGCCGGCGGAGAGGCGAGTACCAATCAAAATAATTTTAATTGATCAAAAATATTTTGATCGATCAAAAAAATTAAAGATTAATCGATTAATTAAAAGTTAATTTGCACAGCCCTAAAAAAAATACTAGTAAACTTTAAAGAATAACAGACAAAGAGATCTGAACTTTGTGAATCACCAAATTTTTAAACAGCTGCTCACAGTATATTAATCTAGCCACCGCAAAGTTACAAGAATTTACAGTTAGCTAAAACTGAGGATTTCTATGCTTCATAAAATGAGGTAATAGTGACATCTTGTGTTCATCTTGGTGTATTACAGATATAGGTCACACGTGTGTTTTATGACTGGCTACACTCGTAGGCGCAGACATACATACGACCTCCCAACTTTTTTGAGATGGGAACGAGGAGACACCTATTAGGAAAAGTATGTAGGCATAGGACACACCCCATGCCACACCCCCTTAAAGGAGAATTCTACAAAAAAAAGATTAGTTAAACCCAGAAGTGTTTATTTTTACCACTATTATTCCTTTATACTGGTTTTGAAATTTAAACATTCAGCAATTTAGAATATGGATGAAAGGTTTGGCCCTGGGAAAAATGTTTTGACAGATAAAAAGTGTATTTTATATACAACTTTATAGATCAGGACAAATGAGGATGAAAGCGGGACAGAGGGACTTATGCCGCGTACACACGATCATTTTTTGTGATGAAAAAAAACGAAGTTTTCTGTGAAGTAAAAAACGACGTTTTTAAAACGTCACTTTCAAAGACGATGTTGCATACACACCATCGTTTTTTACACAAAAAGCGAGGTTACGTTTACCACTCTTTTCCATTGAAGCTCGCTTCATAACTAGCTTCTGGGCATGCGCGGTGACTTTTTGTGAAACAAAAAACGACGTTTTGAAAAACGACACAAAAAATTCAAGCATGTTGGAATTTTTTTTTTGGTCGTTTTTTGGAAGACAAAAAACGACGTTTTGCCCACACACGATAATTTTAAATGACGTTTTAAAAAACGACGTTTTTTTCCATCGCAAAAAACGACCGTGTGTACACGGCATTAGTTCCAAATCTGAAACAAGACATACCTGTGCTCAGATCCCATAGCTTTGTACATGCATATTATCTACCAGGTGCTAAAGGGGTGTGATCACATTCTAACACTATGGGCCAGATTCAGGTAGATCAGAGCATCTTTGCTCTGGAGTAACGCATCTCATTTATGTTACGCTGCAGAAATTTTAGGAGCAAGTGCTGTTATTCATGAAGCACTTGCTCCTAAAGTTGCGGCAGCGCATCGCAAATGAGACAGCGGAATTCAAATTGGGCGGGTACGGGGCGTTTAGTATTCAAACTACTCGCGATCCCGCGGCGAACATACTGCGCATGCGTCGAGTGTCAATGCATCCCAGTGCGCATGCTCCAAGTTCTGTCAGTGAACGTCAATGACGTCACGTCCCCATTCATGAATGTTTTACGCAAACGACGCGATTTGTTTTTTTTCTGACGCGATGACGACACCTATACCTAACATAGGATACTCCACTAGGGGGCTGCTTTATCTTTACGCCGCGTATCGCTTCCGGAAACGTCGTAAAGTCACTGCGTCGCGCCCGAAAACGATCGTGAATTTCCGACTCCCGCTGATTAACATATTTTTTCAGCGTTAATCAGCGGGAACGCCCCCGGCGCCATTTTTAAGTTGAAGTAACGATGCGATGGCGAAATACAATTACGCCGATCGCATCGGAACTCCAACCCGGCGTTTCTTGTTTTCTGGTTATAGAAAACAGAAACGCCGGCTTAAAGTGACAGTTAGGCTGGCGGATCACTGGATCCGCCAGCCTAACTCTTCATGAATCTGGCCCTATAAATATTGGATGGACCCTCTGCACACTGCTATACCCTTTCAAACAAACTGCAAAAAAATAAGGATAAGAAACTCCATGAGGAAGTTTGAGGGTATCTGGTCACAATGTTTTGAGTATATGTCCCTCTTATTGGAGTAGGCCAATTTGAATTATAAATGTTATTGTCTATACAGGGCCAGTGCTAGACTATTTTGCACCCTAGGCAACAACAGCTACTTGCACCCCCCAAAAAGTACAGGTATGATTTCTCACCCGCATTCCAGATTGACTGGGAAGCTGGTAGGAAGTGTTGTTGTGTGCAGCACAGCTTGCGTAGCACCTCATTGGCTGGATACCTCTTCTATGGATTGGCTGAAGTTTGCAGGAGACAGCTTCATCTTCAGCTAAAATCATCCAATCCTGCAGCATAATGCAGAAATGTCGTTGCAGGCTGTGGGAAACAGGCTATCCATCAGAAATGTTGGTACCCCCCCGGGTTCCACCCTAACATCAGAGTTTACCCATTTCATTAAGGTCCTCAAAGTTCCACCCTTACATCCGGGTCCCAAGAGTCCCCTCTCCTTAACCACTTAAGACCCGGACCAAATTGCAGGTAAAGAACCAGGCCTCTTTTTGCGATTCGGCACTGCGTCGCTTTAACTGACAATTGCGCGGTCGTGCGACGTGGCTCCCAAACAAAATTTGCGTCCTTTTCTTCCCACAAATAGAGCTTTCTTTTGGTGGTATTTGATCGCCTTTGCGGTTTTTATTTTTTACGCTATATACAAAAATAGAGCGACATTTTTGAAAAAATATCAATATTTTTTACTTTTTGTTATAAGAAAAATTAAAATAAACTAAATTTTAGTCAAACATTTAGGCCAAAATTTATTTAGCCACATGTCTTTAGTAAAAAAAAAATCGCAATAAAAAAAAAATAGCTACCTAGCGGGAACAGCTGGCCTGGTGTCAGTGTAGTGTTGTGCAGACTTACTGTGTGATGTGATCTCTCCTCAGCGGTGGTTGAAAAAAACGCCGAGGGAGAGATCACATCACTTCCCTCTTCCTGTGTTTACACAGGAGGAGGAAGTGACAGGGCGGGGAGGCGCGCGCATTGGCTGGGAGCGATCCGGAGGGGGCGGACAAAAACGAACCACCGCCCCATCGTCCCGGATCGCTCGCACAGCAAACCGGACCGCCGCATGTACTAGGGGGGGGCCCGATCGACCCACGTCAAGGCAGCAACGTATATATACGTTAATGTGACTGTCTGTGCCATTCTGCCTACGTAATTGTACATGTGCCGGTCCTTAAGGGGTTAAATCAAGGACCCCAAAGTTCACCCTTACATCAGGGTCCATCTTATATTAGGATCCCTAAAGTTCCCCCTTACATCAGGATCCATCTTATATTAGGATCCCTAAAGTGCCCCCTTACACCAGAGTTCATCTGATATTAGGATCCCTAAAGTTCCCCCTTACATCAGGGTCCATCTTATATTAGGATGCCTAAAGTTCCCCCTTACATCAGGGTCCCCAGAGCCCCCTTATATCAAGGTCTCCAGAGCCCCCTTACATCAGGGTCCCTAAAGAGACCTTAGATCAGGGTAGGGATGGGCCCGAAGTTCGAGTAAAACGTAAGTTCGACTCAAACATCGGGTGTTAACTTGCTCGCCGAATAGCGAACAATATGGGGTGTTCGCGGCAAATTCGAGTGCTGCGGGATGCCTTATAATGCACTGCGATATCGCAGTGTATTGACGCCTGATGATTGGCCAAAGGACGCACCTAACCTGCTTTCTCTAGCCAATCACAACGTGCTCTGCTGCAAGAGCCAGAATTGGCCAAAGACTGGGCCAATCATGGCTCAGGGGGCTAAGTCCATGCCCCACACTATATAATGCTGCTTACACAGCGGCCGTATATAGTGTTAGGAATGAGAGAAGTTAGCTAGAGTCAGGTTAGTTAGTGGTGTGCAGTTAGTGGTGTTTAGTATATATATATATATATATATATATATATATATATATATATATATATATATATATCTATATATATATATATATATATATATATATATATATATATATCTATATATATATATATATATATATAGATATATATTATATAACGAGCAATTTTAAATGACATTTTTTCCTTTACAAATTTAATTTTGCTGCAGCACTGTAAAACACATCATCAGATGTGCCCATTTACAGGCAGACTAAGGGGACCCCCCATGCATAATAATAATGATGAAGAACGATTCTTCATAAATCCATGTGTGATTATTGCTAATGATACCGTTTTCATTACTAAAATCTTATATAGTCCCTAATCGTCCCCTCCAAGAGCTTGCATACCATTGATGTTAGGCTAACTGGTCTGTATGTATGTAATGGTAAGGGGTGCTGAGGGTGTACTGGGGGGGGGGTCTATTATTGCTGGCTGCTGGGAGATCTATTGTTTCTGGGGGATCTTTTATTGAAGGGGGATCAATTGTTGGAAGGTCTATTGTTGCTGGTGGGGGATCTATAGTTACTGGGAGAGATTGACTGTTGAAGAAGGGTTCTATAGTTGCTGGCTGCTGGATGGTCTGGATTAATGCTGGCTGCTGGGAGATTTGTTGTTGCTGATGGAGGGTCTATTAAAGCTGGGGTGAATCTATTGTAGTTGGGGTTGTATTTTGTTGCTGGTAAGATCTATTGTTTCTGGGGATCTATTGTTGCTGGGGTTGTATATTGTTGCTGGGGGATCTCTTGTTGCTGGTAAGGTCTATTATTTTTGGGGATATATTGTTGCTGGAGGGGGGGTCTATTGCAGTGTTGCTAATCTACCAGATTGAAATTTACTGAGGAGACACCCCAAATTTACTGGCACAGCCAAGTTTTTACTGGCATTTCCAAAAGTTACAAAATTACAGTTTTAATTGCAATTTTTAGTATTTAGGCTACAAACAAGTGCAATGCGCAATTAGCAATTAGCAATTAGCAACCTTTTACAACCACTTTAAACTGCAGGCGAGCCTATAATTAGGCTTACCTGTAGCTGCACTGGATATCTCCAAAACCTGCACGTTTAGGAGATATTCCTGTATTTGCATGCGCCGACGTCATGCAGCACATGTGCACTTAACGTGCGCACTTAACGCTCCATTGCTTCAGTTGTACTGTATCATTTCCAGCGGCTTCTGCACGCATGGGCAGGATTGACGTCATCGCAGCTCTGGCCAATCACAGCGCCGGAGCCGCTAACCTCCAGGATAGATGTCGCCGGCCGGAGGGCGGCTTAGTTCTGGGGTAAGTAATACATAATGAGCATACTAGCGCTCATTATGACTTTATCTTGCAGGGTGTTTTTATTTTTTTCAGGAGGGTTTACAAGCACTTTAAGGTAGATTAAGGCAAAAAACATATTTTGTATTTTATTTTTGATCTAGTAAGTAGCTCAGGGACAGGAGGGACAGGAGGGCTAGATTTTAGAATTGGACGGCACACACACATGAAATTGACTTTCACAGTGACACTGACAGCAGTGTGCAGCAGCACAGATGATGACACCTCACTGACATGACACGTACCCTTCTGAGCCACAGTGACAGCCTCTCTTCATGCCAGATGATCCCTTCAGTCCACTCAGTCCAAGCAGCATTGACAGTCCCGCTCCCAGCTTGTCCTGCTCCCGTCCAGCAGGCCCACACACGAGGCTCTGGCACCCTTGCACCATGACATCACATGACATGCTAAGGCACTACCTCTGCCAGACCCGCCCCCCGCCGGTGCCACCTGAACACACTGTAGCAGGCACTTGGATGGTCTTGGATGGCCGAGTGTCACAGCAATATTATTACCTGGCAACCTTTTCCTGTCACTGGTATTCACTAGCAGGAGAAAAGTGCCCTGGCTGCCAGTAAAAATACTGACAATTGGCAACATTGGTCTGTTGTTGCTGGCTGCAGGGGATTTATTTTACGTTTCTTGTTATCCTTAACAAATTCTATACAACTTCCATAGTACCGAAAATGATAATTGATTCTATATTCTCTAGAAGGGGAAGTGCTGAGAGGTGGAACCAATGGATGGTGCTCAGAGGTGGGTAAGAAGGGGGGAGTAGCTGCACATATTGTCTGAGAAAATCCTGTCGACAGTAAACTATGTGACTTTTGGCTTTAAATACGAGTTTCCAGTTTTTGCAATTGGTGCCAATTTTACCATTGGGCCCATGTGTGCTTTATAGTACTCGTGGTCCTTGGTAAATTATTCAGCACTATTATCCAGTCAGAACAGTGATATCAAAGTTATGTGGACCACAGATATCAATAATATAACCCTTGCTCTAGTAATGATCATTCCCAAATATAGCAAAATAAAGAGCATAATCTTACCAGATGAAGGTAGGGAGTCAATAAACTCATAAACACACTTTTCCATCTCATTAACGCTGGAAAATGGACGACTAGACCACACAGCTGCAGTTATAAGCGGACACTTCTCTATGATGTTCCCAAATACATCCAAAAACTCCTCGTAGCTCATGCCGTTTACAGCCTGTATATCCATTCTGGTAGTCCAGCACCAACAGAGAAAACAGATATGCGAGTACAAAAAGTAGAGACAGGTTTACAAATTTAGTTAATAAGTTCACTTTTAACTGATTACTGAACCGTGAGGTCTGTGACCTCAGACTGAAGTCCTTTCTATGTGAGTGAAGACTCGCATTCACTAAAAAAGTGTTGATTAAATAAAAAAAAATGAAATGAACTGCAGGCTCTCCCCCAACCCAACGCCAGAAAAGCAATTAAGTGGGCACTCTTGAGTAGGGATGAACTTAGCTGTCATTGCTGGGCCATTGAGCTGTGGATGGGAGATTAACCACTCCACAGATGCACATATACAACGTACAAAAGGAACAGGAAGTCTCTTCACATCATTGACCCTATGCAGGGCCGCTGCTACCACTAGGGTGCCCTATTGGTGTTCCTTCTCTCTGCAGCAAGCAACTAAGTCTCAGCATCAGCAGGCAGCCACCGTTTTATTCGCACATAGTGTCAGAGGTGCAGCGGAGAACTGTGCCTGTGTTCCGACTACCGAATGTATGGAAGCAAGCAAACATTCATTGATGGGCACTGGTAGGCTGCATTTGATGGCCACTGGTGAGGCTGCATATAATGGCCGCTGAAGAGGCTGCATTTGATGGCCGCTGGTGAGGCTGCATTTAATGGACGCTGGTGAAGTGGCATTTGATGGGCACTGGTAGGCTGAATTGATGGGCACTGGTGAGGCTGCATTTGATGGGCGTTTCATTAACCACTTGCTTACTGGGCACATATACCCCCCTCCTGCCCAGGTGAAATTTCAGCTTCCGGCACTGCGTCGCTTTAACTGATAATTGCGCAGTCCTGCGACGTGGCTCCCAAACAAAATTGACGTCCTTTTTTCCCCACAGGTAGAGCTTTCTTTTGGTGGTATTTGATTGCCTGTGCAGTTTTTATTTTTTGCGCTATAAACAAAAAAGGGCGATAATTTTGAAAAAAAATACAATATTTTTTACTTGTTGCTATAATAAATATCCCAATTTAAAAAATAAAAATAAAATTTTTCTCAGTTTAGGCCGATACGTATTCTTCTACATATTTTTGGTAAAAAAAAAAAATCGCAATAAGCGACTGGTTTGCGCAAAAGTTAGAGCGCCTACAAATTAGGGGACAGAATAATTTTTTTTTATTATTTTTTTTTTTACTAGAAATGGCGGCGATCTGCGTTTTTTATTGTGACTGCGACGTTATGGCGGACACATCGGACACTTTTGACACATTTTTGGCGCCATTCACATTTATACTGCGATCAGTGCTATAAATATGCACTAATTACTGTATAAATGTGACTTGCATTGAAGGGGTTAACACTAGGGGGTGAGGAAGGGGTTAAATGTATTCCCTACATAGTTTTCTAACTGTGGGGGAGGGGGTGACTGGGGGGGTGACCGATGCTGTGTCCCTATGTACAAGGGACACAGATCGGTCTCCTCTCTCCAGAGACAGGACGCTGTCTCTGTAAAATGGCAATGAGAGATGATCTATGAGATCATCTCTCATTCGCCGCACAGATCGCATCGCAAACGGCCACTCTGATTGCCCGTTCGCGGCGATCTGTGATTGGCTGTGTCCAAGGGACACGGCCAACACAGACTTTCCCTGCAGCGCGCTCTGGAGCGCGCGCGGGGAACGTGCTATTGTCAAGCCGTCAATTGACGGCTTGTTGGCAATTTAGATCCGCGCTAAAACTGTCATTCGACTACAGCGCAGATCTCAAGTAGTTAAAAGAGTGGGGTATACATGGGCAGGGCAAAAAGAGTGGAGTCAGGGGTGGAGCCAAGGGGGGGTGGCAAAATAAGGTTTCACCTAGGCTGTCAAAAATCCTTGCACGAGCCCTGAACCTATGGTGGAGCTTTATGAAAACTGGTGCACTCAGAATCTGGTGCAGCTGTGCATGGTAGCCAGCTCCTAACTTCAACTTTGGCAATAAAATCTGGAAGCTGATTGGTTACTATGAAAAGCTGCACCAGATTTTGCACATTTTGATTTAGTAAATCAACCCCAAAATGTCCATATTCCCATATTAGGTCAATGATATCACAAGAACCTGAGCTCATTACCACTGCTGAGGAGATGGCTGTAAGCTTGATCTTTTAGCTCCTGTTTATAAAGGAGGAATAGCTATATGTGACACTTGTTTGGCTAACTTTTGTTCTTGTATTGCTTTTTTAAGTCCTACAAAAGCATGTTCAATGTTTTGGGTCACTAGTCATCATGGTCATTGTGAAAGTAACACAGACTGTCCCTCATTCTGTTTACAATAAGAAGGTTTATTCCAATTGGGGGCATCTGCCTTCTTTTCTGAAAATGTGATATTCTATCCTAATATGGTTCTGCTATGAAAGTTAATGGACTGTTGGATTACAATTTGCAAGGAGAGATGTATTTTCCTGGGCTGAATAACAAGTGACTTTCTCTTGCTGTGAGGGGACCGGAGTGTTCACATCTAAATGTGCTAGAAGCCTGTGGCCTGAGATAGAAACTGGAACGCTGTCATTCCAGGCAGATCCAGAAGTGAGCTGACACCTGAACAGTGGGACTGAAGCTGCTGTTTTCACTGGAACTGGTGAGAGGCCATTGCTGCCATTAACCTGTCGCTGCTTGCAGAACTTAGGCACAGGTCATCAAATGAATGAATGAATGAATGAATGAAAACTTATATAGCGCAGCACATGCAAACTTAATCGCCTCTGGGCGCTTGTTGTTCCTGTCTCCTTTGGTATCAAAAGAGATGAGTCTTGATCTTTCTCCTGAACGCTAAATGATTCTCCTCCAACCGAATACTGGTTGGTAAAGCGTTCCATAGTCTGGGACCTTGGACCGCGAATCTTCTTTCTCCCTTGGACTTGTAGTTGGCTTTCGGTATCTGTAGCAGATTTTGATTGGTGGATCGCAGAACGCGATTGGGGTTATGAGCTTTTATTTTTTCGCATAGATAATGGGGAGCATTCCCATGGATACATCTATGCGTTAGACAGAGTGCTTTAAAAGTGACCCTGTCTTGTACTGGCAACCAGTGAAGTGCTCTCAGTGAAGGTGAGATTGATTCCCAAGGTTTTTTTCCAGTCACAAGTCTGGCGGCCGTATTTTGAACGACTTGTAGACAAGCGATTTGGTACTTGGGGAGTCCGAGGTAAAGGGCATTTGCATAGTCCAATCTGGAGTTTACAATTGCTCCCACCACGACCGTCAAGTCTTCCTTGGGAATAAAAGGAGTAAGCCTACGTAGTAGGCGCGCAGCCTTATTCACTGCATGCAGACTTTACTGAGACTATACTTATATGCACCACCTTAAAGACTGAGCCCCATCACTAGTCAGCCGAAGAACTAGTGTTAAGGACTGATCACCTAGTAAGCTTCTTCACAAGAACTTTGTCTATTGCCCATAGTAATGCCGCGTACACACGGTCGTTTTTTGCGATGAAAAAAAACGAAGTTTTTTAAAACGTCATTTAAATTGATCGTGTGTGGGCAAAACGTCATTTTTTGTTTCACAAAAAGTCACCGTGTGTAGCAAAAACGTTGTTTAAAACGACGTTTTTCAACCCGCGCATGCCCAGAAGCTAGTTATGAAGCGAGCTTCAATGGAAAAGAGTGGTGAACGTAACCTCGCTTTTTGTGAAAAAACGATGGTGTGTATGCAACATCGTCTTTGAAAAGCGACGTTTCAAAAACGTCGTTTTTTACTTCACAGAAAACGTCGTTTTTTTTTATCACAAAAAATGATCGTGTGTACGCGGCATAAGAGGTATCACTGCCAGGTTCAGCATCTAAAGGTGACCAGACACGTATGCTACACAAGGGAACTGAGACCAAACAAAGGATATATATATTAAATGATATTTATTTACAGTGAACATACACCAATAAACACACACAGAAACCCATGAAAACATGAACCACTCCAGCAAACAAGAATAACTAATAAATAATAACTAGGAGAATAAGGGGAAATATGATCAACATGTACAAATATATAAGATGTCCATATAGTGAACTTGGTGTTGAGTTATTCACTTTAAGGTCAACACTGAGGACAAGGGGGCACTCTTTACATCTGGAGGAAAAGAGATTTCACCTCCAAATACGGAAAGGTTTCTTCACAGTAAGAGCTGTGAAAATGTGGAACAGACTCCCTCCAGAGGTGGTTCTGGCCAGCTCAGTAGATTGCTTTAAGAAGGGCCTGGATTCTTTCCTAAATGCACATAATATAACTGAGTACTAAGTGTTGTAGGTAAAGTTGATCCAGGGTAAATCCGATTGCCTCTCGGGGGATCAGGAAGGAATTTTTTCCCCTCCGGTAGCAAATTTGATCATCGCTCTGCTGGGGTTTTTTGCCTTCCTCTGGATCAACTGTGGGTATGGAGTTGGGTGTATGGGATGTACTGTGTTTTATTTTGTTTGTTTATTTTTTTTATGGTTGAACTGAATGGACTTGTGTCTTTTTTCAACCTGACTAACTATGTAACTATGTAACTAATAAACCTAACAGCTATCTATATACAATATCTACAACAAGGGAAAAGGCAACAGGGACACAATGAAAAGGACACAGCTGGGGGCAAGGGCATAGAACAAGGCAAGACGGGTGCAGGATGGATCAGGGCAGGTTGGCAGACAGGAAGGGACCAGAATCACGACGCGCTGGAGGAAGGGAGGAGCAGCCTTAAATATCCAGGCAGCTGGAGCCAGGTGTGGCTTGATCAAAACCTGCTGGCTTCTCAGAGACACCTGCTGGTGGACACTGGAACTGCAGCAAACAGCGCAGAGCAGGATAGTGCCACCAGCAGGTGAACTTAATCCTAACAATCACTTTAGGGAGCCTTACATTTCATCATAGCCATCCATTTAGAGTGCACTCTAGAGAAGCTATAGATTATTGGTTACAGAGAAGTTATTGTAGCGTTAATCACCATTGCTGTTACTGTTGCCTATGCCATTGCTTATTGCTAATTTTGTGTATTACCAGTTTTACTCTAATTTAGCTGCATAGAATTTCATTTCAGCAGCTATAACCTAGTGGTCATATTGTCTAGTGAATTGTGATTAACCTTTTTGAATTCTTGAATCAAATTCTTTACTTGCTCATTTATGTACATACTAGGAGCAGACTGACCATTGAGGCACTTGGGCAATGCCCGTGGGCCCAGGGGAAGTAGAGGGCACCATGAGAGGTTTAGTTCACCCCTGGAGGTGCTCACAGCTTATTATGCAGAAAAGAGGAGGTTCAAGCCCGGAGGAGGCAATGAGCCATGGCATCCCTGTCGACAGTTTAGGCAGCACTGAGAGAGGACTGGCCGGGATGAGAGAGTGAATGTGGAGCAATGGGGATGATGGCAGCAGCAGCCATTCCAGCCACCTGTCCCCCTGGGGAATTCAACTGAGGGGCAGGGCCACAGTCCACATCCACGCCATGGGGGACAGCCGGTGCTGAACTTTAGAGCTGGAGGCAGCAGAGTGCACTGCAGACCGGAGGCATCTAGACGCTAGGAACCTGCCTTGTCTGCAGCAGTTCAGTGTAATCGCCAGCCTAGCACTTTGTTGTGTCATACTATACTAGTTTAATCTATACTAGCCAGGGTGAGTGTTCCTGCCCAGGGCCCATCCACCAGGTGTTATTCCCTACCCCAGTGTTTCTCAACCTTTTTCCAGTCGGGGCGCCCTTAAAAAGTATTTTCAGTCTTGAGGCACCCCTGTCCAAGACTTGGTTCACGTCGATGTGTGTTGCAGAACACGCTCAAAATCACGCTTGTTCTTGACGCACAGACAAATGCTCTGCTCTTTAGGGGTGCCATTTATTGTTAATGGTGCCCCATCTATTGGCAAACATGGGTTGCTTTTGTTGTGGCACAATTTAAAAAAAAAGGGTCGGGGACTTCTTTCCCCGCATTACTGCGGGTAGGGAAATGAATCGGCTGCCCTACACGCAGCATGCATCCACACAGAACCAAGAGCTTGTTCACATATCAGGCTGGAGGGGCAGTAAAACCACATGGTTGAGCTGTTTTTACTACCCCCAACTTTTGCCCCTTTAGCTGCAGAGGCAACAGCTGGGGGAGTAAACATGCTGTGGCTGCAGCTTGAGATATACCCAGGGATAATGGGGCTGCACGGCAACTACCCCGCAACTGTGTGCATTGCATTTACGGGCTTAAAACAGGTGGTGAGGAGGCAAGATATGCCTCTTTACTGGCTGACAAATGCCCCTGAAAAGTGATATGAACAAATTGCTTTTCAGAGGAGCAACAGTCCTTGCTGCTATCTCGAACCCTACAAAAGTAGTTCTGATGGTACAGGAATAGGGGGGTCAGGATTAAAAGTAACATACATACAGACAGATGCGCACGCACACAAACAGACACACGTACATCTGTCTGTATGTATGTTACTTTTAATCCTGACCCCCCCTATTCCTGTACCATCAGAACTACTTTGGTCACACACACACACAACAGACATGTGTACACATACACTGAAAAAAGAACGGTCAGAGCTGCACAACAACCAATCAGATCCAGAGTGCTGTAGCAATGAATGGAGGATGTGGGGTGTCAGTGACTGAGACAGCTGGTTATTCGTAGCAGAGCCCCCCTCACCACCTTACCCTTGGCCTCGCAGTCAGCGCAGTACTTGTTGTCCTCCTCCCTCAGCATACGAGACAGAATGGCCTGGTGCTGCTCATTCAGCTTCAGGGCCTTCTCCCTCTCTGAGCGGGTGGCCATGTCTGCGGGCAGGGGAGCAGTGTCGGTCACGGTGACTCTACTCTTTCTTCTTCCCTCTCAGGGAAAAGCGTGCCAGGCAGAGTTCAGGACGGTACCCGCGGCTCTCACGTCACAGAAGCAGTGCGTGTGTCCGACCCTCCCATAGCAACCGATGACGTATTCGGTTGGCAAGACGCGGACGGGAGGCCCTCACAGCCAACACAGCTTCCTGAGTGCCGAGAAATTAGTTTTACACAGCGGACCAACACCGCTGTAAAGTCAAATGATAACGAAGTGCCCAGCAGTAGTGTTACATTAGATAGCAGCCATAGCTGCCAATATTTGGGGTCATTTTGCCGCGGCACACCTGGGGACTCTTCGCGGCACACCAGTGTGCCGCGGCACACTGGCTGAAAAACGTTGCCCTACCCTATATCCAATAACCCTGATTTCTATATACACAGAGTGTACAGATATCTGTACACTGAGTGACACTCAGAGTACAGGTATCAGAGTTATATATAGGGAATAGCACTCAGTGTTCAGATTTCGGACTGACCACTTGGGCACTGCCCAAGGCCAGTGGGGGGCCCAATGAGAGGCTCCTGTCCTGGACTTCACTCATTCCTACTTCATACAGAAAAGGTAAAGGTGAGCAGTAGCGGGCTGACATAGGATAGGGGGTGGTGTGTACATGGAGGGCACAGTCTGTGTGGCTGGGGACAGTGTACATGCTTGGATTGCACAGCTCCTCCACAAGTGAGCGGTCCCATTGCTGAGCCGGGGGACAACCCCCGGTCCAGCCTAACCCCCGGGGGCCACACAGCACTGCTCACTACCTACAATGGCTCACTGACTGAGCGCTGCACTCTACAATAAGTGCTCCACCACTGTGGGTACCGACCACCCTGTCTCTCACCTCTCCTCTCTCTCTCACCCCCTCTCTCTCTTTCACCCCCTCTCTCTCAATCCCTTATCCCATCTCTCTCTCTCACCCCCCTCACCACTTCTCTCTCTCACCCCCACCTTCTCTCTCACCCCCCATCTCTATCTCTCACACCACAATGTTAAAAGGAAGACCAGATTGGGCCTCATTATTACCTAAATAATTAGACCCTTTCAATAAGGATCTTTCAATTAGGGTCTGTTCACACCATTGTGGTGTGTCACTGTGTGCATTGTGCATTATTGCAATGCATCTAGCAAGGTACTAATTGTGTCACCGTGCACTGCACTTTCAAAAATTCTGCATGCATGATCTTTGGTCCATTGTGATGTGTTGGGCAGCCCATTCAAATGATTCAGCATCTTGCGATAAAATTGTAACCTGGATAAGGATGTTGAGTGAAAGAAATTACAATGCAGGACTGATAGGAAAGTTCCATAGATTTGGTCTGTAGGTTATATCCTGAACTTTAGTTCCTGAAGCCTGTTCCTATAGAAAAAACTAACCATCATTCATTGCATCTGGTAAAGAAAATCTCTGTGCTTGTGTCATGTGATGTGCTACACTGTCTGCTCATCCTTTTAAAATGTAAATCGTGATTAATTCTTTGATATAGAAAAAAGTCAGCGCTAGACGATCAGTGGCAGCTAGCAGCAAAGATCAATATACAATATACAAAACCTCCTAACAGCATCATAAAAAATGTGTAGCGCCAAAAGCAAAAATAAAAATGTATATATAAACTGTCATTTGTACACTTTTCCAGTGTATGTAAACACCTGTGTAACAATGAAGTGAATAAAGTAATATAATCCCTAAAAAAACAGATTGCCCCCAATGTACCCGACCCTCCGGTTAGACCAACTTTTTTTCCCCTATCAAAAGGCTATCACCCTTGTAGACGGTGTAGGGTCTGTTCACACAATTGTGTTCGGAGGAAATCGACTAGCTTCAGATCCACAACCACTGGAACAGTCTTTCCAATGAAACAATTTTCCACGTGTGTGACGAAATACGTTGTTTACCTCATTACCTGCCCTTGTGGAAAGCAATACGTTGGGCGGACCATACGTGAGTTTTCCACAAGGGTAGGGGAACACATTACCAAGATTGTTCAAGGTTATACCAAGCATTCAGTGCCACGACATTATTTGGAGAAACATAATAGGAAGCTAGAAGGAACCACCTTTCAGATTATCGACCACTTCATACCCCACTGGCGAGGCGAACCCAGCATCCGAGGAGTCTCCAAATTGGAGGTTTTCTGGATCTACCAATTGAAATGTTATACGCCCCATGGGTTAAATGTAGAGTGGGATGTCAACTCCTTCATTAACCAGTCATAGGTCCATTTCTCATTTTTAAATCTCGTTTCTCCTTTTTTTTTCTCCTTTTTGTATTTCTAGGAATAAGGGTTACTATTTATTGTATTTACTCCCGGACACTCACATGAGTCTCTCTGGACCCAGGTGTGATTCACATATTTCCCTCTAGACACATTTTTGTGACATGTTCAGATATGGGTGGTCTGGTACTTACAACATAGGCTGGGGCATTAATTAGAGGGAATGGAATGATACACACAGAGTGTATCTATTTTAACATATCCCCTTCCCAGTACAGTCAATCCCCCCTTTTTCCTATAATTTTTCTCTTCCACACATTTATGTCAGGGGTTTTGTTCTCCTGGCCGGCATGTGTTTAATTACCCATGTCACCTTGCTAATATTATGCTTCTGTTTGTGGATTGTTATATTGGCAGGGATCTACAGTGATTTTTTGCTGCTTCTTTGGTTCCACAATGATTGTGGATGGTGCTGTCATTTGTATTGACACTGTGTGAGCAGCGCGATTCGTCCCGCCCCATCCCCTGTGCAGAATTGAGTGATTGGGCTTTCCTGCTGTCACTCACATTGTTACAGTTCGTCCCGCCCCATCCCTTATGGAAGAGTGAGTGATGGAGCTTTTCTCCTATCCACTCACATACTGTGTGCTGACGTCATTTCCGGTGCCAACCATTAGGGACTTCCGGTATTGCGCCATGACGCCATTTCCGGTGTGTGGAGCGCAAACAGAGGAAGTAAGTGAGGGCATGGAACACACGCCACTTTACAGCATAACGCACGGGTGCAGAGGCTCATGTAAGTGATTAGGGTACTATATTAACGCGCAGGAGGTGCATTGGTTCAGTTCCCATCCCCAGTTGAAGTCTTTGCAGACGAAACCGGTCGGGTTGAACCTTTCCATACACCTCCACTGCGCATATGAATTTTTTCCTATAGTGGTTGTGTATTTTGGCTGTGGGACATTTTTTTACTGATCGAGACATTTTTAATTTGTGGTTTTACTATTTTATTTGATTATTGCACGTTTTTGCTGTGATCTGCGTGCTTAATAAAACGTTTTTACACTATGAGGAGGTCTTCCCCCCTTTTTTTCCTGCGATTGGGAAATTTTCTGAAGGACTTGCCTCACCCCATTGGGAATCCGGCGACTTCCCCTACCAGCTTCTTCCTTGGACCTTCTATGGAGAGTCTGAAGTGAGAATCATATCTGCACCCCATTCCAAGGAGGGCGGTCGGCCCACACAAGCCTGCATGATCCATTCACCGTACAGTGTCAGTGGATCAACAACAGCTGGTAAGGGTATTTTATTCATCTATATATCACGGATTGTCAGTATGAAGATAGAGATAAAGAACAACTTAAAGTAAAAACTACGAAGTCTAAGGACACTATTGAAGATATCCATCTATTATTCACCTTTTATTGGGACTTAATAACACATGGTGTTTGCTGGACGCGATATCCAGCTTGCTTTTCATGTTTTTCTATTTGTGTTTGATTATCTAGGTGTATAGTCGCAAGTCTATCCCCTAACAGATTACCACACTTTTTGATTTACCTGCTTCAGTAGAAGCTCCTTCTGTACAATTTTACACAGTGCTCACCGGATTTATATATCTCACCTGATTTCACAGTATTTATCTATTAGGAGGATAACCGCAAGTTTATCCCCCATTAAAATCACTTGCAGATTCACCTGCTTCAGGTGAAGCTCCTACTGTAATATTTTTGGCGCTGCACTTTTTTTCTTAATATAATAAGTGCATTACAAAGTATTTGCATTTACAGCTGTATGCTGAAAATAAAGTCCATTTTATTAGTCAAAAACTGTGTCTGTATTAATCTTCCACCAACATGGGTTTTGTTGCACCACATGTGTCGCCAGCCCCCACCACTAAACATTTACCAACTCCTAAGATGCAAAATGAAGTAGCAAACAGTGAATATGTGAAGAAACTAATCACTCAACTCCACTAATCCTCCAAATCACAATATTACTCACCGCTAGGGGGCAGCCACCCAGCACCCCGGTACTATATGGGGAAATAGCTCATCCACGTGGAGCTACAGAAGAGTTTTATATAGTGTAGTATTTATTTATGAAAAAAAAAATGTTTCTCATAATTGTGTAAATTCCAAAAATATACAGAAATTACAATTCCAGAGCATACAAATCTCATAATACAGCATTAAAACCATCAGAAGTGAAAAGTGCACTCTCCAAGATGGCAGTAAATCCCAAGACCGGAAGCAGAGGTGTGACATCAGAGTGAAGCCCTGCCCTAACGTGTTTTGCGTGAGGGGACTTCTTCGGGGGGCTCTAGCCAGTATAGACAGGGAAAGAACAGGCGCCATATTGATATCCATAACACTGAGTGGTGGTCATTTCCATAGTCAAGCACTCTATAACCTCAATATAAGAATAGGTGCCATTTTTAGGAGACCACCCGCTCCATAAAGCATAGTGCAAATATAGGAGCCATTCCAAATATGAAATATAAAATATTTAAATAACAGCCTACTATAACAGAGATAAAATTGTATTAATTAATACATAATTACACAGCTTAAAAGCAGTATATAGAACAATTGTTTAATTTAGTGGTGGAGGCTGGTGACCCACGTGGTGCAACAGAACCCATGTTGGTGGAAGATAAACATGGACAGTTTTTGATTTAGGCAAGCTAGCTATACACAGTTTAAATCTCAGCAGGAAGTATGGAAAAAAGTATGGAAAGACGTGTATGAATGACGAATGACTGTTTATATATATGTTTTGGCTTTTGGCATTGCACATTTTTTGGGATGAATTATTTGCTGTTAGTAAAATAATAATAATTTTGTATATTGTGAAAATTATGGATTTTGTATCTAGCAGGGGAGATTTCCACACAAGCAAAATGTAAAAAAGAGACCATGCAGATTTAATATATGCATTATATTTATTGCAAAATGCAGTAACGTGTACAAAATTCCTGTGAGCTGTGAAGCACACTTTCTTTTAGCTTATTATTACTTTAAGTGCAATACACAGTAGTTTATAGCAGTGCATAACAAGAATAGTGTAAAGCAGTGTTTCCCAGACAGTGTCTTAAAGCAAGACATGTGAAAATAACGAAACAGGTTCTCTTTATTCTTCTCTAGCCAGGAACAAATTGTCACATTTCCTTCACTCCCTGATGCTCTATTTACCCGCTGGAAGCTAGGAAAGCATCCTTATGTCAGCTCCAACTTGCTCCAGTTAGAGCTTACATAGGGTGGCCGAGTCACATGCTCCTCCATACTTACAGTAGACATGCCCAGTATTTTCTTTTCCTCAAAGGCTGAATGAAGTGGCCGGGGAGTGAAGGAAAAGTTGGTTTGTTCTGCATGGGTGGAGACTTCAAAGAAAACCTGTTGGTTTGCCCATAGTACAAGCCATTATTTAATTCTGTAAAAGGGAAACTGCAAGCGAACATACATACACAACTGAAATGCTGACCTACATATATATATATATATATATATATATATATATATAACCTATGCCAAAAGTTCTGTTGTGTGCTCCTCCCATGGCCCCTGCCTGCCCTTTAATATTAGTGATGGCACTAACTAGTGTAAGCCATCTGAGCCCATCATCTCACAAAGCAGACAAGCCTGATTTCATTCTATGAACTTAGCAGTGTTTATACAGAATATGCAAAATCAGGGCTGTCATGATCATCATTGCTTTCAGTCACAGAAAGGTTAAATAAGCATTTAGTAATATTGCAAATTCCCTTTTGCATACTTGCAGTGCTTTCAATGAATCATTAAAAAGCGAAGCATATATGAGGAGTCCCAGAGCTTGAACCTTTAACGATAAGTTGGCAATGGCTGCATCTCTATTTTCAACCTGACAGGTACCCTTTGAGGTCACACTGAGCACACCTCAAACCAGTCTTTCTCAACTCCAGTCCTCAAGGCAACCCAACAGGTCATGTTTTCAGGCATTCCATTAGGGAAAGCCTGAAAACAAGACCTTGAGGACTGGAGTTGAGAAACACTGCCTTAATTCATACCTGTCAAATTTTTGAGATTGGAATGAGTGACACCTATTACAAAAAGTATGTAAGCATAGGAATGTAATGTAAACACGTCCCCTTAAAGGAGAATTATAAAATAAAAAAAAAATCAGTTAACCCCACAAGTGCTTTTTTTTTTTCTTTTTTTTTTTATTACCACTATTATTCCTTTTTACTTGCCTGAAATTTACAAATGCAACAATTTAGAATTTGGGAAAAAGATTTAGCACTGGGAAACACTTTTTAAAAGGTAAATAGTTATATACAACTATAAAGATGTGACCAAAATGAGGGACAAATGAGGAGGAAAGAGGGACAGAAGGACTTTGTTCCAAATCAGGGACAGTTCCTCAAAATCATGGACAGTCCCTCGAAATCAGGGACAGTTTAGAACTGTAAGTTTATCTTCAGCAAGATTTTTTCAAAAAAACCCTATACCGTTCCATATTTTCTGAATAGTACATTTCCATACCTCCCAACATTTTGAGATGGGAATGAGGGACACCTACTAGCAAACGTATGTAGGCATAGGACACACACCATGTCACACCCCTTAAAGGAGAATTAACCCAAAAAAGGTTTATTAAATCCACAAGGGCTTTTTTTTACCACTACTATTCCTTTATATTGGCTTTTAAAATTTACAAATGCAGCCATTCAGATTTTGGATGACAGGTTTAGCACTGGGAATTACTTTCTGAAAGATAAAAAGTAAATTTGATATACAATTATATGGATTAGACCAAAATGAGGGACAAATGGGAGTGACAGAGGGACAGAGGGACATTGCTCCAAATCAGGGACAGTCCCTTGAAATCAGGGACAGTTGGGAGCTATGCATTTCAGTGCTCCTCCTGTTTTAAATGCTGCACATCCTCCCATTACACATGCAGCTGTAGGGAAAGGGGGATCAAAAAATCAGCTTCCTTGATGCCCCTCTATCTTGCTGTTTGCTAGATGAGCAGGATATTACAGTTTTGCTCTCCTAGCAGGCCGCTTTATACCATATATACTGTGTGCATTTGTGTGCGCTTGTGTGCCCTCTCCTTCTCCAGATGAGCTCAGTACTGGGCTCTCCAGGCTGTTCAAACTCTAAACATTGCACTCTCTCCTTCTCTAGCTAAGCTCAGGTAGAGCTTTTCTTCTAAAGTCCAGCCAGTCCTGCAAAAAATAGAAAGGAGGGGTTCAAGGGGTCAGCATTTTTTTTGGAGAGCCCACACCCACACCAAGTGCATGTGTAAAGGGAGGAGGTACAGCATTTTAAAAAGTAGGAGCACTGGTATAAACTATTCAGATGAAACTGAGCTTACACTTTAAAGCAAAACTCCAGCCAAAGTTCTTTATAAGTATTTAAGGATCATTTGTCAATTTTTGATTGCTGCCTGCCTGTGCCATCCTTTACACATACCTCCAATGCCAACAAGTAATCAAGTGCCTGGCCTACAGTGGTGCCAAAATAGACAGTGCAGTGGACCTTTAAAGCGGGGGTTCACCCTAAAAACAATTTTCTAACATTACATTGAGCTCACTCTCGACATTGACAGTATGCCGTTTTTTGTTTTTTTTTGCTGTACATAACTTATATAGCTATTTTCTTCCCCGGCTTCCGGGTAGTGCCTCCTGCGGGAGTGGGCGTTCCTATGCAGCAGTTAGTGATTGACGTGATGACAAAAATTACCCCCCGTCGCATAAGGAGCGTAAGAAGCCGAACGTCGGTGCGCTTATTTTAGCAACTCGTGACGCAACTCGTGACGCTCCTTATGCGATGGGGGGGGTAGGCATACTGTCAATGTCGAGAGTGAGCTCAACGTAATGTTAGAAAATAGTTTTTAGGGTGAACCCTCGCTTTAATACATCCAGGCCTAGAAAATGTTCACTGTACCCAAAGATGCATAGTAAACGTAGGTGAGACATCCATCTTGTGTTTACTATACATCTTTAAACCAATGGTTCTTTTCCTACTGGATTCTCAGCATTCTGGTAATTTTCTGCCATTTTCTTTTGGGAGAATTTCTTTTCACTTTCTTTCCTGGAGATACTTTGACACACAGGATAGGAAGTGAGGGGAAAGTACCCAAAGGGGTTACAGAAGGTAGTAAAACCTGACATATGTTTTAACCATATGTGAGAGGAAGGGGGGCTCTCAAATATAAATACTAGAGTACTTACATGTGTGATCACTAAAATTGATCATCACAGCAATCACATGGTACAGCGCCGCTCTGATTGGCTCTGTGCATTGTGTCTATGATTTGAGCCTCAGATCACATCCATTCACAGGTCAACCATATTGTTTTCTGAAATGCCATTTATAAGCGGCACTCCAGAAATATACATCCACCACTGTTTTAATACATACAGTGATAGTAAAGTTGTTTAATACATATTTCCTCTAGGTTTGTGCAGCAATCCAGAACAAAACAACTCTATGCAGAAGTTTACCTTAATACAGAGCAGTCACTACAGCTATCTTTCAAGCAGAGAGTTGTCTTGTATCCACCCCTTCTAACTAGGCATGTGCAAAAGTGAAAAATTAGTTTTGTTTCGTTTCGTTTCAATTCGTCATTTAATACATTTCGTTAAGTTAGGTTCGTTACATGTGTTGAATTCGTTTTCGGAATTCGTTCGTTTTCGACCGAATTTCGAAAAATCCGGTCGAAATCGAAAATATTTCGACCGTTTTTCGAATTCGTTCGTTTTCGACCGAATTTCGAAAAAAAACGGTCGAAATCGAAAATATTTCAACCAGATTAGAAAACAAATAGTCTCTTTTCGAATAGAATTTTTTTCGAATTAAATCCGAAAATATATTTTTTTTTTTTCGAATTCCGATCGAATTTATTCCGCGGGTATTCGATTCTGAATTCGAATTTTTTATTTTTTTTTCGATTTCGACCATTTTTTTTTCGAAATTCGGTCGAAAACGAACGAATTCCGAAAACGGTCGAAATGTTTCGCTAATATAGCAATTCGGGAATTCGTATGCATCCGAATGTCCGAATAATGAAACGAAATGCACATGCCTACTTCTAACGTTTGGTGATAGAAATTGAAAGGAAGACTCATAAAAAGAAAGGTATGTGGGTGTGGGGGATTCCTAAGATGGACACTGTGAGCTACACTTGTGTTATAAAAAACACTCAACTGTACAGTGATAAATGTCTGTAGTGGTGTTTGTAATGTGCCAGTAAATTAATATCATTGCTGTTGGGCTGGAAAACCACCATATATTGGAGCTGTGGTATAATCCCAGTTTGGAACAGCCAACACATTGTTCCCCCACACCCATACATGGACACATATTTCTGGGAGCCATGTTCTTATAGTTACACCATTGGACATAATTCAAAGCCACAATATGACATTGCCGAGGCAAACCAAATTCTAGTCATTTGCTCACCATTAATTATAGATGGCCACAGGAATAAGTGCACTTATAACTAGGGATGAGCCGAACACCCCCGCGTTCGGTTCGCACCAGAACCTCGAACAGACCGACCGTTCACGCAAACATTTAGAATCCCATTGAAGTCTATGGGACTCGAACGTTCGAATTCAAAAACGATCATTTTAAAGACCAATATTCAAGTTATTGTTGGAAAACGTCTTTGAGAACCCGGGTCTTGCCCCAGGGAACATGTATCAATGGAAAAAAGTTTAAAAAAACGGTAGTTTTTTCAGGAGCAGGACTCCTGAAAAAATTACCGTTTTAAAACTTTTTTTTTCCATTGATACATGTTCCCTGGGGCAAGACCCGGGGTTCTCAAAGACGTTTTCACAGGCAAACTATAGACACCCAGCAGGTACAATATTTAAAGAAATTTTTCATTTTTTTTTTAAAGTTAAGCATCATTAAAATCACTGCTCCAGGAGCAATGATTTTATTGATGCTTAAATAAAATATAAAATAAAAATTCCTTTAAATATTGTATCTGCTGGGTGTCTATACCTGTGATAATGTCTTTAAATAGCACAATCACCTGCCTGCCAGTAAATTAGGAAGAACTGATCTAGCTAAGCTATACAGTGTATAAATATAGTTACAACTCCTAGGGATGTATATATATTCTCTACACACTGTAAATTAAGCTAAACTGACTAGCCTGCCTGCCTGCTCTATCTAGCTATATAAAAAGACAATCTCTCTGTCTCTCTGACTGCTTTCATTAACAAGCCGGAACACACTACACGAGGCCGCCCAGCAGGCGGCCTTATATAGTGTGGGGCGTGTGCTAAAGCCCTGAGCCATAATTGGCCAAAGCCACCCAGGCTTTGGCCAATTATGGCTCTTTGTTTTTTGCGCGCTGTGATTGGCCAAGAATGCGGGACATACAGCATGCTTGGCCAATCATCAGCGCGCAATGCCGCAGTGAATTATGGGCCGTTTTGCGTCACTCGAATTTGGCGTGAACAACGAATTTTGTCGAAAGTACGAACAGACAATGTTCGAGTCGAACATACGTTTGTATCGAACGCGAAGCTCATCCCTACTTATAACATATATTAGCCCTATTAATACAGCCATGCAAATCAACCAAGTTTCCAAATATAATCATCAGCCTGTTCCTTTTTCACCATAATCACTGACTACTGTTACCACTAATATTCTACCAATTCAAATTTATTGGACTCTGGCAGGTAAAAAAAAAGAGGTCCCAAAACGCAGGAAACAAGTTGTCTCTGGTACCACATCATGTGCACACCATTGCACTGTCAATTTTCCAGAAAAAAAGTAACTGTATTTGAGCAATGCCCAGTATGCCCTTCTACAATAATGAAACTGCAAGCCCTGTGCTTCCAATTGCATCCTTATAAAAATAAAAAAATAATTATCAGATCATATCACCTGACTTTAGTTATCAGTTAAAAGAACACTATCACCCAGTTAAGAGAAAAAAAAGACATCTGTTGTCATATATTGATTACCCTTTAGTTGTTGTCCACCAAAAACATTTGTTTTTTAGTTCTTGGTGGATGCTCCTGAGTTTTTTTTTTACTTATTAATGCCAAAAAGGAACATGAGAAATCAAATTAACAATGCTTGTAAAATGAACACTGATGAAAATATGAACCCCAATCAAACATGGAGCGTTACTCCATGCTCCGTTGATTCAGTCACCCAGTGATTCAATCCTTGTGGGGTGCAGCTCACACCGGGTTCATCTTGCCTGACTGTCAGAAACTTACAAGGGAGAGATGGAAGTGCATACCAAAAGCCGCTGGATTGCAAGTATGACAGGAATGTTTCGGCTCCATCCCCTCCCGAACCAAGGCAACTAAAGCGTTTCACCCTTCATGGGCTTACAGTGATTAAAGGGGAGCTCCAGGCTCCTTCGGAAAAAAAAAAGTCAGCAGCTACAATTACTGTAGCTCCTTACTTTTAATATAAGGACTTTTGCCTGTCCAGGGATCCTGCAATATCCAAATTCTTCATTTGGCTTCAGGTGCAGGTGCTGGCATCTCTAGTAAGGGAAACAGGAAGTGGAGCCTTGCGGGTTCAGTGTCTTCCTACTACACATGTGTGAGTTGCGCTGTGCCTTGTGAATGGTCCCGTAGTCTTCTGGAACCTGTGATGTGTCCCAGAAGACTACAGGGGACAAAAGGGGGGCTGAACTTTCAGCTTAGTTCGCAGCAGCGATCTGAACCGGAAGTAGGAGTGGGTGCCTGTCAAAACCAGGTACCCGATCCCCCGAAAAAAGTGCCAATTGTGGCAGTAGAGGGGGGTAGTGTGCAAACAAATAAAGATTCCCCTTTTGGGTGGAGCTTGACTTTAAGCCGATGATGGGTGAAATGCGTTACTGGGCGTGGTTTAGTAGGAGATTGAGATGAAGCTTTCCTGTCATACTTGAAATTGAGCAGCTTTTGGTATGCACTTATATCTTTCTCTTGTAAAATAATAAAACATATAAAATTGATAGTGTCCCTTTATTGTAATTTTTTTAACAAACAAACCATATTGAATGTTCCCATTTACTGTATAGCTATAAGAGAGGTGTGAGCACAGACTGAGGATCCATTTTCTTTTCCCTGGCTGTTATCTTGGTACAAACTGTCAACGATGTTCTTCGAGTTTTGATAAAGCTACATGCAAAAAAAAATAAGAAAAAAAAGGAAGAGAAGAGATATTAATTTATTAAAAGGCTGGGTAGCTAGTACATTTGCTATGCTCAGATCACTAGGTAGTGCCTGCTGGTGTCAATATTAAACTACTGGGACATGCAGACATCTATAGGTACCCATATCTACCATTATGTTCTGTATGCAGACAATTTTTCTAAGCACAGGTTAACATTAAAGTGGAACTGAAGTCCCTAGCCAGAAGAGACTTTGTATGCATTCTGGCGTGTGTGCGTGACCCTGATGACATTTTATCTGAAGAAATTCATATGGCGGAGCCACGCACACACGATACCACACATGAGTGGTTGTCAGTCGCCAATTTGATTACTGGAGAAAGATCTGCTTTGGATATTGGCTTTTTTACATGCGGTTTTACTATCAACATTGATGTTAGTGCAATACCTTTTAATAAAGCTGGAGGTTATACCATACTTCACTACGTGGAGCCTTTATCTTGCATATCTTGTGCTCCATTGAATGTGGGTAAGGATCCATTGGATTAGCTACTAGGAATTACCCGAATGGATGTTCATGCCCCTACTATGGGATTTACCTTTACTGGTTGAGCGTTTTCAGAGTAAGGGGGTCACCGGCACTCTGGTAAGCCTCTGGTGTGCATATTCCCTTAGTGCAGTGGTTAACAACCTACTAGTGCCGTGACCCCCATGATAAAATTTCCCAAGTTGTGGGGACCCCTAACAGTAAAATTATTTTCGTAGTGTGGGTTGTTAGCACCCAAGGCAAGACAAGGATTTTCCGCCCCTAACCCATGGATATTTAGCGTTCCCTGAGTCCCTTGCACTCGTACAGTATTAAAACCCTTTATGGTACATTTCAGGATGTACCACTCTCTGTTCTCCTTTCTTTCCCTTTTATCTCTTTCACCTATGCCGAAATCTGAGGTCTCCTCCAGCCCCCCCACTTCACATTTCTCACCAGTTAGCTGACCTCTAGTCTCTGTCCCCCAGCCATGCCGTGAATTGAGTGAGTGGCCGCGGGCTCTAGCAACAGCCCAGCTGGGTGGCCAAAGGGCTCCAGGGACAGCTTTGTTGGACAGTTGCAAAAAGGCTGGAAGAACAGTGCAAGCTTCAGGAACAGCCCAGGATTCAGTGACCCCTGGCAAATCGTCATTTGACCCCTAAGGGGGTCCCGACCCCCAGGTTGAGAACCACTGCCTTAGTGTCACATTGGCTTTTCCTGATCTCCTCTCCAATCTAACACAGAGTTTATATTTGGGACTTTTCTATTGCTTCATGGTCTTGAGGTGTATCTGCTAGCACATTTCACTTCGCTTTCTGGACTTTTTATGAATATTATATGCATGTATAAATGTCAGCTATTGTCAATTATTTTTCACTAAGAAATGTCACTTATTAATTTTGTTTAGACACACAGTTTGTTATATGCGCTGCACTTTTTTATAATTTTTTTTATACTGTTGTAGCAAGATTCCGGGGCCCCAAGGGCCTATTGATGACCTCCAGAGTTAGGGAAAGCTGACATCCTTCTTTGTAGAGTGGGTTACGATGCATGGTGGGTGTAATACAAAGTAGATTCATGGGCGCCAGAAATGTCTTGAATGCAATGGGATTTATTTTCTCTTGAACAGAACTGAGGGAAAGAGGGTTAGGGCCAGGACACCCTTTAGTAGTTGCAATGTTAATTTGGCAGACTCTGAGACTTCTATAGGCACATAGCCATGCAGGGAAATGCATCCAGCAAGACACCACATCTGCATGAGTAGGATCGCTGTCTCCTATGGCAACAGTCTTATAATCGTTTCTAACACAAGTTGTAACAAACTCCTTTACTTCTACAATTTTCTCTTGTATATCTTCTGTCAACTGAGCTCCCAGTCTCTCTCACTAGACTTGCTGATCAACTGCCACTGGATCCCCTAAGCTCTTGAAACCTTTGCACATAGCATCTACCTTAAGCGTCACCCCAGCGTCCCTGCTGGGTCCCCAGCTTGGCACTCACAGATACTCCCCAACCATCACCCCACTAGCCTGCTCGGTCCCTGGCTTGGCACCTGCTGAAGTGTCCCAATGTTTCACCGTCCTCGGGTTGGTAAGATTACTGCTCTGATACTTGCTTCAGCTACTCACAGTGGTGCCTGGTAACAAGGTGGATGGTCCCTTACTGGGAACAGCTTCCCCTCTAACTCCGACCACGACAGGTTCTCGTCAGGCTGGCAGAACCGTCACTTTTGGTTGGACTGCAAGCCGCAGTCCAAACCCTGCGCTGCTCTCTTGCTTCTGGATAGGCCCTCAGACAGCCTAGCAGCCAGATGTCCCTGGGATAGGCCTCAGGCTCTGGCCTAGCAGCCCGAGGCAGTACAACACATGTCCACCCAGCAGGCTGTCCAGGTGGCACAGAACCTGATCACCTGACCTCACCCCAATAAATAGGCTCTCCCAGCAGGCCAAGGGATCAAGAAAATCCCTGCCCATTGGCTGAGACACCCCATTCGTTCATAATCTGTCCTTGCAATGCCCTTGTCTTATCTAATGCCACCAGATACTCAGCCAACTAGTGACCTCCTATGAATTGGCCAAGGCAACTATCACTTGGCAAATAAATTTACTAGCAACCCTGCCTAAGCATCAGGGTGCTACATCGTATATTGTCTGTAGCAGCAGAAGTAGGAGTTGGGTGGCAGGATAATGTAATTCCAACCTGCATGTGTGTAAGTAACATCATTAGTGCTCTACCAATGGCAAAATAAAAAATCTACTCAGATCTTTCATAACCCGGAGAAGGAAAGTTTGCCATAATATTCAAGTATTCTGTGCATGGGGAAATGAGTAGGACTTAGCTTACTGTATGTAAAGACTGTGTGCTTCTAGCAGCTTGTGATATTCAATAAATACATTAATGCATTGCAGCATAGGCATACTGATTGAAGGCAATGATATAATACAGTATATAGCAAAGTTGCTTGGTATTCCTGGAATCAATAAAAGAGCTTATGTTTTTTTTAAAGTACAGTTATCTTTGCTAGTTCCAGTTATGAAAGTCTTAATATTAATTAATTAATATTAATTAAAGTTTGGAGTTTGAAATGTATTCTAGTCATGTGTATCTTTATACTACTATCTTCCTTAAAGCGGAATTTCACCCTAAATATAAGATCTCCCATGTGATTCAGCATACTGGCGTCAGCGCCAGTATGCTGTTTTTTTTTTTTTTTATCCCACACTTACTGTATTATCCAGTAATTTCATTTTTTTCCCCCGCGGTGGACGGCGCCAGTACAGCGCGTCACATCTTCCGAAAATACCCAATATGGACTCGGGTAATCTCGGCGAAAATGCGGCGCCTGCGCACAGACCTAGGAGCTGACTGCGCAGGCGCCGTATTTCTCCGAGTCCTACGGCTATGGCGCGTCACGCCCTCCGAAATAGGACTCGGAGAAATACGGCGCCTGCGCAGTCAGCTCCTAGGTCTGTGCGCAGGCGCCGCATTTTCTCCGAGATTACCCGAGTCCATATTGGGTATTTTCGGAAGATGTGACGCGCTGTACTGGCGCCGTCCACCGCGGGGGAAAAAAATGAAATTACTGGATAATACAGTAAGTGTGGGATAAAAAAAAAAAAAAAAACAGCATACTGGCGCTGACGCCAGTATGCTGAATCACATGGGAGATCTTATATTTAGGGTGAAATTCCGCTTTAAGTTTTGTTAAGATTTACAAGCCTATACTGTCTCTCCCTGTTCCTATACTGTTTGTCCTGTAGTCAGCGCTCTATATTTTAGAGGGGGGGTAGGGGAGCGGCAAAAAAACCACTTAATTAGGGGGATGGCCCAGTGCCCCTAATGGAGCGGCAGCCACTGCCTGTGGTGGTGCAAGTAGTCTGTGAAATATTTTGTGATTTAGGAACTCAGAACATTACAAGAAGTAAGAGCAAGTAGGACCAAATTTAAGAATGGATTACCTAGTATGGGGACCCTTTACCTGTTCTAAAATCAATAACCTAAAACAATCATAATTAAAAAAAATGTAATAAAATAAAGAAAATGTGGTGACTAACCACAGATGACAGCAGAAAATTCACTTTTCTAAAAATGTGACATACCTCAGATTCTGTATTTGAAATCTGATATCCCAAAAAAGAAACCAGTTCTTTAAACGATGGTCGTTTCCTTGGATCGAAAGCCCAGCAGGACTGCATCAGGAAATATCTGTAGGGAAATGTTTTATAATGAATATCTCAAGAAAACAGATGCTAAAAGTAAGAGTAAAAGGGCTCAGGGTGATTATCAATATTCACTCACATTTCATCCGTTGCATAGAATGGCTGGTCCATTTTAAACCCACTTTGTAAGAGCTTGTAAAAGTTTGCATTCACTGGCATGCCTGGATATGGGTTTACCCCTATTGAGGATGAAAATATGATATTTAAATCTGGAGCACAGGGATAGTATAACATAGAATTACTAGAATTGCCGCATCTATGAGTAATTGTCATACCAAGTGAGAATATCTCCCAAAGCAATATGCCATATGACCAAACATCACTTTTAATGGTATATAGTCCATCAAAAATGCTCTCTGGAGACATCCATTTAACCGGTAGGCGAGCCTGGTGGAACAAAAACATTAATGTAACCTGAGTTATACTGCTCTGATGAATGGTTTAGTCTGTCCAACTCTAGACTCTAGAAATTACAGAATAATCTGGTACAGTATTTAAAAAATGCACAGGCACATAATTGTGTAAAATGTATAAACTCACACTTATTGGTGCCCAATCTCTTGGCACCAATACAAACAACCTGTATTCCATAGCACCGTTCTACTTGCTGGAACCAGCGTGCATTCCTATTTCTGGAAACGGAATTACGTCACCACAGAGGTACGTATCACGCAAACTGGATATGGCACACACGTAACAGTCTCTACTGTACATGGTATGCTTGACAGCGTCTTCAGGAAGCACCTTTAGCCAAGAGCACCTTGTATTTTTCCAAGGCAGTCTATCATTGAATTGGAGCTTCCTGAAGACGCTGTCTAGCCGAACATGTAAAGGTAGTTACGGGTGTGCCAGATCCAGTTTGCCTGGTACGTACCTCCGTCAGAATTTGACAAGGTCAGTCTTTTGCAATCCCCTGCACAGCAGCATTCAGGCTAGGAGAGAGAGGGCAACACTAGGAGCCAATAAGATGTGCTCATGTGCTAACAATTCAATGTTGACAGAAGGAGAGAGTAAAGTGAACAATATGATAACCTTATCAGTGTTGTTGTGCTGCTCATTCACTATAACAAGTTGGGGGCAAGGACATGACCAGGTTAAATTGCCTAATTGCAGTAGCAAAAAGTCAGGTCACCAGCCTGGCTATTCTCTCTGGCAAGAATGTGCAAATATGAACAGAAATACAAATCCTTTGACAGGAAATACAGCTTCTATATATGTATTTAAATTATTTATTTAACTGTTTAGTTTAAGTTTGGCTTAATTTGTTCTGCATGATTTATGAATAAGGACATTTTTTTACTGTGTTTTTAAATTGTATCTGAGAGGACATGAAGCATTACATTACTTCTAAATAGTACAGCAGCAGTGTGACTCTTGAAATGGGACAGCACAGACATTGTGGCATGGTGTAGAACAAATATGTTATTTCTATGGCCCCAACAATCCACTTGCACTGCCACAATCTAATAACACAAATAACGAAAAAAGAGACAACCATTTGACTTACATTGCCCTTAACCACATAATTTGAGTCATTTTCTACATCTCTGGCAAGTCCAAAGTCACATATCTTGGCTACCTTTCCACTATTTATGAGTATATTTCTGGCTGCAAGGTCTCTGTGGATGCACTAAAAAAGAAACAGAATTATTGGTTGTGATTTTACACAAAGGGTAGCATGAATATAGCCAAATAAAAAAAATGTATTCCTAGTAATTTCTGGGAATCAGATTTAGAAAGACTGAAAGATGGCCTGGATTCTTGTAAAGCATCATGTGCCAAAACTTCCCTTCCTCACATCTACATCTCTCTGAATGGCCTGCCTCTCTGCACAGGCAGGGCCGGATTTGATCTCCCTGTCGCCCCAAGGCCAGGTTTCGCAAAGCACGCATTTTTTTGTATAATTTTCTTCTTATTTTTAAGATTTTTTTTTTTATTCTTTACTTTTTAACTTTTTTTCACTTAACTTTATTGCTATTACACAGGAGAAAATAATTCCCTGTGTGATAGCAATTGGAGGTGACAGGTTCTCTTTATTGACCCCGTCACCTCCAAAAGCACTGTGCTAGAACTACTGTCACAGCTGAGATGGGAAGAGCACAGCTCACTCCATGCTGCTGCTACGCCTCGGCACCCTGCCGCTCCGAGGCCTGGCCTCAGTGGCCTTGTGGAAAATCCGGGCCTGTGCACAGGAATGTAGCAGATGTAGAATGTAGAATGTAGCAGATCTTTTTTTCAATTATCAGGGCTGTGCACATTTAACTCTACCAAGATCTGTATTCAGATCCCTACCTAAGCAATGACACCACATTGATGTATTTCATAAGACTATTACTTTTAATATAAGTAAATTGACCCATGTGATTACATGTAATGTCCATGCGATCTACTGTATATGTCTTATGTATTAAAATTTTACTATCAGATTTCTTGATGCTGATAGCAACCAAATACATTATACAGTGTAGAAAGGAAATCTAGTTTAGGTTGCTATGGGCAACAAAGAATTCCCTTGTTAACCCCCCTTTTGAGGGGTTATGTTCTAGTCATGCGCAATGTGTCTAGAGCTGCAAGATGTTTTGCATAGGTTTTTATCAAATTTGTTGTTGAACTTGTTCACACTTGGTGACTGCATCCACACAATATGTTTTTAACTTTAGCAGTTACCAGTTAGTATACATGAGGGCTGTACTGAAAGTTATGCTAAAGTGGATATAACTTTTTTATTAACGTACACAGATCATTCAAATTTTACATGTTGGTAGAGTAAAGCCCTGTACACACGATCGGTTTGTCTGATGGACTATTTTCACCGGACAAACCGATCGTGTGTGGGCCCCATTGGTTTGTTTTCCATCAGTGAAAAAAAATAGAACATGTTTTAAAATGTTCCTATGGATAAAAAAACGATAGAAAAAACCATTGTCTGTGTGGAATTCCATCGGTTAAAAATCCACGCATGCTCAGAATCAAGTCGACGCATGCTCGGAAGCAATAAACTTAATTTTTCCCAGCACGTCGTAGTGTTTTACGTCACCGCGCTTGGACACAGTCGGATTTTTGACCGATGGTGTGTAGGCAAGACTGATGAAAGTCAGCTTCATCGGATATCCGACGAAAAAAATCCATCGGATTAGATTCCATCAGATATCTGATCTTGTGTACAGGGCTTTACTCTTCCCCTATAGTAACTCTTATTTTTCATTGCAGGTAAATAAAGTATTCCAAGCTGAAGCAGCGTGTCATCAGTGAGTTCTTGAAACCTTCAGCAAAATAAATGGCGCCAACCATGAACCAAAAAATGAAATGTGAATGTCTTTATGTGACAGCCGCCCATTTAAGGATACTTTCACACTGAGGCACTTGTTTTTAGCGCCGTTTTACCGTCGTATTTGCCGTGATTTTCAGGCGCTAGCAGGGAGAATTTAACCCCTGATAACAGCCAAAAAAAGGTTAAAAGGCGGTTTGAAGGCACTACCTCATTGATTTCAATGGGCAGGGACGCTATAGGAGCGGTAATTTTACCGTTCCTACCGCACCTCAAAGATGCGGCTGGCAGGACTTTTTTTAGTGTCCCGCCAGCGCAACGCTCCAGTGGATAGAAAAGAGTGGCTTCTTCAGGGCGCATTGCAGGTGCTATTTTTAGCGCAATAGCACCTGCAAAGCGCCTCAGTGTGAAAGCAGCCTAAGTATGTTAAATACTAAAATTCTAAAATAAAGTAAGGAGTTATTCACTTCAAAGTGTAGACAGTGACCCGTGACTCAAACTACATGTGTTATTGCAACTTACACCGAAAAGCAATTGTGACTGCAAATTTTTGGCAGTTAAATACAACAATAAAAAAACTGCAAATATCTCACAACAAATACATAAACATATGCAAATAAGTGGTAAATAAAAAAAAAAATTGGTAAAAAGAAATTGAGAAGAGCTTATGAAAAAAATATCGAAATTGTGCAAGTTCTTCAAAAAAAGTCTGGTGTTTCTCCAACTAAAACACTGAGGCCACGTACACACACGATCAAATCTATCTGCTGGAAACGGTCTGACAGACCGTTTCAGCAGATAGATTTGATCGTGTGTACGGGCGGACAGACAGATTTTTCCAGCAGACAGATTTTAAAGCATGCTTTAAAATCTGTCTGCTGGGAATCCGTCAGTCCGACATGTTTTACTTCCTGGTGCGGTGACGTGGCGGCGTGTGTACAGCGATCAAACCAAAACAGCCCAGCAGACAAATCTGATCAAATTGGTCTGTCAGACCGATTTGAACAGATTTATTTGGTGGTGTGTACGCGGCCTTACACAAGATCACTTTTTGTGATAAAAAAAAACTACGTTTTTTGTGTCGAAACAAAACAACGTTTTTCAAATTTCATTTTCCAAAACGACGTTGCGTACACACCATCGTTTTTCCAAAATGCTCTAGCAAAGCGTGGTGACGTACACCACGTTCGACGGCACTCTGTTCCATTGAAGCTCTGTATCATAACTTGCTTCTGAGCATGCGCGGGTTTAAAACATTGTTTTCAACGTCGTTTTGCCCACACACACGATCACTTTTTATGACACAAAAAATGACATTTTGAAAAACGACACAAAAAATTCAAGCATGGTCAAATTTTTTTTTGCTCGTTTTTTTGAAGACATAAAACAATGTTTTGCCCACACACGGCGATTTTAAGTGACGTTTTTGAAAACGTCGTTTTTTTCAATCACAAAAAGTGATCGTGTGTACGCGGCATTAGTTCCAACCACCATGCTTCTATATAGGTGATCTTGAGCAATACACAGCCAGTGCTCCACCACTAGTGATACTGCAAATGCACTCAACAGAACCCCATGGTTACCAGGACCAATAACAGCCTTGTTGTTTAGCCAGTATAACCAGATGTAAAAAGTGAATCCTTCTCCTATGGCAATCGTTTCTTCCTCCAACAGATGTATTCTCCCATCAATTGACTGGCATAAGTTATCAAAAAAATGACAGGGTAATCGTAAAACACAGTTTTATTACAAATACCAAATTGATTAAAAGCTTATACCACAATCGATTGCATTTACATGACAGAGTGCCCAGACCGGCACCAGCTTATCCAGCTTGTGTGCATTGCTTTCGAGCAATCTGGCGGAATTTGAGAACTTTGAAGGTGTACACCAGCTGGTCAAGCTAGTGCCGGTCTGGGGACTTTGTCATATAAGCGCAATTGATTGTGGGATACATCTTTAATCAATTTAGTATTTTTACTAAAACTGTGTTGCACGATTACACTGTCAACTTTTTTTTGGTGACTTATGCCAGTCAATTGATAGGATTGCCATAGGTGAAAGATTGTTTTTTTTTTTACATCTGATAATACTGGCTAAACAACAAGGCTGTTATTGGTCCTGGTAACCATGGGGTTCTGATGAGTGCATTTGCAATATCACTAGTGGTGGAGCACTGGCTGTGTATTGCTCAATATCACCTATATAGAAGCACGGTGGATGGGATTAAGTGTTTAGTTGTAGAACAAAGGAGGTGAGCAGACTAGCCAACATCCACAGAAGGCTGCAGAATGTTTATGGAGATTACATCATTGACATGAACAGGTCTTGTCACTGGTGACTCTTGCCAATGGTGTCATCTCCGTAAACATTCTGTAACATTCTATAGATGTTGGACAGTCTGCAGCCCTCCTATATGAAGAACTCAATGCCAGCACATTGCTTCTGCTTGGGACCCAGTCCTTATATATACAAATTCCCCTGGCTTTACTTTTTTTAAGGTTCCAAAAGGGGAAAAACATGTTGATCCTCAAGGAAGGGAGCTCTCTGTTATGTGCGGTATACCTGAGGGTCCCCAAGAAAGTCCAAGTAAAGTGTAAAAAGATAAGAGAGCAACACAGATTAGTTCATGTCCAGTAAAAGTTTAATGTTCTTGTCAAACGTCAGATGGAGATTACCCTGCTGTCATTGTAAATTGTGTTGACTTACAATTATAAGCCTCTATTTTGAGCCCCAAAATGTGTTGGATTTGTCTTCTGACTTTTTACTAAGAATAATAAATTTTTACTGGACTTGAACTAACTTGTGGTGCTCTTATCTTTTTACACTTTGCCTGATATAGAACATTAAGGTTTTGTTTTTTATTCTCTAATAGATAGTTCAGAATGACTTACCTGCAGAACCACAGGCTCAGACTTAGGTGGTCAGTAATGACCAATATTTTGCACACTGGAGCCACCTATTATACTCAAGCGTTACTAAAGCCTTTATACACACAATGAGAATATCGGAGGAATGATCGCCGCTTTTATTTGCATCATAGGCTTATATCGAAGATGAAGAGGTTACTAAACTTAAATTCTTCAACGACAGAATACAAGTTTGAAAGTGATTTAATGAACTGTATTGTACTCTTTTTCGTTTCTCAGCATGCGTGATCTTGCTCTTCTGATTTTTTTTTTTTTCAGAGGAAAACTGTACTGATTAAATGAAAATCATATTATCTGGTATAGTTTGAGAAGGATTTAGCATTTATCCTTTCAGGTAATTTGAAATAAACTGTCGTGATCAGCTCTCAAAAGCTGCGTACTAACGATCAGATTATTGTACGATCGCTTTTCTGATAGTGTGTATTAGGCTTTATAAGAGACCCTAGTTGGTTAGGCTGTGTATATTAAACTAAATCTGCCAGTTTGACTGGCGTATATCTTTTGTGTAATTACGTGTAGTGCCTGGGACAGCAACAATTCAAAATACATCTGTGCTAATTTGTGCACATTGTTTATGGAAAGTAACCTACAGCATCTGAACAGAGGAAGTTTATATGTAAATGAAGGCAGATGAAGAGGGGAAAACCTAATTGTGAACATCAAAGAGTGATGTCACTTCCCCAAGTCATTTACAGCTCATTCCCCCCTCCTGCTTTTCTAGAATTCCTAATTACTCTCACAGTAATCAGACATGTCCATTTTTAGCTGTGCTTAAAAAAAAAACACTGAAAAGTGACTGGCGTGGTGACCGGGTCATACCAGTTCAAAGGTTCGCAAGTTCAAGAACAATCCCATCTATTTGTAACAACACACTTACCAATTTTGATTCAAGGAACTCCATCCCCTTTGCCACTTGATATGAGAAGGAGAGCAGATCTTCAAGCGTGAGAATGTTCAGATCCTCCTCATTGTACATCCTGGTGTTTTGGTACTTCATTTCTTTACAAGAAGACAAAACTTTTAACTACTTATTTAAAGCTGTCATAGTAAAGATGACCTTTTCAGAAATCGAGTATATATGTCATGCAATGTTCTAATTTTATATCAGTCACTGTTTGTCACATAAGATGACTGCAAGAGTCAGGTCACTGCTCAGACGCAATGGCCTGTATTGCACACTATTCACTTACAATAGACTCCTTTCCTAGAAAAACTATGTGTATTGTCATTAGGGATGAGCTTCGTGTTCGAGTCGATCGTTCGTCGAAATACGAACAAAACGGGAACAAAACGGGTCGTTCTCGCCAAATTCGAGTGACGCGCCACAGCCCATAATTCACTGCGGCATTGCACGCTGATGATTGGCCAAGCATGCACTATGACCAGCATGCTTGGCCAATCACAGCACCGTCAGTACAGACAGCCGTAATTGGCCAAAGCCAGGGTGGCTTTGGCCAATTATGGCTCAGGGCTTTAGTACACGCCCCACACTATAAAAGGCCGTCTGCAGGGCGGCCTCGTGTAGTGTGTTGCGGCACTGGTTAGATATCAGTCACAGAGAGAGAGAGAACGTGTCTTTTTTTCTAGCTAGATAGAGCAGGCAGGCTAGTCAGTTAAATTTAAAAATAAAAAAATGAAAAATTCCTTTAAATATTGTACCTGCTGGGTGTCTATAGTATGCCTGTGTAGCTTTATGGTGCACAATGCAGAGGACACAGGCAATACACCACGTGAGAATACTGCAGCTAGCACAACAAACTACCTGCCAGTAAAGTAGGAAGAACTGATCTAGCTAAACTATACAGTGTATAAATATATGTATATATCCTCTACACACTGTAAATTTAACTGACTAGCCTGCCTGCTCTATCTAGCTAGAAAAAAAAGACACACTCTCTCTCTCTCTCTCTCTCTGTGACTGATATCTAACCAGCGCAGCAACACACTACACGAGGCTGCCCTGCAGGCGGCCTTTTATAGTGTGGGGCGTGTACTAAAGCACTGAGCCACAATTGACCAAAGCCAATAGATAGAGCAAGCAGGCTAGTAAGTTAAATTTACAGTGTGTAGAGGATATATATGCATCCCAGGTGTTGTAGATATATTTATACACTGTATAGTTTAGCTAGATCAGTTCTTCCTAATTTACTGGCAGGTAGTTCGTTGTGCTAGCTGCAGTATTCTCACGTGGTGTATTGCCTGTGCACCATAAAGCTACACAGGCATACTATAGACATCCAGCAGGTACAATATTTAAAGGAATTAAAAAAAATAAAAAATCCTTTAAATATTGTACCTGCTGGGTGTCTATAGTATGCCTGTGAAAACATCATTAAAATCACTGCTCCAGAAAAAACGACCATTTTTAAAACTTTTTTCCATTGATACATGTTCCCTGGGGCAAGACCCCGGGTTCTCAAAGACGTTTTCCAAAAATAACTTGCATATGGGGCTTTAAAATGAGCACTTTTGAATTTGAACGTTCGAGTCCCATTGGCGTCAATGGGGTTCTAAATGTTCGCGCAAACGTTCGGTCCGTTCAAAGGTTCTGGTGCGAACCGAAAGCAGGGGTGTTCGGCTCATCCCTAATACATTGGTGCCCCCAGATCTCAAAAAACAGATTACCATACATGGAAATATGTAACCTTCCATTGACAGGAGACAGATTGGGTTAGACTAAGTCAAACATGGGCCAAAGGTCAAAACCAGATGAGCAGCAACATCACAAACTAGGTCAGAGGGCAGACTAGGGATGCAATCCAAGATGTAAGTCAAGCTATGGTGTTGGAACCAAATCAAGGCATAGGAGAAGGAGCTGGGTCAAACCAAGGTTAAGAAAGGTGGAGCAAACTTAGAAATCATAAATTAAGGTAGGTGAGTAATAAAGATCGGCAACTAATATAGCACACATATAAAGTGCTCGGAGTGCATTGGTGGACATTAGAATGCATGAATAGAATGCTTTTGCTTGGAGCATGAAGACTTAATGAAGCATGTGCAAAAGCAGTAGCAAGCAAACTTCTAATGGTGGCCATTTTAATAAATTATCAATTGCCTTTATAGGTACCTATATAACACAGTCAATTTACACAGTGCTTTACATATATATATGTATATATATTAGTCCCTAATAGTGTTGCTCACGAATATTCGCATTGCGAATATTCGTTACGAATATTGCATATTCGAGTATTCGCGAATAAATCGAATATCGCGATGAATATTCGCTATTGCGAATATTCGTATTATTCGTATTTTTTCAAATTTATTTTTAAAACAGATCACATCCTAGTGATCTCCATCGACGTCTAAAAGCATTGCTGGTATGATTAGAGACCCTGGGCCGAGTAGCTGAGGCGATCCTTTTATGTTGCCGAATATTCGCAATGCGAATATTCGTATTACGAATATTCGCGAATAGTTTCTCTACCCTTCTGTGTTTTGTGTAAAAAAAAAAAAAATTAGCTTTAGTTTAGTCATATAAGTTTGTGTAAGTAGAGTTAGTGTTTAGTGCATATTAGTTTAGTAATCCAGGAAATGATCTCCGTTTTCGGGTGTTGACGAGAATTTCGCAATCAATTTCGCATTTGCATTAGCATTATAAAATATCACGAATATTCGATATTAACGAATATTTTGTGAATATTCTTCTATATATTCGTGAAATATCGCGAAATTGAATATGGCGTATTCCGCTCATCACTAGTCCCTAACTCATATTCATACATACTAGGGCCAATTTACCTAGCATGTCTTTGGAGTGTGGGAGGAAACCAGAGTACCAAGAGGAAACCCCCGCAGGCACAGGGAGGACATACAAACTCCAGGCAGGTAGTTCCATGGTTGAGGTTCAAACTGATGACCCTAGTGCTGCTAGGCAGAAGTGCTAACTTCTTGGCCACTGTGCTGCCCTGATCAATCTTCTTCTATATGAAGAATTGATTTATTGTCAATAACCCATTCAACTGATATGTCACACATGGGAATGTAGACAGATGTCTCTACCTGCAGTAGAGACAGTATTTCTAATATCATAATCCCTTCAAACATAGATAAATAAGACTCTTATTATACCTTCAGCTTGGAGGAGCTCAATGTGTCCAGAAGACATGTTCCAATTGTATGGACCTTTGTCACATATGTCGGGTGTAGGAAGTAGTCCACTGTAGGAGCAGTTGCTTACTGAAGTCAAAAGTCTGTCTCTACAAGAATACATAGTACATTCAGGTAAAAAGATATTATTTACATTATAATTGAATTCAGGAAATTGTAAAAATTTCAGGTTTACACCCATTTCATTTGTATTCCTTACTCACATTACTTTGCAATTCAGAAATGACATATAAAAACAATTAGATCAACATGGCAGGTGGACAAGTAGCATTTTCAGAAGTCAATAATGTCAGTCTACATATTTCTTTTAATGTACTGTAGATTTCCTTTAAAGTGGAACTAAACAAAAAAAAATGACGATTTGTTATGCTATATGAAATATTTAGAAATGTTAATTGTGACTAAGCAGTTCCCTGAGAAAAATAGCATTTTGTCCTTAAAGGCTCACTAAAGGATTTTTTTTTTTTTTTAGCTAAATAGCTGCCTTTACCTTACTGCAGTACTGGTTTCATGTCCTTATTGTTCGTTTTTGCTTTGAAGTTGCTGTAATCCTGCTCTCCACACTTCCTGCTTGTCTGTTTCCTTATAACCACAGTACTGGGAGCTTTCTCACGGTGGTCTAAGCTGTCATTACTGTGTGTCTAAAACTTCCCAGAACCAATCAGGTTAATTTTAAAAACAAAACACTGCCCTGGATTTGTTTGTTTTTGTTCTGTGTTTCTATTTCTACTTCACAGAAACATGAAGCAAGTTCAAAAGTGAAACTAACCTGCAGGCACATTATATGATTGATTTGTATCTATTTTTAATCATTTTGAAAAGAAATAAGTTAACTTTTATGTCTCTATACCCTCTAAACAATCATTTCAGCAAAAAAATTTTTTTCCTTTAGTGACCCTTTAAGAAAAATAACAATAACAATTAACTTCCCAGCACTGCCTTTACAAGGTCATTCAATGTCCAGGGTGAAGGTGGCCAACTGTGGGTCTAATAGTGGTGCATACAGCATGCCACATTTAAATGTATGTAATGTTTGTGGCATGTGCTGAAATAGTACCAAAAATGAGAGCTTAGTGACACTGAAAGGAAAAAATGTCCCTGCATCTGTGGTGTCACGGTAAGAAAAAATGTCCAAGCATTGGTGGTGTCACTGGAAGGGAAACATGTCCCTGCATCTATGTGGTCACTGAAAATAAAAAAATGCCGCTGTGTCTTAGGTGTGACTGAAAATAAAAGCTGTCCCTGCATCTGTGGTGTCACTGAAAGGAAAAAATGTCCCAGCAGTGGAGATGTCACTGGAAGCTGAAAATTTCCCTGCAACCAAGGTGTCACTGAAAGAAAAAAATGCCCCTGTGTCTGTGGTGTGGCTGAATGGAAAAACTGTCCTAAAACTTTAAGGGACAAGGGAATTTAAACTGGGATAGTTGGCAAGTATGAGTCAGGTTCTTTGGACCCCACAACAATGACAGGGCCCAGGGCAGCTTTCCCTTTTGCCCTGCCTTAACCACTTAAGGACTGCCACACGACGATATACGTCGACTGAATGGCATGGCTGGGCACATGGATGTACAGGTACGTACCCTTTAAGAGCCCAGCTGTGGGTTGCGATCGGGTCACAGGAGCTGAAGAACAGAGAGAGGGGTGAGTGTAAACAAACCTTCCCCGTTCTTCTCTGTGGCTTGTCACTGATCGTTATTACAGTTATTACTGTGCCCTCCTCACCTAATCTGCTACTGTCTGTGTTTGACCCTTGGCCTGTTCTTTGACTGCTCTTCTGCTTGATCCCAGCCTGCAGCCGCTGGTGATTGATCCCTTGGCTTGTTTCCTGACCACGCTACTGTTTCCTCCTTGTCTGCTTATCCGCTATTGGACCCCGGCTTGCTCACACCCTGGTGGGGCAAACTTGAGGACCGCGACCTGGTACTAGCTTGCAGCTAAATCCATCTCCACCATCAGGAGCTCTGGGGAAAACCAGCTAGTACTTAGATTCCGCACCTCAAGGAAGCCTGTGTTATCTGCCAGAAGTGACTGCCTGCTCTGCCACTGCTATTGCAATTGGCCTCTGTGCCTGACACCAGACCGTGACAGCCATGCTGACCCCTCTCCTGTACTGTTCCCTCTATACCACCTGTTGTCTGCCCTTGTGATGCCCAATCTTTTGCCCTTGTGTCTCCCAGTCCTCTGCCCTGCTAAACCCAGCAAACTGCCCTTTGCTCTAATGAATTTCATACACTGCTCTACATCCCACTTACATCTGTACATTGTCTTGTTGCCCCCTGTCCTCTGCCTTACTAACCCCCTATCCTCTATCCTGTCATCTCCTGTCCTCTTCCCTACTGACCCCTATCCTCTGTCCTGTCATCTCCTGTCCTCTTCCCTACTGACCCCCTATCCTCTGTCCTGTCATCTCCTGTGCTCTTCCCTACTGACCCCCTATCCTGTAATCTCCGGTCCTCTGCCCTACTTTTCTCTGTACAGTGCCCCACCTACTACTGACACGTGTACACTGCTCTAAATCCCAAGGCTAGGCTCACACTTGAGTGGGTTTGAGGCCCACATCTGCCGGGGACGACAGCCCATTTATGTGTATGGGGAGCTGGGATAAAAAGGAGCCTGCACCTTTTTTTAAATATAGCCACAGGGAAGTTGCATGGTGCTTTTGCAGTTTCTGTACCCACACACCCGCTACGTGTTTTGTGTTTTGACTGTGGGTGGTTGCCAGTGTGGGAACGGCTGCAATTTCTGTAATTAATAATTAATAATATATATATTTTGTGTCTGTTGACGTGTTTTTGATGCGCAAGTATGGCACTTATTGTTTCTCGGCTGGCATGTGTTTTAAATAAATGGACGCTAAAAGGATAAAAATGGATAAAAGGCCGAAACTTTCAGCAACAAATCAGTGAGAGGTAATACTGTTCAGTAACTTCTAGCAACAAATGGGTGAGCAGTATTAATGTGCAGTAACCTCTAGTAACCAAATCAGTGAGCAGTAGGGATGTGCAGCAACCAATTAGCAAGCATGGGGGGCAAAAAAATGTTTGCCCAGGGTCCAATCAATGTTAAAGACGGTCCTGAGCCAATTAGAAGCTTGGGGGGGGGGGGTTGGTCATTAATGCATGAAGTTATTTTCTGGCACAGGGTCTTCCCTCCTGGGCATTTTACCTGTAAAGATGCAAGTATAACACCTGTCCTGTTCATAGGCATTTGGGCCTAATAATTTGGAGCACTGCAAGGATTTCCCCTCCTGGCAGGAACCCTTAAAAAAACTGGCTGCCATGAAGTGCTACATTGAGCATAGAGGAAGCAAACTGCAGTTGTCCCCCACAATGTTGGGGGTGAGTGATTGATTGAGTAGAAAGTAACACTGGAACCTTTCTAAGCTGTGCTATCTTGAGCATTGGCGAAGCTAGACATTCTTTCACTTGGGGCAAAGACTCAGTTCGGGGCCCCCCTTCAGAATAGGACATTGTCAATATAGCAGGGGTTGGTGTCAGTAGGGCAGTAGACAGCGTCAGTACTAGGGATGAGCCAAACATCCCCGCGTTCGGTTCACACCAGAACCTTCGAACGGACCGAACGTTAAGAACCCCATTGACGTCAATGGGACTCGAACGTTCGAATTCAAAAGTGTTAATTTTAAAGCCCCATATGCAAGTTATTGTCGGAAAACGTCTTTGAGAACCCAGGTCTTGCCCCAGGGAACATGTACCAATGGAAAAAAGTTTTAAAAACTGTAGTTTTTTCTGGAGCAGTGATTTTAATGATGCAGCATCATTAAAAACACTGCTCCAGAAAAAACGACCATTTTTAAAAAAAAATTCCATTGATACATTTCCTGGTGCAAGACCCGGGTTTTTAAAGACGTTTTTACAGGCATACTATAGACACCCAGCAGGTACAATATTTAAAGGATTTTTTTTTTTTTAAGCATCATTAAAATCACTGCTCCAGGAGCAGTGATTTTAATGATGCTTAAATTTAAAAAAAAAGAAAAATTCCTTTACATATTGTACCTGCTGGGTGTCTATAGTATGCCTGTGTAGCTTTATGGTGCACACTGCAGAGGACACAGGCAATACACCACGTGAGAATACTGCAGCTAGCACAACCAACTACCTGCCAGTAAATTAGGAAGAACTAATCTAGCTAACCTATACAGTGTATAAATATATGTACAACTCCTGGGATGTATATATATCCTCTACACAGTGTAAAATTAACTGACTAACCTGCCTGCCTGCCTGCTCTATCTACCTAGAAAAAATTACACTCTCTCTCTCTCTCTGACTGATCGATTCTCTAAGAAGCGCCGGAAAACACACTTCACAAGGCCGACCTGCAGGCAGACTTTTATAATGTGAGGCGTGTACTAAACCCCCTGATACATAATTGGCCAAAGCCACCCTGGCTTTGGCCAATTGCGACTCTCTGTACTGACGGCGCTGTGATTGGCCAAGCATGCGGGTCATAGTGCATGCTTGACCAATCATCAGCGCGCAATGCCACAGTGAATTATGGGCCGTGGCACGTCACTCGAATTTGGCGCGAACGACCTGTTTCGTTTGAATTTTCGACGAACGGACGAACAGTCGATTTTCGAGTCGAACATGGGTTCGATTTGAACACGAAGCTCATCCCTAGTCAGTACTTTGTACAAAACATGGAAAATCTACTAACAGGTTCGATTTGAACACGAAGCTCATCCCTAGTCAGTACTTTGTACAAAACATGGAAAATCTACTAACAGAACACATTTTTTACTGAGAACCTGAAATATGACAGAAAATCCTAATATAATCTAAGAGCGGAAGAGGCAGTTGAGGGAAAGAGAGAAGAAGAAGGAGAGATAGGAATAGGAAGGAAAGAGGGAGATGGGAAAGTAGGAGAGAGATAATTAAAGGGGAAAGAGAGGAGGGGGGTAGGAGTTGAGGGGAGAGGAAGATAGTTGAGAAAGTGGGTGTGAGCGGGGGAGATAGGGTTACAGGGGGATTAGAGAGGGGGTGAGAGAGAAAGATCAAGACAAAGGGGCAGAGGGGAGATGAGAGAGAAAGAGAGGGGGGTGAGAGAGTAAGAGAGAGGAAGGTGAGATAGAGAGGGTGAGGGAGAGGATGTAAGAAAGAGAAAGAGAAAGGGGGTGAGAGAAAAAGGGGGTGAGAGAGGGGGCAGAAAAAGAGGGCACGGATACAATGGTGGTGGTGAGTGATTGAGTGGGAAAGTAACACTGGAACCTTTCTAAGCTGTACTGACTTGAGCAGTAGCGAAGCTAGACATTCTTTCACTTGGGACAAAGACTCCGTTCGGGCCCCCCCTTCCAAAAAGGATGGTGTCAATAGAGCAGGGGTTGATGCCAGTAGGGCAGTGGACAGTGTCAGTAGTTTTTAATTTTTATTATTTTATTACTTTGTACAAAACATGGAAAATCTACTTACAGAACATATTTTTTACTGAGAACCTGAATTATGACAGAAAATCCTAATATAATCCAAGAGAGGAAGAGGCGGTATAGGGAAAGAGAGAAGAAGGAGGAGAGAAATGAATAGGCGGGAAAGAGAGATGGGAAAGTAGGAGAGAGATAAAGGGGAGAGAGAGGAGGGGGGTAGGAGGTGAGGGGAGAGGAAGAGGTGAGAAATGCGGTGTGAGGGGAGATCGGATGAGAGGGGGGTTAAAGAGGGGGTGAGAGAGAAAGATTGAGGTGAGGGGGCAGAGGGGAAGGTGAGAGAGAAAATGAGGTGGTGAGAAAGTGAGAGAGAGGAAGGTGAGATAGAGAGGGTGAGGAAGACGATGTAAGAGAGACAGGGGGTGAGAGAGAAATGGGGGGTGAGAGAGAGAGGGGTGAGAGACAGAGAGAGGGGGTGAGAGAGAGTGGGGTGGGAGACAGAGAGAGGGGTGGGAGAGAGAGGGGTTGAGAGAGAGTGGGGGTGAGAGGAGGGTGAGAAAGGGGACAACATGAGGGCTGAGAGAGAGGGGGTGAGAGATGGGGTGGGAGAGAGAGAGATCCCCTTTCTTCCTCACCCCCTCTCCCCCTCATACTCTCATCTGTCCCTCTGACCCCCTCCCTCTCACAATCAAATTGTGTGTGTACAGATGATGCCTTTTAAGAGCAATACCATCTCATGTGCTGTAGGAGCGCTGTTCTGACAGGACACCTCCTCGCAGCTCTGTTCACTCCACCACCTCTCCTCTCACTGCCCCAGGATTCTGCTCCCTTGTCCTGGCTCTGAGTGTGGGCAGGGGTGGAGAGAGTGTTGGAGATACTACAAAAACTACAGCTTAGTCTATATCAGATGCAGTTTAGAAAAAGGACACAAGATGTCGCTAATGATTAATGATTTGTGTTCTTTATGATATGTTGTATCTTCAATCCCCAGTGATCCCCATTGTACTAGTTAAATTATTTTTCCTGCTTTGTTCTCTGTGTGTTGTTCTTCTTACCATGATGTGGAGACATCTTTGCCTGTGTGTGATGATGTTCCAATAAAGAAGCCAATTCCTGTTACTACACAACAAGTCTGATCTCAACTGACTCCGCTGCACCTATCAATCGTACTCTGCAACAGAGAGATCAGCTGCCACTCACATAGCATCCAAGAAAGGGCTGGACGGGGTCATGTCTGTGTGTCCGCCTACAGCAGCTGAAAGACGGTGGGAGGGAGAGGAAAGAGCTTTCAGTTGCAGAAGAGACCAGTACAGTCCATTGTTCTGCATTTTCGTCTCCCCGCCCCACCGAACCCCCTAATGGAGTACCCCCCTGATGGTCTTCTCCTCAGCTCCTATCCTATTCTCCCCTCACTCTCCCACCAGGTAGTGCCTGAAGTCCACCCCGTCTACAAGTTCTGAGCAAACCCAAAAACCGCTTCACGGGCGGAATCTGGTGGGGAATAGCAGAGGGAGAGAGAACACAGTCCTCACCGCCTCTATCTCTCTCCTCCTGGCTTCCAATGCTTGGCTAATGAATAAGTGCAGCATCGCTGTGTGAAACACGTCTACCTGTACCCGTTTGCCTGTCCTGTGGTGTTATTCATGTTACGGATTTTGCAATAAAGAGATTTATCACTACCTCAGTGTACAGCCATCCATTCCTTTTATCCATATTGCACGGCCGGCAAAGCTAAGGCTAGCACCCCTGGGAGGAGTCTATTCCCCAGCCTGCCTGGTTCCATCACTCACCTGGAGCGTAATTTTCCTTTCCTATTGTTCCTAGCACTGGACTGACAGGAGAAGTGATACCGATGTCACCGCTCCTGTCAGCAGCGCCCCTCTCAATGTGCGCCCAGGGCAGGCCCCCCTAGTTTTGGTCCTGGACTTGAAGACTAAGGCCGCGTACACACGATCAGTCCAAACCGATGAAAACGGACTGAAGTTCAGTTTCATCGGTCCAAACCGACCGTGTGTATGCTCCATCAGTCTTTTGTCCTTCAGTCCAAAGTTTTAAAACTTGCTTTAAAATCGGACTGATGGACGCCTGACCATGGTTAGTACGCAAAAGCATCGGTTCAAAACCCACGCATGCTCAGAATCAAGTCGACACATGCTTGGAAGCATTGAACTTCGTTTTTTTTAGCACGTCGTTGTGTTTTACGTCACCGCGTTCTGACACAATCGGTTTTTGAACTGATGGTGTGTACACACATCAGACCATCAGACCATCAGTCTGTGAACCGATGAAAATTAACTTCAGTCCGTTTTCATCGGTTTGGACTGATCGTGGGTACAAGGCCTAAGGCCTCGTACACACTATGAGATATGTCCGCTCAAACTTGTCCGACGGACAGTTTAGAGCGGACATGTCTCATCGGATTTCGGTCCGATGGCGTGTACACACCATCGGATCAAAATCCCCGCCGGCAGACAGCGTGGTGACGCGGCGGTGACGTTGACGCCGCCACGTCACCACTACGTCACGCACCAGGAAGTAAACACTTCCGCGTGCATGCGTCGGATCCATTCACAGGATACGACGCATGTGTGGGAGGATATGTCCGCTGGTTTCCCGTACTAACCAGCGGACATATCCGACGGACAGGTTTGTAGCGGACAAATTTCAAAGCATGCTTTGAAATTTGTCCGATGGACAAACCTGTCCGCTAGCCCATACACACGATCGGAGATGTCTGCTGAAACAGTCCATCGGACCGTTTTCAGCAGACAAATTCGATCGTGTGTACGCGGCCTAAGACTGAAATACCACTAGAACCTCAGTTGTGAGGGAGACACATTTTAAGTTTAAGTGCCAGCCAGTATAGCCCTGTGACGTAGGAACTGAAAAAATTAGAAAGACATGCAGAAGACTAAAGACTATGCTTATGTAGAACCCTGCAACTATCTTGTGCTCCCTCCACCCCGCTGCTCATTCTTCATGCACGTGTGCAATAAAACTATAAAAACCTTAATTAAAGTGACTGGTGTCCATCATTTTGAACAAGCTGAGACATAAATCACTTCCTAAGATGAATGTGCCTGGGACCTTATTCTAATCCCAGGCACATAGTAAGTTGGCATAGAACTTTCACAATGTAGTTGCTGGTGAGCTAAAGATCAGTAATTAGGCATATTTATTTAAAGTGCTTCATCCCAGCATTACATGTGTATATGTACAGCATTACATGTGTATATGTGCTAAGACCTTTTACAAAGAAAAAAGACTGGATGAGTTTTTCACAGCTAACACAAAAATATCAGTTATAATTCTTAAAGGCTAATATAGGAAATATTTGACCAGGGAACTGATCCAACAGTCTTGAGGGGCCAAGAAGTTTTTTTTTTACCTCGATGAGTATATATGTTGCCACTTACTTTTACTTGTATTAGAACAAAATGAGGAAAAGTCTTTTAAAATATAAAAATCAGCATATACTGTAAACCATAAATATATGTAAAAATAAAATAAAACACATTTACCTAAACTTCTCCTCCTGGTTAAAATTATGGTAAAAAGTAAAGGTGTTGTCTTTAATGACATCTGACCATGTCTTGTGAAATGTCTCTCTGTTAGACTTTAAGTAGTTGAGAAGATCACCATAGGGGCAGTATTCAAAAATGAGATACAATGGACCTGTAAAGTGGTTGGATACAAAGACAAAAAGTCATGTGCACTGATATCAAAGTAAAATATAAAAAATGCAACCTGTGTATGTTATATAAACAGCAAAAGTTTGCATGGCAGAAGTCCATATGCAGTATAAGTATATGTAGCACCCTCTAGTGTGTTTTTAGTGTGAGAGTAGGTAAAACATAGTTTGGCTCATAGTTAATGGAATCTCATGAAATGGATAGGAAATCTATACAAGTCCCCTTCGGCAAAAGTAAAGGTAAGCGGGAGAGATTCTAAGGAGATTAACATGATGAATGGAACAAGGCAGGGTTGCCCGCTCTCCCCCCTCCTTTATGTGATAGCCCTGGAACCACTGTTGTGCAAGATCAGGAACAACCCAGGAATAGGCGGGGTGAGAGTAGGAGAAGAGGAACAGAAGTTGGCAGCATATGCCGACGATGTCCTCTTGTATGTGACCAAGCCTAAAATATCAATTCCTAATATATTGGAGGAAATAAGAAGATATGGTAGTCTCTCCAACTTCAAAATAAATCCTGTAAAAACTGTTATCATGAATATAGGGCTCGACCAAAAGGAAGAGGAAGGTCTACGTAGAACATTTAATTTTACGTGGGAACAAAAATCACTCACATATCTGGGGATAAAAATAACCCCTAAAGTAGCAGGCCTCTTTGAGGCAAACTATATTCCCCTACTTAACGATATAAGACGAGATCTAAAAAACCTCTCCCACAAACAGATTTCCTGGATGGGGAGGATTAATTTATTTAAAATGACAGTTTTACCAAAGATAATTTATAAATTTCAAATGCTTCCAATAAATGTTCCACAAAGCTTCTTTAAGGTAGTAAAAAATATAATCTCAAAATATATATGGCAAGATAAAAAAAAACAGAATAAGCTATGCAACCCTAACCCGTGGAAAAAAAAGAGGAGGACTGGCCCTCCCCGATATAAAAAGATACTATCAAGCCGTAATTCTAGCGAGACTAGTCGAATGGACAAATAAGAATTCATTAAAAAAATGGGCTCAATTGGAAAACGGGATAAGTGGTCAGCACTTAAACACAAACATATGGATCCCACCTAAATATAGAATAACTAACTCAAAAACACATAGTATCACAAAACAGGTTTTTAAGATATGGGATTTGATACACAAGAGGGAAAAATGGGAATATAATTCCCCATTAATCCCACTAGTAAACACAATTTTTTTTGCACCGGGGAATAGGACTAAACTTGGAAAAAAAATAGGCAGCAAAAGATTGGGGGATATAGTAGCACAAGGAAAAATAAAAAATAAAGAAGAGATACACGTAGTAGCAGGGGCACAACAGATAACTGAATGGGAATACTTACAACTAAAGCACTTCGTAAATACACTTCCAGCACCAATAAGGGACGATATAGCACAAAACTCAATAGAGAAACTTTGCACTAGGGGAGAACCAATATCACATGGAATTGCGAGGATCTATAAAATTCTCACAGACATAGGGACAAAAGAAACACTACAAAGCATAGAAGCCTGGGAGAAAGAAATTGGAGAAAGAATAGAAGAAGTACATATGACTAGCGCGACTTTTACTTACGCTAAGGACATAACAACAGTAGAAGCTAATTATAAATGTATGTTGAGATGGCATTTGACACCCGCTAGACTCAACAAAATATCTTTGGATAACTCCCCCCTCTGTTGGAGGAAGTGCAATCAAGTAGGGACTACCCTGCATATATGGTGGGACTGCCCGAGAATCCGGGAATACTGGGCCGAGATCCTCAAATTAATTGAGGAAATTTCTGGAGAAAAGATCCCATCAGATCCCCTGTCCTGCCTCTTCCATAGACAAGGCCTAGTAAAGGGAAAAAAAAAAATATGCCTCAACACTGGTACCAGTGCTGTTAAACGCAGCAAAGGGACTGATTCCGAAATTCTGGCTTCATCCACAAAAACCACCCCAAAAAGGATTTATAAATAGGGTCGATCACATTGCAGAGATGGAGCACTTAAGAAGGGTTGATCAGGGAGAGGAGGAGGGCGGAAGTGGTGGAAAGATTTGGGAGCAGTGGAGATCCTATAAAACCTCTGAAAAATTCTCTTTACTATTACTAGAAATAAATACGTAAATGCTCTTGACCCGATCATAAAGGGAAACGAGGTAAGAATTGGGCGGGGGGGGGGGAAACATCAGGGGGGGGGAATAAATAAATAAATAAGTATATATTAGAGACCCAGGGTAGCAGGTGCGGTGGAGAGAAACGAAAGTACATAACCGCACAAGAGTCACGCAACATGTGTACGCATAGTTATCTGTAACAATATTGCTTTTTCATAATATTTAAGAAAAAAAAAAAAAAGAGAAAGATGAAATAATATAAAAAAAAAAAATAATAAAAATAAAAAGAGATATAATAATATGCTAAATACACCGAAATACCCACAAATGATGCTAATCCGGGGTGAAAAGACGCAGGGCGGAACAACAATGAACCCCACAAGCACCCTAAAATTCTGGGTTAAGTCTGATGTGGAAAAAAAAATAAATAAATAGTTAATGGAATCTGGGTCAGGGTTTATTTGTGTTTAGGCTGGAAGACTCATGGAGGCTAGTCTCTGGGTCTGGAAGTTTGGAGAAAATTCTAGAGGTTAGTGGGCGGAGGTGAGCAGAATTGATTTGCATACCTAGGGGAGGTTGGCCAATCCCCAGGCAGTGGGCCTGGCATGGGACTAAGCCAACCCTTAAATATTAATTAGTCATGCTGGCAACAGAAGCAGTTTGAAGGAAGTCTTCTCTGAGAGGCAGTGTTTACAGTGTGAGTACTACAGTACGGTCAGGGACCTACAAGGGGAAAGATTTCCACATGTAGCAGGTCTCTCTGGAAGATAAAGATAGCGGTGTGCTTAAATTGTTCTTAACCTTGCCCTGGGGGATCTGTGAAGCAGTTGGGTTAGACTGGAAAAGAAGCAGCCAGGTGGGCTGGCATTTCATGCAGTTGGTAGAGCTCGGACCAGTGTCTACAAGGGAATTGGAGGTACTACAGGATGCAGTTTACAACACTTTGTGCTACTTCCTAAAGGGACTGAGAGTTCCCAGTCTCTAAGGGGCTGTTGCATATTTTCACTTAGAAACTGTCAATGTCCAGTGAAGAAACAAATCTGGAAATGTACATAGGGAGGATGTTGAACCTGGTTTTCATTGCTATCAAGTTGGGCATCCCATAATTTCTATTCCCCATCCAAGTTATTACCCCCTAATAAAACATAAAAACCAAGCTCAAAGACCTTGTGTGTGGAGAAAGTGTGAAAGATACGTGTTGCCTGGCTGTGCAGGAGTGGGGAACCCAGTCATCTGCAACACCTATGGGGGTAGTGCTTCATATAAAACATTGAAAAAAATAGACGTTTACCTGACGTGGTACACGCGCCTAGCAAATTCACTATATTTTCATAATGTCCAATTTGAGTCATCATTTTTAGCTCTGACATTAAGGCCTCTTTTTCTGAAGTATCCGGACTTTCTGCAATAAAAAATAGATAAATAAATTCACAAAAAGCTGTATTGCTGCAAGGACACTTTAGGCACCCCCATCCAGGTGAAGGTTGGCTACTTACCACCTTGGGAATATCAGAAATTAACAACTTATAGTACATGTTTACTACTTATAAAAGTCTTATGGAAGACTGCATTGTCATAATGGTTCATTAACTAAGGCACTGCATTTTTATTTAATATTTTTAAAGTAACTTAAAGGAACATTTTATTTGCTGCTGAGCAAATTTACCATATCTTAAAGCGGGGTTCCCGGGCATATTTTTTTTTTGCAAGCTAAAATTAATCACATTAGATAGTCCCTAAAACATATTAATAGCTCCCCAATTGTTCCAGAAATCATTGCAAACACTTGCCTTATATCCTCCAGCTCATGTTGTGGTCGTAGCCATCATGTGTGGGCATGTGAAGCTTAGTTCCTTTTTCTTCCTGGTTTTCAGGGAGAGGTGCATGCTGGGCGATTTTTAGGCACAGTAATGCCCAGAGACTCCTGGGAAATGAGTGTCATCATTTCCCAGGAGGCAATGGGGTCTTAGGACAGGAAGTTGAACCACCTAGGACCAGGAGCTAGGCAGATTACGAAATGTGCCTAGTAACAGCCAGATAGAAGTGAGTAAATATTTTTATTGATTTTTATTGATTTTTTTTACATTAAAGGCAAGCTGTTAATAGAAAGGGCATAATGCCCCTGTTGAAGGCTTATGTAGCCGAAACGTGTCGGGTATTGCTACTGAGCACCCCATATTGCTAAAAGTTCACGTGATCATTTTTTATTCTTGTCATATTGTTTGTATATGACTTTTTAATAAAAGCCTACGTTGGTTTTAATGACCTGCGCTATTGGAGCACCTTTTTTTTCCCCATTTTATTTTCTGTGGTCTTGTCGGAGCTTCAGCCATTTATCCTTGGATCTCTGGATCTACAATCTAAGGCCCCACCTGGAGTCTGGGACATAGATAGAAGTACATCATTCAAGCCGGATCGGTTCCTGCTGTCCGTGCCAGTGCCATCCCGGTAGTAGTGGTCCCGGGTCCCAATGACCACAAGGCTCGATTGACTCTTTACTATACAGTACTAGAGTCCAAGGTATCTGGTAAGCGTACTCTTTCTTATCTACACCCTTGATGCGATTTAGATGCTCCAGACCCCTACAGACAACTTTATATCCTGTTGGACTCCATTTTTTTGGACACCAGTACACCATACTGTTTGCATTAATCATCCCATTGATGCTTATTTATTTCACTTTAGAGACTTTTTATGTTTCACCCATATATATACTTATTATCAGTTCACGTTTTTTCATGTGCACTGTGAGTGGTGCTATTTACATGGTATCACATATTGTAGATTTAGCGCTACATTGTTTTTATCCACTATTTGCTGACATTGTTTGTGTGTAGCCGCTTAATTGTTTCTTTTTGGTCAGCGCAGTTTTTTCTTCACATATACCTAATGTGGAAATCAGGAAGCAGTGGTTAATGTACGGGTTTACTTACTTTATCCATAAGAATTTAAATTTTTTATGTCACTTTCATTTGTCATGTGTTCATGTACAGATAAATCACCTTTATCTTTAGGCACTGTTTTAATCAAGATCTAATATTTGTCTGTTGAAATATGTTGAAAAAGGCAATTATTTTCATGGTTAAAAACAAAAAGGAGAGAGGAAAGTGCATCTAATCAGTCCAGTATGGCTTCTTTTACACAGGCTTTTCGATTAGGTCTGCCTGTTAGTTTTTCAGGCGGGCCTGATCGGATGCTCCATTTACCCTTATGGAGCTGTGGATGTCAGCGGTTGACACGCACTGCTATCCGAATTAATCCTGTCCGTGAAATCCAGATGGAAGCTGACCCTATTTTTCATCCGTGGAAAATGGAGAGACGGTCCGTTTTCATCCGATCTCCGGACCCTCGAACACTTTAACAATTGAAAAAACATTGTAGCTGTGGCACTTATTCAGTTCCCTGTCAATCATAGCCAGGGCCATTGCTACCACTAGGCAAACTAGGCAGCCGCCTAGGGCACACTGCTGCCGGGAGGCACCCGGCCACTGTGTTCCAACTCTCTTCTCTCTGCAGCAAGCAACTAAGTCTCAGCATCAGCAGGTAGCCACCGCTTTGTTCGCACATAGTGTCAGAGGCACAGTGGTGGTGGAGGACTGTGTCTGTGTCCCAACTCCCGAATGAATGGAAACAAGAAAACATTGATTGATGGGCACTGGTAGACTGCATTGATGGGTGCTAGTGAGGCTGCATTTGATGGGCACTGGTGAGGCTGCATTAATGGGCACTGGTAGGCTGCATTGATGGGCGCTGATGAGGCTGCATTAATGGGCGTTGGTAGGCTGCATTAATGGGCGCTGGAAGGCTGCATTAATGGGCGCTGGTAGGCTGCATTTGATGGGTGCTTCATTAAAAAGGTGAAGTATACATGGGCATGGCACAGGGGGTAGAGCCAGGGTGGACAGCAAAATGAGGTTTCGCCTAGGGTGTCAAAAATTCTTGCACCAGCCCTGATCATATCGCTTTGTTTGTGGCCATATCTGACAGGAATATAACTGACACCAGGGCTAGCAGTGCAGTGCTATGTGATACAGTCCTTTCCTCCACTTCCGAGTTGCTGTGAGACTTGGCTAGGATGGTGAACACCTGTCAGAATTCCACACCACAGCTTCCTACTGACCGGGGCTGGTACTCAGCTGAACCATGTATCATCCAATGGTAATAATGTCATTTTAATAAAAGTTGCATTATTATAATGAGCAGCATGTAAATGTCATGATGCATTTTGCAGAGATTGCTTAATCATAAGGATCTGGTGTACAGTTGGGAAATATGTTGTCTTTATATGAGCCAATTGAGAACAAATGTGACCTGGATCAATTAGCAAAGGCATGCCTCCATCCCTAATAAATGAATATGGATAGAAAAGAAAATGTTGGGACTTTACATGAGGCATGTCCGTGTGAATAAATTATATATATTTATATATATATATAGATATAAACAGTAATGAAATTCATATGATATACTTAAATTGAATTAAATGTCACCAATCACGGAATTACACGGTTGATGCACACATAATAAATCAATTCATAATGGTAATAATAATGATAATCATAATATTAATAATCAGAATGATAATATAAAAGTAATAATAATAATAATCATATTTATATGATAGATTTATATGAGCCAGAGGTATCATTAATACAGCTTTGTATTGTTAATGTTGTGTAGACAAATAGACAAGTACAACTGTGGAATATAGCTTTATAGATGATGTGCGGCACTAAATAAAAACATGCCCATGTACACAAACCTCTCTGAAAAAAAAATGAAAAAAGAAGAACTTGTTTCCTTTTCCTAGACCACCTCTACTTATGTCAAACTGCCATGAAAGCAATTAGTATGCTACTTTATATCAGTAGTAGGGCAACATACTTAAACACACACAAAACTAATTATAGTGTACAAAAAGAATTAAAATCTGTTAATATAAAAAGAGATACTATGAATTGGCACACCGATTTACAAAGCAGGCAAATCAATCAGTCATACATTTGTTAGATTTGCCTAAATATATTCAGGTAGACTGGTCCAATCTGCAGAGAATCATACAGTTGGCGAATCATCGTTGTCTGGATTCCTGAACTGCGTGATTTTCTGTAATATCCTTTACCTACCTTTCAGCATTTTGACAGCCACCTGCAATGAGACCCCTGGTTTGCTGATTCCATATGCTGTAGCAGTGACCACTTTTCCAAATGCTCCAGAACCGATTGTGTCACCTAAAATGTATAAAGTAAAGAATTAATGTCTGTGTGTCCTGTGAGCATACCACTGTATCACTAGATTAAAGTGTTACTAAACCCTGCATTCCCTATATCTGGTCTCTCACACATCACAGAGCATAAAAACGCAATTCTTTTAGAAAATATAAACTGCTAAATATCTTTTCTCATCAGCAGTTAGCGCAGTCTTGTGATTTCTATCGGTGTCTGATTAAAGCTTGTATGAGGAGTTTTCATTCTCCTCTGACTGACCTATGAGGCTGCAGGACCCCTGATCTTCTGTCTAGAGTCGTCCCGATACGTCATGTGCCTGCACCAGGTTTAGGAGCATGCTGCGACCTTGTGACTACTGTGTGCAATTTCTTAATTTTCAACAAAATTGTGACAAAGAATTTCACAATTCCTCTCGCTAAATGCCCCAGACTGGCTTCTTTCCGAAAAAGGGGTTTGTTTGGGGGTAATTGTACTGTCCTAGCAATTTTGGGCCTCAAGAAATGAGTTGGGCTTTCAGTACATTAGGACTGAGCAATTTTAAATACATATACACCATAGTTTGTGGACTCCATAACGTTCCCACAAACCAATTAATATACACTTATCTTTTTTTTTTTGAAAGACATGTAGCAGAATACATTTTAGCCAAAATGTATGACGAAATTGGATTTTATTGGATATGTTTTATGACAGAAAGTAAAACATATTTTTAACTGCTTAAATACTGGGCACTTTCACCCTCTTCCTAACCAGGCCAATTTTCAGCTTTCAGCGCTGCCGCACTTTGAATGACAATTGCGTGGTCATGCAACACTTCAAATGAAATTTTTATAATTTTCTTTTTAGAGAGATACAGATTTTTTTTTAGTGGTATTTAATCACCACTGGATTTTTACAATTTTATTTGCTAAAAAAACGAAAAAAAGACTGAAACTTTTGAAAAAATAAGATAAAATAATTAGTTTCTGTTAGAACATTTTGTAAATAAGTAATTTTTCTCCTTCACTGATGGGCACTGATGAGGCGACATGGAAGGGCGCTGTTGAGGAGGCACTAATATGCAGCACTGATGGGCACTGATATGCAGCACTCATAAGTGGCACTGATGGGCACTGATAGGTGGCATTAATGAGCACTGATGGGTACCTATAGGCAGCACTGATTGGCGGTATTGAAGAGCAGTCACTGATGGGCACTAAAAGGCAGCACTGATTGTCATCACTGATAGACATTGGATTCTATAGTATGGACAATGGGGGACTATACCGGTGCTAATTCACAACATACAATAGTAATTTTTTAATATTTTTTTTTTTTTTAAAAGGAAAGAGAAAATTATCACAAAATATAATACAAAAAACACATATTTCAGAACAATAGGGTAGGAAAAGCATAAAACCAGGCAGCTGTGGATCCTGATTACACAAGCAGAGCGTATTGCAGATGATCGCAACCAAAAAGTTGTTAAGCCCGATATATTTTGCCTAGACAGGGGCTAGGTTGAGAACGATAATTTGAAAACAGCTCTATTAATAGAAAAAATTGCATATTACAAAAGGGCATGTATAAAAAGCATAACCATATATTCATACAGGTATATGTGTATACTGTGCTGACCTTGCGTGTCAAAAAATGGACATCCATTGTGTCCGCTTTGCCCCAATCCCCCCCCCCCACGCCTCCAGGTCTCGATGTCCATTTTTTGACACGCAAGGTCAGCACAGTATACACATATACCTGTATGAATATATGGTTATGCTTTTTATACATGCCCTTTTGTAATATGCAATTTTTTCTATTAATAGAGCTGTTTTCAAATTATCGTTCTCAACCTAGCCCCTGACGAAGCCGGAATCTAGGCGAAATATATCGGGCTTAACAACTTTTTGGTTGCGATCATCTGCAATACGCTCTGCTTGTGTAATCAGGATCCACAGCTGCCTGGTTGTATGCTTTCCCTACCCTATTGTTCTGAAATATGTGTTTTTTGTATTATATTTTGTGATAATTTTCTCTTTCCTTTTTAAAAAAAAATAAATTATTAAAAAATTACTATTGTATGTTGTGAATTAGCACCGGTATAGTCCCCCATTGTCCATACTATAGAATCTATTGTTATATGGGATGAGGTGCGACAGATTTTTGTAAAATTATTTGGACCTAGCTGATCCCATTTTCGCTTCTTTCACTGATAGGCATTGATTGGCATCACTGATAGGCACTGATTGGCGGCACTGCTGGGCACTGATTGGCATCACTGCTGAGCACTATTAGGACTGCACTGATAATCAGTGGCTTGATTATTTGTGCAGGTCTTCTCTGTGAGGAAATGCCCCTGATTGGCTCTCCTCTCCTCACACTCTGCCAGTGTGAGGAGAGTAAACCCGATAACCGGCATTTCCCCGTTTACATGTGATCAGCTGTGATTGGGCACAGCTGATCACATGGGTAAAGAGCCACGTCAACAGGAACACATCGCACCACCGATCGCTGTCTCTCCCTGTGGGCACTGCCTGTCAATTTTCTGTACAGGGGGGGGGGGGGAGGGGTGGTAAAAAAAAATGTATGGATAGAGTGATTGAGACATGTTGCTAAATTTTTGATCAGCCATGGCTGCTGCTGTCAGAATACAATGTCCTCCATTCACCTTGTTTGTGTGGCTATAGGAATCTGTTAGTTTACTTTTGGTTTAAATTAAAAAAAAAAGCAAACAGTGTATGGACAGCTTAAATCGATATTAAAACCAAAACCAAAAAATGTATAGACATAGACAGACTTTCTGACTGGAACACCAGATAAAATTAGATGAAAGAATGCCTAAAAAAGAAAAAGAATGCAGCCATCACATCTAAAGCCCAGTACACACGATCGATTTGTCTGATGAAAACGGACTGATGGACCGTTTTCATAGGACAAACCGATCGTGTGTGGGCCCCATTGGTTTGTTTTAAAATTTTCCTATGGTTAAAAAAAGATAGAAAAAAAGATCGTCTGTGTGAAACTCCATCGGTCAAAAGTCGACGCATGCTCGAAAGCATTGAACCTCATTTTTCTCAGCACGTCGTAATGTTTTACGTTACTGCGTTTGGACACGGTCGGATTTTTGACCGATGGTGTGTAGGCAAGACTGATGAAAGTCAGCTTCACCGGATATCTGAAGAAAAAATCCATCGTGTGTACAGGGCCTAAGGATTGGTAAGCTGCAATGTAACACAATTTGCTTTTGAGTTAGACACCACTTTAAATGACAAATTCTGATTGATTGCTTCCGATTACTGTTTTGCAGAGTAAATAGCTAGCAACTTACCAATTTCCAGATTCTCTCTTGGAAATTCCCATTTTAAGTCATACTCTAACACACTGAAATCAATGTAGATGTATTCATTGTCTGAAGGGCCAACATACTGGATCATCAAGAGTTGGCTTTCATATTTGTATTTCTTTTTAAGAAAACAAAACAATAATGCATTAGAACAAATACTAGCATAAAGTACAAAAATATTCAATAAAAAATAAAAATAAAAAAAGATACCTTCTTGTACTTGCACAACACCACCATAAATACAATGGTTACAATCGTTAAACAGAGGCCACAAGTTCCACTTGCAATTGAAAAAAGAAAATTATTTTGTCCTAAAAAACAAAACAAAAAAGCAAATCATAAAAGTCAATGTAATACTACTAAGATAAAGGGTGTATATAGAAATGCAAACAGCTTGCACTAATGAGCTGGTGACATTTACAATAAAACTGGCTTAGTTGCCTTTCCTATATCTATTTGTGTATCTATTACTCCAGCCTTAGGTAATCAGTTACCTACCACAGCCCTCCTAGTGAACCTTCAACCTAAGGCTCGGTTCACTGTCGTGACTTGCAACTTCAGAGTTCAAGGTGCACTCCATTAATTGCAATGGAGCCATTCCAATCGATGCGACTTAAGTCGTAGCGACTTGGAAAACGATTCCTGCACAACCTTGGGGCGACTTCAGCATTGACTTAACCTACACGGTTAAGGAGATATTTCCAAGAAAGGCAGCACCGATGTCAACAGGGCATGCGCCGTAGACAATGACGTGCAGGCGCACTGAGTTTGCCGCTACTAACGGCATCATGCCGTTAGTGGCGGCTCCCGCATGAATGCGTGGGAGTGACGTCATCGCTGCTCTGACCAGTCACAGCGCCTCAACAGCGTTACCCGGAAGTCACTCCGGGTATCATGACGGCGACGGAGGACGTGTCCGGGATATGTCCGGGGTATGCTATGCATACTAGCTCATTATGCCTTTGTCTTGCAGGTTTTTTTTTTCAGAGAGGGTTTACTTCCCCTTTAATGAAGTCACAAGCAAGCCACAATGAAGACGCATGGCAAAGTAGCACCTTAAGTTGGGTGACTTTCCGCTCGCATCAGTGTAAACCAGGCCTAAAGGTAATGTCATGTTGCACTGCCTCCTTCCTCCTCTCTCTGGATATACAGTATACTATATAATATATAAGATTCTACTGTTTTGTGCTTCTACTCGGGTTCCAAGGAAGCCCTGGGGCACAGTTGCGCACCCATGGGTTTTCCTGACCATGTATGGGGTTTCCCGCGCATGTGCAAAGAGGCTGTTCCTAGCCTCTACCTTTTTTTTTGCATGTGTGGGAAATAACCCGCACATGTGCAGATGTGCCAGAGGGCATTGCCAGGGCCCGAAGGCTGGGGGAAGAGCCACCTAAGCTATGGAAGTTCTGCTTTAAATTTAGCCTGCAATTGATCTAAAACTACCAGCACTTTGTCTTTGGGGTCTGACTTCTGGGTCAAAATGTATGTAAACCCTGAGGCCGGGTTCACACCTATGCAAATTGAATGCGTGTTTCCCTGCATTCAATTTGCATAGCAGGAGAATGTGACTGGCTCTCTATGGAGCCGGTTCACATATGTCCGCAGCGGGTCCGGTGCGGTGTGCCGGAAAAACGGGTGAATTTTTTGGTACGTTTCAGGTTCAATTTCAGCCCAAAATTCAGGCTGAAATTGGACCTGAACCGGTGAACCAGCATGGATCCCTGCTGTGAGCCGCATGCGGCGGCGGTGTGAACCCGGCCTAAAACAATTTTTCTGAATATTTGGCATAGTGACTTACTTTATTCCGATTTTTTATGAAAATCATTTTTGTGAATCTGTTGCAAAGTCTCTTACTTGGGGAACCTGTTAGTAACAGCACTTCCCATTGCAGGTTAACAATGCAAATCCACTGCTTATGCCTGGAGGGTTTTATTGCAGTACAAGTACCTACAGGGATTATTCTTAGAGAGGCTAAAATAAAATTTTTAGCTTTAAGCTGGCCAAACATGGATTGAAATTAGCTATAACCGGGAAGGCCCCTGGCATCCCCACACTATAGGATCTCTGCCATCTTGTTAGAGGGTTACCTAACGTGTAATCAAACCTAATATGGAAAACTGTCAGATAGAATGATACTGAAGAGCTGAACGTACCTTGGTGATTGTATAGGGTCTGAGTGCACGTTATCCCAACAGAATTGTTTGCACAACTGCAGATGATAAAAGTTCCCCCATTATTGTCCAGAATCAGGGAGCTAGTGAATTTCCAGGCCTTTGTGTTTCTTTGTGGTGGTCCATATGTTATCCCCTCTGTGATCACTTCTGTGCAGCTTTTAAAAAAAACAACCTCATTAAAGGTAAAATTCAGGCAGATGTAGGATACATAAGATAATGCAGCTCTGTGTTTATTAAAAGTCAGCAGCTACAGCTTGCGGCTTCACAGCTGGGGGCCTACTGCTCATGCGCGAGTTGTGCTGCGCGTCCTGAATGGTCAGGCAATCCTGTGGGACCTGTGAGGGGCCTCCTAGGGGGAGATAAGAACTTCCACTCGAGTCACCTAGGTGGTGAGAGCGGAAGCGGGAGCTGGGTACCTGTCAAAATTAGGTACCCGCTCCCTCACCAACAAAATGATATGCCAAATGTGGCATGTCAGGGGGTAAGGAGTTCTTAAAGCTAAAGTTCCACTATTGGGTGAAACTCCACTTTCTGTAATACATTTTTTAGGAAATCAAAAAGAATATGTATATATATATATAGACCTACTAGAACAGCTGAACTTTATATGGAGTTAATCAAATTCCCTTGTATGCAAGTCATAAATGTACCTACCATAGCACTGACTCTCTCCAATATAATAAACTTACTTATGAAACTCATCATAGCTTCTTAGCCATTTCCAGTTTGGCAATGGATAGCCCGATGATTGACATGTAATGTTTTTCATATTTGATATTTTACATTCCACCTCAGGCTTTTCTATGAAGAATAAAAAAAAGTTAAATTTAGATTTATGTTATGCAATTCTTAATCTAATTTCAGTTTCAAGCATACAGAATAAATATTTAGAAAATGAAAAACTAACCTTTATAACCCCTTTAAATATGGCTTGTGCTGGCTGCTATACCAATATCTCCACCCCTTTGGTATAATAACCACACCACAAAAGATTGGAGTTAATTGGCTATAACAGCCTTTTATTAACTAAAACATAAATAACAAATGAATAACAGATCAATAACATAATAACCTGAACATATAGGCCCGGATTCACAGAGATGGGCGCATATTTACGCCAGCGTAGTGCACACATAGTACGCTACGCTGGCGCACCGCAAAGAGGCATGCACTGAATTCAGCAAGCTATTGCTCCCAACTCTGCACCGGCGTAGCGTACATTTCGAAGGCACAGGCCAGCGTAAGTAGAAGTAGGTGGGAGTGACCCCATGCAAATGATGGTCCGAGCGTGGCGCAGAGGTTTACGTCCGGCGTATCGCAAACGGCTCATGTGTCATGACGAGGACGCAAGTCCCACACCCATCTGCGCATGCTCACAACTACGCCCGGCATAACCCCTAAGATACGCCGGCCCACTGCCTACGCCGAGAGCATAAATGCGCCCAGCCATACGCCCGTAAAGCGCAAAAGTACACCAGCCTGTCTTCCCTAGTGTAGAAGTACTTTTGCGGTTGCCATGTCCGATACTGAGGTGGACAGGGATAGGAGAAAAAAAAATTCTCAGCGGAAGAGATCCTGACCTCAGCCATCTCCAAGTTTGATGTCTACCTCCATGGCGCACAGAGTGCCAGGACCAGCAAGGCCAGGAAGCAGGAGATCCTCAAGAAGATCACCCTGGAGATCAATGCTCTTGGGTATGAAAACAGGACCTTTCAAAGATATACAGAAAAGGATCAACGACATGCGCCGGCGGGTCAGGGATAAGCTGGTCAAGGTGAGAAGGCATCTCAGGGGCATGGGAGCCGGACCAGCTTCTTCTCTCAAGTTGACAGCTGAGGAGGAGGTCATTGCCAGCAGTCTGGAGCAGGAGCAGGTGGAGGGCCTGGAGGGCTTTTTTCTCCAGTGACCAGGACTTGAGGACAGGTAAGTGTGTTTTATTCCCCATCCGGTGTGTAGCATGTGAGGGGGTGCAAGGGAACATGTGACAAGTGTGTGGGTCCACCAACATGTGAATGCTTTGTGTCACCCACAGATGTGCTGGAGGGAGCTGGGCTCCTGGAGCAGTGATTTTAATGATGCTTAGATAAAAAATAAAAAAATTCCTTTAAATATTGTACCTGCTGGGTGTCTATAGTTTGCCTGTGAAAACGTCTTTGAGAACCCGGGTCTTGCCCGAGGGAACATGTATCAAAGGAAAAAAAGTTTTAAAAACGGTAGTTTTTTCAGGAGTCCTGGGGCAAGACCCGGGTTCTCAAAGACGTTTTACGACAATGACTTGCATATTAGGCTTTCAAATGGATTGTGACATCCCAGACACAACTCCACTTGTACGTTGGAAAGCCACTGGCGAGGAAATGGAGTGTTGCCAGTACCTTGACCAGTGGCGGCACTGCATGTGAGCGTCCCGTCTGGCTGGTGATTTCATCATGCAGGGCTGTGGCTAATTCCAGGATGACATCAGGGATGAATCTGAAGATGCGATACACCTCCGATTCCCCCATGCCAAAGACGCTCAGGCGCGTTTGGTAGATCCTCTCCTGTGTCCTCCTCCGTGCCTGGGGACGCAGTAGTGCTATGACCATGGCTGCCCCTGGCTTGTTGGCATACAGATATGTTGTCTTGCAAGTGTGGTTGCTCAGCTCATCCGTAACGGTGCTGCTGTAGATGCTCTCCAGCTGACCTGTGCACGTCTGTTGCTGAGTTACACCTCCTTTATGGGGAATAACTTTATGCCGGACGTACACTTACGCACGGCATGCGTAGCCAGTGTCGGGCGCACGTACGTTCGAGAATCGCCGTATTTCCCTCATTTGCATCTTTGAATGCCTAATCAATGGGAGAAGCAACATGCGTCCCGCCCATATTTGCGTCGGGGTAGGATGACCTGTTTTTGGACGTATGTTGGTTTGTGACTCTGGCACACACATACACCAGGCGCACATTTGCACTATGTCGGCGTAAAGTGATTTACGTTGGCGTAAGTGCTTTGTGAATCCGGGTCATAGTGTATAAAGAATGGAGCCACAAGGTCCTAATAGGCATCAAAACAAAGGCAGTACCTGTATGTCACTTCTCAGGCTTCCAGCCACAAAGCCACAGACTCAGAGATAAGTCGCAGATACACATCCTACTACCTTAGACGGGTCCCTATACCTTACCTTATTGTGCCCATATGAACCTAATGCCCCATACACACTATCAGGCTTTTACCCGGCCAAATCACATCGGAATTCCGACGGAATTCCATCATAAAAAAATAGAACTAAAGTCCGATGGAATTCATCGTAATTTCCGAAGAAAAAACTCAGATTTGGCTACACATGTTTGGAAAATCTGATGGAAAAAGTTAATCGGAAATTCCGATGTTGTGTGTCCGGGGGAATTAAAGGACTTTTCACCCTGCCAGTCGCCATACCAGGCTTCTCACTCAAAACAAATTATCCAACAAAGAATACCAAAAAAATGCAGGGTGGGAGGGTGGGAATTTGTTCCCTGCTGGCTGACTTTTCAACTGAAGACCACCCCCATCCGGCTAACAAACCACATCCCCTAAAACTCCACCAATCCCTGAACTTGCCCCAATCAGATAAACTTTCCTTGCTTATTTAGCTCAACTAAACTTTCTTTACCCCCCCCCCCCTATACCCAAGCCCCTTTAATCCTTGTCATGCCAGCCCTCCTTCTATTTGTTCTTGTTTTACTCTGGGCCTCTCTTTCTATGTACTTTGTACAGAGCCGCTAAATGTTTTCGAAACATAATAATGAAGAATAAAAAATATAAACTCACGAAATACATTTACAGTGAAGGTTTTCTGAAGCTGGACATCGTCATTGTCTGCATAGAATACAACAGAGTCTCCGGGCTCATAGTTATGGCTGCAATATTTAGATATACTGAAACAAAAAAATCAAAGATTGAACCACTTGACCACCGAAAGGTTTTACTCCCTTCATGACTAAGACATTTTATGCTATTAGCCTTTGTCTAACTTTGGCTAAGCTGTAATTTTTTGTCACAATTTTTGGGGAAAAAACAATAAAAATATATATATTTTTTTTTTTATAAAAATGTATAACACCAAACCAATCATGTTTTAACAGTCCACAAAAAAAATATATGCAGAGATACTTATGCATCAAATCAATACATTCAATATTGTATATGCCCTTCTTATAGTGCTCCTTACTTAAAGTGCTCCAGTTTAGGTCATATGTGCATATATGAGAAAAGTTATTCAGTGCTTTAAACTTTCTGTGTTTCCTCCACCACTCTGTTTGTTAGAACACTCACCTGGATAGTCTCCCCCAGCGCGTTTCGTCTGCCAATCAAGCATCTTCAGAGAGTGTAAATCTGTTGTTTTTTATTGCATTTTTTAAACAAACGGCATTACACTATGTGGATCCCTCTTATTTTCCCTTAGTACGAGTCATGAGGAGTGTATTCCCTGTGGTTTAAACTGAAGGAGATGAGGAATTGTAAATACCTGGGAGGATAATATCCACATGTCCATGGAGACTTTGTAACTCGGAGGCATAAAGTCAAAAGTGTTATAACAGACAGAATGGTGGAGGAGGGACAGAAAGTTTACATTACTAAAGAATTTTTCTCATATATGCATATATGACCTGCACTGGAGCATGTTAAATAAGGAGCACTATAAGAAGGACAATTTGTGGTAGCATTTTATTATACAATATTGGATAGATTCATTTGATGCATAAGGATCACTGCATATATGTTTTTTGATTATTGTTTTGTGGACTGTTAAAATATGATTGATTTGTGTTATATACTATGCATTGTAGGTCATATTGAATATTTTTCCCATGAGAACTTTAAGGCCTTGTACACACGATCAGTCCAAACCGATGAAAACGGACTGAAGTAAATTTCCATCGGTTCACAGACTGATGGTCTGATGTGCGTACACACCATCAGTTCAAAAACCGATCGTGTCAGAACGCGTTGACGTAAAACACAACGACGTGCTGAAAAAAACTAAGTTCAATGCTTCCAAGCATGCGTCGACTTGATTCTGAGCATGCATGGGTTTTGAACCAATGCTTTTGCGTACTAACCATCGGTTTTGACCAATGGTCAGGCGTCCATCAGTCCAATTTTAAAGCAAGTTTTAAAACTTTGGACTGAAGGACAGAAGACTGATGGGCCATACACACTGTCGGTTTGGACCGATGAAACTTCAGTCCGTTTTCATTGGTTTGGACTGATCGTGTGTACGCAGCATAGGACTGCCCATAGATAGTTTATTTTTTTTTACAAGAAGTCAAATTCTAAAAAATGGGTCTGAATCGCCTATCTGTGCTATTGTATTTTGACAGCGGGGACTTATCAGTGCTGCAGGCACTGATCAAATAAAACATTTTCAACACTTACATTCAACAGAAGTTGATCGTTAGATTGAATTCTGTCGAGCAGGAACAGGCATAGATGGATCAAAATTCTTCTGGTCCCTGTTAAATCTTGATTTGTCTATAGCCAGGTTAACTCTAGATCTAAACCAAGATTAAGGGCCAGTTCCCACTGGTATGATGTCTGAGATTGGATGTGATTCGCACTGCACTGCAGTGCAAATCACATGCGATCTCTATGCGATGCAATTTTAGCCATTAAGATCGTATGGCTGAATTTGCATCAAACTCGCACAGGATCCTTTTTTTGTCCGCAGCGGAATCGGTTCACATCCATGCGATGCTACTCCTGTCCGAGTGAACTGATTTGGGGGTGTCATTAACTTTTAACTGACACTCCCAGCAGTTCACATAGGACAGTGTGAACTTCCGCCGGGAGACATGCGATGCGGGAAACCTGCTGTGGATTCGCAGGGTTACCGCATCGCAGCAGTGTGAACCGGCCCTTAGTGCCTAATATATGAAGCCTGCAATCATTGGGACAGGAAATGAGCAGAAATTGCAAACACACCACCACTGTAAAGTTGTAATATTTCTTCCATCTATCCGAAACAAAAACGTTTTTTATCTTTACAGCAAAGCATTAAAAGTGTGGCCAAAGTTTTTTGACCATACGTCTCTTCTGGGTCACAGGAATGCACTTACTTTTTTTTTTTTTTTTGTTTAAAAGATTTTATTGGTATTTCAGAATAAATAACATAGTAAACATATAATTAAATGTAGATAAAATAAAGTAACATAGGTAGCAGAATTGTAATATCAAATGAGAGAAAACAAGAATAGCAACAACATCAGTACATATTTTTGTTTAAAATTAAAGTAAATGTTAACTTATACATCAATAGTTTTCAAATTTTGGGGCAACAAAAACAAGAGAATAAAAATTGGAAATCATGGAATGAATCTAAAATAACAATATTACATTAGAAATGTAATAAACAAAGGGTAAGAGGGGGAGGAAGGAAGGGAAGATAAAAAAAAAAAAAGAAAAAAAAGAATTATCACCTCAAGTCTGATTCGAGGAAGGCTGAAGAGATATTGCCTTAAATTAATCAGTTTTAGTAAAGAGTGTCCAGCAAGCCCATTTTTCGTAAAACTCTGTGGGAGAGTCTTTAGCCTGTAGAATTAGGTCTTCCATTTCAGCTATTCTGTCAATCCGTTGGAACCATTCAGACAAGCTAGGAGGAGATGTGTCTTTCCAATGGGTAGGGATACACAGTTTGGCTGCATTTATTAAATGTCTTAATATAGTGTTTTTGTAAGTAGAATGAGGTAAGGCGGTATGATGAAGTAGGTATTGTGCTGCCGTAAACTCCAGGGAAAAAGTGGTGATAAGGGAGATAATACGGTGTACTTCTTTCCAAAATGCTTGTATAAGGGGACAATCCCACCAGATGTGTAGGAGAGTTCCTATCAAGTTTTTACAGCGCCAGCATATAGGTGGGGTTGAAGGGTGGAACTTGTGGATTATATAAGGTGTCCTATACCACCTTGAGTAAAGCTTATATCCATTTTCTTGAGCTAAGACATTCATTGAGCCTTTATGTATGTATTTAAATATGTGGGTCCAGTCACTAAGTGAGAGATCCAGATCAAGTTTCCTCATCCAGTGTTTGGCAGCATTATCTTCCCTAGGGTCAACACCAGAAAATAATAGAGAGTGTGTTTTTGATATTAAATGTCTCTGAGGACCAAGATTGACACACAGCATCTCAAAGGGGGTTTTGTGTCTGTGCCATAATGAGGGTGAATTAGAGTTGAGTAAAGAATTTTTAATTACTTCGTAATCCTTGTTAGAGATTCGGAAGTCAGGGTATTTAAGACAGAATGTGGTATAGGGGATAAAATTACCATTATCAAAAAACAATTCTGCTCTTAATGAGGGGATTGTGGAAGGAACACAGGGGATCGGATCTAAAGTATCAGGAAAAATATTTGAGTGTATAGGGATCGGTGACATGGGGCCTGTAGAAGAAGAAATATCAAATTTGGAATTCATTGACCTGAATATTCGTAGAGTTGGGCCCGTGAGGGGGTGAATGTTATTTTTGCGAGGTATTTTTCGAGGGTTAGTCCAAGGAAGTTGGTGTAACGGGAATTTAGAGGATAATTTTTCGAGATTTACCCAGTCTTTAGAATTTTCATGAGCATGCCAGTCAATAATGCGGGATAGGTGACAGGACCAGTAATATTTTTGTATGTCCGGTAGACCAACACCTCCTAACAGTTTAGGGTTGATCAGTTTGGTCCATTTTATTCTAGGTTGTTTGGAGTTCCAAATGAATTTCATGCATAATTTCTTATATGAGGTAAAAAAAGAACCGGGTAATCTAATAGGAACGGTTTGTAAGAGATAAAGAATTCTAGGGAGGACATTCATTTTTATTATAGCTATTCTCCTAAACCAGGAAAATATATCCTTGTCCCATTTTAAGAGGTCGTTCTGTATAGATTTAACCACTTCAATACCCAGCCATAGACAATTGACGGCCTGGGATGGGATTTACCATCCTAAGTGGCCGTCAATTGACGGCCTGGGTATTGCAGGCGAATATCTGGACGATGCCTGCAGCCAGAGGCATCATCCAGATATCCATCTCTTCAGCCGGCGATTCTGCACAAAGTAAGAATGATCATAGCGGCGGTTCCGCCGCTTGATCGTTCTTACAGGCCGCGGGAGGGGACATCCCCCCCCTCCCGCCGCCATCCGGTGCTTCTCCGGGCTTACCTGTACCTTCGGGGGCCCGGAGAACGAATCGTCGGCGGCGGCAGGAAGCATAGAGATGACTGGTGACCATCTGGTCACCAGTCATCTCTATGACCGTCGGAGGACCCGGGCGCGATCTGATGACGTCACGCCCGGGCCCCGTATGTAAACAAAGCCGCGATTGCGGCTGTAAGTCACCATTCATGGGATCGGTGAATTTTTTTTCACCGATCTCATGGTTTCCAGCCTGGAGGTGAGATGTGAGGTCTTATTGACCCCACATCTCTCCATAAAGAGGACCTGTCACACACATTTCCTATTACAAGGGATGTTTACATTCCTTGTAATAGGAATAAAAGTGAAAAAAAAAAAAAAAAATGAAAAAAAGTGTAAAAATAAATAAAATATAAGTAAAAAAAAATAATAAAAGATAAAAAAAAATGAAAACGCCCCTGTCCCCGATAGCTCGCGTGCAGAAGCGAACGCACACGCAAGTCCCGCCGACATATGTAAACGCCGTTTAAACCACACATGTGAGGTATCGCCGCGTGCGTTAGAGTGCCAGCAACTAATCTAGCACTAGATCTCCTCTGTAAATCTAAACTGTAACCTGTAAAAAATAAATAAAGCGTTGCCTATGGAGATTTTTAAGTACCGAAGTTTGGCGCCATTCCATGAGTGTGCGCATAATTAAAGCGTGACATGTTGGGTCTCTATTTACTCGGTGTAACATAATCTTTCACATAATACAAAAAAATTGGGCTAACTTTAGTGTTTTGTTATTTTTTTAATTCATAAAACAATTTTTTTTACAAAAAAAAGCGTTTGAAAAATAATTGCGTAAATACCGTGCAAGATAAAACTTTGGAATGACCGTCATTTTATTCCCTAGGGTGTCTGCTAAAAAAAACATATATAATGTTTGGGGGTACTGTGTAATTTTCTAGCAAAAGAATGATGATTATTACATGTAGGAGAGAAGTGTCAGAATAGGCCCGGTATGGAGGTGGTATAAAAGCCTAGTATTGAAGCGGTTAAGGAGGGTCAGAAAATTATAAGAATATAAATCTTTTAAATCATGGGGGATTTGTATGCAGAGGTAAGTAAGAGTATGTTCTTCCCACTTGAATGGAAAATTTTGTTTGCAGAGGGAAACCAAATCGTTTTTCAAAGATATATTTAAGGCTCTGGATTTGTTAAAATTAATTTGTAAATTAGAAATCAAAGAAAAAGATGAAAAATCTTTTAATAAATTAGGAATTGTAATAAGAGGTTCTGCCAAAAAGAGTAGAATGTCGTCGGCATATGCAGCCACTTTATACGTTTTTTTGTTGATTTCAATACCCTTGATGTCTGGGTTTGATCTGATTTTTCTGAGAATGGGTTCCAGAGATATTATAAATATAATGGGAGACAGGCTTAGAAGTGTTTGTCAACCAGTGATGGATGTTTATGGCCTTTTGAGTATTGTCCCTGGATTCTCGTCCAGGGACGAAGCCGACCTGGTCTAAGGATATTAAATTAGGGATCAAGGGTAGTAAACGATTCGAAATAATTTTGGCGTAGAGTTTTAGATCAACATTAAAGGGGTTGTAAAGGTACAAGTTATTTTACCTTAATGCATCCTATGCATTAAGGTAAAAAAACATCTCACAGCACCGCCCCCCCCCCGAGCCTCCGTTGTACTTACCTGACCGTTCGAATCTCCCGGGCGCGTCCACGTCGTCCTCTTCGGTTCCCAGCCTGGCCGTTAATTGGCTAGGCTGGGCGGATTGATAGCAGCGCAGCCATTGGCTAGCGCTGCTGTCAATCAGAGCGGATGACGCGGCGCGCTGGGGGGCGGAGCCGAGTGATACAGTCGGCGGCTATGGCTGCCGCTGTATCACGGGAGCGCGCTCGCAAAAGCTTTCCTCCGTGCGAGCGCCCTCGCATGAAGAGGGAAAGCTTTTGCGAGGAGGAGCCCAGACAGCCGCCGAGGGACCCCAGAAGACAGCTTTCCGGGCCACTCTGTGCAAAACGAACTGCACAGTGGAGGTAAGTATAACATGTTTGTTATTTTTTTTTAAAAAGCCCTGACTTTAGTGTCCCTTTAAGTAGGGAAATGGGCCTATAATTAGATACGCATTTCTTTGAAAACAGTATGGGAATGAGGTGACCAAAAAAAGTGCTAACGATTAATCGATAAGTAAAGAAATTTACCAATTTCCTAGGAAATATCTTCCAACATAGAATTTTGGAAGTATTGATGTGATAAAATTCAGACAGTCAGTGACATATGGCAAGGAATAATAGAGGAATTTATTCCATGACTAGTGATGAAAATATTTACATTTGTAGCTGAGTCATGAATAAAAAACAAAACAAAATAAGTAAGGATTAGTATCACAGTAGGTAAACTCCTATTGAAAAGATAACAATTGAGTTTGGAGAAACAAACTAACTATGTGATTAAATAGTATATCAATTTTGTATTTAAAGCGGAGCTCCACCCTCAATTTAACTTAATGTCAATATTCTAAATGGTACAAATCAATAATACATCCGATAGTTTTATATAAAAAAAAATTACTGTACCATCTGAACTGTTTAGTCTTCCGGTCAGCAGCCCCTCGGTTTTCGTCGGGTTTTCTCTTGTTTCCTGTCGCCGCGCTGTGTCTTCTGGGAGCTTGTCTCGTAGCTCCCTAATTATCCCTGTGAAAGGAAACATTGCGCGACTTTGTGTGGCAACACAGACGCCAAAGCCGCTGTTTCCCGTTGCTCGTGCACATGCGCGAGATCGAGCTGAAACAAGGAAGTGCCGCGCTGTGGGCTTCAGCCCACAGTTAAAATGGACACGGAGCTGGATGAAGGAATATAAGTATTTATTTGACACTGTATAGCAGCGGAGGGGCCAGGGGGGACAGGAAATGTGAGTAGCGCTAATTAAGGTCATTTAACTTTTAAAGAGCCATTACGAAAAAAACGATTTTGGCGTGGGAGATCCGCTTTAAGTAGGTATGAGGGGAAAAATTAACCTTACAAACATTGCTATGTTTAAAAATCACCTGTAGAATAAGTAAAACATCAGGGTTACTTGTTTTCAAAAATAGTAAAAAAGAAAAGTTTATAACTGCAGATGTTAGTATCTATGACAGAATCCTTTTGTGTGTGGAGGGTTAAATGAGCAGGAGCCAGAGCCGTGAAAGGAAGGTAATATATCAATAGCACATGAAGGGAGATAGCAGGAATGCACTTACTTTTATACTCCTATGAGTCACCGGTCATCTGAATAACGGCAGCGCTGGCCATCTGAATAACGGCAGCTAGTTGGCTTAGAAAGGGCTGTAATCGGCTTCCTAATAGTTAACCAGGGGATGCACGGGGGGATAACACTGAGGCCACGTACACATGACCGGTTTCCTCGGCAGAATCCAGCAAGAAACTTGTTGGGAGACGTATTCTGCCGAGGAAACTGGTCGTGTGTACGTTTTTCATCGAGGAAACTGTCGAGGAACTCGACGAGCCAAAAAGAGAGCATGTCTTCTTTTTCCTCGACGGGAGTGGAGAAAATTGGCTTGTCGAGTTCCTCGACAGCCGAACAAGGGACTTGACGAGGAAAACTATGTGTTTCGCCCGACGAGTTCCTTGGTCGTGTGTACGCGGCCTGACAGGCGTCTCAGTCAATCAGGTTCTGGTTACTGGTAACCTGATTTGCTAAAGTGTCATCGAGGGCAGGAGAAGACATCAAGGGATGGTGGAAGCAGGATGGCTGACTCCAGAAAGGTAAGTTCCAGGCGGGGGGAAGGGGGCATTTTTCAGGGCACAGTGGCAGCATTTAACAGGGCACAGTGACACTAATTTATGGGCACAGTGGTGCTAATTTATAGGCACGGTGGCGCTAATTGATGGGCACGGTGGTGACAATTGATGGGCACGGTGGTGACAATTGATGGGCACGGTGGTGACAATTGATGGGCACAGTGGTAACAATTGATGGCACAGTGGTAACAATTGATGGGCACAGTGGTAACAATTGATGGGCACAGTGGTAACAATTGATGGGCACGGTGGTGACAATTGATGGGCACAGTGGTAACAATTGATGGCACAGTGGTAACAATTGATGGCACAGTGGTAACAATTGATGGCACAGTGCCTGAGTTTGGCATAGCACAGTGGTGACAATTGATGGGCACAGTGGTGACAATTGATGGGCATAGTAGCTGCGTTTGATGGCATGGCACAGTGGTGACAATTGATGGGCACAGTGGCGATAAATAATGGCACAGTAGCTGTGTTTAATGGCATGGGACAGTGGCTGCATTTGATGGCATGGCACAGTGGCGACAATTGATGGCACAGTGGCGACAATTGATGGCTTGGCACAGTGGCTGCGTTCTATGGGCACAGTGAGGCTGCAATTGTTTTTGTTTTTTTCATTTGTTTGCACCCCCCAAAAATTTTGAGCACCAGCCGCCACTGCCTGTGACCCAGAATCAGCAAAAGCCCACTGTTGGCTGACATCAAGCTCTATAAGGATTCTTACAGAGGCGCGCTCCAGATGACGTCAGTGAGACTAAACCGGTAGAGCGATCGCATCTCAGGGTCACAGCACTTCAATACAAAGCCTTTTACCTATGTTTTAAATGTGAGTACCTTTTTTGTATAAATAAAAATCGTATTGATCTGCAAAACGGTATCACACTATTGGGTGCTTTATTTATCTCTTCCCTGAGCGGCTAAGAGGATTATGCATTGGAAGTTTGGCAGAATACAGCACGGATAATTTATTGTGAAAGCCTGTTACCCCTGCAGGGGGAATTGGATCCGGTGAGCGCGGGACCATTGGGAGAGAGCACTGAGTGATTCACTGAAGGCTTACAATACCAATATCTTTGCATGAAGTCAGACTAATCTCTGGAAATTGGACTTTTTTGATACATATAAATCTCTGGAAATTGGACTTTTTTGATACATATATTTAATTTTTGGTATTTGTGGATGAGCACTAGCACTTTAATAGCCATTGAAGTTGGGTTCATATAGCACTTTATTATATCTCATATTTTTTTTGGCAATTTATACACATTTATTTTTCCTACACTTCAGTAGGCGCTATCACCTGTTATTCCATATTTCTGGCACCCACTCCATTTAGGTGGAGCTCTAATGCTGTTTCAATAACCACGTAGGTGGGTACATACAGCACTTTATTATATCTTATATTTATACACCTTAATTTCCACACTTGAGTAGGCGCCTTCACATGCTATTTCCTATTTCCTCTAAGGATTCTGACAATAATGTCAGGATCTACTCAGATACCTGATCGGCAAATGGCTCAGCCCCTGCTAAGAGCCAAAGCCAGACGTTCCTTTCCCTACTCGGAGCTCCAGTGACAGTCATTGCTCTCTGCTCTCTGAACTGGGCAATCAGTGGCCGTGATCTCTTGGCTCTCAGGCTTAGAGCTGGTGGGGGACAACAACTGCAGCATCACAGTGATGCTGCAGCCAGAGAGGTGAGTATATAGGTTTGTTTGTCATTTTATTCTGAAACTTCTCCATTAAGTACATAACTCTGCTGTTGCAAAAAAGAAAGCACAGCATATATACTGCATGTATACAACTAATAGGTTCAGGGTCAGGAGAATTTGAAATGTAAATATTATCCTAAGGAATATTTTTACAGCTCCCCACATACACATAAACACATGCATACTGTAGTACATTAGTGCATACCTTCTTCCATTCTTTTCAGTGATAACAGCACATTCTGAGGGTTTAGACTGATGATTCCAAATGCATCTTACAGGGGGAAATGCTTTAAATTCTGCAACAAAACAATGTTCTTCCCGGCTGTGTATGTCCTGCTCCTCACTTGTCACGTCCATGTCAATAACCCCTTTATCTAAAACGGCATCAGAAAAGTATATTGTTAGTAACACGACTGTAGCTTACATTACTGAAGGTGTACCACCATCTCATCCATTGTGTGTGCAAGGGCCGCTGATAAGGCAGTACAGCCAGCCCGCCTGTGCTGCTCCTGGGCCCCATCAGTTTAAAAGGGGGGCCCAGACACCTGCTGACCAGGACGCCGGCTGTACTGTCTTATTGCAGACTCTAATCCTCTTCTGCCTCCCCCTGCCAGCTTCTCCTCCTCTTTCTCCCTCCAGCTGCACTGCAGGGGGGTGGTCCTTGCACATGCGCCCCTTCCATCTGCTGTCCAGGCCCACGTGTGCCCCTTTCCCCCAAAGCACTGCTGGCTTCCCTCCTCTCCAGCTGCTGCAGGCACACAGGGATGTTTCTGGATGGAGAGCAGGGAAGTACATATACAATAAAACCTTGGACTGTGAGCATAATTTGTTTCAGAAACGCGCTTGTAATCCAAAGCACTTGTATATCAAAGAAAATTTATACATAAAAAATAATGGAAATTAAAATGATTTGTTCCATAAAGTCAATTTATTTATAGGTTCTTCAGTTTATAGTTCATTGAAAAAAGATCACAGCAATGTGATAGGTTGTGTAACCATAAAATGCCCATCCACCAATGGAAGCCTCCACAAGAGGATAAGAAGCAAAGTATAAAAGAGAAGAGAGGCGCCTCTAATGTTGGCCATACACTCTATTTTATACTCAGTTGTGACATGATGCTACTTGTTTATCAAGACATCGCTTGTATATCAAGTCACAATTTAATAAAACATTTTGCTTGTCTTGCAAAATGCTTTCAAACCAAGTTACTCTCATACTAAGATTTTACTGTATTCTTTATTGGCCTCTTCCTTTCCCGAATGAACACAGTGAGTGATCAGTACAAATCACTCCTGTGTCCATTCATCACTGAAGCAGAGTAACCTGTGTTTTCTCTGCTTCAATTTGTGAATGAGCAGGAAGCTTCAGAGTTCTTCCAATAAATTCATCTGTGCAGCTGAGGCTGCAGAGAAAGGGACTGACAAATCTATGTCCTCAGTCATCTCTGACCGGGGCGGGGGTTGGCTGTCAGATAGGCTGTAGAGGCCCTGTGATTTCTAACAGCAGCCCTGGTGTGGGCTGTCATGGCTGACTCATATAATACATTAATGACAGTCAGGAGTTGTAATCATTGTCACTCATGGCTGAAATTTGTTTTATCAAAGCATTAAGTCAGGCATATACAAAGTCAGGCCCGCTGGCCAAACGCAACCCGCGTTCCATGTTTGAACGACCCACCGGGTTATTTAGACATATATATCTTTTGTGGCCCCTGATGATCTCCCAGCGCCGGGGCCACAAACGATGTCTATGCCTTGGAACAGGACAGGGAGGAGGTGGGACGACCGCCACCGCCGTACACACGTACATAATATGCCTGAGCTCATCTCTTTACTCACACACAGCCATGAAGGCATGAGAATTCTTGTTGGGCGGTGTATTAGTGATCGAACGAACACACTTAGACCGAATTTTAATGGTTCACAGAATGTCGGCCAAAATGGTCGTCCCTCACGCATGTTCACTTCATCAAATCTGGCCCTCTTTGAAAAAAGTTTGGACACCTCTGCACTAAGTAGATAAGACTGCTATGTTTGGAAATGATAACTCATATGTCACTAATAATAAAGCTAAACTCAAGGCAGATACTGTATAAAAAAACATCACTTAACCAAGCTACCCGTGCATTCAAATCTTAACATATTGTACATACAAATAGTAGCTATACCTGATACTATTTTGATATCAGCTTTCTGTAATTCTCTGCACAGAAGCACCCAGACTGGGAGAAGGAGCTTGTCAGCTCTGGGCCAGTCAGGGCTCTAAAGATTTGTGTGGTGATTAACACTGAACATGCTTAGGGCCCTTTCACACGAGTAGATGAACGGTCCGCTTTTCATAAGTCCGTTTACGGACTCACAATGCTTCCCTATGGGATCGCGTGCATTAGCGGATTGAGCATCCGCTAACGTCCGCAAACATCCGCCTCCGTCAAGATCCGTTTTTTCGGACGGAAGAAAATCCTATTTTTCTTCCGTCAGGCGGATCGGATCGGATGAATACGGACATACGGTCCGTATTTATCAGATTCCCCATAGGGGAGAGCGGAGAAAAGACAGGGCGGTCCCCGCACACTGTGCAAGGACCGCCCTGTCAGCCGACAGCTCAGCGGGGATTTACGGATGATCCCCGCTGAGCAGACGGACACACACGGGGCGGATCAATACGGATCCGCTCTGTGTGAAAGAGCCCTTATATTGTGGTTGGCCCACCCTTTCCAGACCTTCTCGTCCAACATCAGTATCTGACCTCACAAATGAGCTTCTGGAAGAATGTTCAAATATTCCCATGGACAGCCTTCCCAGAAGAGTTTAAGCTGTTGTAGCTGCAAAGGGTGGGCCAACTCAACATTGAACCCTACGGACTAAGACTGGGATGCCGTTAAACTTTGTGTGTGTGTGTAAAAGCAGGTGTCCCAATACTTTTGATAATATAGTGTATGTGTGGTAAGCAGTTTCTTTCTGACACCACCACATTGTCATTTAAGTGCCGAGACAGCAAGGCTAAAATTGTTTTGTACAGTCAGAGACTTCTCTCAACAGACTGTACATAGACTTCTCACACAGATTTCCCTCTGGACCGATTGCACTGAAAATGTTATCCTGAAATAGTCCATATTCCTACCGAATAGTGTAATTGGCACGGTATGGGTCTCATGCTTGTTTGATGAGCAGGATATCGTGGCATTGCTTCCTCCTATCATCTCTGCAGTTGATGCAAATAACACTTGTATCATTTCATGCCGAAAATTATAGCAGTTTTCTAAGTTCCATTGCATCTGTATAGATAAAGTCATATTTTTAGTCAATGACTTGCTGTTGTCATAGCTCCAACAGACATTTCGATTACAAAGTTGAAAAAAACATTGTTTTTTCTAGACCCTCAAAAACTTTGTTTTTTACAACCCGAAAAATGAAAACGGTGTTCAAGCTACACATGTGAGGTATCTCTGCGAACGTTAGAGCGAGAGCATTCATTTTGGCCCTAGACCTCCTCTGTAACTAAAAACATGTAACCAATAAAAATAATTAAAGCGTCTCCTATGGGGATTTTTAAGTAGCAAAGTTTGACGCCATTCCATGAGTGTGCGCAATTTTGAAGTGTGACATGTTGGGTATCTATTTACTCGGCGTAACTTCATCTTTCACATTATGAAAAAAAATTGGGCTAACTTTGCTGTTTTTTTTTTAAGCACAAAACAGTTGTTTTTAAAAACACGCGTTCAAAAAATTTCTGCGAAAATACCAATCGAGGTAAAAAGTTGTAATGGCCGCCATTGTATACTCTAGGGTCTTTGCTAAAAAAGCATATATAATGTTTTATGGTTCTATGTAAATTTTCTAGCAAATAAATGATGATTTTTACATGTAGAAGAGAAATGTCAGAATTGGTCTGGGTGCTCCAGAACGCCTGATGGCGTTCCCTGCATTTTGGGCCTCTGTATGTGGCCACGCTGTGTAAAAGTCTCACACATGTGGTATCGCCATACTCGGGAGGAATAGAAGAATGTGTTTTGGGGTGTAATTTGTGGTATGCATATACTGTGTGTGAGAAATAACCTGCTAATATGACAGAAACAAGTTTTTTTTTTGTTTTTTTTTACAGAATTTTCAGTCGTTTTTCTTTTATAGCGCAAAAAATAAAAAACCCAGAGGTGATCAAATACCACCAAAAGAAAGCTCTATTTGTGTGAAAAAAAGGACAAAAATTTCAAATAAGTACAATGTTGTATGACTGAGTAATTGTCATTCAAATTTTGAGAGCACCGAAAGCTGAAAATTGGTCTGGTTAGGAAGGGGGTTTAAGTGCCCAGTGGTCAAGTGGTTAAACAATCCTATGTATCCTAAGCAAAACATCTAGCTAAGTTACAATGAGAAACAATAATGCTAATAAATTAAGAAAAAGTTTACCTGAGTTTGGCTTTCCAAACCAATAATTGCAAACCTAAAAGTTTTGTAGATAGCCCAGCACCGTACAACAATGGGATCTCCAATTTTAACAAGAATTTCAGGCTGGCTTTGCCCAGGTGTAAGATCTTGAAAATAAATACATAAAAAATGGAAAGTGAACTAGTTTATTTTACTACACGTAAAAGTGACAGCAGAATGCAGGTAAAAGTGGGCAGAGCGGAGAAGAGGTGGAGCAACTTCTGAGCAGGGATGGTCAGTGGGGGGGGGGGGGGTGAGGGGTGGGGTGTCTGCAGGTGGACACCCCACCTGCAGGTGGACATCCTTCTTGGATACTAAGAAGGAAATCACTTTGCCAGCAACACACCTCACTGTCCTAAATGTGTTGTGGTTCCTCATACTGACCCCAACATCACTATAGGACACTTTATCTAGAACAGGGGCCTCCAAACTTTTTAAAGAAAGGGCCAGTTTATTGTCCTTCAGACTTTAGGAGTGCCAAATTGTTGGCAGCGGGAGCAGAAAATGTCCTGGGCCCAGCATCAGTGAGAATAAATATGGCCTCAGAGTTGGTGGTCAATATAAGTAATGAGTAATGGCCCTAATAGTAAGAGGAATTGTATCCCATCATCGTCATCGGTGAGAAATATTGCTCCATTGTTTGTGCCCGTGGGAGTGCCCCAAGGGCCAGATAACTGCTAGTAAAGGGCCACATCTGGCCCTTGGGCCGCAGTTTGGAGATCCCTGATCTAGAAAATCCACTGAGCACTGTGGAGGAAAAAGCACAGCAAAACTTCCAGAAGTGTTGGTTTCAGAAGAATTAATCTCGGGATGGTGTGGGTGGCAGGAGAGATACGCATTCACTTTTTTCTTTTGTGGTGAATATGGCCAGCACAATGTGTTACAAGAAACGTCATCTTACATATGAATGGTTAAAAGCGCAACCAGGTCTCATTCCCATGTTCATTCAAAGACCCCTTTATCATATACACATGTAGTCTGATATGGTTATTACCTATTGTGTGTAGCTGAGCACACTCTCTACCATATGCATTAGTAGCACAGCATGTATCATTGTGACCCATAAGACATATGGCTTTTACTTCATGCTGAACTCGCATAATTTTGTAGTTATCTGTCTCGAATGATGACACCAAGCCTTCATCGTCACACCTGGATTAATGAGAACCAAAACAGCAAAAAGTATAAATTAGTTGGAGGCTGGAATTAGGGTGACCACATTTCCAAACTACCATTCAGGGACACCCTCCTATCCTGACAATCAACTTGTGCTGTAATGAATCACAGCACAGTGATTGGACACAAGAGGCGGGATTTATGATTTCTCCAATCACAAGCAGGGGGTGGGATTGTGCTCCTCCAGGCATTCCCAGCCAGGACAAGTACTGTCAGTGAGTAAAGCAGTGATGTGGCGGCCTTTTTTGGGGGTATCAGATTGGCTCGGGGGGTGGCTGTGTCAGTTTCATTCCGGGACACTGTATTGTCCTGGAATGAATGTGCCCGGGACAGACCTGCAACATGCGGGACTGTCTCGGGAAATCTGGGACATGTGGTCTGAAATGGGCCTATTTTTACTAGAAGCAGGCATCTTTGCCATTGTAAAAAACCTAACAATGTATGGAGGTGATGGCAACATTTTTTAGCACTGACTTATAGGAATCTTCCTATCATCTTTAATGGGCTATTGTTCATTACTCAATGATGGACAGCATACACAAATTCCATGTTTTTGTTACTTTTTATGTTTTTATTATATATGTTTATAGGATGGCATCTAGAGGAGTAAGTTACATTTTCACATGGATGAGCAAGTTTGGGCTGGAGAAATTTGACTGGCCTGCACAGTCATGACCTCAACCCGATAGAATACCTTTAGGATGAATTAGAGCGGAGACTGCAAGCCAGGCCTTCTCATCCACATCAGTATCTGACCTCACAAATGCGCTTCTAAAAGAATGGTCAAACATTCCCATAGACACACTCCTAAACCTTGTGGACAGTCTTCCCAGAAGAGTGAAAGCTATAATGGCTGCAAAGGGTGGGCCAACTCAATATTGAACCCTACAGACTAAGGCCCGGATTCACGTAGCACTTACGCCGACGTATCTCGATATACACCGCGTAAGTGTAAATATGTGCCGTCGTACCCATAGAACTAAGATACGCCAAAAAAACTGACTTCATCCGACCTACGTAACTTGCCTACGCTGACGTATAGTGGGCGCATAGTTACGCTGAACGCATTTGGTACCCCCATTGATTTAAGATGCATATATGTAAATGAGGGAGATACGCCGATTCACAAACGTACTTGCGCCCGGCGAATGTTTTAAGCGATTTGAGTAAGGGTTACGTCCGGTGTAAAGTTTTTCCTCATATAGGAGGCGCAACTCATGCAAAGGTATGGACCAGGGAACAGCCGTCGTATTTTACGTCGTTTACATAGTACTACGTGAATAGGGCTGGGCGTAGGTTACGTTCACATCGTAGGCAGTGTTCGACGTATCTTAGGCAGTTATTTCGACGTAAATGTGGGCATGTGCACTGGGATGCGTCCAAGAGACGACGCATGCGCAGTTAGTTTTTTGAAGCTCAGCCCATCATTTGCATGGGGTCACGCTTCATTATAATACATCATGCCCACTTCCAGCACACTTCCACCGACTTTGACTTGTGTAAAGAAGATGCGCTACGCTGGCATAAAGATGCGCCAATGTACCTGAATCCGGGCCTAAGACTGGGATGCCATTAAAGTTCATGTGCGTGTAAAGGCAGGTGTCCCAATACTTTTGATAATATAGTGTATTTTTGTTATATGTGATCCTGTTCCTGAATTTTGATATGGTTCTGCATTCATTTAAGTTTGTAAGTTAAAGGCAAACTCACATTCATAACCAATCATTAACATATTTGTTGTATAATTCCTAATTTTAGCATTTACTGTATTTATTGGCGTATAACACTCACTTTTTTATCCTGGAAATAGAGGGTAAACTGTGCCTGCGTGTTATACGCAGGGTGCCGTGGAAAGTGGCACTGAATGGCAGATTCATAGCCTGGAACTGTGTGGGCAGCTGGTTATAGGCAATGCATGAGTGTTATTACACATAATCGTAGCCTTCAATTTGATTGCAGTATTGATGGCACAGTTTTAAGTGTTATAAATCATGTCTATGTCTTGTTAACACATTTTCTTACCTGTGATCACATGGGGTGTCAAATTCCCATCGGACCTCGGGAGCAGGAAACCCCTCTGATATACATCTCACCTTTATTCCCTCTGCAGTGAAATATGGCTTCCGTGGCTTACCTAAAACAGAGTGTAAATTTATTTGAGCCGCCGCTAATTGAGAAAATTGAAAAGTAGGGGGCCGTGAATTGAGAAGCGGGGCGTTGCCCCTTACAAAAATATATATATAAAAAAGGGGGAGGTAGCCATATGGGGCCCTGGGGACCTTTGGGCCCTTTAATAAAAAGAAAAAAAAGAAATAATATTTTATTATTTTTTTTATTAAAAATAGGGGGGGTTGCCATCCGGGGCCTTGGGGACCTCCGGGACCTCTGGGCCCTTTAATAAAATAAAAAATATATATAAAAAAAATTAAAAAATGTTTACCAAAAAAATAAAATAAAAAAGGTTTACTGTGCTTCAGTTTGTCAATGGACAGGAAGCTGCTCAGCAAGGGGCACTTTCTATTCATTTACTGTCCCGTGCAACTGAGGCTGCAGAGACAGGCATGTGTGTGTTTGAGCGCATACCTATGACAGCCAGAAATGTTCCCAACCATGAAATGCTGTCTTACACCCAAAATAGAAGGAACAATACTAACTATATAAGGAAGTATCTTTTGGTGCAAAACGTGCCCAGAATGTAACTGTGATCTCACTACTTTATATGTAGTGATTTACATTAATAAAAAAAACTCAGATTCAGGAAGATACTTCATAGGTATTTTTCTTTGCTTACATGTTTACCTTACTTTTATCATGTTATTTTCAAAGAATACAAAAGTGCTAAAATTATTACTGTATAATGTTGATGTGCCCAACAGAAATCCATATTGTTTTAGAGGTTTATGTATGAGTAAATATATATGTAAACTGTCCTGTCTATGTGTAATATAAAAAACTGTTTTGTTTATAGTTTGAATTACTATACTATTATATTATTATATTTTTAGCTAAATAGCTTCCTTTACCCTACTGCAGTCCTGGTTTCATGTCCTCATTGTTCGTTTTTGCTTTGATGTTGCTGTAATTCTTCTCTGATCTCCACACTTTCTGGTTGTCTGTTTCCTTATAACCACAGTACTGGGAGCTTTCTCTCTGTGGTCACTAATCAAGGAGGTGTGATTACTGTGTGTCTAAAACCCCTCAGCACCAATCCAGTTTCGTTTTACAAACCATCACTGCCCTCTATTGGCTTTCTGGCTCTGTACATCAGAAAGACAGGAAACAACAGCAAAAACAAAACTAGAACTGTAGGCACATTATATGATTGATTTTTATCTATTTTTAATCATTTTTAAAAGGAATCAGTTAACTATTATGTCTCTATACCATGTAAACAGTCATTTCAGCCCAATTTTTTTTTTCCTTTACAACTCCTTTAATTTATTTCATTAATTCAATTTATATAGATGTGCTACACACAGAGCGATATATTTTAAGCATTTTTTTCTTAGAATTAAAACCCCAAATTCTGTATCTCAGAAAAATATTACCTAAGACCAATAACAGGACTTTCAATACAGAAATGTTGGCTTACAGAAAAGTAAGCAGTGCCACAGGATGATCGCCTCCATGCCATGCCCCATTGATGCAGTAATTCATGCGAAAAAAGAACCAACTAAGGCTGCATTCACACCTTGGCGTATTTACGCCTGAAGCTCATGCCGCTGGAGGGGTGATTTAACATTGATGTCTATGGAGATGGTTCACATCTCCACGCCGAACACTGAAACGGCGTACGCCTGAAGCTAAAAACAAGTCCCGCCAGGCGGCTTTTGGCGTTCGGCATAAACAACAATGTTAACAATGTTTTGTAAAAAAAAAAAGAAGGTTAAAGCGACCCGTTTTGTCGCGGCAAATTGCGGTACAATACGCCGCAATTTGTCGCGGCAAAATACGCCACGTTACAGTGTGAATGCAGCCTAAGTATTGAGGGCATACTATACTGTACATGGATATACTTTTCACTAAGCCAACATTTCTGCATTAAAAATCCTTTTTTTTTTGGACTTATGTAATAATCAGATTTTCTGAGAAACTACATTTTGTGTTTTCACTAGTGTTGCTCACGAATATTCGCATTGCGAATATTCGTTACGAATATTGCATATTCGAGTATTCGCGAATAAATCGAATATCGCGGTGAATATTCGCTATTGCGAATATTCGTATTTTTTCTAATTTATTTTTAAAACAGATCACATCCTAGTGATCTCCATCGACGTCTAAAAGCATTGCTGGTATGATTAGAGACTCTGGGCCGAGTAGCTGAGGCGATCCTTTTATGTTGCCGAATATTCGCGAATACTTTCTCTGCCCTTCTGTGTTTTGTGTATAAAAAAAAAAAATTAGCTTTAGTTTAGTCATATAAGTTTGTGTAGGTAGAGTTAGTGTTTAGTGCATATTAGTTTAGTAATCCAGGAAATGATCTCCGTTTTCGCATGTTGACGAGAATTTCGCAATCAATTTTGCATTCGCATTAGCGAAATTTCGCATTCGCATTAGCGAAATTTCTTATAAAATATCACGAATATTCGATATTAACGAATATTTCCCCGAATATTCTTCTATATATTTGTGAAATATCGCGAAATCGAATATGGCGTATTCCGCTCATCACTAGTTTTCACTAGCTGTAAGCCATAATCATCAAAATTAAAATAAACAAATGCTTGAAATATATCACTTTGTGTGTAATGAGTCTATATAATATATGAGTTTAACGATTTGAATTGAATTATTGAAATAAATACATTTTTCGTTGATATTGTAATTTTATGAGGTGGTATTTTCTGTTTATTACTTCTGCATGGTGGTTGAGAGCTTGTTGTTCCCTAGCAAAGTGTAGGCAGCTGCAGTCTACTTTCTCCAGGTGGCAGTGACCAGAGGCGTATCTAGTGAAAATAGCGCCTATGGCAAACACTGAAACTGCGCCCCTGTCGAAACATTTAAAACCCATCTGGAAGTGATGAAATCTTCATCACTTAAGGCCTCAGTTTTCACAGAGAAGAGGGAGAAACTGATGTTCCTTTGTCTTCTTTGTGCACTGCCTATCCGACCTGATGGAATGGGAGAGCCTGGGAGAACAGGGGAGGGCTGTGGCTGAATGCAGCAGGGATAGCACTGCCATTGTCCATTAGAAAAGGTGCTGAAAAGGAGAGGAGAGAAGAAGAGACCCTCAGACCCTGGTAAGTGCCTTGCTGCCCAACCACTCATCAGCGCCCCCTTCATATGGCGCCCATGGCACTTGCCATGGCTGCCATACCCTAGATACGCCACTGGCAGTGACAATGCAGGTGAAGAGGGAAGTCAAGAGGAAATTAGTTCCTTTAGTTTTCTCCGTCAGAGGTAGGTACCTATCCAATTGGCTGCTAGCATCCCATGTATATTAGGTGTTATAGGCAAAAGAAGGATAACAGTACCCAAGCTTTTGAAAGCAAATCTTGGAATCTTCCATATTCCTGAAAGGTTCATATTAAAAAGATATAACCTCACCTCTTACTATGACTTCAAAGTGTACGGTGTAATTGATGTTTCTATGCTGAATCAATAGCTTGTATCTTCCAGCTTGCTTTTCGGTGACTCTTCCCAAATCCAAACAAAGTACACTACTGCAGAAAAAAAATACCACAGTTACTGACTTTTTCTGGTGATATTTCTTTCTATCAGTATGCAGATGAATCTTGCCTTAATTTTGATTCAGATATAGAAGTATAACATACATGCATAGGATTCCAATACAACACAGAGAGCACAGTCATAAACATCTGCCAATCCCTTCTACTAAGATGCATTTTCCAGTATAAGATGTAAGAGGTGGGGAGATACATTAAAGTGATTGTAAAGGCAGAAGGTTTTTTATCTTAATGCCCCCATAAGCCTCCCTAATACTTACTTGAGCCCCATCTCGATCCAGCACTTTTGTACGAGAGACTCGGCTGTCTGTAACTCTCCCTCATTGGTTGGGAGAGCAGTGAAGCACCATTGGCTCCCGTTGCTGTCAAAGTCAGTGAGCCAATAGGGAGAGCGAGGGGACGGGGCTCTGAATGGGCACAGGGAGCAACGGCTCGGCTCAGGTGCTCCTATAGCTAGCTGCTTGCTGTGGGGGCACTGAACAAATAGGAGTGGCCAGGAGTGCCAAAGTGGACCTAAGAAGAGGAGCATCTGGGCTGCTCTGTTCAAAACCACTGCACCGAGCAGGTAAGTAAAACATGTTTGTTGTTTTTAACAAAGAAAAAATAGAGTTTAGTATCAGTTCGGAACTAAACTCTCCTATCCATAGGTGTGGACAGAAAGTTCATTCAGAAAGGGAAGGGGCCGGTAAATTACATATTTACCAGCCCCTTCTCCCGCTCATCCTAAAACACCCGGTGGAAGAGGAGAGGGGGGAAGCCAGAGGCTCCACGTGGAAAAGGGGGGTAGTACAATAGGGGGAATCTGTGCTACACAGGGTGATAAGGGTGTGCCTGAACACACCTGGCACACCCTGTGAGCACACCTATACTCCTATACTTTACAGACAAGGAAGCTGCAATCTTAGCCTCTGTTTGAGCTGCAGTTCCCATGGTGATACACATGTGATCAGTTATAATACCATCCATTTGATGGTTTAAAGGTTCGAATGAGTGTAAAATCAAATCTGACTATTAGCATTTTATGGCATGCCTTAAAGGGTCACTAAAGGAAAAACATTTTTTTGCTGAAATGACTGTTTACAGGGTATAGAGACATAAAAGTTAACTGATTCATTTTAAAAATGATAAAAAATACATAAAAATCAATCATATAATGTGCCTGCAGTTTAGTTTCATTTTTAAACTGGTTTCATGTTTCTGTGAAGTAAAGAGACACACAGAACAAAAACAAACAAATACAGGGCCGTGTTTTGTTTTTAAAATTAATCTGATTGGTTCTGAGGAGTTTTAGACACACAGTAATGACAGCTTGGACCACAGTGAAAAGCTGCCATGAGATTTTTCATAAGGAGCCAGACAAGCAGGAAGTGTGGCGATCAGAGCAGAATTACAGCAACTTAAAAGCAAAAACGAACAATGAGGACATGAAACCAGGACTGCAGCAAGGTAAAGGAAGCTATTTAGCTAAAAAAAAAAAATCCTTTAGTGATCCTTTAAATGTAAGTGTTTTGAGTAAAATTTCAGCACAAAGGCTTCTGGCGATCTACTGGTATAAAATTATTTTTTAAAGTAGCCCATGTGGTTTTTCAGTAAATTCAATTTTTCCACATTTATGTAAACCACCAAGCACTGTGGTTTCTTCCACCAGTCTATCCATTACTATGTTCTCCACAGAACAGTAACGTAGGGGCTGGTGGAAGGAACCACATACTCTTTGGGGGACCAAGAATCCAAAACTCACAAAGGTGTGCCAGATGAACATTTTCTTGGCATCATAATTCTTGAAGACACCAAAAAGCAATACATGTAAGTACAGTGGAACATCGGATTACAAGCATTATCTGTTCCAGCAGAATACTCGTAATCCAAAGTACTCGCATATCACAGCGAGTTTCCCCATAGAAGACAATGGAAACGAAAATAATTTGTTCTGTATTGACTTCAATGGCAATGCCGCATTTGGCCAGAGGTGGGGGGCGCCAGAGAGACTCAGAAATACCTGGGAAGGCCCAAGGACAGCTCGGCTGAACTCAGAAAACTTTGGAAAGGCTTGGGAACAGAGCATTTCTGAGGTTTTCCAAGCATTTCTGAACGGCTCCGAAGGGTTCCGATTGGCTCTGCTTGGCTCCAGCCCCCCCCCCCCCCACCCCCCCCCCACCTCAGGTCAAAAGCGTTACTGCAAACCGCTTTGGCTTGAATCCTGCTCGTTTTGCGAGACAACACTCGCAAACTGAGTTAGGATTTATCAAAATACTGTGCTCGTATTGCGAAACGCTTGTTAACCGCAGTACTCGCGTTACTCGCAATCCGAGGTTTCACTGTATAATTTATCTTTTCTTTTTTTTTTGTAGCACCTCCTTTTCCATTTTAAAATTTTTGACAATGTGGCTTAAGCTAGTGTTAATAAAATCGTCTTACCTGAACCTTGAAGTCTTTATGATGTGAGAGTGATTTTTCTTTTCCAGCAACCAGACAAATGGTGTCGTCTCATTTATATTGTGTTTTATTTTCAGCCTTACTAACTCAAATATATTGACTTTCACCGTTAAGGCTGCTTTGTAAGTGTAGTTTGAGATTTTCAAACAGTTTAAGTCCGTACTTTGGTTAGTGGAGCTGGAAACCTACAACAGTAAAATTATACAAATAAAAGAAATGATATTGCTTTTTAAGATAGATATATCAAGTGATCTCTTCTGTATAGACGTTTATGGTAAAGAAACAGTGGCCCAGATTCACAGAGCAATTACGCCTGTCTAACTGGTGTTAGACAGGAGTAATTTCAAATTTCGCGCGCCGTATCACTAGTTTGAATCCTCAAACCATGATACGGCGGCTTCGGGCTTCGATCCGAGAGGCTTACGTCCTCGTAAGCCTTCGGATCTACACTGCGATATTTTTGCGGCCGCTGGGAGGAGTGCGCGTCGTTTTCATGCGTCGGGATATGCAAATGACTTTTTACGGCGATCCACGAAGGTACGAGTGTCCCTCGCAATCGCCTACGTCATTTTTTGGCTACGTAATGTTAGAGGAGCTTTTTGCTGGTCTAACAGTGCGTAACCCATGTAAAGTATGGCCGTCGTTCCCGCGTCGATTTGAAAATATATATTTTTTTTTAACGTAACTCGTTCGGGAATAGGAATGTACATAAACGACGCTACTACGACGTGACGACGTGTTTTCGCGCAATGCACGGCGGGAAATTTGCGAACGGAGCATGCGCAGTTCGATCGCCGCGGGAACGCGCCTATTTTAAATGCTTCACGCCCCCTACTCGCGCAGATGGATTGCGACGGGAGAAATACACTACGCCGCCGTCGTTTACTGGACAAAATCTACCTGGATTCCACGTAGAGCCAGGTAAAAAACGGCAGCGTAGTGTATTTCTGATACTCTACGAGAATCTAATTCTCTGTGAATCTGCCCCAATATTTGTAATATATTTTTCCATCAGAAATTCAGACGGACTTAGAAAAATAACATGTTCTCTTTTTTTCCGATGAAAAAAATTTTATATCGGAAAGTTTGTTTGTCTGTATGGAACTCCGACGAGAAAAAAACATGCATGCTCAGAATCAAGTCGACGCATGCTCGGAAGAATTGAACTTAATTTTTCTCGGCTCGTCGTAGTTTTGTACGTCACCGCATTTTGGACTGTCAGAATTTGGTGTCACAGTGTGTATGCAAGACAGCTTGAACGGAATTCCGTCAGAAAAATCAGTCAGAGTTTATTCCGACGGAAATTCCGATCGTGTGTACGGGGCATTAGCGTTACCAGAAAAGTTTGCTTTTTTCCATGTTGTTCTTAGTTAGATGTATTTTTCACAAGTGAAGCATGGTCATATTACTAACCTCTAATTCAGTCTCTGTGTCTTCTTTTTCTTCAGAGTTTGTCATTAAATAACATTTGATGGCTGCCGAGTTTTGGAAAGTGACCGCAAAGATGCTGAAAAAGATAGCAGCTGGAAAAAAAGAGGTTTAGATCACCTTATTTTACTGTTTTCATTCTTTATATGTCATCCTTTGCAATAATCTTATTTTTACCTCAGGTTTCCCACTGTACCCTGCGCTACAAGATATCTTATTTTTACCTCAGGTTTCCGATTGTACCCTGCACTAAAAGATATCCTTTTTTTTACCTCTGGTTTTCCATTGTACCCTGCACTACAAGATATCTTATTTTTACCTCAGGTTTCCCACTGTACCCTGCCCCACAATATATCTTTTTTTTACCTCCGGTTTTCCATTGTACTCTGCACTACAAGATGTCTTATTTTTACTTTATGTTCCCCATTGTTTACTGCACCTCAAGGTGTCTTTATTTTTGCCTTGTGTTTCAAGTTGCATGTTACACCACAAAATGTCTTATTTCTACCTCATGTTCCCTATTGTATGCTTTACCACATCCTTCTCATCCTGTTCTTATTATATACTTATGGACAGAAACTCTTTATTCCCCCCTCCCCCTGCAAGTTTAGACACCTGTACCACATATTAAAATGCTTGGTGTAAATAGAAGTTAGTAAGCTCTACTAGTGTCAGGAGTGTAAAGCTACCAGCAGACATTAGATGGTGGTCAGACCTGCCAGAGTGACCCATAACACGTATGTTTGCATTGACCATCGATGCTGCATACACACGATTGGAGTTTCCAACAAGAAAAGTTTGATGTGAGCATTTGGTTGGAAATTCCGACCATGTGTAGACCCCATCGGACTTTTTATGTCAATATTTCCAACAGTAAATATTTGAGAGCTGGTTCACAAAGAACAAATGAGGCAAATGAGGGAACCACACTGCAAGGGGTCATTTGTAACTTTTCATGGTGTTAAGCTTTATGGATTAGGGGATTGGGTTAGCATTGTAGAGTTAAAGGATAAGTTCATCTAGTAAAAATAAATAAATAAATGCACATCTTTTTGCAAGTAAAAAAATGTGCATTTATTTTTATTTTTACTAGGAGCCTGCAAGGCATTGCACTCGGCAGATTGTGGGTGCAATGCAAGGCTCCTCCAGACTGTCAGGCCGCGTACACACAATCAGACATGTCTGATGAAACTGGTCTGCAGACCAGTTTCATTGGACCAATTCGATGGTGTGTACAGCCTATCGGACCGTTGTTCGTCGGAAAGATTCGATAGTTAGTACGCAAAAGCATCGGACCAGAAACCTGCGCATGCTCAAAATCAAGTCGGCGCATGCTTGGAAGCATTGAACTTCGTTTTTTCAGCACGTCGTTGTGTTCTACGTCACCGCTTTCTGGTCTGATCGGATTTGTGGTCCCATGGTGTGTACACACATCAGACCATTTCAGCCTGGTCCGATGAAAACGGTCCGTCGGACCAGTAACATCAGAGCGGTCTGATCGTGTGTACGTGGCTTTAGAGTGAGCTGCATACTTATATCTCGTATGGGCAGGCAGTTACACACTGACAGGAAGCATTAATGAACTACCTAGAGAGCTCAACAGCACCCTGGTAGTTCATTGAGAACTACGAGCCGACAGCAGCAAAAGCTGTCACTGCTTGTAGTTCTCTGTGAATGAATGACGCAGATGGGTGGGCGGAGAAGATCCTCAGCCTGCTGTCACAATGGGGACAAATTTTTGGGAGGAAAATATGGAGGGGTACCATAAAGGAAAATGAAAAAGATTTTTTTTTGTATGTGGGATGAAAGGGGATGAGGATGTATGGTAATGGAAGTTGATTGGATGGTGTATATGTAGTTTTAACAAAAATTAGATTTTTGTAGATTGATTAGGATTCTGTATATTAAATAATAAGCATATACAGATATATAATGTAACAGAATCCTATATACATGCTAAAACTTTTTTTGTATTAAAGAAAATGTATAATAAAGACAAATTGAAAACAATGTGGACTCAGGGGTGCAGGACAGCAGTAATGTGTTACATGTTACACACTGAATACAGGTGTATCATGTTATAAAAGGGGAAACTTATCCTTTAAGTGTTAAGAGGTTCAAGCATTTTGTAAAAAAAAAAAATTTGATAAAATTCTTATGTTTACCTTTTTTTTAAATTCTTTATTGCCTATTAGTTGCTGATCTTCTACAACTGCTTTGCAAGTATTTCCTGTCTACATGCACTCACTCGAGCAATAACTGCAGGGCTGGTTCCTTGACGGTGACAAAATTGACCCATGCATGCATCATGTTTGTAGAAACAGTCACCTGTAGTCTCCACTGACAGCCCCATTGACAGCACAGAAGCACAACTGTGAGATAGCAATGGAGCATTGTCCACTCATATCAGGAAATGCCTGATCGAGGACTTTCATAGCAGGGTCACTGGGCATAATTTTAATCCTATTTTACAAACAACAATAAATAAAGGTCAGACGCTACTATAAATGCAATGGGCCAGATTCTCAAAAAATGGCCTATCTGGCGGCGTTGCGTATCGTATCGCAGTTACACTACGTCTACGCAAATTACTGGAGCAAGTGCCGTATTCTCAAAGCACTTGCTCTGTAATTTTCGGCGGCGTAGCGTAAATGCGGCGTCGTAAGGCTGCGCAATTCAAATACTGAAGAAGGGGGCGTGCTGTTTTTAAATTAAGCGCGCCCCCGCGTCAAACGAAGTGCGCATGCGCCGGCCGGGAAGAAAGCCCAGTGCGCATGCTCCAGCTCACGTCGGAAAGCGTAGTTTAAACCGACGTCAAAACGACGTAACCGACGGAAAAAGACGACGCTGACCCGACGCCATACTTAACATGGCATACGACGGCACTTCGGAAACATACCCCTCATACAGCAGGGGTAACCTTACGCGTACGCAACCTAAGTAAACGACGACGGGTGGCGTAAAAACGTTCGGGAATCGCCGTATTAGGCTCATTTGCATAGTGTATCTATGCGTAAGTGATTCTAAGAACCACTCGCATAGATACCCATTGAAAAAAACTGAGATACGACGGTGTATCTGAGATACACCGTCGTATCTCTTTTGAGAATCTGACCCAATAAGTTCATTAAACTGAATTCATAAATGTATGTGCGGTAAAGTGTAAAGTCCAAAAAGAATCCAGGTGCCAAACTATGCCCAACACCACAAGATGGTGAATTTAAAAATAAAGTACAGTAGGCTTCTTATTTATTCCTTCCAGCATAAACTCCACTACGCGTGCTAAAAAAATGTGCACTCACCACCAATATTAATCTGTAATTAAAAAAAGGTCAAAAGCGCTTGGTTTCCCATTAGGGTTTTCAGCCAGAGCAAGTCTGATAATCTTCCTCCCCTTTTCAACAACCATTCCCACCATCGGTGCCTGTGATGGAGACAGTGTTCCAGCAGCTGAAGTGAATGGGGTAGGTTAACCACTTAAGACCCGGACCAATACGCTGGTAAATGACCCAAGGTGTTTTTGCGATTCGGCACTGCGTCGCTTTAACAGACAATTGCGCGGTCATGCGACGTGGCTCCCAAACAAAATTTGCGTCCTTTTCTTCCCACAAATAGAGCTTTCTTTTGGTGGTATTTGATCACCTCTGCGATTTTTATTTTTTGCGCTATATACAAAAATAGAGTGACATTTTTGAAAAAAAAACACTATTTTTTACTTTTTGTTAAAAAAAAAATCAAATAAACTAAATTTAGTCAAACATTTAGGCCAAAATTTATTTAGCCACATGTCTTTAGTAAAAAAAAAAAATCGCAATAAAAAAAAATAGCTACCTAGCGGGAACAGCGATCAGAAAAATGATCGCTTAGTGACGCTGGCAATAGGGAGTGAAAGGGTTAACTAGGGCGGTGATCAGGGGGTTAAAACTTTATTAGGGGGGGTGGGGGGGGCTATCCTGAACCTAACACTAACTGTTTTTTACACTGCCTGTCACACTGACACTAAATGCAGTGATTAGATCACTGCATTCAGTGACACTGTGACAGGGGGGTGGGGGGCGATCACAAGGGGTTAATATGCCTATGTGAGTGTGTGTCAGTGTTGTGTTGGTGCACACTTACTTGTCATGTCTTCTCTCATCAGCAGCGCTGGGAAACAGCGCTGCGATGAGAGAATACATCATTTCCTCCTTCCTGTGTAAACACAGGAGGAGGAAGTGACAGGTTGGGAGCGCGCTCCCATTGGCTGGGAGCGATCGCGGGGGGGCGGGTATTCGCCGACATCCGCCCCCAGATCCCGGATCGCTCCCGGAGCCGGGGGGACCCCCGCACGCCGCGGAGGGGGTCCCGATGGGACCCCCGAACCGCACTTAGGCGGGGACGTAAATTTACGCCCTTGTGCCTGTACGTGCCATTCTGTGGCCGTATATGTGCGTGCGGGGGTCCTTAAGTGGTTAAGGTAACTTCTTATGCAAAATATGTAGCTGCTCTTTAACCACTTGCTTACTATGCACATATACCCCCTTCCTGCCCAGGCAAAATTTCAGCTTCCGGCACTGCGTCGATTTAACTGACAATTGCGCGGTCGTGCGACGTGGCTACCAAACAAAATTGACATCATTTTTTTTCCCACAAATAGAGCTTTCTTTTGGTCGTATGTGCTGTTTTTATTTTTTGCGCTATAAACAAAAAAGGAGTGTAAATTTTGAAAGAAAAACACAGTGGGGTAGATTCACATAGATCAGCGGATCTTTAGATCTTATTTACGATCCGCCAGTGCCAGTTTTTGAGGCAAGTGCTGTATTCACAAAGCACTTGCCTCTAAAGTGGCGTCGGCGGCTCGTAAATCCCCTGGCGGAATTAAAATTCCGCAGCTAGGGGGAGTGTATTATTTAAATCAGGCGCGTCCCCGCGCCGATTTAACTGCGCATGCGCCGCCGGCTACATTTCCCAGTGTGCATTGCTCCAAATGACGTCGCAAGGACGTCATTGGTTTTGACGTTAACGCAAATTACATATGGCCGTATTCGCTAACGACTTACGTAAACGACGTAAGAAATTCAAAACTCGACGCGGGAACGACGGCCATACTTAACATAGGGTACGCCGCACTTACCCCTCATATAGCATGGGTAACTATCCGCCGGAAAAAGCCGAACGCAAACGACGTAAAAAAAAAGCAACGGCCGGGCGTTCGTTTCTGAATCGGTGAATCTCCTCATTTGCATATTCGTCGCGTATACAAACGGAAGCGCCACCTAGCGGCCAGCGGGAGATTGCAGCCTAAGATCCGACGGTGTAAGTCACTTACACCTGTCGGATCTAAAGGAGATCTATGCGGAACCTGTTTCGATGAATCAGCCGCATAGATCCGACCGTCGTATCTCTATATGAATGTACCCCAATATTTTTAACTTTTTGCTATAATAAATATCCCATTTAAAAAAAAAAAAAATCTCAGTTTAGGCCGATATGTATTCTTCTACATATTTTTGGTAAAAAAAAAAAAGCAATAACCGCATAGTGACTGGTTTGCGCAAAAGTTATAACGCCTACAAAATAGGGGACATAATTATTATTATTTTTTTTATTATTTTTTTTTTTACTTGGAATGGCGGCGATCTGCGATTTTATAGCGGACACGTCGGACACTTTTGACACATTTTTGGGACCATTCACATTTATACAGTGAACAGTGCTATAAACATGCACTGATAACTGTATACATGTGACTGGCAGGGAAGGGGTTAACGCTAGGGGGTGAGGAAGGGGTTAAATGCGTAGCCTAGTGAGTGATTATAACTTTAGGGGGGCGAGGACTGACTGGGGAGGTGACCGATCTGTGTCTCTATGAACAAGGGACACAGCATCGGTCTCCTCTCCCTGACAGGACATGGAGCTCTGTGTTTACACACAGAGCTCCACGTCCCTGCTCAGTTACTGGGCAATCGCGGCTGCCCGGTGGCCATCGCGGGCACGTGCATCGTGTTTCCAGTAACGCGATGGGTGCCCCCTAGCGGCTTTAAAAGACGAGGACGTCATATGACGTCCTGTCAAAATAACTGAGCTACCTTTCCGCGGTCAATTGACGGTAGCTGGTAGTATAGTGGTTAAAGCACATCATACTATAGATCAGGGATATTCAAACTATGGCCCTACAGCTGTTGCGGAACTACAAGTCCCATGAGGCATTGTAAAACTCTGACATTCACAGACATGACTAGGCATGATGGGAATTGTAGTTCCTAAACAACTGTAAGGCCATAGTTTGAGGACCCCTGACCACAACAACGACCCATACCCATTTGGAGCAACAGTGGTATGCACCAGGGGTTCGTCTGTACTGTCCTTTTGCACAGTTCCCCAGCAGTTCCAGTAAAACAGCTTGAGGAAGCCACATCCTATTTTTCAACACCCAGTTATGCTTGGCATAAGCATCATAAATCAGGTGTAACCATAAAAGCTGGCGGGCTTCCCTTCTAGAGCTATTTAGAGACGCCGCTTCAACAGTCAAAGCATCAAGCTGTTGTGGGGCAGATCATCTTTCCTGTTTAAAAATATGTTACTTCCTGTGGAGGCTACAGGCTGGGAGATTGGGTTGGAAAAACCTGTATCTGATCTAGAAGGTTAATGATACTATTTGTGTACATGACCTCATTCTCTAATAACAAACACAACAAAGACTTCCTAAAAGAGCCCAAGTGCTAAAGGGACACTTATAATTTTCTCTTATATGAAAGAAAAACTGTTGAAAAGAGGTATGTATATATAATTGCAGGGGACCTGTTAAAGGGGTGTTCCAGCCAAATTTAGTGTTTATTAAAAGTCAGCAGCTACAAAAAGTGTAGCTGCTGGCTTTTAATAAACACACACTCACCTGCTCCACGATCCAGCGATGCGCCAGCCGGGTGGGGGTCCGCTCCTCTCCCCCCCTCCCACGGCCGGCGTCTTCATCCTAAGTGTGGGCACCCGACCGTGACAGCCTTCGGCTTCATGGCCGGGCACCCACTGCGCACGCGCGAGCGGCACTGCACATGAGCGAGCGGCGCGGCCCGCCGCTGATTGGACAGGCGATCGCATGGGACCTGTCAGTGTCCCATGTGATTACCTACAGGGAGGGGCTGGTTAGGCGATTAAGGCTTAATTGCCTAACCAGCCCCTCGGCGGAAGCAGGAAGTGGGACAGGAAGTCCCACTCCTCCTGAAGCCCACACTCCCCCCCCAAAAAAATTACATGCCAAATGTGGCATGTAAGGGGGAGGGGAGTGGGTTGAGCGGAAGTTCCAATTTTGGGTGGAACTCCGCTTTAAGCCTCGTACACCGTAAAAATGTTGTGCGAAGGGCGTTGGCCATGAACTTGTTCTGCATACAGACGACAGAACTTTTTCAGCCAACATAAACAAAACTACGTGTTTTTTCTGCTCTTTAGCGCCACCCTTTGGGCAGCTTCTGCTAATGTTGTCTGATGGTTAGTATTGGTTCAGAGCATGCGTGTTTCTACTTTGGATTTTAGTCCGACGTAACTTGTGTACACACGATTGGATAATATGACGGAACACATTTGTTGTCGGAAAATTTGAGAGCATGCTATCGCACATTTGTGGTCGGAAATTCAGACCACAATTGTCCGATGGAGCGTACAAACGGTCGGATTATCTGATCGTTAACCATGCTAACCATAAGACAACATTAGCAGAATTTGCCCAAAGGGTGGCGCTAAAGAACAGAAAAACCACATCGTTTCATGAATGTTGGCTGAAAAAGTTCTGCCGTCTGTATGCAGAACAAGTTCACGGCCAAAACCCTTTGCACAAAATTTGTCTGATGGAAATATGATCCTGTGTACGAGGCTTAACGATGACTGTAGGTACAAATAATTTTCTCTGTGCCCCAATACCAAGACACAGATCAGATAAACCTTTGTTGCAATTACATCTTGAAACTTGCCCCCCCGCCCCCTTACCCAGCAATCCTAGAAATCAATGACAGCTTCCAATCATGGTGAGCTTATTGAATTTTGGAGCTGAACTTATTGCAGTCAGACAAGTTTATCCTTATTTTGCAAAGAACAATATGATACGTAATGAGAAACAAGAGGAGTAGAGCACATATCAGCTTACTGCTTAGATCAGTAACATACAACATGGGTAGCACAGTGGCTTAGTGGTTAGCACGTCTGCCTAGAGGGCACCGGGATCGTTGGTTTGAATCCCAACCATGACACTACCTGCCTGTAGTTTGCATGGCTTTCCTCACACACTCCAAAGACATGCCAGTAGGTAAGCCGGTGTGCCCTTAATAAACAAGCCACCCCGCTACTAATACTATAAACCCTCTTGTAACGGAGAGAGGAAATCAAGGGTGACCACCCATTCCCCTCCGTAAACTGAAAGGAGTTGGAGACCAACAACAAATCTCTTGGAGTTTATGATAACAGAGTTATGATATTTAACTCTGGTAAAGAAGGCACCACAGAGGTAAATCTTTCTTAGAAGACGCAAAGTATTAAACCCTAAAGCAAGCATTTAATATATTGCAGCTTACCACTTCTTAGATGTGATGGCTACATTAGTTTTATTTTTTAGGCTTTCTTTACTTTATTTCCAGCTGGTGATACAACCAGTAAGCAGGGGTGGACTGACCATTCATGCACTCGGGCACTGCCTTAGGGCCCCATGCCACTAGGGGGCCCCATCAGGGTTGCCAACCTCAATAAAACCAGGGAAAGTATGTCATAAATCTGTGTTTTTTTTTACATCTGTCCCCGAAATGTCCCTTACCGACATCCTTTTGGTCTAATAATCCCAAGATTATAGCTGCACCGCCTCTCTGGTACCTTCTCAGTGTGTTTGTGTGTATACTGTATGTCTGTGTGTGTATACTGTGGGGCCCATAATCTCCTATTGCCCGGGGGCCCCATAATCTCCTATTGCCCGGGGGCCCCATAATCTCCTATTGCCCGGTGGACCCATAATCTATTGCCTGGGTGCCCCATAATCTCCTATTGCCTGGGGGCCCCATAATCTCCTATTGCCCGGGGGACCCATAATCTATTGCCTGGGTGCCCTATAACCTCCTATTGCCCGGGGGACCCATAATCTCCTATTGCCTGGGGGCCCCATAATCTCCTATTGCCTGGGGGCCCCATAATCTCCTATTGCCCGGGGGACCCATAATCTCCTATTGCCCAGGGGCCTCATAATCTCCTATTGCCCGGGGTCTTCATAATCTCCTATTGCCAAGGGGCCCCATAATCTCCTATTGCCCGGGGGCCCCATGAGTTGTCAGTCCGCCCCTGCCATAAGATCAGTTTACAAGGATGAGACAGACCATTTAGCACTGGCAGGGGAACATACAATGATCAGCTTTCGTTAGTTCATGTAAAACCTTTATCACAAAAGTGAAAAAAAACTGTTGCTGTATCTGATTACAAAGTGTGAGCTTGAGTTTGGCTTAAATGTGTGAGTGTATTCAAATTGGCTAGTACATCTAACTCCTTTCCCCCAAAACTGGCAATGCTGCTGCTTGATGTGCCCTCTGTACTCAATCATCCAGAATGGGGGCACTCTAATACAGGTGTGTTTTTCTGTTGGTGGCATGTTCCTTCCCAGATCACCAGGTGAAAACAGAGGGAAAATAGTCTAAAAGAAAAAAAATGCGGCCACCATCTAATGATTGGTAACCAGCAATTTATTACATTTTTGGTTTTGGGCTTAATACCACTTTAACAAATTCTAATCCTCTTGATTGTAGCTTAAAGGGGTTGTAAAGACAAAAATATTTTCCTGTTAAATTAAAGTCTGACAGTAGCTGATGAAGTAAAAAGTAATGTTTTGCATTATAACTAGTTTGATACCTGTTGAAATCGAGCTGTTTTATTCACCTCCGTCACTCCCGAATTGTTATTCTCACTGACTTCCTGGTTTGCGGTGCATTCATTCTTGCTACATCACGGCCTAATGGGAACTACAGTGCCCATTAGGCTTAGCCTCCATGCCTGTGAGGAATAAGAGAGCATCTTCACGCAGGGCTGTAGTCATAGGGAGGGGGTGAGCACATTCTGCTTTCCACCATGCCAAACAGATCAGGTGCTGGTGGAAAGCAAGAAGAGGAGAGACAGGAAATGGCATTTTCCAACCTGGATTACTGTATTTTGGAGGTCAAAAGGAAAAACGAGGTAAGTGATATTTAAATGCTCTAGCTTACAGCAATCAATTGATCTAATAAATAGATATGTGCATTCCCGTTTGTACGAATGTTATTTTCGTACGAAAATGGTCATTTTCGTACCCGCGGGATAATGTGTACATACGAAAACTGTAAAGCACCAAAATACGAAAACGACGGGATTACGAATGAGCCGCATAACGAACGACCGCAAATACGAACGAACGATCCGACGGGAAAAAACGACAAAACGAAAACGGCAAAATAACGAAAATGAAATCTGTATCAAAAGATTTGCATTGGGTATTTTGTTTGAATCCGTTTTGTGTTCGTTTTCAGTTGTATGTTCATTGTTCAATGACATCTATAACAAAAGAATTTCATTATGTATATTGAATGAATTCCTTTTTCTGTTCGTATTGTGTATTCAAAATACTGAAGGCAAATCTTTTGTTATAGGTGTCATATCAACATACGAAAATAACAAAAGAAAACGAATTCAAATGCAAATCTTTTGTTTATCGTTTTTTTGAATGAGAGTTAGGCTGGCCATACATGATACAATGCCAGAGAGTTAGGCTGGCCATACATGATACAATTTTCTGTGCAATTTTCTGTACAATTTTCTTTAGATTTACCTTCAACTATGTAGTGCAAGGGCCTGCCTGATTGCATACTATTGAAAGTGTTGTTTAGTTTGACCTCATATTATATGTTTTTTGGTAAATCTAAAAGAAAATTGTACAAGAAAATTGAACATATATGGCCAGCCTCAGTGACTGAAAACAGCTTCTCTTTTGTGCAGAATAGTGAGTACACTTGTACAGTAAAGCCAAATAAACTTTTCTGTGGATTTTCATCTGAAGGGAGATCAGTTGGCCAGACTTTTGAACCCAAAAATAGTTTTCTGATGCAGTTTAAAAACGAACAAATTTTCTGAGAACGATCGGAAAACGATCGTTTTTATGTTTGTTGTTAAAACAGTCTGACCAAGTGTATGGGGCTTAACAATAGTTAACATGGATGAGCCGCGTGTTGAAAGTGCCGCGAATCCCGCTATATATTTAGGAAAGTACAAAATGACGAAAATCCTTTTTTCTGTTCATATTTTCAGGGAGATCTGGCCAACTGATCTCCCTTCAGATGAAAATCCACAGAAAAGTTTATAAACTATCTTTTTTGAATAATTATGCAGAGCGGTGGCGGATTGTAAAATAGTAAGTGACCGGATTTATATTATAAAAACGCATGATGAAAGGACATACATTTAAAAAATGCTGATTGTGGTTGGAACCCCGCTTTAAACAATACATGAAAGCAGGGATTATAAGACCGTGACTTGACTAGGATGTAAAGGAGAAGAAAAACAGTTGGGTTTAACTTGCTGGTCACTGAAGAACTGAAACAACTATTCAACTTCCTCAGGGCCATTATATATTTAGTGACAGCCTGTGCCGGGACGGGAAGGAAATATGGACTTGTGTTCCATTCTAGCATGTAAATCATTTTAGGCAGCCGGCAACGTGTCATCCTAGCAGAAGCACACGCACAAACACATCATTGTGGCCACTTCACAGCGGAGGATGTTGTTGTTTTAGGAAGTACCACTTCTGCACAAAATGCTCACAACTGGTTTACCAAAGTAATTTCAAAGTCGTTTTTAGTAGGCAAACTATATTGGTTATGGGTCAGTTTAGAGTGTATGTAAACCCAATTGCTAAAGGTGTGCAAAATTTGCTTTTTTTATATTGATGTGAATATACAAAAACACCTTTGTTAATATAATACATGAACTAATTTGTACCACATTTGTACACGTCACAACAGTCCACAAAAGTTGTTATATTTGTTCCCACTGAGTTTATTAGCTGTTCTGTTTGCATTAGTCATTGGTTATTATTCCTCATAAATAATCCTCATCACCCTTACTATTGTTTTTTATTGCCCATGTGCTTTCTAATATCCTTTTTCTAGACTTCTGTCTTTGTAAATAAGTGTCCTCTCTAGCCTTTTCTGCACCCACCTTCTTACTGTATGTCTATTTATTTTTATTTCAGCTAAGAGGCTATGATATATATATATATATATATATTGGAGAATCACCATGTTTCTGTGATTATGTGAGAATATTCATATATATATATATATATATATATATATATATATATATATATATATATATATATATATATATATATATATATATATACAGTATTTGAACACCCTGCTATTTTGCAAGTTCTCCCACTTGGAAATCATGGAGGGGTCTGAAATTGTTATCGTAGGTGCATGTCCACTGTGAGAGACATAATCAAAAAAAAAAAATTCCAGAAATCACAATGTATGATTTTTTTAACTATTTATTTGTATGATACAGCTGCAAATAAGTATTTAAACACCTGAGAAAATCAATGTTAATATTTGGTACAGTAGCCTTTGTTTGCAATTACAGAGGTCAAACGTTTCTTGTAGTTTTTCACCAGGTTTGCACACACTGGAGGAGGGATTTTGGCCCACTCCTCCACACAGATCTTCTCTAGATCAGTCAGGTTTCTGGGCTGTCGCTGAGAAACACGGAGTTTGAGCTCCCTCCAAAGATTCTCTATTGGGTTTAGGTCTGGAGACTGGCTAGGCCACGCCAGAACCTTGATATGCTTCTTACAGAGCCACTCCTTGGTTATCCTGGCTGTGTGCTTTGGGTCATTGTCATGTTGGAAGTCCCAGCCTCGACCCATCTTCAAAGCTCTAACTGAGGGAAAGAGGTTGTTGCCCAAAATCTCGCAATACATGGCCCCGGTCATCCTCTCCTTAATACAGTGCAGTCGCCCTGTCCCATGTGCAGAAAAACACCCCCAAAGCATAATGCTACCACCCCATGCTTCACAGCAGGGATGGTGTTCTTGGGATGGTACTCATCATTCTTCTTCCTCCAAACACGGTTAGTGGAATTATGACCAAAAAGTTCTATTTTGGTCTCATCTGACCACATGACTTTCTCCCATGACTCCTCTGGATCATCCAAATGGTCATTGGCAAACTTAAGACGGGCCTTGACATGTGCTGGTTTAAGCAGGAGAACCTTCCGTGCCATGCATGATTTCAAACCATGACGTCTTAGTGTATTACCAACAGTAACCTTGGAAACGGTGGTCCCAGCTCTTTTCAGGTCATTGACCAGCTCCTTCCGTGTAGTCCTGGGCTGATTTCTCACCTTTCTTAGGATCATTGAGACCCCACGAGGTGAGATTTTGCAAGGAGCCCCAGTCCGAGGGAGATTGACAGTCATGTTTAGCTTCTTCCATTTTCTAATGATTGCTCCAACAGTGGACCTTTTTTCACCAAGCTGCTTGGCAATTTTCCCGTAGCCCTTTCCAGCCTTGTGGAGGTGTACAATTTTGTCTCTAGTGTCTTTGGACAGCTCTTTGGTCTTGGCCATGTTAGTAGTTGGATTCTTACTGATTGTATGGGGTGGACAGGTGTCTTTATGCAGCTAATGACCTCAAACAGGTGCATCTAATTTAGGATAATAAATGGAGTGGAGGTGGACATTTTAAAGGCAGACTAACAGGTCTTTGAGGGTCAGAATTCTAGCTGATAGACAGGTGTTCAAATACTTCTTTGCAGCTGTATCATACAAATAAATAGTTAAAAAATCATAAATTGTGATTTCTGGAATTTTTTTTTTGGATTATGTCTCTCACAGTGGACATGCACCTACGATGACAATTTCAGACCCCTCCATGATTTCCAAGTGGGAGAACTTGCAAAATAGCAGGGTGTTCAAATACTTATTTTCCGCACTGTATATATATAAAAGAAGGGATCGTCTTATACTCCGGGTCAGCTGCTTGGATGCCTGCTGGATGTGCGGTAATACTGTATGTAGCTTTTGCTAAATGTAGCTTTGGCTCAGATGAATACAGAGCCTGCTCTGATTGGAGTAAGAACCTCTGCCAATCCGAACAGGCTACATACAGTAGCCTGCTCAGATTGGCTTTGAGAGTCGGAGAGGCGTGGGCTGATGATGTTACTGGCTCTGCCAATCCAAGCAGGCTTTATATTCATTAATAGAATACATTGCTTGCCGTGATTGGCTCCTGCTCCAGCAAGAAGGAAGAAGAATATGGCTCCAGATGGAAAGAAATATAAATCGTCGGAAGCCTCGGAAGGGGGGGTCGTCTTATACGGTGAGTACAGGCAAAAAAAACATTAAAAAAAATTAAAATTAGGGGGTCGTCTTATACGCCTGCTCACTGTATACACCGGCAAATACGGGTATATATATATATAAAATATATCATTATGTGTGTATATATATAACCTGGAGCATTATTTAAATTCTTATGGATTTTAGGCAAAATGTAAATCACCGGTGTAATAAGAAATTCCACTATCAAGTATAAAAGAGGATTGAATGAGTCAAAAACTCCATCAAAATATAGCGGACTTTACCAGCACAACATGAGGCAGCAGTTTGAGAAAGTAGAAAAATCTTTATTATACAAAGTTTTAAAATTACATATAAACAGACAAAGGTCAACAGATACCCAAATAGACATGGATGGATTGGATTGAATGAAATATTATAGAATCCCTAATTGTGTAAAAAGGTCACTTAGTATAGTCCATAGACTCCTTCATGTTTTCATGTCAACATGTTTCGCTGAAAATAGCTTTCTCAGGACTTTTTTGGGTAGGTACTGGTAAACCCTGAGACCGATAGGGGAGACACCACATACAGACAAAAATGCAGAACCATGGTCGCTTATTTCCTGCTAAGTGGATAAGAATAATGAGGGGGCAGTAGTATGTCCTCACAGTGGAGGGGAGGGAAAGAAATCACCTCTAAAAGAGACAGTACCGAAGATTCCAGTATTAAATCAGTCCAATTGGACAATGTGATAAAGATAAATTACTTGTCTCAAATGTCCGATCCAAAAGAAACATTACAATGGGAATTCACATATTTCATCTAGTGGCATCAAGCGAGTGCATCAAATATATATCACTCCAAACGAGCCCATTAACAATGGCCTGTGGCCTATATCGAGCCTTGTTAGCTAGTTTAGGCAGGTTCACCAGTGTTTAGAAGCATGGTGGGCTTATAAGGTGAAGCCCAACCATATAGTCAGGGCCGGCCTTAGGCCTTTAGGCGCCCTGTGCGAGAAAGCTTTACAGCGCCCCCCTACTGACCACGCCCCCAGTAACCACGCCCCTTAGTAACCACGCCCTCTCAGTGTCCACACCCATTTCTCCAATATCAGCTCCATTTAAAGCCTTCCATTCCGTTAAGTTCCCAAAAGACAGATTACAAGCTATGATAAAAATACAACTTTTATTCACACGGTATAATAACGCCACCTATACTATAAATCACACGCTATAATAACGCCACGTATAAAGTAAATCACACGCTATAATAACGCCACGTATAAAGTAAATCACACGCTATAATACCACTACCTGTAAATTTACTATCAAATATCAAACATAATCACAATAAAGTATTTTGTATTTACTGTTCCTTTAGGAAACACCTTATTTAAATAATAAAATACAAAACAGACATTAAGCAGTGCACTGCATTTATAACAAAAAAAATTTACTTACAGAAAAAACTTTTTTCCTTCGGCTGCCTGCGTCTGTGGATTCTTGCCCTCTTTTGTCTTCTCAGTGCGCATGGCGTATGAGCTCCTCATAGCAAGGCAAGGACAGCCGCCCACGCCGTCTTTCCGGCAGAATCCGCCTGTGGCCTGCCAGGTGTACCTAGAGCATTTGGCACACGGGGGGGGGGGGGGGAATCCTATATCGGCCCCCCCCCCAGTAAAATGTAAAAACACCCCACTGTGCCCCCTGCATCCTTCAATATCTCTGTCACTACTACTCCACAACTGCACCAATGGACCCCTTTACATTACACACCACTGCACCTCTGGACCCATTTACATTACACAGCACCCTGCACCTCTGGGCCCCTTTACATTACACAGCACCCTGCACCTCTGGGCCCCTTTACATTACACAGCACCCTGCACCTCTGGGCCCCTTTACATTACACAGCACCCTGCACTTCTGGGCCCCTTTACATTACACAGCACCCTGCACCTCTGGACCCCTTTACATTACACCACACCCTGCTCCTCTGGACCCCTTTACATTTCACAGCACTCTGCACCTCTGGACCCCTTTACATTACACAGCACCCTGCATCTCTGGACCCCTTTACATTACACAGCACCCCACAGCTCTGGACCCCCTTACATTACACCGCACCCTGCACCTCTGGATCCCTTTACATTTCACAGCACCCTGCACCTCTTTACATTTCACAGCACCCCGCACCTCTGGACCCCTTTACATTTCACAGCACCCTGCACCTCTGGGCCCCTTTACATTACACAGCACCCTGCACCTCTGGGCCCCTTTACATTACACAGCACCCTGCACCTCTGGACCCCTTTACATTACACAGCACCCTGCACCTCTGGACCCCTTTACATTTCACAGCACCCTGCACCTCTGGACCCCTTTACATTACACAGCACCCCTGGACCCCCTTACATTACACAGCACCCTGCACCTCTGGACCCCTTTAAATTACACAGCACCCCACAGCTCTGGACCCCCTTACATTACACAGCACCCTGCACCCCTTTACATTACACAGCCCCAGACACCTGTATATTACACAGACACCCCCTAACAGTTCTGGACCCCCTGCATGTTACGCAGACCCCCTACAATACAGACCCCTCCTTACAACACAAAACCCCCTCTACAATACAGATTCACCCCTACAAAACAGAACCCCCCCCCCTCTACAGTGCAGAACCCCTACAATAAAGAACCCCCCCACACAATACAGAACACACCCCCCTCTACAGTGCAGAACCCCCTAAAATAAAGAACCCCCCCACACAATACAGAACACACCCCCCCTACAAAACAAACCCCCCTCTACATTGCAGACTACAGACCCCCCTACAATAAAGAACCCCCCCACAATACAGAACACCCCCCCTACAGTGCAGACCCCCCTACAATAAAAAAACACACCCCCCTTACAATACAGATTCCCCTCTACAGTGCAGACCCCCATACAATAACACCCTCCTTCAGACCCGTTAAGCAGGTTCAGATAACCTGCTTGCCGCGTGCTGCACACACAGCACAGTGCAGACAAGGGGGAGGCAGCTTTCATTGCTCGGCTGCGTGACTGTGAAACAGTCACAGACAGCCGAGACTCAGACCCGCGGAGCTGCCACAGGGAAAGGGGATCACCCAGGTCCCGGGTGTGCCGACGGCCCCTGCAAAGCCAGGCACCCGTAACCACTCGGCAAAGTCGTGGGAGGGGGGAGGGGGGCGCCGGTCTGACACCCCCAGTGTATAGCACCCGGTGCGGCACGCCCCCCCGCCCACTACTTAGTCTTAGTACGCACCCTCCTGCAAAGCCAGGCACCCGGAACCACTCGGCAAAGTCCTCTTCAGTCGCGGAGGGAGGGGGGGGGGGCCGGCCTGACATCCCCAGTGTGTGGCACCCGGAGCGGCACGCCCCTCCGCCTACTACTTAGTCTTAGTACGGGCGATTATTAAAAAAATTCAGTGCGGTCGCCAGGCGCCCATGTTGCTATGGCGCCCTGTGCGACCGCACTGTCCGCACACCCCAAAGGCCGGCCCTGCATATAGTCCCCCAAAGGCAATGGTAGATGCCTCCCGGATATCAGATCGCTGTTAAGGGTATCCCCAGCAGTCCAGTCTAGTCTATCAAATATGACTGTGTTCAGCCTATCAAATATGAACACAGAACAGAAATGTGAATTCTTCAAAAAGACTCTTTGGGACCTCACTGCAAAGCATATTCCCATGGGCAATACGTTTAAAAGGCTAAAGATAAAACCTATGTGGCTCACGGTCAAAGTTAAAAAAAGCTATAAACAATAAGAAAATAGCTTTTAAAAAATATAAAAATGAAGGAACACTAGTGTCCTTTATATGTTACAAAGAATATAATAGAATATATAAAAAGGAAATCAGGGATGCAAAAATTCAATATGAAGACAGATTGCAAAAGATAGTAGGACAAACCCCAAAAAATTCTTTAAATATATTAATAGTAAAAAGGTCAAGTCTGAGCATGTAGGCCCTTTACAAAATAATCTAGATTGGGTGACTGAGGACATAGAGAAGGCAAATTTATTAAATGCTTTCTTCAGCTCTGTGTATACAATGGAGCATGGGGAGCTCATGTCCATAATGGGGGTGGGAGTGACACAGCCCCAAATCCACAATGGCTCAAAAGTGAAATGGTCCAGAAATATTAGACAGAATAAAGGTAAATAAAGCACCTGGACCAGATGGTATCCACCCACGGATCCTAAAATAATTGAGCTCTGAAATTTCAAAGCCACTGTATCTAATATTTAGGGACTCATTAATGACAGGAATAGTACCACTGGATTGGCATAAAGCCAATGTGGTGCCCATATTTAAAAAGGGAACAAAGTCTTTCCCAAGTAACTATAGACCTGTTAGTTTAACTTCTATAGTTGGGAAGATACTGGAAAGTTTAATAAAAGACCACATGGATGAGTTCTTGCTGGAAACAAACTATTTAAGCAGCAGACAGCATGGATTCTTGAAAGACAGAAGTTGTCAGACAAACCTGATTTCCTTTTATGAAGAGGTAAGTAAAACCCTGGACAGAGGCGTGGCAGTGGACGTGGTATACTTGGATTTTGCAAAATCGTTCGATACAGTTCCCCACACACGGCTCATGTGTAAGGTAAGGTCTACAAGGATTAGATATATCAGTTTGTAAATGGATAGAAAACTGTCTGAAAGACAGAATTCAGAGAGTTGTGGTTAATGATTCTTACTCTGAATGGTCCAAGGTTATCAGCGGTGTACCCCAAGGTTCAGTGTTGGGTACTTTACTTTTCAATATATTTATAAATTATATTGGGTCTGAGATCAAAAGTAACATTTCTGTCTTTGCAGATGACACCAAGCTATGCAGTGGAATAACGTCCTTGCAGGATGTCTCCAATTTACAAGCCGACCTCAATGCTCTGTCTAATTGGGCGACTAAGTGGCAGATGAGGTTTAATGTTGATAAATGTAAAGTTATGCACTTGGGGGCTAAGAATATGCATGCATCATACATGCTAGGGGGAGTACAACTGGGGGGATCTGTAGTGGAGAAGGATCTGGGTGTTTTAGTTGATCATAAGCTCAATAATGGCATGCAATGCCAAGCTGCGGTTCCCAAAGCAAGCAAAGTCCTTTCTTGTATTAAGAGAGGTATGGACTCCAGAGATAGAGATATCATTTTGCCCCTGTATAAATCATTAGTAAGACCTCATCTGGAATATGCAGTCCAGTTTTGGGCACCAGTTCTCAAAAAGGATATCGGAGAACTGGAGAAAGTGCAGAGAAGGGCAACCAAACTGATAAGAGGCATGGAGGAGCTCAGCTATGAGGAAAGATTAGAGGAACTGAATTTATTCACTCTTGAGAAGAGGAGAATAAGGGGGGATATGATCAACATGTACAAATATATAAGAGGTCCATATAGTGAACTTGGTGTTGAGTTATTCACTTTAAGGTCAACACTGAGGACAAGGGGGCACTCTTCACGTCTGGAGGAAAAGAGATTTCACCTCCAAATATGGAAAGGTTTCTTCACAGTAAGAGCTGTGAAAATGTGGAACAGACTCCCTCCAGAGGTGGTTCTGGCCAGCTCAGTAGATTGCTTTAAGAGAGGCCTGGATTCTTTCCTAAATGCATGTAATATAACTGAGTACTAAGATTTGTAGGTAAAGTTGATCCGGGGTAAATCCGATTGCCTCTCGGGGGATCAGAAAGGAATTTTTTCCCCTCCTGTAGCAAATTGGATCATCGCTCTGCTGTTTTTTTTTTTTTTGCCTTCCTCTGGATCAACTGTGGGTATGGAGTTGGGTGTATGGGATGTACGGTGTTTTATTTTGTTTGTTTATTTATTTATTTTTTCTGGTTGCACTGGATGGACTTGTGTCTTTTTTCAACCTAGCTAGCTAACTATGTGCAAATATGACTGTGTTTCATTATCTATTATTCGATCGTTTACAGCTTGTTTTAAAATTTTCTTTATTCTATTTTCCAGTCAATGCCGGTGCACATTTACTTGGACGTGTATAGCTTCAAGGTAGGGTAAACAGCAAATGGCAATCTTCTGGTGCATATCAGGCCTTCCCATTCGGCCATATATAGAAACCAGTCAAAGGTCTGCTGCACTAATTTATTCAGGGGATAATTCACACGATCAAACCAAAATCCAAAATCCAAAAACCAAAAGCGTACTAACCAGCAGACATGTCGGGCGGACGGGTTCCCAGCCGACAGATTTCAAAGCATGCTTTGAAATCTGTCGGGTGGCCAAATCCGTCGGCTCGCCCGTACACACGGTCAAATCAGTTATGCAAAAAAAAATTTCCGATTTAATTGTTCAATGAGTACCTCATTGATTCCTGGTGTGTGAAATGTGGTGATATAAAAGAGATGTGAAACTATTTGTCATTATAATTTGGTTCCAACCTGAAGAAGGGTGCAAGCTTTACAGCCTAAAACTGTTGAACTGGAAATGGTACGATATGCAATTCACTTGTATGTGACTATCTTTGAATAAATAATTTTGAGTGCAGCAATCCTTTTACTGGTTTCAATATAGTGCCAAATGGGAAGGCCTGATATGTTGCCCTGTTTAATATCCCTCTGGTCCATCTCACCAAGGGCCCTTCTGGGCTTTAGCATCTGCCATCCTTTTGGGGGTTTTTTACTGCTCAAAAACGCCACTGCCCAAAACTGCTGATAACAGCCTATGTGTGCATGGACATAGGATAAAATGATGGAGAGTTTATTGACTGTAGAAAAAACGTCTACTGCCAAAAACAGCTGCTGTAAAAACGTCCAAAAATGTCCAGTGTGCATGAGGCCTAATGCCCAGTACACACGATCAGTTCGTCCGATGGACCTTTTTCATTGGATGAACCAATCGTGTGTGGGCCCAATCGTTTTTTTTTTCCCATCGGTGAAAAAACTTAGAACCTGTTTTAAAATGATCTGATGGTTAAAAAACCGATAGAAAAAAATGATCATCTGTGGGGAAATCCATCGGTCAAAAATCCATTCATGCTCAGAAGTCGACGCATGCTCGGAAGCATTGAACTTTATTTTTCTCTCCACGTCGTAGTGTTTTACGTCACCGCGTTGGACACGATCGGATTTTTCACTGATGGTGTGTAGACAAGACTGATGAAAGTCAGCTTCATCGTATATCCGATGAAAAAATCCATTGGTCCGTTTTCATCGGATGAACCGATCGTGTGTACGTGGCATTAGAGTTATTGTCCTGCTGGAAGACGAACCTCTGCTGCAGTCTCAAGTCTTTTGCAGACTCTAAAGCCTCGTACACACGATCAGTCCATCCGTTGAGAACGATCTGAAGGACCGTTGTCATAGGTTAACCGATGAACCAGACTGATGGTCTGATGTGCCTACACACCATCAGTTAAAAAAACGATCGTATCAGAACGCGGTGACGTAAAACACAATGACGTGCTGAAAAAAATGAAGTTCAATGCTTCCAAGCATGCGTCGACTTGATTCTGAGCATGCGTGGATTTTTAATCGATGGTCGTGCCTACTAACGATCGGTTTTGACCTATTAGACCATAGGTTAATTTTAAAGCAAGTTGGCTTTTTTTTAACTGAAGGTTAAATAACCTATGGGGCCCACACACGATCGGATTTGACCAATGAAAACTGTCCATCAGACCGTTGTCTTCTGGCTAACCTATCGTGTGTACGAGGCCTTACAGGTTTTCTTCTAAGATTGGTCTCTATGTGGCTCCAACCATCTTCCCATCAACTCTGACCAGCTTCTCTGTCCCTGCTGAACATCCCCACAACATGATGATGCCACCACCATGTTTTTTTTCTTCAACGAAAAAAGCTAAAAAAAGCTAACGCGGAAAAACGCTAAAAAACGCTAAAAACACTATTGAAAAAACGTTTAAAATAGTTGAAAAACTCACTGCAAAGCTACTGACGTTTATTATAACATTAGTTTAACCACTTCAGTCCTGGACCATATTGCTGGTCAATGACCAGGCCACTTTTTACGATTCGGCACTGCGTCGATTTAAGTGACAATTGCGCGGTCCTGCGACGTGGCTCCCAAACAAAATTGGCGTCCTTTTTTCCCACAAATTGAGCTTTTTTTTGGTGGTATTTGATCACATCTGCGGTTTCTATTTGTTGCGCCATAAACAAAAATAGAGCGACAATTTTGAAAAAAAAATGAATATTTTTTACTTTTTGCTGTAGTGATATCCCCAAAAATATATAAAAAAAATATTTTTTTCATAAACATATTTTAGTAAAAAAAAAAAACTATTTTTAGCAGTACTGCGACCTTATGGCGGACACTTCGGAAACTTTTAACACATTTTTGGGACCATTAACTATAAAAATGCATTGATTACTATAAAAATGACACTGGCATGAAAGGGGTTAACACTAGGGGGTGAGAAAGGGGTTAATTATGTTCCCTGTGTGTGTTCTAATTAAAACGGGATGTGGGACTGACTTGGGGAAATGACTGATCGCTGTTCATACATTGTATGAACAGACGATCAGGCATTTCTCCCCCTTACACACACACAGCTTGCAGTTCTCGCTCTCTAATAAGCGATCGCGGGTGCCTGGTTGCAGTCGGCACCAGGTGTGAGTGGGTGGCGCGCGCGCCCCTGTTGGCTGAAATGTGAGAAGACGTAATATTACGTAATCTTGCGTAGCCGAGCCGACCTGCCTCCGTATAACTGTTATACAGCGGCTGGTCGGCAAGCGGTTAATGTCCAGTGTGCATGAGGCCTTAACATGCAGCCAGAGCTACAATGGAATGGTTTAGATCAGGGGTCTCCAAACTTTCTAAGCAAAGGGACAGTTTACTGTTCTTTCAGGCTTTGGGGGGCCGGACTGTGCCCAGTGAGAGTAGAAAATCCCCCGGCATCAGTGCCCCATCATTGGTTTTAATGAGAGAAATAGTGACCCATTCTTGATATCAATGAGGAGAATAGTACTCCATTGAAAATTGCTGTTCACAGACGCTCTCCATCCAATCTGACAGAGCTTGATCTATTTTGTAAAGAAGAATGGACAAAAATGTCACAGCTGGTAGAGACATCCCCAAAATACTTGCAGCTGTAATTGCAGTTAAAGGTGGTTCTACAAAGTATTGACTATTTATAATTTTCCTTCCACTTCACAATTATGTGTCACTTTGTGTTGGTCTATCACAAAAATCCCAATAAAATACATTTATGTTGCTGGTTGTAACATGATAAAATGTGGAATATTTGAAGGGGTATAAATACTTTTTCACTGTATGTGGCACTGTATATGCCATTTTATTAATTTTGCTTTAAGTTACATTTTCCTTTAATTTGTCTTTATTTATGTTTTTATATTTTTATTTTGAAAATAAATCATCATTTAATGCAAGGGTGGCATAGAGCATAGCAAAACCGTTTTGCAACCATATTGCTCAAATTTATCAACAAAACGTACTCAAATCTTTTCAGAATTTACAAGATGAATTTAATCTCCCCAGGTCTCAGTTCTATAGGTACTTGCAGCTCGGCATGCTTTACAGGCCCAGGGCCGATTTCTGTGCTCTGTTTGTCTAGTAGACATGTGAATTCAAAAAGTATGTCTCTGTGAGGCATTAACAGCGCTATATGATATTATATTATATTATATCAATTGAACTCAAAAGTTCAAACTCTGCTTATATGAGGTGCAAACATCAACCAGGACAAAAAATCCTTAAAATGATAACTATCCTCAAATAATAGAAAAACAATGTTAAAAACCGATATTACACATAAAATAAAATGACATAATATTCCACTAGTGATAACATGTGGGTGTTTTAAACAAAACACAGTCTATAACATTCCTTAGGGTAAATAAGTCTTGAAGTTTTGATTGTGCAATAAACCAAGACATGGATTTCCTTCACTTGTAGTCCCCCTCAAGGTTTTGTACTCACCAGATTGACATGGTGTTAAATGCCTTCAGGTGTTTTTAAATCTCCCTTCCATGATATTCAGATCAGCTCAGCAGCAATGTTTTTCTCCTCCCAGTGGATATGAATGGGATTAGGTGCATGTGTCCCATCAGTTAGAGACGGAGCGGAGACGCCAGGCTATCTGAGTGAGCAGTAACTTTGTAAACCGTTGAGCACACTACTGTTTTTATCTTGTAAGCATATCTTTTTAAGCGGGGGTATTTTTTTACAATAAAGACAGAATTACACTATGTCCTCTCCCTCTATGTTTATTTTCATATGACCGCTCATGCTGCACACACGCACCTAATCCCATTCATATCCACTGGGAGGAGAAAAACATTGCTGCTGAGCTGATCTGAATATCATGGAAGGGAGATTTAAAAACACCTGAAGGCATTTAACACCATGTCAATCTGGTGAGTACAAAACCTTGAGGGGGACTACAAGTGAAGGAAATCCATGTCTTGGTTTATTGCACAATCAAAACTTCAAGACTTATTTACCCTAAGGAATGTTATAGACTGTGTTTTGTTTAAAACACCCACATGTTATCACTAGTGGAATATTATGTCATTTTATTTTATGTGTAATATCGGTTTTTAACATTGTTTTTCTATTATTTGAGGATAGTTATCATTTTAAGGATTTTTTGTCCTGGTTGATGTTTGCACCTCATATAAGCAGAGTTTGAACTTTTGAGTTCAATTGATATAATATAATATAATATCATATAGCGCTGTTAATGCCTCACAGAGACATACTTTTTCATACATTCTTTACTTTTATAATAGCTGCTTTTTCTGCATACAAATTCTTTTAATCTATTAAAATAGAGGACTAGTCCATTGAGCGCTAGGATCAGTTTCTATCTTAGGATATATTCTGGTATTTCTCTTAGACATGTGCATTCGTTTTCGTTAGAATGCATTTTCGACCGAAAATCTGTTTTTTTCGTTATCGTTTTAACAAACGATAACGAAAACGTAAGTAACGAAAACCGAATGATCCGACATAAAAAATGCTTTATTTTCGTTGCGGTAAAAATTCGATATAGAGAGATTCGACGTTATAGGGAAAAGATTTGACGTTATAGGGAAAAGATTTGACGTTAGACATTATAGGGAAAAGATTCGACATTATAGGGAAAAGATTCAACATTATAGAGAAAAGATACGACACTATAGAAATAATAGATTCGACATTACAGAGATTAGATTTCGATTTATGAGAAAATAGATTTGACATTATTACTAGTCATACAACATTAGAATTCTTGTAGGCGGAATATTCGAACGGAAATGTACGATTCGACATAAAGATTCGACGTTCCGTCGAATATTCTTTTGACCATTCGACAGAAACCAAGTATTATTAAATTTTCGGACGAAAGCTATTCTAAAACTAAAAACGAAATAAATCAAAACGATTTTCGGGAGTAACTAAATAAATGTATTTTCCAAACGAAAACTAAACGAAATATTCCAGTCTGCACGTGTCTATTGTCTAGTCATCGCTTAATACAAGATATATTCTTTAGCAAGGACAAGAAAGGCCTAATTTCTCATGTATACTCTACCCTTCTACTGTCCATTCAAGACTCAGAGACTTTACCGTGTAGGAGAGGATGGATGCAGAACCTAGGTGATATTAATGGGGAAACTTGGGACGTGTGTCTACAGGCAGGACCTCTTACGTCAGTTTCACAGTCTCACAGGCTGTCTCACTTGTTTTTGCTACATAGGGCATATCGCACATCTATTCAATTATTCCGTTGGGGTAGGAGGGATTCTTTTTTATGTCCCAAAAATTGTGGGGAGGAGGGTTCACTTATTCATCAAATGTGGCGCTGACCCAAACTGCATCGGTTCTGGGGTACTGTTACGGAGATTATCTCCTCCGTTTTTCAAGTTAGGGTCCCGTTGGACCCCCTGATATGTGTACTGGGTGCAGTGGAGGAAGAGGTTTACCACTATCCAGTTAATATAGCGGTGATTAGACTTCTATACATAGCAAGAAAACTCATAGCTAGATTTTGGTTGTCCCCACATGCTCCGACTAGGAAACAGTGGATTGAACAAGTTAATTTTATCCTTATGAGAGAGCACTTTACCTATCAACATAGAAATGCTGCCCGGAAATGTAATTCTATTTGGAGGCCCTGGATGGAAACACCGGGACTAGCACCTCCGCAACTGGTTATGTCTCGGCTGTTGCAGGTGTAAGATGCATCTCCACTCTAGCGGTAAAAGTGGGCTTTGTTGGTTCTGTGTATTACTTGCAAATTGCATTTTAGGCCCTGCACTTTGGTTATTGGTGGGAATTGGTTCTGATTCTGTGGGTAGACTGTGGGTTGAAAAGTTTTAGCTGTGGCCCGTTGGCCTCATAGGTAGTTGTGTTGGGGGGTGGGGTTGCATCTCCCTGCCCAGCACAATCTAATCCTTGTTAAAGGATCACTAAAGGAAAAATTTTTTTTTAGCTAAATAGCTTCCTTTACCTTACTGCAGTACTGGTTTCATGTCCTTATTGTTGGTTTTTGCTTTGAAGTTGCTGTAACCCTGCTCTGTTCTCCACACTTCCTGCTTGTCTGTTTCCTTATAACCACAGTGCTGGGAGCTTTCTCACGGTGGTCTAAGCTGTCATTACTGTGTGTCTAAAACTTCCTCAGAACCAATCAGATTCATTTTAAAAACACTGCCCTGGATTTGTTTGTTTTTGTTCTGTGTGTCTATTTCTACTTCACAGAAACATGAAGCCAGTTCAAAAGTGAAACTAACCTGCAGGCACATTATATGATTGATTTTTATCTATTTTTAATCATTTTGAAAAGGAATAAGTTAACTTTTATGTCTTTATACCCTGTAAACAGTCATTTCAGCAAAAACATTTTTTTTCCTTTAGTGACCCTTTAATGTCAGTAAGTGCCTTGTATACAATTTTGATGCCTCTAATGTATCTTATGGAATGTGCATATTTCATTCTGTTATTTTCTGACCTTCATAATGTGTCTGTATGTTATATTTCATTTTATTGGCACAATAAACCATTTTTCTGATTTCAAAAAAAAAAAAAAAACGTTTTGCATTTACGGTACATTGTATCTATCTATCTGAAACTCCATATGGCCTTTTATAGGCAGATCAGTCCAGGAGGAGGGATGAGTAACCTCTGACTGATTCAACTGTTGCATAAAAATGTAAACCTTGAGTTACTTACTTACAGTTACTCTGTAAACAGCAAGCTGTGTTTTCTCCAAAAGCGGTCAAGATCTGCCCGTACACCTAGGAAAAAGATCATATCTCTCTTCCGGCTGGCTACAATTGAAGATATTAATATGCAACTTTTTATATAGTTGCCTGACTACAAAAAAATACAAAAAAATATTAAACTTCATGTTTTAGGCCTGGAAAGTTTAAATCTTTTAAAGCATTATATATTACCTAATAAAACAATATAGTACACTGTTAGGATGTAAACTGCACTTTTTGACAAAAACTTCAGAACTTCACATTAAAAAATTTGCGGTAGGATCTTCATCTCAAGAGCATTATTTCCCTTACTGATAACTCAACTATCTATGGTTAAAGGAGGAGATACTACATATCTCCAGGGGATGAGGCCGCGTACACACGATCAAATCTATCTGCTGAAAACGGTCGGCCCGACCGTCCCAGCAGACAGATTCAATCGTGTGTACGGGCGAGCCGACGGATTTGGCCAGCCGACAGATTTGAAAGCATGCTTTCAAATCTGTCTGCTGGGAACCCGTCCGCCCGACATGTCTGCTGGTTAGTACGTTAACCAGCAGACATGTCTTCTCGCACACGCGTCAAATTCTTTTCTACGCATGCACGGAAGTGTTTTACTTCCTGGTGCGGTGACGTGGCGGCGTCATAGTCACCACCACGTCAGCACGCCGTCTGCAGGCGGGGATTTTGGTTTGATCGTGTGTACACGATCAAACCAATATGTCCCCAGCAGACAGATTTGTTCAAATCGGTCAGCCCGACCGATTGGAACAAATCTGTCTGCTCGTGTGTATGGGGCCTTAGAGGTAGAAGTTGTTTCTACTATAGCAACAAGTAATTTTGTTTTCTAAAAGCGCAGTTCCATCCACTTTTACAACATGGTCTTAAAGTAAAGACCACCCCTCCACTCCTCGTTTTTTTAATCTTTCTTTCCTTTTTTGAAGTACATAGTGTACTTTCGACCTAGCTCGACAGCGGTGCAGTGCGTCATTTCCTCTTCTGCGGTGAGCCCTCCTCCATCCCCACTACCTTCTGGGACCTCTGTATGTCCCAGAAGACAAGCTGGCAATTCAGAAAGTGCTGCATGATTCGCGAATGCGCAGTAGGAAACCGGATCCACTGCTGGTTTTCTTTAGTTACAATGGCAGTGCCTGCACTATAGACGGATCGGCCTCAGGGGCCCGACATTGCGGGCTCTCTGTACAGGTAAGGGTCCTTATTAAAAGTCAGCAGCTACAGTGTTTGTAGCTACTGACTTTTAAAAAAATACTTTTTTGAGGGTGGAACTCCGCTTGAGTTGAGTGTTCAGGTAGTTCAGGTTCAATCAATCATCAATCAAGATGTGACATCCCAACCACTGTATTATTTTTTATTCATTGGGCATGGAGGAGGAGGGATGGACTGGGCTGTCATTTAGGATCTGAATACACACCCACATGTGTGATGTCAATATCATGTGACCTGGCTAGCTCTGATCAACAAGGAAATGTTCTCTCCAGCAATAGAGACCAAACTGAGCATGTGCAGCAGTACTTCCACACTGTCTCTTATCTGGCCTTGCCAAGAGAGACTCTGAAGGAGGGGAGGATCTGTCTATACAGGATTAAAAAGCCTTTTTACACAAAACAGAGGATTAACTCCTTAAGTTCCACAGTGAGTATAACAAGCATGCTATTCTGCATATACAGATTGGGTTTAGTAACACTTTAAGCTGCCAATCAGATAACAGGACATTTGGCATAGAAGAGAATATAAACAATCCTCACAGAGTAACTGAGACTGGTAAAGTTTTAATATCAACAAAGTATATATGTAAAAGCAAAACTTTATTTTACTTTTTGATAGAAAAGGTTAGACTTTTCGTCAGATTGTTAAAGCTGCCTGTGTCCCAGATGAGGATATTTGCCTCTCTAATTGTCCTAATGTGGTGTCACTGGGATAGAAAGTAAGAGTAATCCAAAATGAAGGACCTTTTACATTACAGCATCAGAAAAAATGCTGCATGTGTTTTCTTTCTGTCTGTTGTGGTGCATTGGCAGCCCATTACATTGTGCACAACACAGCACAGGTTAAAAACTATGCCCTAGAAAGGCACAGTGTGAATAGACCCCTAGGAATAGTTCACACCTGTGCATTTCTCTTCTACGTGTCTTATATAAAAGTACAGGTGCTCACAGCTACATCTTCAGTGCTGACCATTACATAGTAGATAAAGGGTGTCAACTCCTACAGTAGGAGAGCAATCCGTGCTGAAATCCTGAACTGAATTCTGATTCAGAGCATTCCCATAGAACTCAATGAGCCTGGAATTTCCACCTGAACCGCACCGCAGTGCTCAGAAAACACACAGGACTCTTTTTAAATTCGGACTATGGATGCACCGCATATATGTGAACTAGGATGACCACATTTCCAAACTACCATTCAGGGACACCCCCCTTCCCAAAAATCAGCTTGTGCTGTAACAAATCACAGCACAGTGATTGGACACAAGAGGTGGGATTAATGCTTTCTCCAATCACAAGTAGGGGGTGGGGACTGTGTTCCCCCAGGCATTCCCAGCCAGGACAAATACTGTCAGTGAGTAAAGTGGTGATGTGGCGGCTTTTTTTGGGGGCATTAGTTGGGCTTGGGGGGTGGCTGTGTCAGTTTCATTCCAGGACACTGTATTGTCCTGGAATAAAGGTGCCCGGGACAGACCTGCAAAATGCGGGACTGTCCCGGGCAATCCGGAACACGTGGTCACCCTAATGTGAACAGCTCTAATGGAAACCAATGTTATGTATTTCACATGTCATGTGAATCGGGTGTGGTTGAAAAACGCATCCAATTTGCACATATGTAAAATGAGTTTTATTGCTTTTTGCATTTTGCAGATTTGCACTACAGTCCATTTACCATGCTTTCCTATGGAACACGTTCTAAAATGCAAAAAGCACTAAAAATGCATAGGTGTGAATCCAGCCTAAAGCCTCGTACACATGACGGGAATTGTGTGATGCAGGAACAAAGATTGTCTCTGGACAGCCGCACTCTAAACAAATTGTTGCCTTTTATTGAGGCTGCATTCACACCTAGCGACACCTTAGCGCTGCATTTTGTACCGTGATTTGCCGCAACAAATTTTTAAACCCTATCTTTTTTACAGGTCATTGTCTGCTATGCCGAACGCCGAAGCCGCCTGAATACGCGCGACAAAAAAGGGTCCGGGACTTTTTTTAGCTTCACGCGATCGGCGTTTGGGCGTTCGGCGTGGAGATGTGAACCATCTCCATAGAGATTAGTGTTATTTCTCCCCTCCAGCGTATCTGAGCGTCGCGCTTCAGGCGTTTTGTCGCTCAGGTGTGAATGGAGCCTAAAAGAAGGACAGCACTACAAGTCACAGCAAAATAGAATCTGACCCCTGACATGTTTCGCGCTGAAACTAGTGCTTAGTCATAGCTATGAGGATGTCTTGGACCTATTAATGCTTGTTTTACTCCAGTTTTACTGGATTTCTGAAAGTGTTTAGCACTGATTTATTATAATAAACTTTGAAGCAGTTTTACACTATGTGGCTGTTTTATCTGTCTTTCATGGGCCCTACTATGGCGTAAACTTTACCATCAGCCATTACAGTACCACCACCTGCAATGTAATAGGGGAAGCTGATTGGATCTTCTATACTTGCATATCACGCCTGTCTAGACTCTTATAATTTGGAGTCTATACCTCTGGTAAGGAGGCATTTTATATAAATATCGGTGGAGGTGCACTTGGGTGATCAAAGCCCACATCAATTATACTCAATGTTACTGGGTGTTCATCAAGGAATTCATCTGCTCTATTTAGAACAGCACCAGTTCTTCACACTTTTATGGACACTTGTTTATTCAATATCTATGTTTAGTGTTGCAACATTTTTATTTGTTTTAAGTCCTAGTAATCAATCAAGTCCTGTTGCTGTGCATATTTGCTGACAGGAGGAGAGGAAAGCAAACATAGTGATAACTACATCAATGTTCTGCTGTTCCTTTATTGACCAATCAGCAGGCTTGTTCTTAACCACTTAAGGATTTACGTCGACAGAACGGCACGGACAGGCAGACGGGCGTACAGGTACGTCCCCTTTAATTTGCTTCTGTGTGGTGGCGCACGCACCAGCACGCTCGGGACATGAAGTCCGTGGGTCACAGAGTGTAAACACAACATCTCTCCGTTCTTCCTAGTGACATGTAGCTGATGGAATGCACCCTCTCATCCGGAGCAGCGATCAGTGAAGTGTCACTCGTAGCCACGCCCCCTAACAGTTAGAATCACTCCCTAGGACACACTTAACTCCTTCAGTGCCCCCTACAGGTTAACCCCTTCACTGCCAGTGTAATTTTTACAGTAATCAGTGCATTTTTATAGCACAGATTGCTGTAAAAATTACAATTCCAAAATGGTGTCAAAAGTGTCCGATGTGTCCGCCATAATGTCGCAGTCACAATAAACATGCCATAAAACTATCCCCTATTTTGTAGACGGTATAACTTTTGCGCAAACCAATCAATAAACGCTTATTGCTTTTTTTTCCCCAAAAATATGTAGAAGAATACGTATCGGCCTAAACTGAGAATTTTTTTATATATATATATATATATATATATATATATATATATATATATTTGGGGGGGGGGGTATTTATTATAGCAAAATGTTAAAAATATTGATTTTTTTTTTTAAATTGTTGTTGTTGATGTTGTTTTTTAAATTTTTGTTTATAGCACAAAAAATATAAACCGCCGAGGTGATCAAATATCACCAAAAGAAAGCTCTATTTGTGGGAAAAAAAGGACGCCAATTTTTTATGGGAGCCACGTTGCACAACCGCGCAATTTTCAGTTAAAGCAACGCAGTGGCGAATTGCAAAAAAGTGGCCTAGTCTTTGACCAGCCATATTATGGTCCGGGGCTTAAGTGGTTAACCAAACTATTCTGCTGCTTTAGTGGAGGTACATGACTATGATGTTGGACAGGGACTTCTATATCCCAAGGCACACTAACCAGCATTTTAGCATTAGTAGGTATTTCCATATATATATTCCTTCTTAGTGCTTAGATATAAAGGAGCCTGTCATGAGAGAACTACCTTCTGAAAATGCTAATTGGCTGAATGCCATGCAGATCTTCCAACCATGCTTTATGTCACTGACCCCCCAAAAAAAAACACACTGGTCAAGAGTTCTGGTTTCAAATTGCCCGTTCAAGGTCATTGACTCCATAGGTAATGAACTTAAAGGGGTGTTCCAGCCAAAAAATGTGTTTATTAAAAGTCAGCAGCTACAAAAAGTGTAGCTGCTGGCTTTTAATAAACACTCACTTACCTGCTCCTGCGTTCCAGCGATGCGCCGACCGGGGCTCCGCTCCTCTCCCCCCCTCCCCAGTCGGCGTCTCCATCCCGACTGTGGGCACCCAGCCGTGACAGCCTTCGGCTTCACGGCCGGGCACCCACTGCACATGCGCGAGCCGCACTGCGCATGCGCGCGCGGCTCATCGCTGATTGGACAGGCGATTGCCTAGGACCTGTCAGTGTCCTAGGCCATCGCCTACAAGGAGGGGCTGAAATAAGGCGATTACGCCTCTCGCCTTATCAGCCCCTCGGCGGAAGCAGGAAGTGGGACAGGAAGTCCCACTCCTACTGAAGCCCCCACTCCCCCCCAAAAAAAATTACATGCCAAATGTGGCATGTATGGGGGTGAGAAGTGGATTAAGAGGAAGTTCCATTTTTGGGTGGAACTCCTCTTTAAGACAATCAGGCAGATGGCATTTTTGAAAGGAGGTCTGCAAAGACAGCCTAAATATTTCACAAACTATACATATTTCCTCCACAAGATGGCAGTCCAGTCATTTTGCACAGGAACAATGAGGATGTGGAGAGAAATATATAAGTGTTGTATAATATGAATTACAAGAGTAATTATGCTAAATGATTGCGACATTGCAACATACAGCCTAGATGTCTGATCTTCAGCCCGAGAAGTGTGTGTGTGTGTGTGTGTGTGTGTAAATGGGCTGGGGTCTGACATTCTTTGCCACTTACTGTGCGACCCTTGGGGTCCCTGAAGACAGGAATCTGTTTTTCTTACCTAGGTGCCATGCTTACTGAAGTTAAAGAACAAGTGCGAGTCTGAGGAGTGTTGGAGCGCTGTTAGACGGCCTAAAATGTAGTGGTCCATATCTAAGGGTAAGAGGCCTGGTGTGCTATGTTGTCGGTGGAGGACTACTATTTCACCTACAGTTTTTATCTCCACACTCTGGGTGTCCCCTAGGATTTGTAGACTTTAGCTACATTTGTGTCACATACTCTGGGAGTTTCCCCAGGTCTTTTTTATGAATGCTGCATTTTTTCTCTACATGTTTACATTTTTTACCTACAATTTATGCTAGCTACAGTCCATAACCAAAGTGCAGTAGAAATTATTTTGTTTATTGTTAAAAATGTAAAAAAGGCTGAAAATTTTGAAAAAAACAGTTTTCCTTTATGAAGCATAGGATTTTTGCTAGGGAAACTGTCAGTGCAAGTACATTTAGGCAGGCCTATGCTTCAGGCTAGGCCTGCTTGTTTTGATCTGGGGACAGGTAGAGTTTGTGTAGCAGTGGGTTTGGCCACCTGTGCTCTAGTTCTGAGGTGCCTTCACTGCTTCCAGGGAGATTGTTCTGGAAGAGGAACAGGGCCTAGGACTGGAGTGGCAGGCAGCTCATGTGAGGAGCCCTGACCAATCCCCATTTGGAATTGGCAGGGGGCAGGCCTTCCATATAAGCTGAGGTCACATGCTAATGAGGAGGAGTTGTCTGCCAGGAGAATGGAGTACTAGGTAGCAGCAGGAGGCCATCCCCATCGGAGGGGGGGAGGGCCCGATCGCAGAGGAGCCCGAGAGACCTGGGAGGGAACGTCATCCTTACATGGTCATAGATGAAGTCCTTAACTTTACACTGTCATAGATGAGGAGTCCTGGAACAGAGGGGGCTGGAGAAGCTGTCGGAACGTATGTCCAGTCAAAGTTTTCCCATCATGAACTCGGGGCAGGAAAAGGTTAGTGAATGGAACATAGTTGATTTCTGGATTAGGCATGCCAGGGGAGCTGGGTGCGATGCCAGAGGAGAGACTGTGGGGAATGTGTCAAGTTGCTGCGGCCTGTGGGCGCAGGATTTACAGGCAGGACCAACTGGGAGTAGTAGTCCACCAACCAACATGTGCTACTAAATTACTAGGCCGCCGGGGAGAGGTACTGTAGACATCTGGCCTAGTAAAAACACCTAATTACAGCCAGCAAGCCGGGGATTATTCAGAGTGATCCCTATTTGTCACAATGAAGATGATGGGACGGGATCTAATAGTTTACAGTGGAAGGAGGAACAATAGTCTGCATGGTGCTATGCAGGGGAAAAGACTGTAAATGTTGGAAGTACACCAGTTCAAGGCTAAACCAATATATTAATGTTCACTAAATATGATGGCAAAGCAACATGTTCTGTGGGCATCCCATATCCCCCAATCAAGTTATTTCCGTAATAAACAAAAACAAAACAACGCAAATGACTGTTCATTGTCTCTGGAGTGATAGATAAAGGTCTGGCAGCAGGGTGATATGGTGAATGTTAGTTACTAGTAGCAACCCAAGCGCTACATTTATATCTGTTATAAAACTTTGCAAATATATAATGTTTTTTCGTGAATTTAGACCAAAATGTATTCTACGTCGACGACATTTCTTTGTAGAAAAAAAACCAAATACAGGTACTGTATTTTTTTTTTTGTCTCAATTGTTTGGAAAATGAAGAAAATAAATAAAATGTGCTTATATTTTACAAAGTTGTCATTTTAACAAGTTATATGTGACACATTTCTGCTGTCTAGGTGCATAGAGGGGCCCAAAATCCAAGGAACACCTCAGAGCTCTCAAGGGACATAAATTGTGTGTCTATATTGCTGACCACCTGTTATATTTCTTGAGGTGCTAAAGGGGCCAATACAGGAGAAACACCCATGCCGTGCATGCCCTCAGACGTCTTAATTTTGGGCAACCTGAGAGGATCCAGTGCAGACCTTGGGCTTCATGTACACTGCTGCTAGTAAACAGAGCAGTTGGGCGTTTTTTCTGTTGCTTCTCTGTTATCTTATCAGTACATGTACACGGGGTCGTTTATAGTTGTTTCTAGGCAGTTGAGTTTAGAAGCATTTTTTGGAAAGCAGAAATAAATGCGTTCAGGACTGATGTTCAGGTGGCATTTGAAATGCCAAACGCCTGTAACAGATAGTAAACGCTGCTAAATGCGGCCACATTTCGTTTACAGGCGCTTTTCATTTTTGACTATTTGCGTAATTTTTTTTTATAAAAAAACACTTTTAAATCCAAACGTGGCTCAACGCGGCATGTAAACGCAAAACAGAGGTTTTTAACGCCGCCCCGTTTTTACGCCACCCCGTCGTCGTTTACGTCGTTTTCGTAAGCGTAAACCTACCCCTGCTATATGAGGGGTAGGTTTACGAAGCTCCGTCGTTGCCATGTTAAGTATGGCGTCGGGTCAGCGTCGTCTTTTTCCGTCGGTTACGTCGTTTTACTAAGTCGTTCGCGAATAGGGCATTGCGTAAGTGACGATCACGTCGTTTTGACGTCGGTTTCAACGACGCTTTCCGACGTGAGCTGGAGCATGCGCACTGGGCTTTTTTCCCGGCCAGCGCATGCGCAGTTCGATCGACACGGGGGCGCGCTTAATTTAAATACAAGCCGCCTCCTTTGAATTATGCGGGGATATGCAGGGCCATTTACACTACGCAGCACCAACTTACAGAGCAAGTGCTTGGAGAATACGGCACTTGCTCTGTTAAGTTGCGTCGGCGTAGTGTAAATGGCTTACGCTACGCCGCCGCACAATGTACCAGAATCTGGCCCATAGTGTTGATGTATGCTAGAACGTGCCAGCCTAGTAAAATAATATTTACTATTGCATTGTTTTATGTGGTTTGTTACACAAATTAAATATGTTGTCATTTGTATTGTATGATGCAATCCATATTCTCTGTTTAGCTGTTTTGGTTGCGAAATGACTATTCTATGCAGTTATTGTATTCATTTTGGTACTACGAACATGAAGGGGAAATCCCTCTTACTAATTTCTTTCTGTTCTGTGTGTGTGTAAACCCTTGGGGGAAATCGTTTTTTCCTATTGCACGCTTTGTTTATCATACTGTATAATTTAGGGTATGTTGTTGCACAATTGATCGTATAGGGCGATGTGTATTATGTGATACATGAATACGATATTATTGTTTTTATGAGTCTTATGGACACACAAAGCAAGGCTCGGAAGCAAGTATGCATGAAAGTTCCCATAGCAAGCTATGGGGACACTCGGCAGGGGAGAAGCCAGGAGTGGTGCTGGGGGACCTGAAAAGAAGAGGATCAAGGCTGCTCTGTGCAATAGCATTGCACAGAGTAGGTAAGTACACTTTATTATCAAAAGTATTGGGACCCTGCCTTTACACGCACATGAACTTTTAATGACATTCCAGTCTTAGTCTGTAGGGTTCAATATTGAGTTGGCCCACCCTTTTGCAGCTATAACAGCTTCTACTCTTCTGGGAAGGCTGTCCGCAGGGTTTAGGAGTGTGTCTATGGGAATGTTTGACCATTTTTCCAGAAGCGCATTAGTGAGGTCAGGCACTGATGTTGGACAAGAAAGTCTGGCTCACAGTCTCTGCTCTAATCCATCCCAAAGGTGTTCTATCGGGTTGAGGTCAGGACTTTGAGCAGGCCAGCCAAGTTCCTCCACCCCACTCGTATGTCTTGGAGGATCTTGCTTTGTGCACTGGTGTGCAGTCATGTTGGAACAGGAAAGGGCCATTCCCAAATTGTTCTCACAAAGCTGGGAGCATGAAACTGTCCAAAATGTATTGGTATGTGGCAGGGGCGGACTGACCATTGTGACTCTCGGGCACTGCCCGATGGCCCCATGCCACTAGGGGGCCCCATCAGGGTTGCCAGGCTCAATAAAACCAGGGAGAGTATGTAAAAATCTGTGTTTTTTTTACATCTGTCCCTGATATGTCCAAAACCGACATGCTTCTGATGTTAAAATCCTGAGATTTTAGCTGCCCTGCCTATGCAATGCCTCCTGGTGTGGTGGTCATCTGTAATCCCGGGGGCCCCATAATATTCTATTGCCCAGGGGCTCCATTAGTTGTCAGTCCACCCCTGGTATGTGGTATGAGTTAAGAGTTCCCTTCACTGAAACTAAGAACTTCACTGGAACTAAGGGGCCAAGCGCAACACCTTAAAAACAACCCCACACCATAATCCTCCCCCCACCAAATTATTTGGACCAGTAAACAAAAAAAAGGTCCATAAAGACATGGATGAGCGAGTTTGGGGTGGAGGAACTCGACTGGCCTACACAGAGTCCTGACCTGAACCCGATAGACCACCTCTGGGATGAATTAGAGCGGAGACTGTGAGCCAGGCATTCTAATCCATATCAGTGCCTGACCTCACCAATGCGCTTCTGGAAGAATGGTCAAAAATTCCCATAGACACACTCCTAAACCTTGTGGATAGCTTTCCCAGAAGAGTTGAAGCTGCAAAGGGTGGGCCAAAGGGGAAACCTACGGACTAAGACTGGGATGCCATTAAAGTGTAAAGGCAGGTGTCCCAATATTTTTGGCAATATAGTGTAAAACGTGTTTGTTGTTTTAAAAACAAAATGTGAGAATTTAGTAAAACTTTAAGCATTGTGAATTAAGAAGAAAGCTGTGGAAGACACTACAGCCCCTGGAAACTACAGCTTTGCATCTATTACTTTATTTTATCACTCCTCCTATTGAACATGCTAGTTGCCCAGATGTCTCTTGCTTAAAGGGGTTGTAAAGGTACAATTTTTGTTTTCCTAAATAGCTTCCTTTACCTTAGTGCAGTCCTCCTTCACTTACCTCATCCTTCCATTTTGCTTTTAAATGTCCTTATTTCTTCTGAGAAATCGTCACTTCCTGTTCTTCTGTCTGTAACTCCATACAGTAATGCAAGGCTTTCTCACTCGTGTGGAGTGTCTTGCTCACCCCCTCCCTTGAGGGGGGAGAGGCGAGCAGGAGTGTCAGGATGCCCACTAACACACAGCTCCTTTCTCTAGCTGCAACGTAGAGAGTGTCCTGACTCTCCTGCTCGCCCCTTCAAGGGAGGGGGCAAGCACCACACTCCACACCAGGGAGAAAGCCTTGCATTACTGTGTGTAGTTACAGACAGAAGAACAAGAAGTAAGGATTTCTCAGAAGAAAAAAGGACATTTAAAAGCAAAATGGAAGGATGAGGTAAGTGAAGGAGGACTGCACTAAGGTAAAGGAAGCTATTTAGGGGGGAAAAATTACCTTTACAACCCCTGAGTTATTTCTGAGCCAGTCACCCAAATAGGCATGAAGGCAGTAAAGATAGGGCCAAGTCTGAAATTCTGCCCTGGATACTTGATCCAGATCAGAAATGATGGAACCATTGTATCAACATGACAATCAAAAAATGTATGTTTTAAGAGCTCAACAATGGTAGTCTGCATACTTCTGTCAGTACAGATTTCCTTTGAACCATCTGACTGCATCAATATAATCTGTTACCGTTATCTTAAAAAATCCAACTCCATCTTCTATAAAAAAGTTGCCCTAGAAGTAATCTTCCATTTGTAGTTTGGGAAACCCAACCAACAAACGTGTTGGCACTATTGTTGGGACTTATGTGAATTAACCACTTGACCACTGGGCACTTAAACACCCTTAATAACCAGACCAATTTTCAGCTTTCGGTGCTCTCACATTTTGAATGACAATAACTCAGTCATACAACACTATAACCAAATGAAATTTTTGTCCTTTTTTTCCCACAAATAGAGCTTTCTTTTGGTGGTGTTTCATCACCTCTGCGGTTTTTATTTTTTTTGCTATAAATGAAAAAAGAACAAAATTTTGCAAAAAATAATAATTTTTCTTCATTTCTATTATAAAATTTTGCAAAAAAGTAATTTTTCTTCATAAATTTGGCCTAAAATGTATACTGCTACATATCTTTGGTAAAAAAAATAAAAAATGTTGGATATTATTTAGTCTGGGTGAAAGTTATGGGGTCTACAAGCTATGGTACCAAATCCTGAAAATTGATCAATTTCATCACACCTGAAGTACTGACAGCCTCTCTCATTTCTTGAGACCCTAACATGCCAGAAAAGTACAAATACCCCCAAATGACCCCTTTTTGGAAAGAAGACATTCCAAGGTATTTAGAAAGAGGCCTGGTGAGTTTTTTAAAGTTGTAATTTTTTCCCACAATTCTTTGCAAAATCAAGATTTTTTTTTTTTTCATCAAATTTTCATATTATTAGGTTATTTTTCACACACAGCATATGCATACCACAAATTACACCCCAAAACACATTCTGCTATTCCTCCTGAGTATGGCGATACCCCATGTGTGAGACTTTTACACAGTGCGGCCACATACAGAGGCCCAACATGCAGGGAGCACCCAGGCCAATTCTGACATTTCTCTCCTACATGTAAAAATCATCATTTATTTGCTAGAAAAATACATAAAACCCCAAAACATGATATAAAGATACCTCACATGTGGTTTGAACACCGTTTTTATATGTGGGCGGGACTTGCGTATGCGTTCGCTTCTGCATGCGAGCTCGCGGGGACAGGGGCTGCTGTATGCCCAGAGTATTGCTAAGTATGCCCAGAGTATTGCGGAGTATGCCCAGAGTATTGCCCAGAGTATTGCCCAGAGTATTGCCAGAGTATTGCCAGAGTATTGTCAGAGTATTGCCCAGAGTATGCCCGGAGTATTGCCAGAGTATGCCCGGAGTATTGCCAGAGTATGCCCGGAGTATGCCCAGAGTATTGCAGAGTATGCCCAGAGTATTGCAGAGTATGCCCAGAGTATTGCAGAGTATGCCCAGAGTATTGCCAGAGTATGCCCAGAGTATTGCCAGAGTATTGCGGAGTATGCAGAGTATGCCCAGGGTATTGCAGAGTATGCCCAGGGTATTGCAGAGTATGCCCAGAGTATTGTGGAGTATGCCCAGAGTATTGCAGAGTATGCCCAGAGTATGCCCAGAGTATTGCCAGAGTATGCCCAGAGTATTGCCAGAGTATTGCGGAGTATGCAGAGTATGCCCAGGGTATTGCAGAGTATGCCCAGAGTATTGCAGAGTATGCCCAGAGTATTGGCAGAGTATTGCCCAGAGTATGCCCGGAGTATTGCCAGAGTATGCCCGGAGTATTGCCAGAGTATGCCCGGAGTATGCCCAGAGTATTGCAGAGTATGCCCAGAGTATTGCAGAGTATGCCCAGAGTATGCCCAGAGTATTGGCAGAGTATTGCCCAGAGTATGCCCGGAGTATTGCCAGAGTATGCCCGGAGTATTGCCAGAGTATGCCCGGAGTATGCCCAGAGTATTGCAGAGTATGCCCAGAGTATTGCAGAGTATGCCCAGAGTATTGCCAGAGTATGCCCAGAGTATTGCCAGAGTATTGCGGAGTATGCAGAGTATGCCCAGGGTATTGCAGAGTATGCCCAGGGTATTGCAGAGTATGCCCAGAGTATTGCGGAGTATGCCCAGAGTATTGCAGAGTATTGCCAGAGTATTGCAGAGTATGCCCAGAGTATTGCCAGAGTATGCCCAGAGTATTGCAGAGTATGCCCAGAGTATTGCCAGAGTATTGCGGAGTATGCAGAGTATGCCCAGGGTATTGCAGAGTATGCCCAGAGTATTGCAGAGTATGCCCAGAGTATTGGCAGAGTATGCCCAGAGTATTGCAGAGTATTGCGGAGTATGCCCAGAGTATTGCCAGAGTATGCCTGAGTATTGCAGAGTATGCCCAGAGTATTGCCCAGAGTATTGCCAGAGTATGCCTGAGTATTGCAGAGTATGCCCAGAGTATTGCCAGAGTATGCCTGAGTATTGCAGAGTATGCCCAGAGTATTGCCAGAGTATGCCTGAGTATTGCAGAGTATGCCCAGGTGAGTATTGCAGAGTATGCCCAGAGTATTGCCAGAGTATGCCTGAGTATTGCAGAGTATGCCCAGGTGAGTATTGCAGAGTATATGCAGCAGGGATGGCTGAGCAGGGAGGGAGGGATGGATGGATCTGTGACTGCATTTGTCACAGATCCAGCCTGCAGCACTGGCGCTGCCATCCGCTCCCTCCCCTCTCCTCTCACACTGTACCGATCGGTACAGAGAGAGGAGGGAAGAACCGGCGTCATCAAATGACGCCGGTCTGTTTACATCTGATCGCGCCGTCATTGGACGGCGCGATCACGTGGTAAACCGCCGCTATCAGTGGCGATTTACCGTGATCCGTGATGCGCCGGGTCCTCTGGACCCGGCGGTCACGGATGTTCCCGTGTGCGCGCCTCAGGAGGCGCGCGGGAGCGCGATTCTGACAGGCCGTTAATTAACGGCCAGTTAGAATACAGCAACCGCCCTAGAGCCGTACTTTCGGCATAGGGCGGTTGCAAAGTGGTTAAAGTCTCCATTTCTGTGTATACTTATGTCATGTGCCGAAGGGAAGAATAATACCCTGTACACACAGTCGGTTCGTCTGATGAAAACGAACCGATGGATTTTTTCATCAGATATGCGATAAAGCTGACTTTTATCAGTCGTGCCTACACACCATCGGTTAAAAATCCGATTGTGTCCAACGCGTTGACGTAAAACACAACGACGTGCTGAGAAAAATGATGTTCAATGCTTCCAAACATGAGTCGACTTGATTCTGAGCATGCGTGGATTTTTGATTGATGGATTTCCCCACAGACGATCATTTTTCTATCATTTTTTTAATCATAAGAAAAATTTAAAACGGGTTCCATTTTTTTTCACCGATTGGGAAAAAAACGATGGGGCCCACACACGATCGTTTCATATCCAGGCCTGACACCGCAAGTTCTCCTCTCCTTTCATCAACCTGTCTTTCCTTCCTAACTGAAGTTGATGTTTGCTGTGTTGGCCTGGAAATAAAGCATTGGAAAAACCTTTGACTGTCTGGACCTCCGCTCACTACTTTGTTCCTGCATCACACCCCTAGACAACGCTAGGGTAACTTAATTTTGCCGATCCCAACAATCAATCAGCGGCTCTTTCGGGGGTAGCGCTACACTTACCTGTAGGTAAAAATTGACTATATAACTGCTTTAAATTCCTGCCATGATGCTATATCTACAGTTTTCAGAATTTAAACGTCCCTGTATGCACAGTGATTGCTGCCTGTGAGTGGCAGCTGCCGTCACATTAGGATGATCTTAAAGGGGTTGTAAAGGTAATTTTTTTCCCCCTTCCTTCACCTTAGTGCAGTCCTCCTTCACTTACTTGATCCTTCCATTTTGCTTTTAAATGTCCTTATTTCTTCTGAGAAATCCTCACTTCCTGTTTTTCTGTCTGTAACTCCACACAGTAATGCAAGGCTTTTTCCCTGGTGTGGAGAAAGCCTTTTGAGGGGGGAGGGGGCGAGCAGGAGTGTCAGGACACTCTCTACTTTGCAGATAATGAAAGGAGCTGTGTGTTAGTGGGAGGTGGGCAGGAGGGGGGAGGAAGTGAGAGGGAGAGATGCCTTGCAGCTGTGGGAACAGAAACACCCCACAGAAGCAGCAAGCCAGTCACTGGAGCAGAGGTGAGAGAACCAGCATGACTCCCCAGCAGCACTAGCGAAAGTGAAATCCTCCTCTGCTTTTAATGTGGGCAGTGACGCCAACCGGCTATAGCAACCGGTGATCAGGGGTAGGTGGAGGAGGTAGAGCCAGAGCCAGCACTATGGCGGCTCGGTCCTCCCCTGTTCCCAGACTGTCATTTTGATTGCGGGACACTATATTGTCCCACAATGAAGTTGTCCGGGACCAGGGACAAATATGTACATTATGGGACAATCCCAGGCAGACCGGGACATGTGGTCACCCTAGTCACGCTTCAAAATTCTGCCCGCTCATGGAATGGCGACAAACTTTTACCCTTAAAAATTTCCATATACGATGTTTAAAAAATTCTACAGGTTACCAGTTTTGAGTTATAGAGGAGGTCTAGGGCTAGAATTATTGCTCTCGCTCCAACGATCGCAGCGATATCTCACATGTGTGGTTTGAACACTGTTTTCATATGCAGGTGCTACTTACGCATGCTAGCTGCTGCCATAACCCTGGTATTTAGCGGCAAAATACAGACGTAGGGGAACATTGTTTTGCATGAAGTGGTTAAGCACCATAATGGCATGTATCGAGAGATCACAGAGAGGAACTCATCGAGCAGGTAGTTTATTAATGAATTCACATAAAAAAATTAAAAAAACAATGTTCCACCACTTTTTTCTATTCTGTCCTAATTGGTTATTTTGTTTTCTATTCCATTTCTTTCATTTGTATTCTATTTTATTGTATTCTTTTATTTTCTATTCTATTTTGTTTTTTATTCTATTAATTTCTATTCTGTTCTTTTATATTAAATTCTGTTCTACTCTATTCTATTCTTTTATTTTATATTCTATTCAGTTTTATGCTGGCCATACACGGTTAGAAAATCGTTTGACAGTCAGAATAAAACAAATCTGTTGAACGTGCATGTGATAACGCCATCATTGTATCAATAGATGTCGCCCAATTATTGATTTTTGAAGAAAGCTGAGCCATGCTTTTCAAGTTACTTGAGGAATTGAAGCCTTTGCATCACACAAAATCAGCGTTACCAACCTCCACAATATTCATTTACTGACAAAACGTGTAAAAGTGACTGACGGAGCACATTTTTTATTGACAACCTGAAACATTGACAGGACTCCTATTAAAAACGAAGACAACTGATATTTGAACAGTATAAACACAATATGGAAACACCAGCAGTACCCCTAACAAGTCATTTGCCTGATTTACACTTAAAAAGTCCAGCCAAAGCATGACAAATTATGAGCTCCTAAAATTTAAAAACAGTTGGAAAAAAAAATCACTGAGTTTTTCAAATTGTCAGTAAATTTATTGATGGTTGGCAACCCTGCACATAATGCTGCTCCATCTATAAAAAAAACTTGCATTTTTCTTACCATCAATGACAGAAAGAAACTGCAAAGTGTTAAGCCGGCCAAGGCGGTTCTGCTGAGCCAGCTGAGATTTGAACCATGTATGGGCAGGCTGAATGTACCCAAGTTGATGGACCAGTCAAGTTGGGTACAACCACCCTGTTGATTTTACCTGCAAATATTGCAAGTGGCTATTATAGCCGCTAGCAGTAATCACTGTGCTCTCCCTGAGGGGGCGGCTCAGCGTACCCCCAACTCCCCCATCTGTGGTTGCAGGAAAGAAAATCGCTCCATCTATGGCTGGCTTTAGAGAAAACATTTTATATTACATTTTAACAATATAATAAAATACCCTATTCATGTTAAGCTGTCCTAAATAACCAAGTATAAGATAAGAGCTGGAGAGGAACAGGCCTGCAAAATAAGTAGCTTTCAACTTCCTCATTACACTGTATATCGGACATGATCAAATACGTGGTATTTTCAGATTGAAAAGATTACTAATAAAAATCAGAAGTGAGAAAGAGGGAAGTTAAAAACCTCAGTTTGTGGATGTAACTACCAATATATAAAGTTGCAAAAAAAAGTATGGAATGATATGGATTTCGGCACAAATTGGTCATAAAATGTGATCTGATCTACATCTAAGTCACAACAATAGACAATCACAGTCTGCTTAAACTAATAACACACAAATAATTAAATCTTACCATGTTTTTATTGAACACACCATGTAAACACAGTGCAGGTGGAAAACCCCTAGACTAATGACATCTCCAAGAGCTAATTGGAGTGAGGTGTCAGCCAACTGGAGTCCAATCAATGAGATGAGATTGGAGGTGTTGGTTACAGCTGCCCTGCCCTATAAAAAAACACACACCAGTTCTTGGTTTGCTTCTCACAAGAAGCATTGCCTAATGTGAATGATGCCTCGCACCAAAGAGCTCTCAGAAGACCTACGATTAAGAATTGTTAACTTGCATAAAGCTGGAAAGGGTTATAAAAGTATCTCCAAAAGCCTTGCTGTTCATCAGTCCACGGTAAGATAAATTGTCTATAAATGGAGAGAGTTCAGCACTGCTGCTACTCTCCCTAGGAGTGGCCTTTCTGTAAAGATGACTGCAAGAGCACAGCACAGACTGCTCAATGAGGTGAAGAAGAATCCTAGAGTGTCAGCTAAAGACTTACAAAAGTCTCTGGCATATGCCAACATCCCTGTTAGCGAATCTCCGATACGTAAAACACTAAACAAGAATGGATTTCATGGGAGGATACCACAGAGGAAGCCACTGCTGTCCAAAAAAACATTGCTGCGCGTTTACAGTTTGCAAAAGAGCACCTGGATGTTCCACAGCAGTACTGGCAAAATATTCTGTGGACAGATGAAACCAAAGTTGAGTTGTTTGGAAGAAACACACAACACTATGGGGGTTATTTACTAAAGGCAACTCCACTTTGCACTAACTGCACTTGCGCACTTTGCGCAAACTGCACTTTAAATTGCACTGAAGATCTGAGGAGGACATGCAAGAAAAATAAAAAATGTAATTTCATCTTGCACATGATTGGATGAGCATTTCAGATCTACCCCTCAGATTTACAGCGACTGCACTTCCAAGTGCACTTTCAGTGCAATTTCAAGTGCACTTTGCACTTGTAGTTTGCACTTGTAGTGCAAAGTGGATTTGCCTTTCAGAAATAACCCCCTCTGTATGGAGAAAAAGTGGCACAGCACACCAACATCAAAACATCATCCCAACTGTGAAGTATGGTGGTGGGGGCATCATAGTTTGGGGCTGCTTTGCTGCGTCAGGGCCTGGATAGATTGCTATCGTCTAAGGCAGGAGTCTCCAAACTATGGCCCTCCAGGTGTTCAGGAACTACAATTCCCATCATGCCTAGTCATGTCTACGAATGTCAGAGTTTTACAATGCCTCATGGGAAGTGTAGTTCCACAGCAGCTGGAGGGCCGTAGTTTGGAGATCCCTGGTCTAAGGTAACATGAATTCCCAAGTTTATCAAGACATTTTGCAGGAGAACTTAAGGCCATCTGTCCACCAGCTGAAGCTGGGTGTTGCAACAGGACAACGACCCAAAGCATAGAAGTAAATCAACAACAGAATGGCTTAAACAGAAGAAAATCAAAGTAACGCAGTGGCATAAGCGTAGCCCTCCCGCTTTTTTTGCTTTATATGTCTTTTCAAATGTGAGTGACTATTTTATAATTTTGATAAATGTTCTCATTTTGAAACGGAATTCTACTATGTGGCCCAATCTTTTTCCTTCTACTATACTGTACTGTTACATTGGGAGGATTTATATGTGAAGTACTGCTGCTCCATCCATGGTCTACATTCATTGATGTCAACTCTGTGATATATCTCTGCCTGGTTCCATTGGAAGTCGTACTTGTTTAATTCTTCCTGAGTGAGATACACCAACAAGCCTGTTTGACTCATCAGGCGTAAGCCTCGCTGGGTCCAACGTATTTGGTAAGCCTTTAATCTTCACGGTGGTGGATTACCTACAGACAACTGATTACTGTATATAGTCATTTTCATTTCAATGGAATTTTTTGGACTTCATACTCACTTGTTTACCAACACATTTGGTTTATTGTCACTTTGGTGTTTATTAACACAATCACCTTGTTGTTCAATATAGATATTTATCCAGAGCTTTTTTTCTCAGAAAATAGGTGCAGGAACTCAACCACGACCCGTTCAGATTTCACAAACAGTAAAAGGGTCTTAAAGGGGCATTAAATACCAGAATTGCATTACATACAGAGTGCAGAGTTCAGGGGGTTTACAAAGCTATCACTTGTAAACACAGAAACCAGACTTCTGTGTTTACAAGTGATTGTGGTGAGCAGGCACCAAAGGGTCTGGGCCAGAGGTGGTGGAACTGAGTTCCCCCAAGTTCCCCCTGAAAAAAAGCCCTGTATTTATCTATCTCTTTGTACATCTATACACTTTGTTTATCAGGATTTTAGTTTTTTATGCACCATCAATTTTGGTTGTTTTATTAATATTCATTTTTTACCTTCTGTGTGTATATTGAAATTAGCACATTAGTGCAGTCTAATGGTTCAATTCATATAGACAGCACTCTCTTATTCACCTATTTATATATTTTTTGAACACATCAAAATCATAATTTTCAGCGCTGCACTTTACCATTTCCACTTTGCCTATATGCAGTATACCTGTTGTGCAGGCAGCTATTTTATATATATATATACCACTTGACTGCGCGGTTTTCCTTATTTTCTTTTCTTATACGCTGATTGCTGCCATTACTTGAAAAAAAAAAGATGTCCCGGTTTTCATTTTAAAAATCTGGTCACCTTATAGTAGGGTGTCCCTGGATTTATATTTTGAAAATCAGGTCACCTTGTTTCAAATCCTGCCACCGCCCCAAGCACACACAGACACCACACCTCCTGGCCATATTATTAAAATGCCAGACACTAAGAAACAGACAAAGCATCAGGTGAAAACAGTTTGGTCTGTTTAAAGTATTGTTTCCTTCTTCCTCTGCTGCAAGTGCAGACGTAATTCAGTGCCAGAGCCTGTAAACTGATCAAATAAAAAAATTGGGGAAGTATACATGAATATTTGCTGGATGTTTTTCTCATTCAGAAACTCTGCTGTATATCCAGGTTAGCTCCACCACATCTATAGCAGCTAAACCTGTTTTCAGGAACTAGAGAGGCTCCAGTATCCTATATAGTGATCCCTGTTATGTACAATTCTCTGTTAGCTATATAGACTCATCACCCATCATGGCATGTTTGCAGAATTGCTCTTCAATCTCTTTAACCACTTCCCGACGACCGTACGACTTTGTGCGGCCGGCAGGGTGGCTCTAATTCTTCTGGGGTCCCCACCAGCGCTCCAGGCCCCTCCTCTTCATTCGGTGCCCCCATGGAAAGACGCTTTTCATGGGGGCACCCTTGCAGGCTCGCTTCCGCTGCTGCTTCCATTGACACAGACAGCGGAACTGAGCCCCACCCACCCCCCCATGTCACAGCTTTTAAATGACAGCCAATGGCTCTTGCTGCTATCAATCTGTCCAATGAGGAGAGCGACAGTGGCTGGAGCCTCTGCGCTTGTGCACACCGCTGGATCGGATCGGGCTTGGGTAAGAAAAAGTGGGGATCTTAGGGTGAGCTGCAGCACAAAAGGAGAAAAACCTTGAGACTTTACAACCACTTCAATATGCTCTCAGTACACAACCTCCTGCTGCAGTGGATGTATATGTGTGAAGACTGGATGTTAGAGCCCAACTTCCGTGCCACTGCATATATGCGTTACATAGTCTGCAAAAGGTTAAAGCGGATGGCCCATTGAATTTTTTTTTTAAAAGACAGCAGCTACAAATACTGCAGCTGCTGACTTTTAAAAATAGGACACTTACCTGTCCTGGAGTCCAGCGGCGTCCGCAGCAGAGGACGAGCGATCGCTCGTCTCTCTGCTGCTCCCCCCTCCATCCACGGTGAGGGAACCAGGAAGTGAAGCGCTGCGGCTTCACTGCCCGGTTCCCTACAGCGCATGTGCGAGTCGCGCTGCACCCGCCGATTGGCTCCCGCTGTGTGCTGGGAGCCGAGAGTTCCCAGCACCCAACGGGAAAAAACAGACTTTTGCCCGAGACTGCGGGCCGGAAGTGGGTGAAGATACCTGTCTTTAGACAGGCATCTGCACCCCCCTCCCCCTTGAAAGGTGTCAAATGTGACGCCGGAGGGGGGGAGGGTTCCGATCAGCGGATCTTCACTTTAGGGTGGAGATCCGCTTTAACTAGCTTTACCTGCTCCCAGCCGTAGCGGACCACAACTGCTTTGTGCTGTGAATATGCTCACCTGGCGCCCCTGCATGGTGACTGCTTTGACTGCTTTTGACTGCTTTACCAGCTCCCCCTCACTGTTTACAATCAGGAGCCAGTGGGATGGGCTTCTGATCACATGATCACTATTACAGTCAATCACAGTGATAATGTAACCAAGAAGCCAAGGAAATGCCTCTGGCATCCAGAGACACGAATGGGGTTAAAGCATCTGTAGAATAAGAAATAGTAGGACTGTCAATGTTAGTAATTTACTGTGAAATTTTGTAATATGCTGAAACAAAATCTCAATATTATTTGTTCTCACCCCTATGACTTTCTTTATTCTTCTTGTCATGTTTATTTCCTTTTTCACCCCCTCTTACCCTCTATGACCTCCTTATCTACATATAATCTTCAGCTACTGATCATTTCAACATGTGTTAAAGAGGTTGTTCGCTGTGGTAACAAAAAATCTAAAGTCAGTAGCTACAAATCCTGTAGCTGATGACTTTAAAAAAACACAAAATACTGACGCATGCTCGGAAACAATTCAACGTATGCTCGGAAGCATTGAACTTCATTTTCTCGGCTCATCGTATTGTTGTACGTCACCGCGTTCTTGACAGTGAAAAGTTCAGAGAACTTTTGTGTGACCGTGTGAATGCAAGCCAAGCTTGAGCGGAATTCTTTCGGAAAAAACATGCAAGGTTTTTCCAACAGAAAATCCGATCGTGTATACAGGGCATTACTACTCTCTTTGGGTTATTTCCTTTACATTGTATGAGAGAGATACCTGGAGGGCCTGGGTTGTTGAACCATTTATGTTACTGCAACATCACCTGGATCCAGTTTATGGTTGGAGAATTAGAAGCTGGAAATATCTGAAGTCTGGCTTTGTATTAATGGTTGGCGAGTGTACACATAGGTGTGCGCAGCCTATTACATTAGGGTGTGCACCCCAAAGCTCAAACACGAGTGTAGGTAAGAGTATATAATATATCTCTATGTAATCTTCCCACTCGCATAGTGAAAGAGGGGGAGCTTTCCCATCACCCCGCCAGCACACAGAGCGACAGGGCCACTGTCAGAAATCATGGGCCTGATACAGTCTACCTGACAAAGCTCCCTCTGCCTGACAGAACTAGGGCCTAAGCCTGACAGGGGCGCAGTTTTCTACAGGGTGGGTGCAGGGTGTATAGTGACAGACACAGGGTGTATAGTGAGGAGCGCGGTGCTCTATGAAATGGGTGCAGGGTGCATAGTGAGGGGTGCAGGGTGCATAGTGAGGGGTGCAGGGTGCTGTGGGGTGGGTGCAGGGTGCATAGTGAGGGGTGCAGGGTGCTAAGGGGTGGGTGAATGGGGCATAGTGAGGGGTGCAGGGTGCTGTGGGGTGGGTGCAGGGTGCATAGTGAGGGGTGCAGGGTGCTAAGGGGTGGGTGCAGGGTGCATAGTGAGGGGTGTAGGGTGCATAGTGAGGGGTGCAGGGTGCTGTGGGGTGGGTGCAGGGTGCATAATGAGGGGTGCAGGGTGCTGTAGTGTGGCTGCAGGGTGCATAGTGAGGGGTGCAGGGTGCTGTGGGGTGGGTGCAGGGTGCATAGTGAGGGGTGCAGGGTGCTAAGGGGTGGGTGAAGGGGGCATAGTGAGGGGTGCAGGGTGCTGTGGGGTGGGTGCAGGGTGCTAAAGGGTGGGTGAAGGGTGCATAGTGAGTGTTGCAGCGTGCTAAGGGGTGGGTGAAAGGTGCATAGTGAGGGGTACAGGGTGCTGTGGGGTGGGTGCAGGGTGCATAGTGAGGGGTGCAGGGTGCTAAGGGGTGGGTGCAGGGTGCATAGTGAGGCATGCAGGGTGCTGTGCTGTAGGGTGGGTGCAGGGTGCATAGTGAGGGGTGCAGGGTGTTGTGGAGTAGGTCAGTATAGGCTGAGGGGTGCAGTGCAGATGGAAGGCACAGGTTCAGGAGAGGAGCAGAGGACAGTGTCAGAGGGGAACCCAGACAGCCTGGCAGGGTTAGAAGGACCAAGCAGGAAGGGGGCAGCTGGTACTCACGATTTGGGCAGCTAATCTCTTCCTGCAACACATCCACTTGAGGGGGGAGGAGAGGATGAGTCAGCATCGCGAGGGAGGGACACACTGGAGGGATCCACACTGCCAGCCATCCTCTGCACTTGTGCCTGCTGCTCTGTTAATTGTCATCGAGAGCCAAGCACAACATCGATCACTGGGATTCACCAGCCCAGACTTACCACTACATCCACTGAGCTGGGCACCGAAGCCTGGTGCCGAAGGAGGACTATTTACCCATGTTCAGGAGGAGGTGGAGTAATCTTCCACAGCCTTTGCTTCCAATTAGATAAAAGCCTGCAGATTATTATAGAAGAAGCCGGGACTTTAATTTAATTGTCGGGAACCACAGTGCAGTAGATCACTCCGCCGAAAGTGGTTAAATAGTCCGTCCGTCCCCCCCGCCAGGCAGATTAACAATGGGGCTGTTTTTTCTTTATAAATAGCTGCAAAGCAGAGGTGCCATGGTTTGTGAGTTAGGCTCCTCTCTCTGCTGCCGGGAACCCATACAGAATTGCCAGGGCCAGGCAGAGTGATGCGCATGGGGGTGATTAGGATGGGCCCAGGCATACCCGGCACACCCTGTGCGCACCACCTATGAGTGTACATTTTATGCACACAGTTAGTGGAGCACTATAGACCCCTTTTACACTGGGGTGCTTTTCAGGCCTTTTAGCGCAAAAAATAGCGCCTGTAAAGCGCCTCTCAAGCCACCCCAGTGTGAAAGCCTGAGTGCTTTCACACTGGGGCGCTGTGCTTCCAGGACAGGAAAAAAAGTCCTGCAAGCAGCATCTTTGAGGAGGTGCGGTGGCGGTGTATACACCGCTTCTAAACCATTCGGCAGCGACATGGATGCTATTAACCACTTCTTCGGCCGCCAGCGGGGGTTAAAAGCTAGTGGCCGAATAACGCCGATATAACAGCGGTAAAGCGCCGCTAAAACTGGCTTCTTTACCGCTAACATCCACAACGCCCCAGTGTGAAAGGGGTTTTTAGAAGGAAATTATGAGCAGTGCAGATCTTTCTTCACTGTGATTTGAGTCTTTCAAAAAGATCTGGTTTACACTAATGGGACTTTTATAAGATTTTGTATTTTTAGGTTCATGGATTATTGATTATGCCACTAATAATTATACAGTAGCGCGTTACTTTTGTAATTATATTGTGTTAAAAGTGGGTTTACCATTTAAAAGGGTGGCTGCACTTTTATCATTTATTTGTATTTTTTTTCCAAATAAGGATTTTGTTGGCACCACACTTATCATTTTTTCATGTATGGTACAGATAATTAAAGCCTAGCTTACATGGTTCAAATTTCAGCCAATTCCTACTATTTTTTCAATCAACTTTTGTCAGGTGGAAAATTATTGGCTGAACGGTGACTGCATCCAAAAGCTGTGGTCACTGTTCAGGTGACAGTATAGCTGTAGGGAGGTACACAGTGGGGATGGAGGATTTATTAGACTCCTCTTGTTGGAGCTCACACTCTAAAAGGAAGGGTCAAATGATACAAAAGGTAATAACTGTGGGGGATGAGCTGATGGAGAAAGTAAAGTACAGTTATTAGGTGGGGCAGGAAAGATTACATGGAGGTATATATATATACATATCGGACCAGAGTTTTAAAATTTGCTTTAAAATCTGTCCGATGGACTCCTGACCGTCGGACCAAAACGATGGTTAGTACACAAAAACATCGGACCAAAAACCCACGCATGCTCAGAATCAAGTCGACGCATGCTTGGAAGCATTGAACTTCGTTTTTTCAGCACGTCTGGTGTTCTACGTCACCGCGTCCCCGATGGAATTTTGGACTGATGGTGTGTACGCACATCAGACCATAAGACCACTTCAGCGGTGACCCGATAAAAACGGTCCGTCTGACCATTCTCATCGGACCGGTCTGATCGTGTGTATAGGGCCTAACTGATTCTCCTATCCATGCTAACAGCACAAATGGATAAATCCATTCTGCCAGCTGTCAGAATACCTGAACAGTGCCTGCATTTGACTGAAAGCTGGCACTATTTGGCTGACAATTTTCCAACAGTCTCCTTCCAGATTTAAAAATCGGTGAATGGGAAATGAACAATGTTAAAATAGGTAAAAAAAATAAATCCAAAAACGCTGGATCCTCATCTAAGTCTACATACAATTCATTTTGACAGTAATTTCGTTGTTTGATGCATTAGCTTCCTGTTCTCTTAAAATGTTACACATTTGAGTGAATCATTTTCCTGACATGTCACAGGCTCAGCATAATGAAAAATAATATTTTTTAAGAAAGGGCTATATTTTTTAGGCTGAGATGGTGCTGTTGGTCTTCTGCAGGCATTTGCAAGCATTTCCTTAACCCCTTCCATACAGGGCATTTTCACCCCCTTCCTGCCCAGACCAATTTTTAGTTTTCAGCGCTGTTGCACTTTGAATGACAATTGCGCGGTCAGGCAACACTGTACCCAAATTAAATCATTATGTTTTTTCCCCACACAAATAGAGCTTTCGTTTGGTGGTATTTGATCATCTCTGCGTTTTTTATTTTTTGCGCTATAAACAAAAGAAGAGCGACAATTTTAAAAAAAACACAATATTTTTTCCTTTTTATTTAATACATCTCACAATATTTAAAAAAAAAAAACTTTTTTTCCCCTCAGTTTAGACCGATACGTATTCTACGTATTTTTGGTAAAAAAAAAACCGCAATAATCGTATATTGATTGGTTTGCGCAAAAGTTATAGCGTCTACAAAATAGGTGATAGATTTATGGCATTTTTATTTAATTTTTTTTACTAGTAATGGCGGGGATCTGGGTTTTTTTTTTTGTGACCGTGACGTTGCGGCGGACATATCGGACACTTTTGACACGTTTTTGGGACCGTTCACATTTACACAACGATTAGTGCTATAAAACTGTACTGATTACTGTGTAAATGTGACTGGCAGGGAAGGGGTTAACACTAGGGGGCGCTGAAGGGGTTAAAATGTGTCCTAAAGTATGTTCTAACTGTAGGGGGAGGGGGACTCACAGAGGGAGGAGATCGATGTGTGTTCCTCTGTACTGGGAACACACATCAGTCTCCTCACCGCTGACAGGAGGTGGATCTGTGTGTTTACACACACAGATCCACATTCCTGACGTGATTGCCGGAAATCGCGGGTGCCCGGCGGCAATCACGGCCGTCGGGCACGCGCGCGGGATCGCGCACCCTAGAACGCCGTGAAGACTGGACGTTGTGCAATGTCCAGTCTCATCGGCGAGGGGATCACCATGACGTGATTCCCCTATGGGCTGGAAAGGAAGGGGTTAAGCTATCCATAGATAAATCGTCATTCAGCTGGTTCTAATGATTGACTTCTGTTAAATGAGAACATTGCAAAATAAATATCTCAATTAGCCGACTGAAGCCAATTGGCTGCAGCTGCTGAGCAGTGTATACTGACATCAGAGGCGATCTGTTGTCAGAATACAATGATACATCAGAGTGAATGTGTGTGTAAGCATGTGTATATATACAGACGGTGTCATTAGATCAGTGGATGGCAGGGGCGGACTAACCATTGAGTCACTCGGGCACTGCTGGAGGGCCCCATGTCACTAGGGGGCCCCATCAGGGTTGCCAGGCTCAGTAAAACAAGGGACAGTATGTAATCTATGTTTTTTTTTTACATCTGTCCCTGATATGTCTGAAACCAACATGCTTCTGATGTGAAAATCCTGAGATTTTAGCTTCCCCGCCTCTGCACTGCCTCCTGGCGTGGTGGCCATCTGTAAGCCCAGGGGCCCCATAGTCTTCTATTGCCCGGGGGCCCCATGAGTTGTCAGTCCGCCCCTGGAGGATGGTGTCAGTAGTTTTCATTTCCATTATTTTATTTTTTATTATTTTTTACAATTTAATTTTTATATTATTCTTTTTTACAATTTTATGTATTTTATTATTTTTTTGTATTTTTTTAGGAGAAAAAATAAAAAAATAGGAACATTTTGTTATTTTATGAAATATCAGGGGTCTAAACAGGGGGAATATGAGCGACACGGGGTGATTAGGGTGTGCCCTGGCACACCCTGTGCGCACTCCTATGCTTCGTATATAGACAAGCATGCTTAACCACTTGCCGACCAGCCGCCGTCATTCTACGGCGGCAGGTCGGCTCTCCTGGGTGAGAGCACGTAGCTCTACGTCAGCTACATTTTGGGGTCCCGCGCGCGTGCCCGGCGAGTACGATCGCCGCCGGGCACACGCGATCGCTCGTTACAGAGCAAGGAACGAGAGCTATGTGTGTAAACACAAAGCTCCCGGTCCTGTCAGCGGGGGAAACGCTGACCTTCTGTTCATACAATGTATGAACAGAAGATCAGTGATTTCCCCTAGTGAGGCCACCCCCCCCCATACAGTTAGAACACACCCAGGAACATACTTAACCCCTTCACTGCCAATGGCATTTTTATAGCAATCCAATGCATTTTTATAGCATTGATCCCTAAAAAAATGCCAATGGTCCCAAAAATGTGTCAAAAGTGTCCGAAGTGTTCGCCATAAGGTTGCAGTACTGAAAAAAAATGCTGATCGCCGCCATTACTAGTAAAAAAAAAATATTAATAAAAATGCCATAACACGACCCCCTATTTTGTAAACGCTATAACTTTTGCGAAAACCAATCAATAAACGCTTATTGCGATTTTTTTTAACGAAAAATATGTAGAAGAATACGTATCGCCCTAAACTGAGGGAAATTTTTTTTTATATATTTTTGGGGGATATTTATTACAGAAAAAATTAAAAAATATTGAATTGTTTTCAGAATTGTCGCTCTATTTTTGTTTATAGCGCAAAAAATAAAAACCGCAGAGGTGATCAAATACCACCAAAAGAAAGCTCTATTTGTGGGGAAAAAAGGACGCCAATTTTGTTTGGGAGCCACGTCGCACAACCGCGCAATTGTCAGTTAAAGCGACGCACTGCCGAATCACAAAAAGTGCTCTGGTCATTGGACAGCAATATGGTCCGGGGCTAAAGTGGTTAAAAGATAAGTCTGTATTGATTCACCTCCTAATATCTGAGCATATAAAACACAATATCAACAATAAACTCATTTAGGGCTTGTTCAAATATGCAGCTGGAGGGCAGTAAAAGAAGGCGGTTGAGTCAAGGTTTTACTACCCCCAACCACCCATCTAAATCAGGGCATGCAGCCGCTTTGGGATCAGTATTGCTGCATAACGTGATCCATTTTAATGAATGAGGCATTGTTACAATTGCCCTGCTCTGCATGTAGTTATGGCACCGTCAGTCATCATTTCCAAAGTTAAAACGTGCAGCAAAGAGGTGACATATCGACTCCTCTGTCAAACGACTTCTGAAAAGGAATATACTGCGGATTGCATTTCAGAGGGGTTGCAAAGGCTGCTGCATGTGAGGATGAGCTGTTAGAAAAAATATATCCTATTGATATCAATAAGAGGCAATTTTACTTAAAAATAAATAGGATTAGCTGAATTTTAAGGCTAGGTTCACACTTCCGCATGGAGCGGCACACAGCAGGGGTCCAGTGAATCCCTGTTCACCGCTGCAAATTTAGTCCAAATTTTGGGCTGAATTCAAGCTGGAAATGGACCAGAAGACGCACAGGACAATGCAAATGATCAAATGATCCCCTTCCCAGAATACATACAACGCACTTCACCGTACGACATTGGTTTTACATTGTACAGTATATAGCATACCAACGGCTGATGAACCCAACACTTGTATGAAAACTATGCCAAACAAATGGACCTTTCTTACCTTGCAGCCAGGGGCTTGGCGTAGAAGCGTATGAGCCCCTGAGTTCTTGCATAATGCTCTCTCCTTCATAGACGATGCTAAAGTTGCAGCCTTTGTCACTTCGTTCTCTATTAGTAAATGTAGCAGCTGCACACCTAGAGCCACCCCCTTAGAAACCACAAAACTTCTCCATTTTCAAAACCTGCATGAGTTCTGGAAGATACCCGCCTGATATTATGTGTGCTTCATTTTTGTTCAGCAATACATTTACATATATCACTAACCTCAAGGGTCACCAGCTTTTATTAGCTTGAGAGCCACATTTAAATATGCCAAGTGGTGGTGAGCCGCACCGTTTGTGAAAGGAGAAAACTGTAGTAATATTGAGTAATCTTTTTAAACATTTTACTATAATTATGTAAGGAATGAAAGGTGTGCTAGTGTTAAGCCAATGCTCTAGTTACTATCTGTATTTTGTGCACGCCAGTTGGGTCAGAAACCATATAATCTGTCTGTTCCCACTAATTTCCAAGGGATAGTATTGCATTTTGTAGATGTGATCCTGGAAATTTGTTGACAAAAAATGGACATGATTTTTATTTTGACCAACTATATAATGATTTATTTTTTTATTTATCAGATTAGTACATTCCGGCTCAAATGCAGCATCTGAATGGATCCATGGCTCAAGTTCGGGACAGTTCCTCTGCATGATTGCTGTTTACTGGGTCTTGAGCGGAGACGGAGACTGTTCCGATGGAACAATAAAAAATAAAAGAATCCTGGAATCCACTCTCCCTTTAGAGATAACCTAAATTATTAATTAGTGTACCAGCCGATTCGCCATGGGTGGACGGGATACCTGCCAACAAGCAAAAAAGCTACATAGAGAAGGGGTTTGGAGGGGACAAGAGAGCCCACAGAAAGCAAAAAAAGGCAGGTCAACAACGGCTTAAGGTACAAAAATATAAAAAAGGCTTTATTAGGGGTGGGGGTATCATATACATTAAATATCAAGCATATGTGAGGAACAATGTATCCATTATAACACAATATATCTCACAATACCAAAATAACCATTTAATAATAGTTCCGATGGGCCTGGAGGCTCAGATGTTCCACAAATTAAATACTGTATTTATTGGCGTATAGCACTCACTTTTTTACCCTGGAAAACTGTACCTGTGTGTTATACGCAGGGGGCTGTGAAAAGTTTTTTTCCTTAAACGTCCCTTTTGAAGTTAGGGTGCGTGTTACACGCCTGTGCGTGTTATACGCTGATAAATATGGTAAACAGACACCCACCTTAACTTTGATCCAGAAAATCTGGAATAAGGGTAGACAGATACAAGAGGTGACATATTCGGTGATACCCGGCCATACTCTGCAATTCCCGGCCATACTCTGCAATAATACCCGGCCATACCCAGTCATACTCGGCAATACCCAGCCATACTCTGCAAAACCCAGCCATACTCAGTGATACCCAGCCATACTCGGTGATACGTAGCCGTACCCAGCCATACTTGGCCATACCCAGCCATACTGAGCCATGCTCGGCCATGCTCAGTCATGCTCGGCCATACTCAGCCATGCTCTGCTGCACTCTGCCGTACTCTGTACTTTGCATGTGGCTAGACTGCGGAAGTCTCACACATGTGGTATCACCGGGATGTTTAAATTCCTTGTAATAGGAATAAAAGTAATCAAAAAAAGTATTTTTGGGGAAAAAAGTGTCAAACTAAAATAAATAAAGTAAAATGAACATTACCTTCTTTTTTTTGTAAAGTGCCCCTGTCCCCGTGTGCTTGCATGCAGAAGTGAACGCATACGTAAGTCCCGTCCACATATGAAAACAGTGTTCAAACCACACATGTGAGGTATCGCTGCAAACATTAGAGCGAGAGCAATAATTTTGGTCCTAGACCTCCTCTGTAACTCTGTAAAAAAAAATTAAGCGTCGCCTATAGGGATTTTTAAGTAGCAAAGTTTGGCGCCATTCCATGAACGTGTGCAATTTTTAAGGGTGACATGTTAGGTATCTATTTACTCGTCGTAACTTCATCTTTCACATTATGCAAAAAAGATTGGGCTAACTTTACTTAGTTTTTTTTTTTAAAACCTTTGAAAAATTGCTGCGCAAATACTGTGCAAGATAAAAAGTTGCAACGACCGCTATTGTATTCTCTAGGGTCTTTGCTAAAAAAAAAAACATATATAATGTTTTGGGGTTCTATGTAATTTTCTAGCAAATAAATTATGATTTTTACATGTAGGAGAGAAATGGGTGCTCCAGCATGCCTGAAGGTGCTCCCTGCATGTTGGGCCTCTGTATGCGGCCATGCTGTGTAAAAGTCTCACACATGTGGTATCGCCATACTAATAGCAGAATGTGTTTTGGGGTGTAATTTGTGGTATGCATATGCTGTGTGTGAGAAATAACCTGCTAATATGACAATTTTGTGGAAAAAAAAACAAGAAAAAAAAAACTTGATTTTGCAAAGAATTGTGGGGAAAAATTACAACTTCAAAAAACTCACTATGCCTCTTTCTAAACACCTTGGAATGTCTTCTTTCCAAAAAGAGGTCATTTGGGGGGTATTTGTACTTTTCCTTCGTCTACAGAATCGGACCATATCATGGACCGATAAGATCGGGTGTCAGCAGATGATCATTCGCTGACACCCGCTATCCCACAGGGATACATGTTTGTCCGTATTTCATCCGAAAACGGATGGATGAAATAGGGACATACTGTCCGCATGTGTGAAAGGGCCCTTAGGCCTCGTACACACGAGGCAATAGATTTGTTCAAATCGGTCGGACCGACCGATTTGAACAAATCTGTCTGATAGGATTTTGGTTTGCTCGCGTGTACACACGAGCAAACCAAAATCCCCGCCAGCAGACGGCGCGCTGACGTGTCGGTGACGTGGCGGTGACGTTGACGCCGCCGCACCAGGAAGTAAAACACTTCCGCGAATGCGCCGAATCCATTCGGCGGCGGTGCGGGACGACATGTCTGCTGGTAAGTGTACTAACCAGCAGACATGTCGGGCGGACGGATTCCCACTCGATAGATTTCAAAGCATGCTTTGAAATCTGTCGGGTGGCCAAATCCGTCGGCTCGGCCGTACACACGATCGAATCTGTCTGCTGAAACGGTCCAGCAGACCGTTTCCAGCGGACAGATTTGATTGTGTGTACGAGGCCTTAGGGTCTCAAGAAATTAGATAGGCCGTCAGTACTAGGGATTAGTGTTGAGCGGAATACGCCATATTCGATTTTGCGATATTGCGCGAATATATAGAAGAATATTCGCGAATATTCGCTAATATCAAATATTCGTGATATTTTATCCAAAAAAAAAATTTGCGAAATTTCGCTAATGCGAAAATGATTGCGAAATTCTCATAAACGGAGATCATTTCCTGTATTACTAAACTAATATGCACTAAACACTAACTCTACACTAACTCTACTTAAAAGAAAGAAGAATAAGGGGGCAAAAGAAGGGCGGAGAAGATAATCGCGCAATATTCCTATTGAGCGATTATCTTCTCCGCCCTTCTTTTGCATCAGAGCCAATCAGAATAACTTGAATATTCGGCAAAAGGAATATCACGCAATATTCCTTTTGCCGAATATTCGAGTTATTCTGATTGGCTCTGATGCAAAAGAAGGGCGCATCAGAGCCAATCAGAAAAACTCGAATATTCGGCAAAAGGAATATTGCGAATTTTCGGCAACATAAAAGAATCGCATCAGCTACTCGGCCCTTCTTTTGCATCAGAGCCAATCAGAATAACTCGAATATATTCGGCAAAAGGAATATCGCGCAAAATTCCTTTTGCAGAATATTCGAGTTATTCTGATTGGCTCTGATGCAAAAGAAGGGCCGAGTAGCTGATGCGATTCTTTTATGTTGCCGAAAATTCGCAATGCGAATTTTCGGCAACATAAAAGAATCGCATCAGCTACTCGGCCCAGGGTCTCTCTCTAATCATACCAGCAATGCTTTTAGACGTCGATGGAGATCACTAGGATGTGATCTGTTTTAAAAATAAATTTGAAAAAATACGAATATTCGCCATAGCGAATATTCGCCGCAATATTCGAGTTATTCGCGAATACTCGAATATGCAATATTCGTAGCGAATATTCGCAATGCGAATATTCGTGAGCAACACTACTAGGGATGAGCTTCGAGTTTGAGTCAAACTCATGTTCAACTCGAACATTGCCTGTTCGCCTGTTTAGCTAACAACTAACAATTTGATGTGTTCGCGGCAAATTCGAAAAGCCACGGAACACCCTGTTAAAGTCTATGGGAAAGTGCTAATTTTAAAGGCTAATATGCAAGTTATTGTCCTAAAAAGTGCTTGGGGACCTGGATCCTGCACCAGGGGACATGTATCAATGCAAAGAAAAGTTTTAAAAACAGCTGTTTTTCCGAGAGCAGTGAATTTATTATTGCCTAAAGAGAAACAATAAAAGTGAAATATTCCTTTAAATTTCGTACCTGGGGGGGTGTAAAGTAAGCATGTAAAATAGCACATGTTTCCCTCCCCTGGGGCAGGACCCAGGTCCCCAAACACTTTTTAGGAAAATAACTTGCATATTAGCCTTTAAAATTAGCACTTTAGATTTCAAACATTCAAGTCCCATAACAGGGTTCTAAAGTTTAAATTAACATTTGGTGTGTTCGCAGGTTTTGGTGCGAACCGAATAGGGGGGTGTTCGGCTCATCCCTAGTCAGTACTTCAGGTGTGATACATTTTCAGATATTGGCACCATAGCTTGTGGACTCTATGGGCCAGATTCAGATAGAATTGCCTATCTTTAGGTGGGCGTAGCGTATCTCAGATACACTACACCGACATAACTCAGAGAGGCAAGTACAGTATTCACAAAGCACTTGTGCCTGACTTTAGACTGGCCTAACTTAATTTCGTCGGCCTAAGTGGAAGTGGGTGTGACCTTATGCAAATGATGTTCTGAACATGGAGCAGTGATTTACGCCTGGCGTATCATGAACGGAGCATGCTCAGTACGTTCGTTCCCTTGTGAGCATGCTCACAACTATGCCGGCCCAACTTACAGAGATACACATTCATCACATTATAACAAAACATGTATACAGGACAGTCACTTATTGTCTCGTAGTCCCTTATATTTGTTAGGGCTAGGAAAGAAACTCAGAGGTGGCAGGGTAGGGGTGAATGGAGGCTAATTGTTTACGTCTGGGGTTCACCTAGCTGCAAAGCCCTGAAGTTTCTCCTCCAGGTTTCAGTTCCCTCTCTATTTAGTAGGGTGTTATATTCCCCTATTTTCTCCAGTCTTTCCCTATTGTCCATCTTTAATTGTCCTTTTTACCCCAACCCCCCCCCTGTCCCTGATTCCATTTATAATTCCCGTATTCTCTTGTGTTACCGTATCTCCTTTTATTTCCTTCTTCCCCCCCTGCCCTCCCCTACCCCCAAAGAAGAAAAGAAAAAAAAGGGGTGTAAAACCCGTCCCCCCCACCCACTTTCTCCCTCCTCTCCCCTCTTATGGGACAGAGCTCCTTATCCGATTTCTTAGGGCCTTGTTCTATCCCGTTCCTCCACTCCTCTCCCCATCAACTTCCTCCCTACTTCTGAGTACATAAATGTGTTCCATGCTCCCCAGGTCATATTATATTGTTCCTTTCTATCTTGGGCTGATAATACCACGTCTTCTATTGCGCAAATATTCCTCACCCTATAGAGCCAGTCGGTTATCGTAGGGGGGTTGTTTTTTTTCCAATTTTGAGTTATCCCCGCCTTAGCTTCGTTGATCATATGGCATATGATCGATTTCTTATATATTTTTATTGGAATCTGTGTTAGGTGCAGCAGACAGAAAGCTGGGTCGTCCTGCATTTGATATGTTGTAAATTTTTGGGTTATCCTTATTACTTCCTGCCAGTATTTCCTAATCTTTGGGCAGGTCCAGAATAGATGGTATATAGTTCCCCTGTCTTTCTTACATCTCCAACAGGTATCTAAGGTTCCCGGGTACACCCTACTCAGTTTCTCTGGTGTATAGTACCATCTATTTAATATTTTATAATTTAATTCTTGGAGCCTAGTGCTTATTGATGTTTTCATGGTTAGGTTAATTATTTTTTGCTGCTGAGTTTGTGAGAAATTTCTCTCCATATCTCTGGCCCATTCTCTTATAGATGGTATCTCCTGGCCTTCTAAAGGTGTTATTCCTAGCCTATACATCCTAGACAGTAGTTTATCTGGGGGTTCCTGGTCTTCACAGTATCTTTCAAATTGTGTTAATTCCCTTTTGTATCTACTTATTGGTCCCAAGGAGTTCAGGAAGTGACACAATTGTATAGCTTGCCAATTTTTAACCCCATATCTTCCTTCCGGGAGTACCAATTCGGATACAGTTGGCCATCTGTCTCGTTCTGAGAAATTTACTGTCTGTATAAGGCCCCTCTCTCTCAGATTCCTGTAAGCTCCTTTCTCCATACCTGGTGGGAAGCGTGGGTTTCCTAGTACTGGATACAGGGGGGAATATCTTGAGGTATGTTTACCTAACTGGCATATCTTATGGCCTATTGCTAGCGTCGTCCCTATAATTGGATGATTTTTTAATTTTTTCGGCAGTGCTTGATAGCACCAGAGTGCTCTATGCAGTGGGACTTGACTGATTTCTTGTTCGAGGTCTACCCATAGCTTTGATCCTGTACTCCTACCCCATTCTATAATCCTACCCATATGGACCGCTTGATAATACTTAGTTACATCTGGTATTGCTAAGCCTCCGTTACTCTTAGGTAAAAACATTCTACTCCTACTGACCCTGGGTTTTTTCTTAGACCAAATGAACTTGAAAAGAAGCCTGTTTACTTGAAGTAAAAAGGCAGGGGGGATCTTAATTGGTATTGTTTGAAGAAAATATAGTATTCTAGGGAGTATGCTCATCTTGATAGCATTACATCTCCCAAACCAAGAATGAAATCCCCTCAAAGTATCCTTGATTATATTCATCAATGGAGGGAAATTTGCTTCAAAAATGTTACCTAATTTTGGCGGGATATGTATCCCCAAATATTTCAGAGAGGTCTTAACCCACTTAAATTTAAAACTGGGTTTTAGAATTTGTTGTAGGCCCCCCGGTAATCCCACACTCATTGCTTCTGATTTCTCATAGTTAATTTTTAAATTTGCTAATTCCCCATACTCCTCTATTTCTCTCATCATGTTCTGTAGTGATTCCCGGGGGTGAGATATGGTGAACAGCATATCATCTGCAAATGCAGAAATTTTATATTCTCTGTCCCCTATATCTAATCCCCGGACTCTCGGATTTTGCCTTATCCTATTCAACAGAGGTTCCAGTGTCAAAACGTATAATAGCGGGGACAATGGGCACCCCTGTCTTGTTCCATTCAATATTTTAATGGGCTCTGAGAGGATCCCGTTTACCTTGATTAGTGCTTGAGGTGTAGTATATACCCCCATAATCCATCTATACATATGTTCTCCCAGTCCAATGTGTCTTAATACTCCTGCCATAAACTTCCAATTGACTCGGTCGAAGGCCTTTTCGGCGTTTGTGCTCAGAAAGATTGAAGGTGTTTTGGTTTCTCTTGCCCAGTGTACCAGGTTCAGCACTTTGATGGTATTGTCCCTGGCTTCCCGGGTTGGGATAAAGCCCACCTGATCTAGATGTATTAGCTGTGTCAAGAGGGGCTGTAATCGGGCTGCTATTAATTTAGTGAAAAGTTTTAGATCTGTGTTCAACAATGAGATCGGGCGATAGCTACCGCACTCCGCCGGTTCCTTCCCTTCTTTGAGAATCACCGCAATATGTGCCATGAGGGCTTCCGGGCGGAGTGCGGTAGATCGGCCGATCTCATTGAACATCCTAATCATATACGGTCCCAGAGCAAGGTAGAAATGCTGGTAATATTGTATAGAGAACCCATCTGGACCTGGAGCTTTCCCTTTTTTAACCATTTTCATAACTCCTTGGAGTTCCTCCATTGAGATGGGTCTGTCCAGGTTCTCCCTTTCAGTTGAGGATAGTCTTTTAAGATGTGCTGAGGATAAATAATCCTCTATCCTTCCTCTAGGGATATCTATTTGTTCTAAGTTGTATAGGGAGGAATAGTATTCTCTGAATCTCTGTGCTATATCTTTAGGGAGTGACCTTACCTGACCATTCTTACCCTTAATATGTGGTATATACACAGTATTCCTAGTGTCTTTTAATTTCCCTGCTAAGACTTTACCGCACTTATCCCCTAGTTCATATGTTATCCTTCTACCTACTTGAATAATCGCTTTAGCTTTATACCTCAGTAGGTCAGCTAACTCCCTCCTTTTATGTCCTAGTTCTTCTCCTACGCTTATTGACTGTATACCTTTATGTTGCATTTCCAAGGTTTGGATGTCTATCGTTGGTTTCCTAACCTGATTTTCTCGCATTCTTTTTATTCTTGCCCCATGCTTTATTAATAATCCCCTCATCACCGCCTTGTGGGCCTCCCACACCACACTTGGGTCGCTCCCTGGGGTATCGTTGATCCGAAAGTATTCTCCTAGTTCCTTTTCTACTGCCTCTTTAACCTCTGGGGTCTGTAGTAAGCTTTCATTCAGACGCCAACGATACCCCGTGGAGAGAGCCTTGCCTGATATTGTTATGTCAATTGCCACTGGGGCGTGGTCTGACCAAGTTATATTCCCAATGTTTACTTCCTCAACTCCTGTCAGTAAATAATGAGGGATCAAGAAATAATCCAACCGGGAATACCTTTTATGTGGATTGGAATAAAAGGTATAGTCTCTCTCCTCCCTATGGAATATCCTCCAAACATCAACCAGATGCATTTCTTTTAACTTTCGTAGAACACGCCTCCTAGATTTTCCCGATAGAGAGGAAGATCCTAGAGATGTATCTAATTTGGGGTCCAGTGTCATGTTAATATCTCCTCCTAGGATCAACTTCCCTTCTACAAATTTGTCTAATTTGGACAATACTTTAATTAGGAAGGTATCTTGATACGTATTAGGTGTATATACCGTAGCTAATGTTACTTTCTCGTCTCCTAAGGTACCTTTTAAGAATATATACCTTCCATTTTTCTGTCTGAGCGCATTTTTTTGAGTTCGCTAAGGAGCATTCTCCTTTTTTCTGGGGTGTTTAGTCCCTTGACGTTAAAAGTGGTAATCCTTATACCCCCCATCTTGCAACCCGAGGCCTTCCCCTTCCCTCTCCCCCCCCTCTCTCCCTAGAGCCGGAAGACGAGGAGAGCAAGTGAGGGAGGGAGGGGAGTGCGCCGCAGCAAAAAGAGGAGAGAGGAGAGAGAAGGAGAAAAAAAAAAAAAAAAAGGAAAAAGAAAACCCCCCACCCAACCCAACCCTCCGCTTCCCCTAACTTATTGACAGTGGGGGTCGGGGGGGTTCAGTGCACAGACCCCCCCTCTACCCCAGAGCCAATTTAGCTCCTACTTGCTTACTCTAATACCCTGTCCCCTGAGTATTCCCCTGAGTAATTCCCTATCGGGGGGTACTGGTTACGCACGCTCCTGTACCAAGGTGCCCCCGCTACCTCCAGCCCTCCTTCCAACTCCACTTTATTTAAATTATACTATATATATTAAACTATATATTATAAATATTATGTTGCCTATCTTTGTTAATCCCTGGCTCTCGAGTTATCCTAATTTATCCTAATTTCATTCCTCCCCCTTCTCTCCCCTCCCCCCCCCCCTCTCACCCCCCCCCCCATATCATCGCCCCACTCAAGAACTACTCATTCTCCCTATGTACCTATTCATTAATGACTCCAGGGTAATGTCCTCCCTCCCCCTAATGGCTTCACCGTATATAAATGTTCCCCCCCTCCCCCCTCCCAATCCTAAGGTTAAATCACTCTATAGAATGTATATACCAGTTATTCATATAGCATTATCACAGTACATAGTACATATAATCTGTAATACAGTGTTCTTACAGTACAGTAGTTCAAAAAGAGAAAAAAAAAAAAAAAAGGAAAACTAATTTTATAATACATTCTAAGAGATCATACGTGGCACGTCTCAATCCGTGCCCTAACCAATTAATTTCCCCCGGTCCAATACAATAATAATGCATTAATAATTCCAAATAAATTGTACTGATCCTTGTACCTGGGTTATCAATAAGCCTGCTTAAAGTCTATAGAGTGTATGTACCGGTTATTCATATAGCATTGTCACAGTACAGAATAAATAATAATCTGTAATACAGTATTCTTACAATAGTTCTTACAATAGTTCAAAAAGAAAAAGGAAAAAGGAAAAAGAAAAAAGGGAAACTAATTTTATAATACATTCTAAGAGATCATACCTGGTACGTCTCCATCCGTGCCCTATCCAACTAATCTCCCCTGGTACGATTTCTCGTACATATTCATAATACATTTATAATGCTTTAATAATTCCAAATAAATTGTATTGATCCTTATACTTAGGTTATCTATAAGCCTGCTTGGTGTCGGGGGACTCCCCCCCCCTCCTCCCCTCCTCCCTACCCCCCTCCCGTCCTACCCCCCCCCCAATGTGTGTATATATTAACTGTGAGAGCCTACCTGCTCTAATACTGTGAACTGTGAACTGTGAACAGTGAGTCGTAGCTAACCTATTTAGTGACTTATGTGGCTTATGTGGTGCCCTCCTGTTTATTATGCCCATAGGGCTCTCGCTTTAATTCCCACCCCCTAAACCTTGTGTAAAGTGTGTATTATTCTAATTATCCATTATGATGTGTAGTGTAATTATATTACCCCCCATTATACCCCCCTTATACCCCCACCCCTTACTTCCCACTTCCCTATCTTATTCCCCCCATCTAGTCCCCATTCCCCCATCCCACCTCCTCCCAATCCCACCCCCCACCCCCCCCCCCCCCACCCCCCTCTCAATTTCCCACACACTCCGCACACTCCTCGCACGGTCTACAACACTCAGGGGTTTTTAAAAAGTCCTGAGGAGGTAAGGCCAAAAAAGACAAAAAGAGGAGAGAGCTCAACAAAGAAAGGCACAAAAAGGAGAAGAAAAAAAAAAAGTCCAATCTCTCAAAGGTCCAAAAAAAGACGAAAGGGAAAAAAAAAAAAAGGGAGGGGGGGGGGAGAGAGGGGTAGCCAGCAAGTCCTCAATTTTTAATTATTCCTCAAGATTGGCTGTCTCCAATCCACAACCTCGAAAGGGTTGATCCCCAAAAAGGAAAAAAGTTCCGGCAAGTCATTCTTGGAGCGCAGCCAAAATGTACCTGTGTCTTGTTTCCTGATTAGTACTGATATGGGATACCTCCATCTGTATGTTCCCCCTATTTCCCTTATTCGATCTAATATGGGACGTAACATAGCTCTCCGTTGCAGAGTAGCACTTGATAGGTCTGGGAGTATCTTCAACTGAGCTCCGTTAAATTCTATAGTCCCCATGTCCCAGGATTTCCTCAATATTGCCTCTTTTTGTCTAAAGTAGTGCAGTCTACATATCACATCTCGAGGCCGAGAGCTATCTTTGGGCTTGGGGCCCAGGGCCCTATGCACTCTGTCCATCTCAAGATTTAAAGGTAAAGCATCTTTCAATAATACCAGAAAAATATTTTTTACCGTCTCTTGGAGGTCTTCTGGGACTGCTGCTTCAGGGATACCTCGTATGCGTAGATTATTCCGTCTATTTCTGTCTTGGATTTCCTCCAGTTGTAGCTGTAGGGAGTTGATCACCTCTGATTGCTTATTTCTTTCCTGTTCCAATGTCGTCACACGCAGTATGAGGTCCTTGGAGGTACTTTCATTCATTGTCGTGCGTTTTTCCAGACCCTGGACTTCCCCTTTAATCTCTTCCATTTCTCTGCCGTGAGCTTCCTCTATTTCGTAATTAGTATAGTAATGTCCTCTTTTGTTGGTAATGCCTGTATCAGGGATTTTAAGGTCTCGAGCTCATTCTTCTCCCCTTCGCTCGATCTAGCGGGGGGATCACTCCCACCTGTATTAGTCACCCGGGGGCTTTGAGGGGCTGTCTGCAATGTCTCCACATCTGCCCGCACCTCTAGCCTTGGGATGATGTACTGTCTTGGTGTCTGCGGATTCTCCAGGCACTGACCCTGTTCGCCCCCTTTCTCCATTTTGGAAAAGTAGCTCTGGATCTCCAGATGGCCTGCTAGGTTGGGTGGCTGTGTTAACAATGCAGTCCTCCGGGATGTACGTGTATCTCTGGCTCTAGCTGCACACATACCTCCCCTCCACTTTCCACCTTAGTTTTTAGCTTTAAGCTTTATGATACGCGCTCCTCCCGGCGTCTCTCTAAGGCACTTGGTGGCTTGAGAAACTTGGGAGGCTGGAATAGACCCTCCCCACAGCTCGCCGCTCACCGCCACCTATCTAATTTTTGAGCTTCACCAACACAGTCTCCCAACCTGCTCCTCGTTCCTTCTCCCGTCTCCAGTCTCCTCAGCTCCTTTCTCACAGCGCCTAGCTCCCTCTATCTTTCAATTGATCTCGCCGGAGCCGACAGGTCTCCTCAACAGCGCCAGCACGCACGCCATGCATCAGGCGGAGGGCGGAGGGCGGGGGAACAGGACGCACAGGACGCGGCGGGCAGCGGGGTCAGCAAGGGGTCGATCAGCGGGCCTCAATCTCCAAACAGCTCCCAACGGGGACGATCAGGGGAGACTTCACCGGCAACAAGTCACTTTCCTCGGTCTATAGGTATGTCTCACGCACGGAGGACATGGAGGTAGCGGGAGCTCACACCTTCACAACCTCACTCGGCCATGCGCAGACCACGCCCCGAGCCAGGCCTTCTTGTCCAACATCAGTGCCTGACCTCACAAATGCTCTTCTGGAAGAATGGTCAAACATTCCCATGGACACACTCCTAAACCTTGTGGATGGCCTTCCCAGAAGAGTTGAAGCTTTTATAGCTGCAAAGGATGAGCCAACCCAATATTGAACCCTACAGGCTAAAGGATTGCACACACGATCGAATATTCCGATGGACGTGTTTTGTCGTATAATCAAACCGTCTGTACGCTCCATCGGACAAAAGAGCAGAAAAACTATGTAGTTTCGTGAATGTTGGCTGAAAAAGTTCTGTATGCAGAACAAGTTCACAGCAAGTGCCTTTCGGACAAAAATATATATATAATTATTATTATTATTATTATTATTATTAAAGGGCCCAAAGGTCCCGGATGGAAACCCCCCCACTATTTGGTAATTTATTTTTATAAAAAAAAGGGGGGTTGCCATCTGGGGCCCTGGTGGCCTCCGGAACCCTAAAAAAAAAAAGTTTCTTTTTATTTTTTTAAGGGGGTTCCCATCTGGGCGCCTGGGGACCACCGGGCCCCTTAGAGGTGTACTGCCTGTACCCCCCTGATGGCCGCCCTGGTGGAGGGGGACCCATTAGTAGTGCTAGGACCATGGCTGCCATGTGTTGTCCTGCAAGTGTGGTTGCTCAGCTCGTCTGTAACGGTGCTGCTGAAGCTGCTCTCTAGCTGACTTGAGCAAGTCTGGTGCAAAGTTACCCCTGCTATATGAGGGGTAACTTTAGGCCGGCCAAACAGCTTAGGCACACCGCGCCTAGCCTGCGCCGAACAGGCCTATGTTCAGGAATCGGCGTTTCTCCCTCATTTGCATATTTGCATAGGAAATCAATGGTGGACGGAATAAATGTGCACCTAGACGGAATAAATGTGCACCTAGGATGTGCAGGCGTAGGCAAGTTATGGGGGGAATAGCCTATTTTGGTGCGTATCTAGTTCTGTGGGTACGGTGCATAGATATTCCGGCACAAATTTACACTTAGGCGGCACATCTCGAGATAGACCGGCTTAAGTCCTACCTGAATCTGGCCCTATAACTTTCACAAAGACCAAATAATATACACCAATTTGTACTTATTTTTACCAAAGATATGTAGCAGTATACATTTTGGCCAAAATGTATGAATAAAAATTACTAATTTGTTAAATTTAATAACAGAAACAAAGAAAAAAACTTTTTTTTACAGAATTTTCAGTCTTTTTTCTTTTATATCGTAAAAAAATTAGAACCCAACGGTGATTAAATACCACCAAAAGAAAGCTCTATTTGTGTGAAAAAAAGGACAAAAATGTCATATGGGTACAGTGTTGTATGACTGAGTAATTGTCATTCAAAATTTAAGAGCACGAAAGCTGAAAATTGGTCCGGTTAGGAAGGGGGTTTAAAGCGGAGTTGCACCCCAAAATGGAACTTCTACTTTAAGGGCCAGATTCTCAGCGGCGATACGACAGAGTATCTCAGATACCCCGTCGTATCGCCTTTTTTTTGCCTCGTATCTATGCGCGTGATGCTTAGCATCACTTTTGCATAGATACGCTGCAACATCCGACAAGTGTAAAACCATTACACTTGCGGATCGTAGGTGTAATGACAACTCCGGCCACTAGGTGGCCTTTACGTTGTTTTCTCATTTGCCTATGCAAATGAGGCTAGTACGCCGATTCCCGATCGCTTTTACACCGCCCCGTCGTCGCGTACGTCGTTTTCGTCCGCGTAAGGTTACCCCAGCTTCTATGTGGAGTAACCTTACGAAGTTCCGTCGGATGCCGTCGGATGCCATGTTAAGTATGGCGTCGGGTCAGCGTCGGCTTTTTCCGTCGCTTACGTCGTTTTACTAACTCATTCGCGAATAGGGAGTTGCGTAAATTACGCTCACGTCGTTTTGACGTCGGTTTCAACTACGCTTTCCGACGTGAGCTGGAGCATGCGCATTGGGCTTTTTCCCCGGCTGGCGCATGCGCAGTTCGTTCGACGCGGGGGCATGCTTCATTTAAATACAAGCCACCTCATTTGAATTACGCGGGCTTACGCTGGGCCATTTTCGATACGCTAACGCAAACGACGGAGCAAATGCTTAGGGAACACGGCACTTGCTCTAGTACGATGCGGCGGCGTAGTGTAAATGGCTTACGCTACCCCGGCGAATATCTTAGAGAATCTGGCCCTAAGTGTAGGTGACCCTCTGACAAGCCACATTTGGCATGTCGTTTTTTTTGGGGGGGGATACCCTCTTTTTAGATCCATACAGCTCCTACTTCCTCCTGGGGGTCCACGGCGCTGGAAGGAAGTTCACCTCTACCCCTCCCTCCATGCAATCTTCTGGGACACATCACAGGTCCCAGAAGATTGCCCGGCAAATCACAATTCAGCTTGTGCATGCGCAGTGTGTACTTGGCTGTGAAGCCGCAGCCGGGCACCCACAGTCAGAATGCCGCGCCGTCGAGAGGAGGGGGAGAGGAGCGGGGCTCAGTTTGCCTGCATCGCTGGACCACATGACAGATGAGTGTCCGATTAATAAAACTCAGTAGCTACAATTTCTGAAATTTGTACTTTTCTGGCATGTCAGGGCCCTTTCCCCTTGGGGATTCGTTCCTTAAATATCCGCTGATCCCACACTGTGCAGGGTACGCCCTGTCAGATCTCCACTCTCCTCTATGGGGGTGGGGGATCGGATGAACACGGAACACAGAGTTTCGCGAGCAGAGTGCTGGTGATTGTCACTCACCGCTATTTGCTCTGCACCCCCCCCCCCCATGCTCACTGGAATGCTGGGCTGTGGAGGGGCGGTTCACTGAGAGGCCGAGCTGGGTGCCAGGCCAGGCTCCTGAGTGGATTCCGACCATATGGTTGCGATTCTTTTCAGAGCCTGTATCAGCTTTGCAACATCAGCTGACAGCAGGCTTCAGCCTGTTGTCTGCTGAAAACGGACGACCTGCACTCTTGTGATCCACAGTATAAGTACAGACAAATGAGATTTGGCTGTATTTCTCCTTTATTATAAAATCTGCAAGGCAAAGGCGATACTGGCGGTGGGTGAGTGTACTGCACAGCCCAAATGATTATAAAAAGGAAAAATACCCCAGGGGGCTTTGTGTTGCAGCAAAGAATAATATAATTATTATATCAAAAACATCATTTTTATTTAGAAAATATTTACCACTGGGAGAGTATATGTTGGATTCAAAACAGGAGCTCAGAATTTGTGAAATAAAACATATACATAAAAATACAGCCGTATAGGTACATATACAATGACAGCATTAACATCCTATAATAAATTAGAAAGCTGACGCGTTTCGACCTTATCAATGGAGGTCATTTTCAGGGAGAAAGGAAGAGATGCTCTGAAATACAAACATTGTGCAGGTGAAATTGTTCAGGAGACAAAAGCCCTATCTATCAACAATGGAACATCTGCAGTATGTGTAATCTTTATATTATGAGCATTATTACCAATTAATGGCTGGGGGTAGAAACCTCCCCATGTGTTGAGTTTAAAACCAACCGCAGACTCTGTGGCTGTAGCTGGCATCCCAAACAGCCCATGTGAAAGCGGGGGGAGGCGGAATGTGAACAGCAGAGTTGCAGGTGAATGGACAGACTCCAGGCCTACGAGAGGTCGCACTAGTGCCCCACACTTAATTTAACAGATGTCAATGCAAGTCACACTCAAATTACATATAAATGGTGCAGAAACCTTTTTTAAAGTTGCACACTGGGGCTTATTTTCAGGGGATGTCTTATTTATTTACAGTATGTACAATAATGATCTTAAAGTTGTTGTAACTAAGGATGAGCTCCAGCGTGTTCGCAAACCCCACGTGCAGAGCCCGTCAGGAAGTCGGCACTCTGCTGCGCTAATCACAGGCAGTGAGACATTGCATGTGACCCCCCAGGAGCTCTTCTTCCCCGCTTTGAATACGGCAGAGGCAGGGGCCACTGGCAGAGGCAGGGGCCACTGGTGTCAGCCAGGAGGAGAGGAGAAGATCTCTGGATGGTCACGCGAGCGCTAGGGTGACCACGTATCTCGGATTGCCCAGGACAGTCCCGCATTTTGCAGGTCTATCCTGGGTACCTTCATTCCAGGACAATACAGTGTCCCGGAATGAAATTGACACAACAACCTCTCAGGCCAATCTGATGCCCCCAAAAAAGGCCACCACATCACTGCTTTACTCACTAACAGTACTTGTCCTGGCCGGGAATGCCTGGAGCACAATCCTGCCCCCTGCTTGTGATTGGAGAAATCATTAATCCCGCCTCTTGTGTCCAATCACTGTGCTGTAATTCGTTACAGCACGAGCTGATTTTTGGGAAGGAGGGGTGTCCCTGAATGGTAGTTTGGAAATGTGGTCACCCTAGTGAGCGCTCCCAGCAGAGCAGCAGAGCTGTAAAATGCATTACGAGGGCCAGATTACGAGGGCCAGATTCAGATACACTTAATTTTGCGCTGCGTAATCGAAATACTCTACACTGCCGTATTTTCCCAGTCTCTACATCGAATTCTGGTAGATAATCGAAATATGCGATTAGGGGGGCGTGAAGCATTTAAATTAAGCGCGTCCCCGCGGCGATCGAACTGCGCATGCTCCGTTCTGAAATTTCCCGCCGTGCATTGCGCGAAATCACGTCGTTACGTCATTCGTTGTTTGAGTAGCGTCGTTTACGAACATTCCTATTCCCGGACGACTTACGTTAAAAATAATAAAAGACGTCGGAAAAAGTAGAAATTCAACGCGGGAACGACGGCCATACTTAACATGAGCTGTCTAATATTAGACCAGCAAAAAGCTGGTATAGTGTCACGCAAAAAAAAAGATGACTAAAGATGCTGTAAGAGATTGCGATTGAAGATCGTAATTTCTGGGATCGCCGGCAAAAGCTCATTAGCATACCCCGACGCGGAAAACGACGGGAAGTCCACCCAGTGGCCGCAATTTTATTGCAGCGTAGATCCGAAGGTGTACGAACACGTAATCCAGTCAAATTGAAGCCTGCAGCCGTCTATTGAGGTTTGAGGTTTCCGACTAGCTAAAAAACCTGCGTAAGTTGAAATTACTCCAGTCTAACACCAGTTAGACAGGAGTTACGGCTCTCTGAATCTGGCCCAATGACGTCACATCCCCATTCATGAACGTTTTACGCAAGCGACGCGATTATTTGTTTTTTCGACGCGATGACGACGGCTATACTTAACATAGGATACTCCACTAGGGGGCTGCTTTATCTTTACGCCGCGTATCGCTTACGGAAACGTCGGAAAGTCACTGCGTCGCGCCCGAATACGATCGTGAATTGCCGATTCCCGCTGATTAACATATTTTTTCGTCGTAAATCAGCGGGAACGCCCCCGGCGTCATTTTTAAATTAAAGTTGCGATGCGATGGCGAAATTCAATTGCGCCGATCGCATCGGAACTCCAACCCGGCGTTTCTTGTTTTCTGGTTACAGAAAACAGAAACGCCGGCTTAAAGTGACAGTTAGGCTGGAGTATCACAGATACTCCAGCCTAACTCGACCTGAATCTGGCCCATAAACTTAGAGAAATACTCCAGGTGAAACTTCACTGGTGGTAAAACAGCAACAGCAATGAATAATGTCAGATAATCAAATATAAGGAAAAATTAGCTATCGGCAGCCCTTGTGTAAACATATGTGAACAGGCAGAAGAAGGGTAGGGGAATGACCCTTAGCTATGTCAGACCGCTCCCTTCTGTACCTCAACTCACAGGTGTAAACAACAAAGGCAATGTCATAAACAGGGATGAGCCAAACACCCCCCGGTTGGGTTCGCACCAGAACATGCAAACAGGCAAAGAATTTGTTCGAACACCGTTAAAGTCTTTGGGACACGAACATGAAAAATCAAAAGTGCTAATTTTAAAGGCTAATATGCAAGTTATTGTCATAAAAAGTGTTTGGGGACCTGGGTCCTGCCCCAGGGGACATGTATCAATGTTTTAAAAACTGAAGTTTTTTTGGGAGCAGTGAATTTAAAAATGCTTAAAGTGAAACAATAAAAGTGAAATATTCCTTTAAATTTCGTACCTGGGGGGTGTGTATAGTATGCCTCTAAAGTAGTGCGTGTTTCCCATGTTTATAACAGTCTCTGCACAAAGTGTAATTTCTAAAGGGAAAAAAAGTAATTTAAAACTACTCGCGGCTATTAATGAATTGTCGGTCCCAGCAATACAGATCAAAGTCATTGAAAAAAAGTCAGGAGTCCCCCCCTCTCCCACAGTCCATTACCAGGCCCTTTGGGTCTGGTATGAATATTAAGGGGAAACCCTGAACCAAAGAAAAAAATGGGGGTCCCCCCAAATTCCATATAAGGCCCTTCAGGTCTGGTATGGATAATAGGGGAAACCCTGCCACAAAATAAAAAAAATGGCGTGGGGTCCCCCCAAAAAATCCATACCAGACCCTTCAGGTCTGGATTTTAAGGGGAACCCCGCCACAAAATAAAAAAAAATGCAGTGGGGTCCCCCCCACAAATCGATTCCAGAGCCTTATCCGAGCACGCAACCTGGCCGCAGGAAAAGTGAGGGGGGTGAGAGAGCGCCCCCCCCCCCCTCCTGAACCATACCAGGCCACATGCCCTCAACATGGGGAGGATGTCCCTATGTTAATGGGGGCAAGTCCAATTGAGTGGCCCATTGTACCACCAAATTAGCTCACCATGGATGCCCACCGGGTTTTATAACATGTATTGATGTTATGAAGCAAGACAAATATGACACAGCAATGACGACATGACCCCAATCTTGGTAAAGAGCCGATGACGCTGCTCTTTACCCATGTGATTGGCTATGTTCAATAACAGCCAATCACATGTAAATGACAGCATGTTAGGAAAGCTGATCAGCGGCATCTTCTCACAGTGGAGACTTTACAGACGATTGGGGCACCGATTACAGTGCAGCACTAGCAGTGCCCAGCAAGTGATGTCAGTCTGTGCCCATCAGTTACACAAATCAGTGCCCATCAGTGACACCAATCAGAGCTGCCTTTCAGTGCCTATCAGTGCCAACCATTAATGCCCATAATTGCCACCCATAAGTGCCTAACAGTACCGTCCATAAGTTCTGCCTATCGGTGCCACCTATCAGTGCCACCACCTATCAGTGAACTTCAGTGAAGGAGAAAAATTACTTACAGTGTCTTGAAAAAGTATTCATACCAATTGACATTTTCCACATTTTGTCATGTTACAACCAAAAACATAAATGTATTTTATTAGGATTTTATTTGATAGATCAACACAAAGTGGAAGGAAAATTATAACTGTTTTTCAATTTTTTTTTACAAATAAATATGTGAAAAGTGGGGTGTACATTTGTATTCAGCCTCCCCTGAGTCAATACTTTGTAGAACCACCTTTCACTGCAATTACACAGTCTTTTTGCACATCTAGAGAGGGACATTTTTGCCAATTCTTCTTTGTAAAATATCTCAAATTCTGTAAGATTGGATGAAGAGCATCTGTGATCAGCAATTTTCAAGTCTTGCCACAGATTCTCAATTGGATTTAGGTCTGGACTGTGACTGGGCCATTCTAACACATGAATATGCTTTACTCTAAACTATTCCATTGTAGCTCTGGCTGTATGTTTGGGGTCGTTGTACTGCTGGAAGGTGAACCTCCCCCCAGTCTCAAGTCTTTTGCAGACTCCAACAGGTTTTCTTCTAAGATTGTCCTGTATTTGTCTCCATAAATCTTCCCATCACCTCTGACCAGCTTCCCTGTCCCTGCTGAAGAAAAGCATCCCCACCACATGATGCTGTAACCACCATGTTTCACAGTGGGGATGGTGTGTTCAGGGTGATGTGCAGTGTTAGTTTTCTGCCACACATAGCGTTTTACTTTTAGGCCAAAAAGTTAATTTTGGCCTCATCTGACCAGAGCACCTTCTTCCACATCTTTGCTGTGTCCCCCACATGGCTTCTCACAAACTGCAAACAGGACTTCTTATGTGTTTCTTTCAACAATGGTTTCTTCTTGCCACTCTTCTATAAAGATAAGATTTGTGGAGTGCACGACAACTAGTTGTCCTATGGACCAGTGGTCATCAGCCCTGTCCTCAGGGCCCACTAACAGGCCAGGTTTTATGTATTACCTTGGGGAGATGCAGACTCGAATACTGCAATTTACTGAGCAGCAAATTATATCACCTGTCATGTATTTCAGTTATCTCGCAAACCTGGCCTGTTAGTGGGCCCTGAGGACAGCGTTAATGACCACTGCTGTGGACAGATTCTCCCACCTGAGCTGTGGATCTCTGCAGCTCCTTGCGTTATCCTGGACCTCTTGGCTTCTTCTCTGATGAATGCTCCCCTTGCCCGGCCAAGTCAGTTTAGGTGGACAGCCATGTCTTGGTAGGTTAGCAGTTGTGCCATACTCTTTCCATTTTCGATGATGAATTGAACAGTGCTTAGTGAGGTGTTCAAAGCTTGGGATATTTTTTTATAACTTAACCCTGCTTTAAACTTTACTGCTCCAAAACGTTATTTCTGACCTATCTGGTGTGTTTCTTGGCCTTCTTGATGCTGTTTGTTCACTAAGGTTCTTTAACAAACCTCTGAGGGCTTCACAGAACAGCTGTAGTTGTACTGAGATAAAAACACAGGTGGACTCTATTTACTAATTAGGTGACTTCTAAAGACAATTGGTTCCCTTAAATATTAGTTAGGGGTATCAGAGTAAAGGGGGCTGAATACAATTGTCCACCCACACTTTTTTTCATTTTAAAAACCATTTTATAATTTTCCTTCCACTTCACAATTATGTGCCAATATATATTAGTAAAAACACTTTTTTTTTTTTTTATTGTCTTTTTTCATATTTTAGTGTAGCGCTACCCCTGAAGGAGCCGCTGGTTAAATACTGGGATTGGCACGCCAAGTTACCCTGGTGATGTCTAGGGGTGAAATACCAGTGGCGGAGCAATGAGCGAGTGTCCAGACAGTCAATAAAGTTTTCCTTCAATGCCTTTTTTATTTTGCAGCCAACAAGGCAAACATCATCTTCAGTTTAAGGAAAGGAAAGCTGATGAAGGAAGGATAAGAGAACCTTGTGGTAGCAGGCCTGGATGTGAACAGGGCAGGCCTGCCCTCGACAATAGCAATAGTTGAACTTGTTTCCACTCCAGAGTGAAGTGTGTAAAGTGCCCACGGGCAGGTTCCCCACACTAACCTGGCAGCCGAGGTGTCACTTCGGATCGCTGGGAGGAACAGATCTCTCTGTCTCAGATCTGACTCTAATGCCCTTGTAACCGGCCAATTTCTTTAGTAAGTTGGATGGGTGAACGGAGCAAATCCTCCCAGTAAATCTCCTTTAGCATAGGTTACCGGGTGACAGCAAAGTGTCAGCATCCCGGTCACCAGATCCCCGATTGGTTCGTTCAAGCCCTGTTGGAAAACTTGCCTCCAGGTTCTCCTCAAGCCGACTCCCCAATCGTACGGCACCCAGCCTGGGATCTCCTCAAAAGAACTGGGAACCCAGTAGAGTACTGGGGTCCTCTTTGACCTCCGGTTGAGGTCCAGCATAGCCTGTAGATTTGGCCAGGTGGGCCACGCTGGCGGGGTCCATGGATGCAGAACTGCCTTGAGCACATGAGACCTGTCACAGACATATCCCTCCCCAGCATGCTCCGCGAGGGAAAACTCCTCCAATTGGCTGCTGGGGAAAGCTTGCTCTGTCAGAACCCCCTCTGCCGTCAACTGCTGACCAGGGATGCTGATGGAGCAGAGTTCTGCTGGTCCCTGCCCATCCCTCAGTATGTTTTTGGAGGGTTTGGGAGACAGCCCCTGTCAGAAGTCACCCCAGTGGCTGGTCACAGAACCAGCAGGGGAGAAAACCCTTCCCCCTCTCCAGCGGCTGTACCCAACTTTTTCATATGTCCCCCCGGCAGAAGCGTTGGCTACAGGACAGAGCGCTGATGGTCTCTGCCCAGCATCAGAACAAGAGATGAAGAACCCAGGATATAGTGCCTGCAAGATACCTTCTCAGCGGCTGGTAACTACACCAGGAGAAAAGCAAGTACCTTTGCCTCCCCAAATGCATAGCCCTACCAGCCTACTTTCCCTACCAGCTGAAGCGCTGGAAGCAGGGCAGAGGATTATTCAGCTTCCCCCAATATCTGCAACCCCGCCCCGGATCAGAGGAGTGCAGACAGCTGTTCCCACTCTGCAGCGGCTGTTTTTATTCCCGGGAGACCGTATGTGCGGTTTTGCTCCCCAGCGCCAGAGTCGTACTTTTACTTTTCCTGTTTGCCTGGGGTGGAAGTTTGTGACTAACGCAGGTCCAGACCAGTTGGGGGTCAGTAACCTGGTTAGTCTGTTTTTAAAAGGGGAGAAATGTGACAGAACCCACTGTCACTGTATGTCTTGGAAGGGACTGTGCACGTGCCTCCTACCGACAGACTATGGCCTGGAAAGTTACTGGAGACCTGAAGCTGGCATTACTGTAATATAATGTAATGTTACAGCCCTTCCTCCCCCTATCCCCCCCCTTGTTGCTGGACACAGACAATGGAGAGTGGACTGCAGACGTCTCTCCACAGGGGGTGTGTATTGAGAAGCCAGGCTGCCTGTTTACCATAATCTCATTAGGTATCTGTACACTGTTTCAATGTCCAAATGTCCTGTTCCCATTGGTTGTTCCTGCGGGTGCATTTGGAGGACAGAAGACACAGGTCGGGCGGATGTGCCCACCTGGGGTATCTGAGATCCGTCACAGCTCTTTACAAGTAAGATCTGCTAATTCAGATACTCTTCCCGCTGAAGAGATTGTAATCAGAAACGCCAATTTCCTGCTTAAAAAAATCAGCGGAATGTGGTAAATAGGTTCAAAGGGTTGTTTCTGCAACACTGACAAAACTAAATTCAGATCCCATGGGAATAAGGTGGACTTAACTGGCTGATTGATCCGTAGTACCCCCTGAATGAAAGCCCTCACTAGGGAATGAGATGCCAGAGGTCTTTGAAAGAGGACCGATAGAGTTGATATTTGGCCCTTAATAGTACTAAGGGCTAATTTCATATCCACTCCTAGCTGGCAAAAGGCAAGAATCCTACTAATGTCATATCTGTGAGGATTCTACTTATTAGTTTCACACCATGAAACATATGACTTCCATACTCTATAGTAGATCTGTCTGGAAGCTGATTTTCTGGCATTAATAATCGTAAAAAGTACTGATCCTGAGAGCCCTCTCTTCTTTAGAATGTGGGTCTCAGCAGCCAAACCGTCAAATTTAGCCCTTGTAAGAAACGGTGGAACACTGGACCTTGTGATAACAGGTCGTGATAAGCCCGAAGCTTCCACGGCGTTCCTACTGCCATCTTTATGATCTCGGCATACCAGGGTCTTCTGGACCAATCTGGAGCCACTAAGATTACTGGAATTCTTTCCCTCTTGATTCTGCAAATCAGTCTTTGTAGAAGGGGAATTGGTGGAAAGGCATAAATCAGTGAAAACTGATTCCATCTCTCTATCAGTGCTTCAGATCTGTAAGCCAGAGAATCATTTGTCCTGGATACAAAATCGTCCAACTTCCTGTTGAACCTGGAAGCTAATAGGTCTACATGCGGGGTCCCCCATTTCTGGCAAATGGCCTGAAAGATTTTGGGGTGAAGAGACCACTCTCCTGGTGACAACCACTGGCGACTCAAATAGTCTGCTTGCCAGTTCTCTACCCCTGAAATGAAAATTGCCGAAAGGCAAGGAATATGTTTTTCTGCCCATCTCAAGATGCAATTCGCTTCCTTCTGGGTGCCCTGGCTGTGGGTGCCTCCTTGGTGATTGAAGTAAGCTACTGCTGTAGCATTGTCGGACTGAATCCAAACAGGGTGGCCCTGTAACCTGCTTGTCCAAATTCTGAGGACCCAATATACTGCCTGCAACTCCAGTTGGTTGATGGGTACGTTTTTTGGCTTTGGTCCATATTCCCTGGGCTGAAGCCTCTTTCAACACAGCTCCCCAGCCCGTTACGCTGGCATCTGTTGACACCACCTTCCAGGTGATTGGGTGAAAAGATCTTCCCTTCTGTAAGTTCTTGGTCCTTAACCACCAACTGAAGTCCCGGCGCGCCTGTGGAGACAGGTGTATGGGTAATTCAAGAGCTTAGATCTTCCTGTTACAGGCCGTTAATATATCAGCTTGAAGCAGTCTCAAATGAAACTGGGCATATGGGACAGTCTCGAAAGAGGCCACCATTTTCCCCAATAGCCTCATGCAAAGACGAATTAGTGATTTGATCTTTAACTGGTAGAAACACACGGCTTTGGGCTGTATCTATGACCATTCCTAGATACTATACCCTTCTTTGGGCTTTTAGCTAAGATTTTTGTAAGTTTATTATCCATCCTAATCTCTCCAGGTATCCTATAGTACTGTATCCCTACCGCGTGATTTAACCCTGCCACTGATCGATCTATCACCAGTAGATCATCCAGATAGGCTGTTATCCTTATGCCCTGTGGTCTGAGATTTGCTAGCAGAGGGGGTAGTACCTTTGTAAACACTTGGGGTGCGGTGGCTACCCCAAAAGGCAGAGTTACAAATTGAAAGTGGCAAAGCTCTACCGCAAACCTTAAAAATCTCTGGTGAGCGGGATGGATAGGTACATGTAAATAGGTGTCCTTGATGTCTATTGACGCCATGAATTCTCTACCTAGTGGGGTGGCGACTACTGAACGAATAGTTTGCATTCGAAAATGGCAATGTTCAGATTTAGAGATCTTAGATCCAGAATGGGTCTGACGTCTCCGTTTGGTTTTGGGATCACAAAGAGATTTGAAAAAAAACTGAATCTTGCTACCTTAAAGTGGATGTAAACCCGAAAATTTGTATTTATTTTTTTGCTGTCACAATGTAGAGTATAAGATTTCCTATCATCTGTGCCCAGTCTTGCCACACATAGTTAATCCAGCTCTGAGCAATACTCTATTATTGTTCAGTGAAATAAAACGGACTTACAGAGAAAAACCTTAGTCTGTTCCACCCCCTTGCTGTCAGTGACAGGTTATTTACATATCTCATGCACAGGCCTGGAGAAAGGCATTATTTTTTAATTCCCACCCCCACTGCTTTTCTGAAGTCATGTGGTTACTTTTCTGGCTTTTGACTGGATGTTAGTGATCATAGCAAAATTTTGTGTAAGGGGAGTTTAGAGAAGGGTGGGGTGTCTGCTGACATCAAGACTCCACCCACAGAGCTCCAGACAACAGATCCACCCACAGAATCTGCAGTTTTTCAGTTCTTATAACAGACAGAGGGGAGACATTTGATAGGCAAGAATGCATGCAAGAGGCATCTATATCCTTATAGATCAGCACTATGGCAGTAGTTTAGAAAGGATGAGAGTGGGTTTACATCCACTTTATGGGTACTTCTGTGATCACCCCTTGGGACCGCAAGTGATCCAATCCCTTGATGAAGGATGCTCTTTTTAGAGGATCTTTGGAGAGGCCTGAACTTCGGAACTGTGACGATGGGATTTCTCTGAACTCCAGCTTGTACCCTAGGGATACTGTGTATTTTACCCATCTGTCCTGGATCTCTGTCTGCCATACCGCAGAAAACTGACGAAGCCGCCCCCCCCTACTTGGCCGAGCAGGGACACCTCTTTATGCTGAGGTTTTGGGGTTCTGCTTGCTGTCCTTACAAACCCACTGTTTCTCGCCTCTCTGAGGCTGTTCTTCCTTGGCTTTTGTGGCCGGCTGAAAATGCCGTCGCTATTGGCTAGAGACAGCTTTAGCAGGAGCCGGGACAGAGAACGCTTAAAACAAGGTCGCTTGTTTTTCTTCTTCTCTGGTAACAACGTAGACTTTTCGCTGGAAATTTTCTGGATATATTTCTCCAAGTCCTCCCCAAAGAGGCATTCCCCATGAAAAGGGAAACTTGCTAGAAGCTTCCTGCATGGTACTTCCGCAGACCAGTGCTTTAACCAAAGGACTCTGTGCATATGCAGCAATTGGAGTCCCAAACGAGATGCCTGCTGGATCGAGTCTCTCATAGCATCTATAGTAAAACACAAGGCCTTGTGAAAATGTTCCCACAACCTGGCCTGTTCTGGAGACAACTCCTTAAGCCCTTCCTTTACCTGGTCCTTGAGGACCTGGCACATACCCATTGCGGCTACTGCAGGCTGAGCCACTACACCTGCCAACATGAAGGAGGATTTCAATAAGGATTCCAACCTATTTTCTGAAGGGTCTTTAAACACCTGTATGTCATCCACTGGACAAGTCAGGTTCTTTTTTACACAATAAATGGCTGCATATACTGCAGGTAAACTCCACTTCTTGATAAACTCTTCCTCCATGGGATAAAGAATCTCAAATTTCTTTGGCAGAGAAAAACGCTTGTCTGGGTGTAACCAGTCTGCGTAAATTACTGTAACTTATTTAACAGTGGATGAACTGGAACTGCAGAGAATTTAGTGACCCTAGAGAGGAGACAGGTGACTCTGACTCCAAAGGGGGCAGTCTGAATGAAGTGCGTACCGCTTTCGCATAACATGCACCTGCGATCTCAGCATCTAGGAGGCCAAAAAAGGCTATTCTGATACCCCAGAGCCGTCCGACTCCTCCTCTCTGTCCTCTGCAGATTCCTCCTCCTTCTCCTCTTCAGATCTCTCTGATAGCGGAAAAAAGAATGGAGGGCGCACCGACCTAGTGTGATACTGTTACACAATTTTTATTAAAATACTAAAATCAATAGTTATACTCACAAAAATGAGTTAAAAACAAGCCTTAAAAGACAATCCAACAGCGCCAGCAGAACAGGACGGTTGCTTCAGTCTACAAAGGTATCTGACCGATAATCAGGCTAGGCTTACGTTTCGGGGGCGTACCCCTTTCCTCAGAGCCCCGGTGGTCTGCACTGCTCCCTCACTATGCAGCTTGTCAGAATATATACACACACACATATACACAGAGAGGTAAAAAGAGCATGTGCTAGAGGGTCACAGGTCACCCCGCCCACAGGGAGGTCTATTGGCAAAACTCCCCCCATTTTAAAATTAACCCTTGGATGTACGATCCCTATATCTCACAGACTTGGCATGGTCTTACCGATGGGTATCCCATAGTCCAAAGACTCGCCAATCTGGAAGGGAAGGGGAATGAGGGTGTATGGAGAAATGCATCCATTTTCAGGTGTCAGAGATGTTATCCTTGAAAGTGCACATACCTTACATATCCTGAGGCAGTGCCCTCCTTCCCTTCACATTCCATTATCCCAAAGTCATCCACCTGGGCTGGAACGCACGCCACCTATTCTGAAGTGGCTGCGTTCCAGCACTACACTGCCTCGGACATCGTGATCCTCTCTGCGCATGCGCGTACCACACGACAGCGCGACGCACGGCGCAACGTGACGTGCGTCACGCCGCCCACGGCGCCGACTCGTAGGAAGTGAGCGCGCTCCAGCATCACAAAAGGATGCAGGTCACTTCAAGTCCCAAAGACTTGAGAAGTATGATTGCTCCTAGTAGAGTAAAGAAAATGAACAAAGAAGAAGGATTGAAAGGGCCCTGGACCACAATTTTCGATCAGAAAGGAAGTTATAGATGTGGCGTAAGCAGTTGTGGCAACTGTACACATATGCACCATAGGAAAAGAGATATTACTGGTGCAGATGGAAGATGTCACACGATCAAACAATTCATTAATTGCGGAACTTCATACGTTATATATGGCATCCTATGTCCATGTGGTCTACTGTATGTAGGACGAACATCACGTCAATTAAGAACTAGGATGAACGAGCATAGGAGCAGCATTGCAACAAAAAAGGAAAAGGGGTCAATACCAAGACACTTTAAGGAGGTCCATGATGGTGGAGTGGAAGGCCTTAGAGTGTTTGGTATAGAGGCCATTCAAAACAATCTAGATAGCGGCAAAAAATACCAAATTCTTTGTAAAAGAGAGGCCTTTTGGATTTTCACCCTTGGAACTATGGTTCCGAAAGGGTTAAATGAAGAGATAGAATTACACACCATCACATAAGTAAAAAGCAAAAAACAAAATAGAAATAAATAAATAAATTTGAATATCTCGTAGATGACCGTACTATATGGTTGGGGAAGTTTTTAAGAAGCCATAGAGGGAGGAAGTAACAATCTAACTACCCATTGTATTGTACTATATGTAGATATTAGGTGGTAGCTCCCTCACAGAATAAGTTTCAGCCTGTCTGCCGCCACTTAGGGTAAAATGTATTAGTGGGCTGCAAGCTAGTATACACCAGCCACGGTGCCAGGGCTGGGATAGCTAGGCGGGCAGGGTTGGCAATTAACTTATACATCTGTTTGTATACACATGTAGTCCATTTGGACGTCAGCATATGCATGGGCATTCTACACTGTCTATGTTTGGATAGATATGAGAGCGAGCAAATGAGTATATAGGGCCAGATTCACGTATTCCAGAGCATCTTTGCTCTGGAGTAACGCTTCTGATTTGCGTTGCGCTGCCGAATTTTTAGGAGCAAGTGCTGTCATTCACGAAGCACTTGCTCCTAAAGTTGCGGCAGCGCATCGCAAATGAGCCGGCGGAATTCAAATGTCGCGGGTACGGGGCGTGTAGTATGCTAACTACGCGCGATCCCGCCGCCGACGTACTGCGCATGCGTCGAGTGTCAAAACATCCCCGTGCGCATGCTCCAAAATCTGTGAATGAACGTCAATGACGTCACATTCCCATTCATGACCGTTTTACGCAAGCGACGTTTTTTTTTTTTTTCCCGACGCGATGACGACGCCTATACCTAACATAGGATACTCCAACCCCATGTAGGTATAACTATGCGCCGCGTATCCCGTCCGGAAACGTCGTAACGTCACTGCGTCGCGCCGGATTTCGATCGTGAATTGCCGATTTCCGCTCATTAACATATTTTTTGAGCGTAAATCGGCGGGAACGCCCCCGGCGCCATTTTTAAGTTGAAGTAACGATGCGATGGCGAAACTCAGTTACGCTCATCGCATCGGAACTTCAACCCGGCGTTTCTTGTTTTCTGGTTACAGAAAACAGAAACGCCGGCTCAAAGCCACTGTTACGCTGGCGGATCACTCGATCCGCCAGCGTAACCTTTCATGAATCTGGCCCATAGTCTGCCGGCTGTGCCGCTAACACTTCTCTCATACATTGTATATGTATGTATGTGTGGGTGTTTGTATTCTGGGTATTTTGTTCTAAAAGGAGTGTCTTTTAATCCAATTTTACTCATTTTTGCGGTCTATGTACGTGTGTATCTATGGATATGCATGTGCATGTTACCTCTGTATGCACATGTGTATGTATGGGTATATGCGTATATTGTGCTGTAACATACACTGGACCTATGGACTATCGCTTCAAGCAGTTTTTATTTCTAAATCAAATTTTAATTAATTAATTATTTTATCCTACTATGTATTTGAGCGAGTTCATGTTTGGTATTCACTTATGATTATAGATGACACTAACAAAATGACATCTGGTCCAGTCCATCCATTTCATATAGGAGCAGGTGTGTGTTTACCCATGCAGATGCTGACATCAATTCCACAGATGATGATAATGATGATATTTATATTTATGCTTATATTTTATTTTTCATAACTATCTGGGAGCAAGGGCATGTGCTGAGAAGCCTCTGGTCTCTCATTTAGAAGCCCCATTCTGGCCTCCCGCCACTAGAGGGAGTACCGCTTTGCGACTCTATCCCCCGCAAAAACAGGAGAAATGTCACAGGGGCGGATGTGACGCTTCTACCCTATGGTGATGCTGGAACGCATTCACCTGCATCCTTTTGTGATGCTGGAGCGCGCTCACTTCCTACGAGTCGGCGCCGTGGGTGGCGTGACGCACGTCGCGTTGCGCCGTGCGTCGCGCTGTCGTGTGGTACGCGCATGCGCAGAGAGGATCACGATGCCCGAGGCAGTGTAGTGCTGGAACGCAGCCACTTCAGAATAGGTGGCGTGCGTTCCAGCCCAGGTGGATGACTTTGGGATAATGGAATGTGAAGGGAAGGAGGGCACTGCCTCAGGATATGTAAGGTATGTGCACTTTCAAGGATAACATCTCTGACACCTGAAAATGGATGCATTTCTCCATACACCCTCATTCCCCTTCCCTTCCAGATTGGCGAGTCTTTGGACTATGGGATACCCATCGGTAAGACCATGCCAAGTCTGTGAGATATAGGGATCGTACATCCAAGGGTTAATTTTAAAATGGGGGGAGTTTTGCCAATAGACCTCCCTGTGGGCGGGGTGACCTGTGACCCTCTAGCACATGCTCTTTTTACCTCTCTGTGTATATGTGTGTGTGTATATATTCTGACAAGCTGCATAGTGAGGGAGCAGTGCAGACCACCGGGGCTCTGAGGAAAGGGGTACGCCCCCGAAACGTAAGCCTAGCCTGATTATCGGTCAGATACCTTTGTAGACTGAAGCAACCGTCCTGTTCTGCTGGCGCTGTTGGATTGTCTTTTAAGGCTTGTTTTTAACTCATTTTTGTGAGTATAACTATTGATTTTAGTATTTTAATAAAAATTGTGTAACAGTATCACACTAGGTCGGTGCGCCCTCCATTCTTTTTTCTTTTTTAGTTCCTTTGAATTCCCACGATTCTAAGGAGGGCTGCAAGACTTTGGAAAGACACTGTACAATTGAATTGTATGTCCCCATAAGCAAGAATTACCGGAGCGCAGGAGATTTACATTGTTTTGCCATTTTCTCTCTGATAGCGGATCAATGCTGAGGAAGGGGATCTACTTCGCTTTTTGTCGCTCTGAAAGGACTTAGCGATTAAGGTCGCAATCTTTTCTCCTAATCTGTCCATGGCTGCTGTAAAAGTGTCTTCAGTGACATAAGCAGGCCCAGGTGCCACTGGAGAGACTCCTGAAGGTGGCAAAGGATCCTCCTGTATAGGCAAATCAAGGCTTACAGGTGAGGTGGTACTGAACAGGCGTGGGAAGAACCCCCTGTCTCCGGCGGTGCTGACTTTTTATTTCTAGTCCCTGAACCCTTCTTAAGGGAAGACATTTCAAAAGCCACAAGCCGAGGTAGCAATATGAAAATACTACTGTGCTCAGTTTAGCAATCTACATAACAGTATGCAACTTAAACACACAGGTTCAATGCAAAGGGAAGGTGCCTCTCTTTAGCAGTGCCAACCAACCACCTTAACTCACATGTCCCCAGGCTGCTGTGTCCCATAGGAGAGCTGCTGCCTGCACTGGCTTTTGCTTGTGCCTTCTGCTGCTGCTGGCGCCATTTTTGAAATTTCGCCGCATCTCGTGCACGCTCCCATCACTTCCGGTGCTTGGGGCTGTAAAAGCGCATGCTCGTCCACGTGTTTGCCCGCCAATGCGGCTTGCTTGGAGGCAGGGGGAATCATTTTGGCCTTCTTTGGGGCTTTCTAATCCTTTTCTTTGAACATGGCCAACGCTGAGATGCAAAGTTCTGCAGGAGAAGCGTGCTTTCTGGGCTTTGGCAAGTCTGTGGTCTGTGGTGAGTGAAATTGCTCTTTACTCCCTGCAGTGGCCACTTCTGAGAAGACACCTCCCTGAAAAAACTTTGGAAAAGGTCCTAAGATACACTTGGGCTCCTTTTCCCTTACCTTCTCCACTCCACAGGGTTACTCCCAATCTTCACCTATCTCCGTGGGCTTTGTGTACCAACCTTCAGGGGTCTGGGTTCCTATTTAAAGGATACCTCTTCCCTGGGCCTTGTAAAACACTTTGACCAGGCCTTTTAGCTGCAATAGCGAAAGTGCTGGAACCTCAGAGCCCAGTCCTCCAAGGAGAGACATTACAGGCGACACCTCCTGCAAGAGGCCCGAGTCACATCCAATTTTGGCTTAACTTTAATGTCCTGAATGGACCCGACAGTCTAGCTTTTCTACCCCTTAAGCAGGGTTTGCTCAAGCTCTTTTCCTTCGCACTTCCCATGCGTCCAATCCTTAGACACAGGCAAAAAAACTGAGGAGCTCCCCTGATGGGAGGGGCTATATGGAGGGAAACTGTCTCTGATTGGTTGTGCCAGTGTCCAATCACCTCTGGTGTCCATACAACTCATTGTGTAATGATTAATGGCTCTGTGTCCCGTGGTGTACAATAAAGAAATATATCTATATCTGTGTGTGTGTATATGTGATTCTGCACAGAGCGGCTACTACAGGGCAGAGTAACCAAGTGGTTAACCAAAACAAAGTATTTGGCAACATGTCGCATTTTTGCGCTCTAAACTCGATGTACATGGTGTCTTTTGACACCTTAGTATTTATTTATGCCTAATAATGAGTCATTTTTGTGTAAACAAAATCACTGCTACACAAAACTGAATTGCCTTTACACTGCTGCAGTGTGAACACAGACTATCCATAGTACATGGTGTGATCGAGCCACAAATATACATACTTTTTATGGGTGTGTACAGAAGGGCAGGTGGTACCCATCCCCCCCGTGTATATATAGCATTACCTGTCTTATAGAAAATGTGTCGTTATGTTGGTGATAAAAAATAAATAAAAAAGCTTTGAAATGTAATATTCTTTTTTCTTCCCTTCTATTAGATTATTATGGCAAAACCTGCAGGTGGTCCAAAAGCACCAGCAGGTAAAAAGGACTGGGACGATGACCAGAATGACTGAACCCCCCCCCCCCCCGTATTTATCTGTGCTTTTCTCCGAGCTCTTATGGACTGTCTTACCCATGTGTTTCATACTCGGCTGCAGCTGCCCCTTGAGATTTTGTTCACTTAAGTTAAAATACTGTACAATAAAGTACCAACTCACTCTACAAATGTTTATATGACTTTTCTTGTGTTTTCCCTTTTTCTCCGATTTTCATAAACCAATCTGCCTGTATGGTCAGTTTGAAATAGGCAAATGGGTCTGCCGGATTTCATGCAGAAAGAAAAGGATACTTTTCTAAATAAGTAAATGATACAAGTAGGCATATCGGACACTTTAAATATTATAAAATATTAGTATTAGAACACTGGGTTTTAATGTAAAACTTGGCTGTGGCCCCGCCTCTGACTTCTGAGCCTCTTTCTTATTGTGTGACCACCTTCATACTGTATATTAAAGTGGAACTAAATCCCAATATTAAAACATCGGGTAAGAGAAGCTGAGCCTCTTTCTTATTCTGTGACCACCTTCATATATTAACCACTTCAGACCCGAGGACGCCTTGGCTTTGTGAGGGGATATCTGAGTGATGCCTGCAGCCGCAGGCATCATTCAGATATCGCCTTCTTTAGTCGGCAAAATTCTGTGCACCAGAAGAACGATCAAAGCGGCGGTTCCGCCGCTCGATCGTTCTTCCAGGCAGCGGGAGGGGACGTCCCCCCTTCCCGCCGCCATCCGGTGCTTCTCCGGCCATCGGGGGCCCGGAGAGCGAATCGGACGGCGCTTGCTGCAGATCCATAGAGATGACTGGTGACCAGACGGTCACAGTCATCTCTATGACCGTCGGAGGACCGGGAGCGACGTTATGACCCGGTACCCGGAAGTAAACAAAGCCGCTAACGCGACTGTCGGTATGTAATCGTGATTTTTTTTTCACCGATTTCATGGTTGTAAGCCTGAAAGCCTGTAGGAGAGGAGAGCCTGTAGGAGAGATGTGGGGTCTTATTGACCCCACATCTCTCCATAAAGAGGACCTGTCACAGTGATTCCTATTACAAGGGATGTTTACATTCCTTGTAATAGGAATAAAAGTGATCAAAAAAAAAAAAATGTAAAAAAAGTGTACAAATTAAAAAATGAAGTAAAAAAAAAAAAACATTTTTTTTTTTTTTTTTAAACGCCCCTGCCAGGTCGCTCGCGCGCAGAAGCGAACGCGCATGCAAGTCCCGCCCACATAAGTAAACACCGTTCAAATCCCACATGTGAGGTATCATCGCGTGCGTTAGAGCGTGTGCAACAATTATAGCACTAGCAATTCTAGACCTCCTCTGTAACTCAAAAATAGTAACCTGTAAAAAATAAATTAAAGCGTCGAGATTTTTAGGTACCGAAGTTTGGCGCCATTCCATCAGTGTGCGCAATTTTAAAGCGTGACATGTTAGGTATCTATTTACTCGGCGTAACATCGTCTTTCACATTATATAAAAAATTTGGGCTAACTTTACTGTTTTGTTATTTTTTAATTCATGAAACTGTTTTTTTCCCTAAAAAAAAAGGCGTTTGAAAAAATATTGCGCCAATACAGTGCGAGAAAAAAAGTTGCAATGACCGCCATTTTATTCCCTAGGGTGTCTGCTAAAAAAAATATATAATGTTTGGGGGTTCTGATTAATTTTCTAGCAAAAAAATTGTGATTTTTACATAAAGGAGAACAGTGCCAAAATAGGCCCGGTAACGAAGTGGTTAAAGGGGTGGTTCCCCTAAAAATAAACATTTAACTTTGCATTTCTCCTCTTAATTACATCTAGAATCGGCTGGTATTTAAAAAAAAATCCGTACATACCATTTTCGTCATGTAGTCTCACCGCCGCTTTCGGGTCTGACGGTCGGGGTAGGGCGTGCCTACTGGATTGACAGGCATCTGATCGACGCATACAGCGCGTCACGAGATGCCGAAAGAAGCCGAACGTTGGTGCGCATGCGCCGTATAGAGCCGCACCAACGTTCGGCTTCTTTCGGCATCTTGTGACGCGCTGTATGCGTCGATCGGATGCCTGTCCCCAACCATCATACCGGAAGCGGCGGTGAGACTACATGAAGAAAATACCAGCCGATTCTAGATGTGATTAAGAGGAGAAATGCAATGTTAAAAGTTTATGTTTAGGGGAACCACCCCTTTAAATTGGAACTAAATCCCAATATTAAAACATCGGGTAAGAGAAGCTGAAGGGCCACAAATAAGGGGGCACAGGTGGCCCTCCTGTACAGGGCCAAGGTAACATAATGTCAGAAGAAGATTGCCACTATCCCACCTTTTTAAATAGAAGATTTTTCAGTATTGTGGTTCACATCCTCCCGGCCCGCATAGTAAACTAGCAGGCCAGGACTGAGCAGATCCCAGGTGATGTCATGAGGGAGGGACTAATGAGGGAACCTCCAATACACATTGGCTGAGGAGATGGTGTGTGTAGCCTATAGCTTACAGGCACCGCCTCCTCTGCCAATGGGTGCACAGGGAGCGCTGTCAATCGCATGCATTAAATCTTCACCCCACAGCCTTCCTGTCCTGATGCCGGATGGAGCAGCTCTAAATAGAGTTCCTGAGCAGCCTGTAATTATCCTCTCGGTGGCGAGAGCTAAGGTTTTGGTTCTTGGTTGTGGCACGGCCCCATTGACATAAATGCCCACATTTTGCATTGCTGTAACGCAAACCATGGGAGCTGCGGCACATCTGAGAGGCCTCCTACAGCTGTACTGGGGCACTATTTCATCCACTGATAACAACAATGGGATATAATCCCCACCTCACCACCACTGACTGCAGTAAAGGAGTGCAATTCCTCCTAATGACACGATGGGGCACACTATCTCCTAATGATTGGACACAACACCTCGTTATGACATGACGATGGGGCATTGTGTTTTCCCCCACTTATGGTGGGACCTTTTCAGCTCCCAATGGTCAGTCTGGCCCCCTCAAAAGTCTGATGGATCGTAAACTGGCCCTTTTATAAAGCTTAGAGACCCCTGTTCTAGACTTAGGATGGGCAGTAAAAGCTCACTTGCCTTATTTTACCACCCCTTGACAGCTCATGAGGGAAATAAGTCTTAAAGGGGGCAAATGTATCTGTCTAAAAGTACTGACCCTTTTAAAGATTAGTAGATGACCAGGCAATTTGGGCTTTATGCATTCCTGTCCATTGCATTTATTGAGGGCCAGTCCACACCACATGCAGGCCAGTATGTGTGTGTTTTTTATTTATTTTTTCTGCATCAAAAACCCATGGAAAGTAGGTTATATGTTTTCCTATGGCAAAGTTCACACCAGTGTGGTCAGTTCCAGGGAAAAAAAAAGTAGAACATGCTGCATTTTCCTGCACTGGAATGTGGTAACGCACATCAAAAATAGACCGGAATGCTTTAACCACTTTCTAACCGCGCTATAGCAGAAATACTGCTACAGCGCAATCCTGTTATTTTGGGACGACGTCCCTGGGACGTCGTCCCGATTTGCGGTGATTGCGCGCCCCCTTCGACGTGCACGCGAAATTTTTTGTGTTCGCCGGGTCGGCGGGACCCGACGCAACACGGATCACGGTGAAGAGCCAATGATAGTGGCTCTTCACCACCTGATCGCTCCCTCCAATGAGGGAGCAGTCAAATGTAAACAAAAAAAAAGGTCAATCTGAGGTTATCTCTTCTCTCCTCACACCGATACAGCGTGTGAGGAGAGAAGTGATTTTACAAGTGAGTGCATCTATATATTATGCCCAGCAGTGCCTAGCAGTGCCACACAGTGCCACACAGTGCCACTACACTAACCATCAGTGCCCCTACAGTCCCCATCTGTGCCACCAGTGCCACTACAGTCCCCACCAGTGCCACTAAAGTCCCTACCAGTGCCACTAAAGTCCCCATCAGTGCCACTAAAGTCCCCATCAGTGCCACTACAGTCCCCACCAGTGCCACCTCTGCCACTTCAGTGCCCATTGGTGCAGTATACATTTTAGGCCAAATTTATGAGGAAAAAATACTTTTTTGCAAAATGTTATGATAGAAATGAAGAAAAATTGTTTTTTTTTACCAAATTTTCGTTCTTTTTTCATTAATAGCGAAAAAACTAAAAACCGCAGAGGTGATCAAATACCACCAAAAGAAAGCTCTATTTGTGGGAAAAAAAGGACAAAAAAATTCATTTGGTTACAGTGTTGTATGACTGAGTTATTGTCATTCAAAATGTGAGAGCACCGAAAGCTGAAAATTGGTCTGGTTAGGAAGGGTGTTTAAGTGCCCAGTGGTCAAGTGGTTAAAGTGCATGCAGAAACGCATCCGGAAGGGATCTGGAGTACGTTTTTGCGGTGTGAACCAGGCCTTTCTCAAGAGCCCTGCCCTCTATACATTTATATACATCTGCACTACTATGTTCATTGCTTGCACCCACACTCTATACATAGGGCCAGATTCAGGTAGAAGTTACGCGGCTTATCTCTAGATAAGCCGCGTAACTTCTAACCTACGCCGGCGTATCTGTTTTCTGTAGTCAGAAAACAAGATACGCCGGGATTGAGTTAAGATACGAGCGGCGTAATTGTATTTCGCCGTCGTATCGTGTCCCGTCGTATCGTAACTGCAATTTTAAAATGGCCGCTAGGGGCATTCCCGCTGATTTACACCGAGAATATGTAAATCAGCGAGATACACCAATTCCCGAACGTACGCCCGCCCGACGCAGTGACTTTACTCCGTTTCCGTAAGGGGTTTCCCGGCGTAAAGATAAAGCACCAAAAAGCAGGCGCATCCTATGTTAAGTATGGCCGTCGTTCCCGCGTCGCAATTTGAAAATTTTACATCGTTTGCGTAACTTGTCCATGAATGGGGCTGGACGCCATTTACGTTCACGTCGAAAGCAATGACGTCCTTAGCGCAATGCACGTCGGGAAATTTTAGGGACGGCGCATGCGCAGTACGTTCGGCGCGGGAACGCTCCTAATTTAAATGCTCTACGCCCCCTACCCGGCTCATTTGAATTACGCAGGCTTGCGCCGGGGAATTTACGCTACGCCACCGCAACTTTACAGGCAAGTTCTTTATAAATAAAGCACTTGCCTGTAAAACTTGCGGCGGTGTAACGTAAATGACATACGTTACGCCGCCGCAGTTTTACGCCTAGATACGTGAATCTGGCCCATAGACTTAAAGGGTCACTAAAGGAAATTTTATTTTTAGCTAAATAGCTTCCTTTACCTTACTGCAGTACTGGTTTCATGTCCTTATTGTTCGTTTTTGCTTTGAAGTTGCTGTAATCCTGCTCTGTTCTCCACACTTCCTACTTGTCTGTTTCCTTATAACCACAGTACTGGGAGCTTTCTCACGGTGGTCTGAGCTTTCATTACTGTGTGTCTAAAACTTCCCAGAACCCATCAGATTAATTTTAAAAACAAAACACTGCCCTGGATTTGTTTGTTTTTGTTCTGTGTGTCTATTTCTACTTCACAGAAACATGAAGCCAGTTCAAAAGTGAAACTAACCTGCAGGCACATTATATGATTGATTTTTATCTATTTTTAATCATTTTGAAAAGGAATCAGTTAACTTTTTTGTCTCTATACCCTGTAAACAGTCATTTCAGCAAAAAAAATGTTTTCCTTTAGTGACCCTTTAAGCCCTTCCCACTACTATCACAATTTTGTCACCTCCTAATTCTCTATTGGGGGCCCTGCCAGGTAGGTTGTATGGGGGGTCCCATGATTTCTAACACCTGCCCCGCTTGTGGTTTATGCTGTTATCACTCCAACATTGAATATCATTTATACAATAAGAAGCAAGGAGTGTTCAAATTCAAGACTGTGAGAAGAAGATGAATATTCAGAAGTAAAAACTGTAAATGTATCATGGCCCAAATAAAATGAAATACAATCACTCTACTAATATTCAAGGAGATTTATGCTTAATCACTAAAGTCTCAACGTTTCCAAAGTTGTCTGCACCTGGTGATCCAGCCTTGAAGAACCTTGTTCATGTACTTCCTATAATGGAGTGACAACCTTTTCCCATTTGTGTTCCTTCCTGTCACATGTACCCCTGACACCGACTAGTGGCGGCTAGACTCTCTGTTGTCCAAATGTGGCCCTACAGCCATATTTGGATGATATCAGCCAGCATACCACTTCTTTGTTACATGTGGATGTGGGGCAGAGAATTCTGTGGCTCTCAAGTGTCAGCTTCCCGCGGGTTCAGGCCCAAACATCACTAGGAGCGACTACAAGCAGCCGTGTCAGCGAGTTGGGCTCACACTATACAAATCTTTGGTTATGGGTAGAGGCTGGTGGGTTAAACCACTCATTATCATCCTATAGGTTTTGGAGACTCCACTGCTCAGATCTCCCTGCTAGAAATAATTCTTAAATCCTTTAGTACCAAACTATGGCTCCATGGACATGTGCAGGAGACAGTGAAGCAAATTTACTAAACATAAGGTGACCAGAAGAGTGCCCCTTACATCAGGTGTCCCCATAAGAGTAGCCCCCCTTACATCAGGTGTCCCCATAAGAGTAGCCCCGCCCCTTACATCAGGTGTCCCCATAAGAGTAGCCCTCCCCTTACATCAGGTGTCCCCATAAGAGTAGCCACGCTCTTACATCAGGTGTCCCTATAAGAGTAGCCCCCCCTTACATCAGGTGTCCCCATAAGAATAGCCCCGCCCTTACATCAGGTGTCCCCATAACAGTAGCCCCGCCCTTACATTAGGTGTCCCTATAAGAGTAGCCCCCCCCCTTACATCAGGTGTCCCTATAAGAGTAGCCCCCCCCCCTTACTTCAGGTGTTTTAATCAGAGTACCCCTCTTACATCAGGTGTCCCCATAAGAGTAGCTCCGCCCTACATCAGGTGTCCCCATAAGAGTAGCCCCCCCCTTACATCAGGTGTCCCCATAAGAGTAGCCCCGCCCTTACATCAGGTGTCCCCATAAGAGTAGCCCCGCCCTTACATCAGGTGTCCCCATAAGAGTGGCCCCGCCCTTACATCAGGTGTCCCCATAAGAGTAGCCCCCCCCTTACATCAGGTGTCCCCATAAGAGTAGCCCCCCCTTTACATCAGGTGTTTCAATCAGAGTACCCCTCCTACATCAGGTGTCCCTATAAGAGTACCCCCCCTCCCTTACATCAGGCTATATCAAGTGTCCCCATTACATCAGGTGTACCCAATAGAGTGCCCTCTTAGAGTTGAGCGAACACCTGGTTATTTGGGTTCGGTGGAACTTCGGGAAAAAAAAGTCCGGGTTCGGGACCCGAACCCCATTGAAGTCAATGGGGACCCAAACTTTTGACTACCAAAATGTCTCTAAAAAACTAAGGGAAAGGGCTAGAGGGTCGCAAATGGCAGCAACATGTTGATAAGAGCATGGCAAGTACTCTGCAATCAAATGTGTATAGAGAATAACATAAAATACATAAACATAAAAATAAATAATCTTGACAACCAAGAACCTTCCCCAATGATGGGACACTATTCCTCCCACTGATACCAATGATGGGGCACTATTTCTCCCACTGACACAAATAAGGGGGCACTATTTCTCCCAATGATACCAATGATGGGACACTATTCCTCCCACTGACACAAATGATGGGACTCTATTCCTCCCAATGATGGGGCACTATTTCTCCCACTGACACAAATGATGGGACACTATTCCTCCCACTGATACCAATGATGCGGCACTATTTCTCCCAAGACACCAATGATGGGACACTATTCCTGCCAATGATACCAATGATGGGACACTATTCCTCTCACTGATACCAATGATGCGGCACTATTTCTCCCACTGACACAAATGATGGGACACTATTCCTTCCAATGATGGAGGAATATTTCTCGCACTGACACAAATGATGGGACACTATTCCTGCCAATGATACCAATGATGGGACGCTATTCCTCCCACTGATACCAATGATGTGGCACTATTTCTCCCACTGACACAAATGATGGGACACTATTCCTGCCAATGATGGGACACTATTTCTCCCACTGACACAAATGATGGGACACTATTCCTCCCAATGATACCAATGATGGGGTACTATTTCTCCCACTGACATAAATGATGGGACACTATTCCTGCCAATGATACCAATGATGGGACACTATTCCTCCCACTGAAACCAATGATGCGTCACTATTTCTCCCACTGACACAAATGATGAGACACTATTCCTCCCAATGATACCAATGTTGGGGCACTATTTCTCCCACTGACACAAATGATGGGACACTATTCCTGCCAATGATGGGACACTATTCCTCCCACTGATACCAATGATGGGGCACTATTTCTCCCACTGACACTAATGATGGGGCACTATTTCTCCCACTGACACTAATGATGGGACACTATTAATGCCACTGATACCAATGATGGGACACTATTCCTCCCACTGATACCAATGATAGGGCACTATTTCTCCCACTGACACTAATGATGTGGCACTATTCCTGCCAATGATACCAATGATGGGGCACTATTTCTCCTACTGACACAAAGGATGGGACACTATTCCTCCCACTGATACCAATGATGCGGCACTATTTCTCACACTGACACTAATGATGGGACACTATTCCTGCCAATGATACCAATGATGGGACACTATTTTCGTGCAATTAGATTTGTGAAGTAGGACTGACTCCTAACTAATTCTCTCTCTAGAAGCACAATCAGGAAACTTTCCCTACAGTAGCTAATGCAGAGTATGTTACAGGAACATATGCAGTGCTTGTGCAATATGCAGAGTATCTGACAGGAACATTTGCAGTGCTGGTGCAATATGCAGAGTATGTTACAGGAACATATGCAGTGCTGGTGCAATATGCAGGGTATCTGACAGGAACATATGCAGCGCTGGTGCAATATGCAGAGTATCTGACAGGAACATATGCAGCGCTGGTGCAATATGCAGAGTATGTTACAGGAACACATGCAGTGCTGGTGCAATATGCAGAGTATCTGACAGGAACATATGCATTACTGGTGCAATATGCAGAGTATCTGACAGGAACATATGCAGTGCTGGTGCAATATGCAGAGTATCTGACAGGAACATATGCAGTGCTGGTGCAATATGCAGAGTATCTGACAGGAACATATGCCGTGCTGGTGCAATATGCAGAGTATCTGACAGGAACATATGCAGTGCTGGTGCAATATGCAGAGTATCTGACAGGAACATATGCAGTGCTGGTGAAATATGCAGAGTATCTGACAGGAACATATGCACTGCTGGTGCAATATGCAGAGTATCTGACAGGAACATATGCAGTGCTGGTGCAATATGCAGAGTATCTGACAGAAACATATGCACTGCTGGTGCAATATGCAGAGTATCTGACAGGAACATATGCATTGCTGGTGCAATATGCAAAGTATCTGACAGGAACATATGCAGTGCTGGTGCAATATGCAGAGTATCTGACAGGAACATATGCAGTTCTGGTGTAATATGCAGAGGATCTCACAGGAACATATGCATTACTGGTGCAATATTCAGAGTATCTGACAGGAACATATGCATTGCTGGTACAATTAGATATGTGAAGTAGAACTGACTCCTAACTAATTCTCTCCCTATAATCACAATCACGAACCTTTCCCTAATGTAGCTAATGCTATGTAGATCGATCGCTGAGTATTGTCATTTGATTTCTGAAGCAGGAAAATCCTATCTAAATCTCTCCCTGAGTGCAGCCTTTCCCTACCCTAGCTAAAGCAGAATGACGAGCTGTGCTGTGTGCCTCTAGCTTATATAGAGGCTCGGTCACATGCTGCACTGGCCAATCACAGCCATGCCATTAATCACAGCCATGCCATTAGTAGGCATGGCTGTGATGGTTTATAGGTCACAAAAATAAAATAAATGCTGATTGGCTGCCCTGAAGCGCGCCGTTACATAGCCGAACTCCGAACCCGTACTTTCAGCAAATTATTCGGGTTCGGGTTCTGGTCCAAAAGAAAACAAAGTTCGGTACGAACCCGAACTTTAAAGTTCGGGTTTTCTCAACCCTACTCTTAGATTAAGTGTCCCTTTTAGAGTGTTCCCCTTATATAAAATGTCCCCAATAGGGGACCCCGCTTACATCAGAGTGCCCCGCTATATCCGGTGTCCCCATTACAGCGCCCCTTACATCAGGTGTCCCCATTAGAGTGCCCCGTTGGAACAAGTGTTCCTATTAGAGTGTTCCCCTTATATAGATGTCTCCAATACATCAGAGTGCCCCGCTATATCCGGTGTACACATTAGAGCGCCCCCTTGGATCAAGTGTTCCTTATATAGATGTCTCCAATACATCAGAGTGCCCTGCTATATCCGGTGTCCCCATTAGAGCGCCCCCTTGGATCAAGTGTTCCTATCAGAGTGTTCCCCTTGGATCACATGTCCCCATTAGGGGATCACGCTTACATCAGGTGTCCCAATCAGGGTGCCCACCTAGTGTCCTTATCAAAGTACCCTACCTTACTTTAGGTCTCCCCATTAGAGTTCCCCGCTATATAATGTGTATCCGCTGTATCCGCTGTCCCCATCAGAGTGCCCTGCTGTGTCTGGTGTTTCCTTTAGAGTGCACCTTATATCAAATAACCCCAATAGTCCCTCTACATCAGGTGTCCTGATTGGGGGGCCCCCTACATCAAGTGTCCCCATTATATCAAGTGTCCCCAATACAGTACCCCCCTTACATCAGGTGTCCCCATCAGAGAGCCCAATAACATCAAGTGACCACCATAGAGTACCCCTTTACATCAGGTGTTCCTATAAAGGTGTCCCCATAAGAGTACCCCATTACATCGTGTTTTCCCATAAGAGTAGTAACATCAGATGTTCCCATCAGAGTAAACCCCCCTTACATCAAATATCCCCATTAGAGTGCCCTTTATATGAAATTTCCCATCCCCCCTACTTTAGAAGAGTCAATCCCCTGGCACATCTGTATCACAATGCAGACTCAACCCAGCTCACACAGAAAAAAGTGCCCTGGATTTAAGTATAGATTGGAAAAAAATAAAATTATAATGGTTGTCCCAATTATTTGCCATCATTTTATCATTTCCTGTATTTGCTATGCAAGGTGATGGAATCGTGTTATTACGTGTTCTTGCATAGCAAGATCACTTACTATTCTCTCACATATATATTATTATTATTCTTATAGCCAAATTTACCACCCTAACTCCTCCCACAATTTTTACACTACATAGACGAGTAATATACCGAAACGTTTGCGAAATATCGTAATTTTTGCAGTGAGATTTTCCCATAGGAATGAATGGTGAGAGGTAGAGTGCGGAATGTCAAAAACTGAAAAAACCTTACATGATTTCTAAATTGTGACCACTCCCTCATTTTCAAGCACACAAATCTTATATCAAAACGTTCAGCTGTGCCTGCTGCCACTAGACTTGTCCGCGGCTAAGCGATCATCCTAAATGTTTTCACAGTACTGCCATTTGTTTGCAACACACACACTCCATTATTTCAATGGAGGTCAAAGTCTAGAAAACTAAAATTTGCAGGGCTATTTGTAAACTGTGACTGTGCCTTCAATTTTAATATATCCGAGACATACTATACAATGTAGGTCTGGGTCTTGTGATTCGTAAAATATAAAGATATTCGCTGTACGATTTATAGTTTTTAAAATACAATCATTTGAAGAAGGACATGTTTTCAAAAACAGCCAGAATCTGAGTCTGTGCTTAGAGGCTGCCTGCATGTGTTTACATTGGTTTCCTAGGAGACGCTGAGGTAAATAACTGCTCACACACAGCTATGAGGAGTTTCTTTAGCTCCTCCCACACAGCTGTAAGGGGATTCTGGCTTTTAAACCAATCAGAGAAGGCTTTACTTGGGCACTTGTCTGTTATCTTCAACCAATCAGAGAAGGCTTTTCTTGGGCACTTGTTTGTGGAACTAAATTTCCCATGATGCTTTGCAAGACTGGCAGTTACACTCAGCTAAGGCTTGGTTACTATGACATCATCACACAGACCCTTTATAAGCAGTGCGTGAGCGACAGCCAGCCAGTTGTTGCTGAGAGAGTGAAGAGGTAAGTCGTGTTTTGCTCTGCTCTGCAAAAAAGATAAAATATGTGTGTGTTTCTGTGTGTTTTTCTTTAGATAAAGGGGCGGATCAGGCAATCTTGTTATCTGTGCTATTTTTAGAACCAACTGACATTTCAGTTGAAATCTTTTTTTTTTTTTTTTCAAAAATCAGTTTAAATCTCCTGCAGGCAGTACAGCAAATCCACAGCTGTGCAACGTCCTATAGTCACTCCTCTTTAGAAATCAGCCATTGTCCATGTAGACTGCACTTATGCTGACCATACATTATATAAAAAAACGTTCAAACCTATTTTCAAAAAATGAATATTTAGTCGTGTATGGCAGCGTATAGGAAGTAAAGGGTGATTTTGCCATGGGGGAGGGGCATGGAAAGGGGTTACATTTTCTCAGGGGTTCAAACTATTCTTACATTTCCTATCCTTTAAATAGTTAACATTTCACAGGAATAATGGCAGACTTTTTCCATACATTCCCTAATAAATGATTATTTGAGTGCCAGACTGTATATATACCTCCATTTCCAGGGACATTGTTTTTGAGGATTTTTTTTAATATATATGTTATAATTATATATATAACATATATATTTAAAAAAAAAAATATATATATATATATATATATATATATATATATATATATATATATATACTATTAAAAAATATATTTTTACATACTGTCACCACCTTATATGATCACATAAAAAATAAATATTACATAATTTCCCTAAAAAATTACAAAAAACTTGCTATACTTCTAAGGGCTGGTTTACACCACAAAAACGACATACCAGATCCATTCCGGACGCGTTTCTACATGCACTGGCCTGCATGTAGTGTGAACTGTGCCCTACTAAATACCTGTGGTACTATACAATCAGGTGCAGGGAAATGCACTGCATTTGGGGTGTTATTCAGAATCTATTGACAGCCGCAGAGGATTGCGTACCCAGTGCGATTTGAACTCGATGATGGAAACACGCACAGGTTTCCAACACCGCGTTCCTGTGTGAAAAAGCCATAAAGGAAAAAAAATAGAACATTTGGGTTTGCTTACATTTACCTTTCATTTCTTTACCTTATCATTGGTGGTCACTGGCACTTTTACCCCCCACACACCCACTTTGAAGGTAAATGGTTTCAAAATCTGCCTTTGTCTGTGGATCTGCCCTTTTTCAGTAGTTGTCTAATGTTGTAGCTATAGCCAATGACTTTGTGTGATGTTTAGGTAACGAGAATTTATAATTAAATCTTGCCTTTTTTCTTTCTTTACAGATTTACTAGTTGACAACTTTTTCGGATTTCGAAGTTTGGTAGACGTTTGGAAAGCTATTATTCACAAGCTTAAAGGATTCAAAGTTTTAAGATACCTGGCACAGTAAGTAATATATTTTATTTCACTATTCCTATATGACTCCCCACCCACACATGCACATACACAAAGGGAGGGGCTCTTGACATCATAAACGTAGTATGAACCCACAGCTTCTTTAGTTTTAATTTTCGTGTTTTTTCACTATATTTTCACCTACATATCCGGTGAAGAACACATTTCCTATCCCTGGGTGGCTACTCTCACCCCTCCACTGTATCTATGGAAAGAGTCATCACTGCCACCCAGGATGCCTTTGTTCCTTTCAATTACATGGGGGATGGGAGATTAGTAGTTTAGTGAAGGATAACATTGTTTATGCTTTCTATTGATGGCATTGTGTTGGCAAGATCAACCGGTATTTTTTTTACTTGCTAAAAATGCTCTATAGGTGGCCATAGATGGATCGTAATTCAGCCGGTTCAGCACGGACCAACCAAATTTTAAACCATGTATGGCCACTACAGTTGAACAGAAGTCAATTTACCAATCAACTTCCATTCAACTGCCCTGTTAGATAAAAGCTTCTCGATCAGTGGCAGCAGCGCTGATCTGGGCATTCTGAAGTTTCCCCGCTGTCAGAATACAATAGCACAGCCGGTTGGATTCCTCTATCCTCCTTAAATGTGTGGATGGGGGAATCAGTTGTGCTTTTTTTTACCAACTCACTGGCTGAATGAAAAAACTGAACCTTGTTTGACCAGCTTTAGGTTAAAAAATGAAAACTAAAGCGGCCATCGCAACTAAACACTATCCAACTGAAATGTATTACATATCTGTTCTTGAGTTTAATTATCCTTGAAATTAGGATGTGAGGGACGGAGAACATGGGGTTGTTGAGGATAGTAATGGTGAGGGCTTGAGATAGGGATAGGGAAGGGTGGGGTGAAGGTACATATTACCCTTTACTTATTATCATGTGGACTGGAATTGGTGGCCCATAAGTAGGGGTATTATGGACCGCTAGGGATAGGGGAAAGCATAGTAGTATGCCAGTAAGTAGAGGTACAGGGTGGTAAGGTGGGCTAAGGACAATAAAGAATGGGTTCAGGACAGTAATTAGGAGCTGCCGCCGATGAGTGGTAATGAAAAAAATCATGATCAATTGGTGTGGGAAAATCCTCCAATGGTGACACCTGCTCCTGCAACAACTAACATGGGAATTACATTAACTTTCCTATTATGTCTTTAGGACAGGAAGTGATGTGAAATCTCCGGGAGACAGAAAAAATAACTTCATTGGGGTTTTAGTCCTCCAAAACTATAATAGTGGGTTTGGCTCTACTTACACTTTAAGAAGACTGTATACTGTGAGAAACAATGCCAAAAATACTGACATGTAGAATATGAGTTTCCATACACTTTATGTAACGCAGGTCAAATTAAAATATTTTAGAGGTTTCCCAATTATGTAGCTATACCATACATAACAAAATCTAAATACATGCAAATTGAAATTATCTTTTAATTGTGTATTCCAATTTAACACTTTTTTTTCCATTTATAGGTTCAAATTAATAAGAAAATGCCAAAGACCGCTGATGAAAAGAGAAGAGCGGTAGAGAAGAAAAAAGATGAAGAAATGCGCAGGGCCGCAGACAGATACAAATCGGCGGCGGTGAGAAACAGAGAGAAGAAAAGAAAGGAAGAAGAACAGAGAATTGCAGTGGACCAAGAGTGGTCTAAAAAAATAAGGAAGGCCGATGATAAGAGGAGGGCAGATGATAAGAAAAAGGATGAAGAGCTCTTCAAGGCCGTAGACCGATTCAGAACTAAGGAGATGGAAAATAAAGCAAATTTAAGGAAGGAAGAGGCAAAGAGAATTGCAGTGGAACAAGAGTGGTCTGAAGTAATAAGAAAGAGTGATGACAAGAGGAGGGCAGATGATAAGAAAAGGGATGAAGAGCTCTTCAAGGCCTTAGACCGATTCAGAACTAAGGAGATGGGAAGCAAAGCAAATGTAAGGAAGGAAGAGGCAAAGAGAATTGCAGTGGAGGAAGGGTGGTCTAAAGTAATGAGAAAGGGTGATGATAAGAGGAGGGCAGATGATAAGAAAAAGGATGAAGAGTGCTTCAAGGCCTTAGACCGATTCAGAACTAAGGAGATGGGAAGCAAAGCAAATGTAAGGAAGGAAGAGGCAAAGAGAATTGCAGTGGAGGAAGGGTGGTCTAAAGTAATGAGAAAGGGTGATGATAAGAGGAGGGCAGATGATAAGAAAAAGGATGAAGAGTGCTTCAAGGCCTTAGACCGATTCAGAACTAAGGAGATGGGAAGCAAAGCAAATGTAAGGAAGGAAGAGGCAAAGAGAATTGCAGTGGAGGAAGGGTGGTCTAAAGTAATGAGAAAGGGTGATGATAAGAGGAGGGCAGATGATAAGAAAAAGGATGAAGAGTTCTTCAAGGCCTTAGACCGATTCAGAACTAAGGAGATGGGAAGCAAAGCAAATGTAAGGAAGGAAGAGGCAAAGAGAATTGCAGTGGAGGAAGGGTGGTCTAAAGTAATGAGAAAGGGTGATGATAAGAGGAGGGCAGATGATAAGAAAAAGGATGAAGAGTTCTTCAAGGCCTTAGACCGATTCAGAACTAAGGAGATGGGAAGCAAAGCAAATGTAAGGAAGGAAGAGGCAAAGAGAATTGCAGTGGAGGAAGGGTGGTCTAAAAAAATAAGGAAGGCCGATGATAAGAGGAGGGCAGATGATAAGAAAAAAGATGAAGAGCGCCTTAAGGCACTAGATAGATACAAAGCAGAGGATGCGAGAAGGAGAGAAAACAAAAGAAGAGAAGAGAGAATCAGAATTGCAGAAGACCAGAAGAGAGAACAGGCCAAGTGGCCAAGATTAGAGAGGAACTAAAAGGCATGGGGGGAAAACGTGTGGTGGGGGGGAGCAGAGGGTACACTTTACTCATTCACATGGGGGTCAGAATTGGGGGCCCATAAGTAGGGGTACTATGGACTGCTAGGGATAGGGGAGAGCACAGTAGTATGTCAATGAGTAGAGGTACAGGACAGTTAGGCAGGGCTCAGGACAGTAATGGGGGGCAGAGGACTGTAATAGATGGGCTCAAGATGGTAATGAGGGGCTGAGGACAGTAATGTGAGGGTAAGGGATAGGGGACAGTAATGGGCGTGGGGCAGTAATGGATGGGCTCAGGACAGTAATGAGGGGCTGATGACATTGATGGGGTTTTTGAGGACAGTAGTATGAGGGATAGGGAAGGGTGTAGTAGAGTTGTATAGTATTTCTTACTCATTCACATAGGGATCACAATTGGGGGCCCATAAGTAGGGATACTATGGACCTCTAGGGATAGGGGAGAGCATGGTAGTATGTCAATGAGTAGAGGTACAGGACAGTAAGGGGGGCCAAGGACAATTAGGGGAGCTCAGGATAGTAATAAGGGGGACAGAGGACTGTAATGGATGGGCTCAGGACAGTACCCCTTACTCATTCACATGGAAGTCGGAATTGGGGGGCCCATAAGTAGGGGTACTTTGGGCCACCGGAGATGGGGGAGAGCATGTTAGTATTCCAATGATTAGAGGTACAGGATGATAAGGGGGGCAAAGGACAGTTAGGGGGTGGCTCAGGAGAGTAATAGAGGGGGCATAAGACAGTAAAGGATAAGCTCAAGACAGTAATGAGGAGCTGAGGACATTAAAGGGGTTGTTGAGGACAGTAATGTGAGGGCTTGGGATAGGGATAGGGAAGGGTGGGGTGGAGGTACATAGTACCCCTTACTCCTTCACATGGGGATCGGAATTGGGGGCTCAAAAGTAGGGGTATTATGGACCACCAGGGATAGAGTAGAGAATAGTAGTATGCCAATGAGTAGAGTTACAGGATGGTAAGGGGGGGGGGGGGCTAAGGACAGTAAAGGATGGGCTCGGTACAATATAACTGGGTACTGACATTTCTAGGTAAAGTTGATCCAGGGAAAATCCGATTGCCTCTCGGGGGATCAGGAAGGAATTTTTTCCCCCAGCTGTAGCAAATTGGATCATGCTCTGCTGAGGTTTTTCGCCTTCCTCTGGATCAACTGTGGGTAGAGAATTGGGTACATGGGATTGTACGACATTTATTTAGATTTTTTTTATGGTTGAACTAGATGGACTTGTGTCTATGTGGACTTGACTATGTAGTGTAACTATGCTGGGTGTGCAGTGCGCCCCTGTACCTTTATACTTTACTGTTGTCAGGTATGCCATTCAGCTGTTGAGCGTATTTATTTATCTTGACAGAAACAGCGTTTGCTCCCACGATACATAAAGCTGAGCTGTAGGAGGTGATTTCGCCACCACAGTTAAAAAAAGAGCATATATGCCGAAGCATGGGGGCAGCAGGGGCGGAGGAGCGATTTTGCTCCTAACGCCGCGTACATAAGGTCGTATTTCCGACAAAGACTTGCCGGTGGAAAAGTCCGACCGTGTGTACGCGGCATAACTTTTTTTGCGGGAGGATGCCCCCATGCTTCGGTATATATAAATAGTGCATTTAGATGGTGCATCTGGTGCAAATGGTGCATCATTAGAAGTGGGTGGATGAAGGGAGGTATTCTAATGGTGGGCATACCCACCGATCAATCTCTTTTTTGTTCAGCCAACAGGCTGCATGAAATAGAAGGACCATCAACGTATGATATGTTGCTGGACTTTGAATGGTTATACCAGAATGATGCCTGTGGGTTTAGGCATCATCTTGGTATCATTTTTTTCAGCCAGATGTCGGCTTTTATGTAAAAGCAATCCTAGCAGCTAATTAGCCTCTAAACTGATTTTACAAGCAGTGGGAGGGAATGTCCCCCCCGGATATAAACAGCGCCATTGGAAAAGCATTTTATCACACCGATCTTGGTGTGGTCAGATGTTTTGAGGGCAGAGGAAAGATCTAGGGTCTAAAAGACCTCAATTTTTTCAAAAAAAGAGTACCTGTCACTAACTATTGCTATTATAAAGGATATTTACATTCCCTGAGATAACAATAAAAATGGTAAAAAAAAAAAAAAATCAATAAGAGGAAGGAACAGTTTAAAAATAAAAAAGCAAAATAAATACTAATTAAAAAAAAGCACCCCCTGCTCTTGCGCAAAGGCGAACGCAAGCGTCGGTTTGGCGTCATATGTAAACAGCAATTGCACCATGCATGTAAGGTATCAACACAAAGGTCAGATCGAGGGCAGTCATTTTAGCAGTAAAGAAAGAGAAAGGTTCCCCAGCGGGGTTATTAGGCAGCGGGATCAAAGGATTAAACAGTTTCCATATAAAATAATATTTATTGACCGATAATATCAGATATCACAGTGAGTATGGGTAAATGTTAAACAATATATAAAAGAGAGGGTACAAAGGTTTCTCAGTCCTTGTTGCAGTAGACATAAATATTTATACATATCATAAAGTTGCAGGTGAATGCATGTGGATCTCTGACGCGTTTCGACCGTTCGATCAGTCTCTTCAGAGGGACAAGCATTCTAAAATATAAATTATAGGGGTTCAAAACTATTATAAAGCATAAAAACATACATCATGGTGGGTCTATCACAATGATATAGTTACCGCTAAAACAAGGAATCAAGCATGCTGGTCACCGCTGGGTAGCCGGGGGGGGGGGGCCCTTAGGCTGCCTCCATCCTCCCCAATGCAAATGACGGCCCATCCTCGAGGGCCTACAAGGAGCCAGAGTGTGGACACCCTCCAGGAGGTGGAGGAATCGGGACCTGCAATGGACACCCATAGGATTGTATATGATTAGGAAGGATTAGATAAATCCATTCAACATAACTGCCAAAGTGACAGCACAGCAATATATATGGCATTAAGGGGACTAAAGGCAGTTGCTAAGTGCCAATATAAAATGGATGTCAGGGCAGCTTGTTAAAGTCCATTAAAGTTATTTAGTTAGTAAGGAGTATGCAATAATATAAAGCAGTGGTGAACTGGGTAAGGTGTGAAAGGGGTTGGTGGTGTGATTGGTAGGGGAAGTGAATAAATGATCACCATTAAGGGCAATCCAATGTGAGAAATATAGAAAATTGTATGCATGATTTGAAGGAAGTGAGTATAAGGTGTGAACACCTGTGTGTATTAAAGTGATGGAGGTGAAGTGGTATGAAAAAATATGGATGTGTGAAGAAAAAAAAAATGTAGTGGTGGTGAGATAGGTGAAAATAGGTAATAAAGTGCTACAAAGTTATATAAATAAATGGTTACCTGGTGCAATAGTGACCGGTAAGGAAATCCTGCCTGCTGGTATACATGGTAGGTGAGGTCAAAGTGCAGCGAGACCATGAGTGCAGTAACATCTGATCTGGCCTGTGTGGAATCAGATAATGACTCCACACAGACCTACCATTTTATAGAGTCCAATGGGTGTGGCGATTAGGATGATCGCACACAGGTGCCGTGAGTTTCCTATCCACCAAAGGAGTGAGAGTCCCAGCCGTCAATAGAGAAGACGGCTCACTGGTGGCTCCCCCTGCGTCCCAAAGGGCCATACAGCCCCGGCACAAAGCCGTCCTCTCCGCCGCAAAGCGCGTGATGTCATGACACCATGCGCGCACCTGTGCGGCACGCATGCGCACTGCGTCAAACAATCCAGAGGGGATTGGGGGGACGCCGCCGGCAGGGTAAAGCTGGCAATGGCTGTCCAGGGGTCCCCTCAGACACCATGCGAGCGGAAATGGGCAGTCCCCCCAACCCTGCCGGGAAGCCCTGAAGGACAGAGCCACATCCACATCGGAAGGGGCAGAGGCAGCCTGACCCCAACGGGGGCCCCAAACGGTGACAATACACAGCATGCATGTATGTATGGCAGTGGCCATCATAGACACCATAATCACTATGACAAATAAATCGTAACAGAAACTGTCATTTTAGCAGTAGACCTCCTCTGTAAAACTAATGTGGTAACCTGTAAAGGCTTTTAAAAATGTATGTAGTTTGTCGCCACTATGCAATTTTAAAGGATGTTGTGTTTGGTATCCATGTACTCGGCCTAAGATCAGCTTTTTTATTTCATCAAACATTTGGGCAATATAGTGTGTTTTGGTGCATTAAAAAAAAAAAAAAAAAAGTGTATTTTTTCCAAAAAAAATGCATTTGAAAAATCGCTTTGCAAATACTGTGTGAAAAAAAAAATGCAACACCCACCATTTTAATCTGTAGGGCCTTTGCATTAAAACAATATATAAAATGTTTGGGGGTTCAACAACTTAATTTTCCTGCAAAAAATTTTTTTTTTATGTAAACAAAAAGTTTCATGAAAGGGCTTTGTCTTCAAATGGTTAGAAGAGTGGGTGATGTGTGACATAATCTTCTAAATGTTGTGCATTAAATGCCAGGACAGTTCAAAACCCCCCCCCCCAAATGAACCGATTATGGAAAGTAGATACCCCAAGCTATTACTGAGAGGCATGTTGAGTCCATGGAATATTTTATATTTTGCCACATTTTGCGGGAAAATATTTTTTTTTTTTTGTGCAAAGTTGTCACTAAATGATATATTGCTCAAACATGCAATGGGCATATGTGGAATTACACCCCAAAATAAATTCTGTTGCTTCTCCTGAGTTCGGGGATACCACATGTGTGCCTAGCCACGTACAGGACCCCAAAAACCAAGCACCGCCTTCAGGCTTTCTAAGGGTGTAAATTTTTGATTTCACTTCTCACTGTCTATCACAGTTTCGGAGGCCATGTAATGCCCAGATGGCACCAACCTCCCCCCCCTAAATGACCCCATTTTGGAAAGTAGACACCCCAAGCCATTTGCTGAAAGGTAAGGTGAGTATTTTACAGATCTTGCTTTTTGTCACAAAGTTTTGATAATTGACAAAAGAAGAAAATTTTTTTTTTTTTTTTCTTTCTTCATTTTCAAAAACAAATGAGAGCTGTAAAATACTCACCATGCCACTCAGCAAATAGCTTGTGGTGTCTACTTTCCAAAATGAGGTCATTTGGGGGGGTTGTGCTATTTTATGGCCTTCGAAAATGTTATAGGTAATGAGGAGTGAAATCAAAAAATTGTGTCCTTAGAAATCCTGAAGACGGTGCTTGGATTTTGGGGCCTAATATGCGGCTAGGCTCCCAAAACATCCCACACATGTGGTACAATGTTTTTTTGGGGTGCAATTCCACATATAACCATGACATGTGTGAGCAATATATAATTTAGTGACAACTTTTTGTAAAAAAAATTAAATTTGTCATTATTCAATCACTTGGGGAAAAAAAAAATGTAATTTTCAATGGGCTCAACATGCCTCTCAGAAAATATCTTGGGGTGTCTACATACCAAAATGGGGTCATTTGGGGGGGGGGGGGGGGTTTGTGCCATCTTGGCATTTTATGGCCTTCAAAACGGTAGTAGGGAGTGAAATCAAAAATGTATTCCCTTAGAAATCTTGAAGGCAGTGCTTGGTTTTGGGGTCCTGTACACGGCTAGGCTCCCAAAAGTCCCACACATGTGGTATCCCCGTACTCAGGAGAAGCAGCAGAATGTATTTTGGGGTGTAATTCCACATATGCCCATGTCATGTGTGAGCAATATATCATTTAGTGACAACTTTGTGCAAAAAATTTTTTTTTTTATTTTCCTGCAAATTGTGGCAAAATATAAAATATTCCATGGACTCAACATGCCTCTCAGTTAATAGCTTGGGGTGTCTACTTTCCAAAATCGGGTCATGGGGGGGGGGGGGTGGGATTTGTACTGCCCTGCCATTTTAGCACCTCAAGAAATTAGATAGGTAGTCATAAATTAAAAGCTGTGTAAATTTCAGAAAATGTACCCTAGTTTGTAGACGCTATAACTTTTGCGAAAAAAACAATAAATATACGCTTATTGACATTTTGTTTTACTAAAGACATGTGGCTGAATACATAATGGCCTAAATGTATGATTAAAATTGAGTTATTCGATTTTTCTTATAAAAAAAAAGTACAAAATATAATTTTTTTCGGTCACCGCGCAATTACTAGTTAAAACAGCGTAGTGCCAAATTGTAAAAACAACTCTGGTCCTTAACCTGCATAATGGTCTGGGTCTTAAGTGGTTAACCACTTGCTTACTGGGCACATATACCCCCTTCCTGCCCAGGCGAAATTTCAGCTTTCAGCACTGCGTCGCTTTAAATTAAAATTGCGCGGTCGTGCGACGTGTCTTACAAACAAAATTGACGTCCTTTTTTTTCCCCACAAATAGAGCTTTCTTTTGGTGGTATTTGATCACCTCTGCGTTTTTTTTTTTTTGCGCTATAAACAAAAAAGAGCAACAATTTTGAAAAAACGCACAATATTTTTTACTTTTTGCTATAATAAAAATAATTTTTTTTTAAAAAAATATATTTTTTTTTCTCAGTTTAGGCCGATATGTATTCTACATATTTTTGGTAAAAAAAACAATCGCAATAAGCGTATAGTAATTGGTTTGCGCAAAGGTTATAGTGGCTAGGAAAAAGGGATAGAATTCTGACAATTTTTTTTTTTTTTTTTTTTTTACTAGTAATACGGCGATCTGCGAATTTTGTCAGGACTGCGATATTGCGACGGACACATCGGACACTTTTGACACATTTTTGGGACCATTCACATTTATGCAGCGATCAGTGCTATGAAAACGCACTAATTACTGTATAAATGTGACTGGCAGTGAAGGGGTTAACACTAGGGGGTGAGGAAGGGGTAAATTGTGAGTCCTGGGTGTGTTCTAACTGTGTGGGGGGAGGGGGGTGACTGGGGGAGGTGACCGATGCTGTCTCCCTATGTACAAGAGAAACAGCATCAGTCTCCTCTCACTGACAGGACGTGGAGCTCTGTGTTTACACACAGAGCTTCACGTCCCTGCTGTAAAACTGCCGATCAGCGGGTACCTGGCGGACATCGCGACCGCCAGGCACGCGCATCGGCATCTCGGGGACGAGCCGGGTGCGTGCGCGCGCCACCATCGGCGCGCGCGCGCCCCCCAGTGGCCGGAGAACACGATGCCGTCAATTGACGGCAGCTTGGATATTCAGATCCACTAAGCTGCCGTCAATTGACGATAAGCGGGGCCTCAAGTGGTTAAAGTATTTGCGATAATTTTAGCTGAGCAGCCTATCCGTTTCTGCACTTCTTTATACGATTTCCCTTCTCCAATCAACTTTTTAATCAAAGTATGCTGCTCTTCTGAACAATGTCTGGAACGACCCATTTTATTCAGATTTTCAGAGAGAAATGCACTATACCTAGCATGTACAACATTTGCTGCCTTCATCCTTAAAGCCTTACTAAACCCACAACAGTAAAACCAGTCTGTATATGCAGTAAAGTAGGCTTGTTATACTCAATGTGGAACCTAAAGGGTTAATCTTCTGCATTGTGTAAACAGACTGTTTGATCCTGTATGCATAGATCCACCCCTTCTTCCACTGACTCCAGAACATGTCCTGATAATACAGAGTCTTTGGAGTCAGTTTGCACATGTTTAGTTTGATGTGTATTGCTAGAGAGGTTTTTTTTTTCTTCTTGGGAGGGTGCATGTGATCAGCACAGGGCCAATAAGCAGGGGCGGACTGGGCCGGGGGAGGGGGTGGAGATTTCCCCCCAGGCCGCCTACCGTATTAATAAAACGGCCGCAACGCTGCCTCAGCCTGTTTTACTTCTTTTTTTTTTTGTCTGTGCAGAGCGGCGGCCGGTGTTGTGCCGAGAATGGTTCCCCGTCGGAATCGGTTCCCCCTAGCTCTCGGCTCGGATCAGAACTCTGCCTCCCCAGCCCTCTACATTGCCGCCCCCTCCTACTATCCTTAATAATGCTAATACCGCCCGCCTCTCCAGCCCTCATCCTCACGAATGCTGAGGATAGCAGGAGGGAGTGGCAATGTAGAGGGCTGGAGAGGCGGAGTTCCGATCGGAGCCGAGAGCAGCGGTATTTGCGTGTATGGCCGGCGGGGGATAGTACGGAGCGGTCGATGACTGGTGGATTACAAATTTGACTGGTGGAGGCATAGCCTAAAGCTCCGCCCACCCCTTCCATGCGGCTGTTGTTCTGTTCACTGGGTCCTCCCCTAGGGGGGTGTCTGTTCTGTTGACAGGAGGAGGAGAGAGAAAGAAGCACGAGGGGAACCACCCCCCCCCCCCGCTAAGGACAGTAGGTACAATTTAAAAAATTACTCTTATCATGATATACAGATCATGATTTTGCAATAAAGTGATCCATGCTGCAAACTGTGCAGTACATGAACGTTCACTGAAGGTGGAGACTGTTTAATGAGTTTGCAGCACGCATCACTTTATTGCAAAATCATGATCTGTATATTAATGACCTTTCACTGAATGTGGTCTGTTTAATGAGTTTGCATTAATTTCAGCATGTGCAAAGTGTTCCATGCATTCTGAAATCAATGCAAACTCATTAAGGCGGTAGAGGCTGCACTCATTGCCACTGATTAGGCGGCACTCTAAGGCTACTTTCACACTGAGGCATTGGCGGTAAAGCGCCGCTATCTTTAGCAGCGATTTACTGTCGTTTTTGCGGCGCTATTTAGCCACTAGCAGGGTGCTTTTAACCCCTGCTAGCGGCCAAAAAAGGGTTAAAACCACCCGCAAAGCGCCGCTGCAGCGGCACTTTGCTGGCGGCGCTGCCCATTGATTCTAATGGGCAGGGGCGCTGTAGGAGCGGTGTAGCTCCTACAGCGCCTTAAAGATACAGCTTGCAGGACTTTTTTTTACCGTCCTGCCAGCGCACCGCTCCAGTGTGAAAGCCTTCGGGCTTTCACACTGGAGTGAAAGGAGTGGCTCTTTCAGGGCACTTTGCAGGCGCTATTTTTAGCGCTATAGCACCTGCAAAGTGCCTCAGTGTGAAAGTATCTCTAAGTTGCACTGATAAGGCAGCACTGATATGCTACACTGAGGCCGCACTGTTGGCCACTGATAAGCTGCACTGGTGAGGTTGCATTTATAGGTAATGGTGAGGCTGCATTGTCGGGCATTGGTGAGACTGCACTGATAGGCGCTGGTGGGGCTGTTATGATGGGCACCAGTGAGACTGTTATGATGGGCACTGATGAGGCTGCATTGATAGGCCCCGATGAGGCTGCATTGATGGGCACCGATTAGGCTGCACCGATGGGCACTACTTTGAATGAGATGAGCAAGCATCTGAGCTTACCTCTAGCAGAGAGACAGCTTGGAAGTTGTCATAACCCCCTCAAAGAGGCCATGTATGGTGCAAGGTGAGATAGACCCTGACACCCCCAGCTGACCCCCCACATCCCATGGGCACTGATCAGGCTGCACTGATGGGCACTGTCTGCACTGGTGGGCACTAATCAGGCTGCACTGATGGGCACTGCCTGCACTGGTGGGCACTAATCAGGCTGCTTTGTTAGGCACCGATGAGCACTGTCTGCACTGGTGAGGCTACGTTAATGGGCACTGATCAGACTGCATTGATGGTTCAATGGGCCACTTGACTGGACTTGCCCCCCAGGCCTAAGGCTGCCAGTCCTCCCCTGTCAATAAGCACTGTCCAGACAGAGGGTCAGGGGTCCTGGATCCTGACAGGACAGTCAGTGCAGTATGAAAACTTCTCCTACAAGCTTTACCAGGAACTTTTAGAAGTTACAAGACTGCTATATATACTGCTGATGTCAAAAGGTATTTAGCAGTTTATATTTACGAAAATAATTACATTTCCATGTTCTTTGTACTATGGGAGACAGATATAGTCAATGCCTGGGTTTAGTAACACTTTAACCACTTGTCCACTGGGCCTATTCTGGCACTTTTCTTCTTCATGTAAATCACAATTTTTTTGCTAGAAAATTAATCAGAACCCCCAAACATTATATATTTTTTAGCAGATACCCTAGGGAATAAAATGGCGGTCATTGCAACTTTTTTTCTCGTGCGGTATTTGTGCAATCATTTTTTAAATTCCTTTTTTTTGGGGAAAAAACGGTTTCGTGAATTAAAAAATAACAAAACAGTAAAGTTAGCCTAATTTTTTTTACAGGTTACTATTTTTGAGTTACAGAGGAGGTCTAGTGCTAGAATTGTTCCTCACGCTCTAACGCATGCGGCGATACCTCACATGTGGGGTTTGAACGGCGTTTACATATATGGGCGGGACTTACATGCGTGTTCGCTTCTGAGTGCAAGCTACAGGGAAGTTTAAAAAAATATATATATATTTTACTTATTTCACTTCATTATTTTTATTCTTACACTTTAAAAAAAAAAAGTTGTTCACTTTTATTCCTATTACAAGGAATGTAAACATCCCCTATAATAGGAATTACTGTGACAGGTCCTCTTTATGGAAAGATATGGGGTCAATAAGATGGGGATGGGGGATGGGGAATCTGTTCAGTTTTGTTTCTATCAGCCCGCTGGCTGATAAAAAATAAATAAAGAATGAAAATAAAAAATCGGACCCATATTTAGCCAGTTTAAGACAGGATGTGCATTACTACAGAATCACCAGGTAAAAAAATAAATAATAATAATGCATGAAAAACGAAGGCCGTCGCCCGCCACCACTTTTTTCTCCATTTGCAGTAGAACAAGACATTTCTTTTTTTTTTTTTTTGGCAAAACAGACACGCGTTGCAATGCCAAGCACAATATTTTACTATCTCGATTGAATATCATTTATTGCATAAGGACTGATGTACAATTATCAGGGCTGATAATAAAGAGACATCTGAAATGGTCCCTGAAAATAAAATAGCTATGCTTGTGCTTGTATATACATTTCACACATGGGGCCAGATCCACGTACATCTGCGCATATATAGACCGGGGTTGCGCATCTCGTTTACGTTACGCCGACTCCACTGAGAGACGTAAGTGCCGTATCCACAGAGCATTTGCCGCCAAATTTGCGCCAGCGCGACGTAAATTCTGAGGCGTAAGGCTGCGTAATTCAAATTGGGAAGGACGTGGGCGTGTTCAATTGCAAATGAAGGGCCGGCCAGACTGTGCATGCGCGCATAACGCAGGCTATGGTCAGCACCTCTCTGCGCATGCTCAGAACTCGGCACGGCGCAATCAGTGAGATTGGAACTAGGCCCGGTGAACTTAGTGAGCTACGCACAGTGCTTAAATAGACCGAGAGAAACGCCCTTCCATTGCAAAAGTACATCCAATTTGTTTCCCTTCCTACAGCAAGGTGCTTTTGTTCTGTTGTTTGTTAGTGTTTGTTGGTTTGTGACGTGTCTTTGTGATTTTTGGAGAGTGTTTTGGAGAGTGTTTTGGAGAGTGTTTTGGAGAGTGTTTTGGAGAGTGTTTTGGAGAGTGTTTTGGAGAGTGTTTTGGAGAGTGTTTTGGAGAGTGATTTGGAGAGTGATTTTTGGTGAGTGATTTGGAGAGTGTTGTGTGAACATGAGTGAGAGGAAGAGAAAATTTAATTTTTCCTTGCGGGAGAAGGAAATTATTGTCAGGGCCATTACCCAATATGGGCGATTCCTGAGTGCCAACACCACCCCGGCCAGGAAGAGTCAGATTTTGCAGGACATCGCCGACGAGGTAAATGCTTTGGGGGGTGAGACCCGGACACGCCAGGGTATCCAAAAGAAGATCAATGATCTCCGGCGTGTGGTCCGTGGGAAGCTGTCCAAGATTGCAGCACATGGCAGGGGCACTGGAGGGGGCCCACCATGCACTGTTAGGCTGACTGAGGAGGAGCGTTTGGTGGCCCAGACCTTCAACAGGCAGCAAGTGGAGGGGCTGCCTGGCTTTGACTCCATTGAGGAGGCCGTGAGGACAGGTAAGGTTTTTTTTTTTTTTATATCTGGTGTGTAGCATGTGTGGGGGGGTAGGAGGGATAATGTGGCAAGTGTGTGGATCCTCCAACCTGTGAATGTTTTGTGTCATCCACAGATGTGCAGGAGGGTGCTGAGCCATCTGGCCTGTCCGCACCATCCCGGGACAAGAGTCTGAGGCCGCGTACACACGAGGGGATATGTCCGCTGAAAACGGTCCGATGGACCGTTTCAGCAGACATCTCCGCTCGTGTGTATGGGCTAGCGGACAGATTTCTCCACCCGACAGATTTCAAAGCATGCTTTGAAATCTATCCGGTGGGGATCTGTCCGCCCGACATGTCTGCTGTTAGTACACTTACCAGCAGACATGTCGGCCCCCACCGCCGCCGCACCGCTGCCGAATGGATTCGGCGCATGCGCGGAAATGTTTTACTTCCTGGTGCGGTGACGTGGCGGTGACGCGGCGGCGTCAACGTCACCGCCGCGTCACCACTACGTCACCGCGCCGTCCGGCGGCGGGGAATTTGATCCGATGGTGTGTACACGCCATCGGATCAAACTCCCGATCGGACATATCCGATGGAAATGGTCCGCGGACCGTTTTCATCGGATATATCCGATCGTGTGTACGCCGCCTGAGAAAGACCCCCAGACAAGGCCGGAGTCCTCTGAGGAGGTTGAGGAGGAGGAGTTTGAGGTTGAGGAGGAGGAGTTTGAGGAGGAGGTCATGTCAGGGAATGACTTCACGTTAATTTTGGAGGAGTCTTCCCCTATGGCTGGCAGCAGCCAGGCCTCTATCAGGGGTAGCCCCTCCCACTCCTCCCCCAACAGGGCTCCCCCCAAGGGGCTCTCCTTCTCCCCGGCCACAAGCCTCATCTGGAGGTAGGAAGGCGACCCACAAGACCAGGGGGTGGCCGAGGTTCTGCCTGAAAATCTCAGAAGGGACAGGCCCTTCAAACCCGCCATCTGGGTCAGGTCACCCAGACTTTGGGGCGGATGGAGGAGAGCCTGTCCTCCATAAAGGATTTAGTTGGGGACATGGACTGCAACTCCCTGGCTCTGATCAATTGCCTAAATGAACTGCAGACTACCACAGCAGGCGTTGGTCAGGATGTGCGGGCCCTCGGTCAGGATGTGCAGGCCCTCCCCCAGGCTATCCAGGCTAATACGGAAACCATAAATGATGGCCCGACTCGAATTGCCGTGGCCTTGGAGGGCAGGCCGCCAGGTGGGCAGAGACCAGGGGATGCTCCTCCTTCCCCTGATTATCCCCCCCATGAGTCTCCCCTGAGAAGCCGGGGTCGTGGCCACCCCAGGCGTGGGTCACTCCAGCGGCGGTAGTTTTTTTTTGGCTTTTCTGTGTTTTGTTTGCTGTGCATTTTTTTTTTTTTGCTGTGCATTTTTTTTTTTGGATTATGATTTTTTTTCTGTTTGTGAATGATTTTTGAATGTGGTGGTGACATTCCTTCCGGAAAAGGGGTCTCACCCTCATTTGTGTTGGAGAAGGGTTCCCCAGGACCAGGGAGAAATGATCCCCAGGTCCGTGTGAATGGTGTATAAATGTACAGTGACATAATTGGAGCCGTGGCGTGGCGTTGCTGCTCACAAGTCCTGCATGGTGGGCTTGTGCTAATCCAATGTGATGAGGATGTGGTGTGTGTGATCTAGGGACCACAGTGATGTGCATGCATGCATTCTCATTGTGCCATGATTAATGTGTGTTTTTAAATGTGATTAACGTGCAAAGATGCCTAATGTGAGCTGGCTGTCTCCTGGCTGCTCTTCCCTCAGAAGACGGGGGACCCTCGCTTAGGGGGGGATTGTCTGGTTCGGGGAGTCAGGTCATCACGTATGTCAATCTCCAGGCCCTTTCTCACTGCGAAGTTGTGCAGCATGCAACATGCACTGATGATCTGGCATACAAAGTTTGGGGAATACAACAGGGTACCCCCAGACTTATCCAGGCATCGATAACGTGACTTCAGGAGGCCAAAGGTGCGTTCCACCACTGCACGGGTACGTGCGTGTGCTTCATTGTATCTTTCCTCTCCTGGGGTTTGGGGGTTCCGGAAAGGAGTCATGAGATGGGGTCCCAGTGCATATGCAGAGTCACCTGGAAGGGAAAAGACAGCAGGATGTTAGTAGTGCATGTGCCCCTTGTGATGTCTGCATCATGGGGTGACACAGTCATGCCTGCCACCCATGTCACTCACCAACCAGCCAGCTGTCCCCATACATGTTCTGTTCGAATTCCATTGGGATGGGGCTATGATTGTATATGTAGCTGTCATGGCTGGATTCGGGGTGTTTGGCATGGACGTGCCATATGAGGCATTTGGCATCGACTATCACCGTACGTTGATGGAATGCCAATGCTTCCGATTGTGGTATATGTGCTCTGTCTCACAGGGGGGCTGGAGTGCCACATGTGTGCAATCAATGGCCCCCATGGTGCGTGGGAATCTGGCAATTCTGTAGAAATCTGTCATTGGCTTCAGCCGCAGGTCCTCCTGGGTGGGTCTGATGATTTGGTTGGCCATGCGTCTGAGGATTGCAGGGATAATCTGGTGCACACATCTGCTCATGGAGGATTGTGCCATCCCAGCCAACACTCCACTTGTACGCTGAAAAGAGCCACTGGCAAGGAAATGGAGTGTTGCCAGGACCTTGACCAGTGGCTGCACAGTATGTGAGCAGTGTGTTGGGCTGGTGATTTCCTCCTGCAGGGTTGTGGTTAATTCCATGATGGCATGAGGGGTGAATCTGAAGATGCGATACACCTCAGAATCACTCATGCCAAAGATGTCTATGCATGTGCGGTATATGCTCTCCCGCGCCCTCCTCCTTCTGTGCTCATCTAAAGTCAGGAGTATAGCTATGAGCAAGGATGCCCCTGGCATGTTGGCATACAGATTGTTGTCCTGCAAGTGTGGCTGCTCAGCTCGTCCCTAACGGTGTTGATTTAGCTGACATGTAGACGTCTTGTCCAAATTTAAAGCTGCTTTTTTAAGGACTAACTTTAGACCGGACGTGCAGCTGATGAGCACAGCGCGTAGCCTGCACTGCACAAACTTACTTTTGTGGATAGCCGTATCTCCCTCATTTGCATATTTGCATAGCAAATCAATGGTGTGTCTAGCGCATTTTTGCGCGCACGATGCGCCGGTCTATCCAAATTACGTCGGTCGAAAAATTCTGGATTTCAGGCGTATATCGTTTTGGGGATACGGCACATAGATACGCAGGCGCATATTTAGACTTACGCCGCGCATCTCGTGAAACTCTGGCTTAAGTGCTTTGTGGATCTGGCCCATGGTTTCCAAAATTGTAGGCAGATCATTGAAGTGCACCTGTCTGCCTTCAATGGAAGTAGCCACTTGTGCAGGCTGGGTCCATACCGAGTATTTGAGGTTTGTTACAATTAGGGTTGTCCCGATACCACTTTTTTAAAACCAAGTACAAGTACCGATACTTTTTTTTCAAGTACTCGCCGATACCGAATACCGATACTTTTTTTTAATCTCATGTGACAGCGGCACATGTGTCAGTATGTTTTTTTTTTACATTTTTTGGCCCAGATTCATAAAGCAATTACGCCTGTCTAACTGGTGTTAGACAGGAGTAATTTCAAATTTCGCGCGCCGTATCACTAGTTTGAATCCTCAAACCATGAGACGGCGGCTTCGGGCTTCGATCCGAGAGGCTTACGTCTTCGTAAGCCTTCGGATCTACGCTGCGATATTTTTGCGGCCGCTGGGAGGAGTTTGCGTCGTTTTCATGCGTCGGGATATGCAAATGTGTTTTTACGGCGATCCACGAAGATACGAGCGGTCTTCGCAATCGCTTACGTCTGGGTTTTTTTACGTACTGTTAGACCAGCTTTTTGCTGGTCTAACGGTGCGTAGCCCATGTTAAGGCCTCTTACACACAGATCAGTTTTTCTTCAGGTTTTTCTTTTAAGTTTACCAAAACTATGTAGTACAAGGGCCTGCCTGATTGCATACAAATTGAGACTCTTGAGGTTTGACCTCATATTAGATGGATTTGGTAAACTGAAAAGAAAAACCTGAAGAAAAACTGATCTGTGTGTAAGAGGCCTTAGTATGGCCGTCGTTCCCGCGTCGAATTAAAATGTTTTATTTTTTTTTGCGTAACTCGTTCGGGAATAGAAATGTCCGTAAACGACGCTACTCAAACAACGAATGACGTAACGACGTGATTTCGCGCAATGCACGGCGGGAAATTTGCGAACGGAGCATGCGCAGTTCGATCGCCGCGGGAACGCGCCTATTTTAAATCCTTCACGCCCCCTACTCGTCTAGATGGATTGCGACGGGAGAAATACACTACGCCGCCGTCGTTTACTGGACAAAATCTACCTGGATTCCACGTAGAGCCAGGTAAAAAACGGCAGCATAGTGTATTTCTGATACGCTACGAGAATCCAATTCTCTCTGAATCTGGGCCTTTATCTTTAACAATTTTTAAAAAAAATTTTTTTTTTTTATAATTTTATTTATATATAATGCTTTCTTTTTTTTAAGGTGGGGGGGGGGGGTGGACCGTGTGAGTGTGTTTTTTTTATTTTGTACAATCATTTTTTTTATTCTTTTGTTTTTTTACTCTTCATTTTTTTATTTATTTTTTCAGCCCTGTTGGGGGGCTTTGGTGAGCTATCAGAGGTCTTAACAGACCTCTGACATCTTCCCTCTGAGACAGGGAAAGGGACTAGGAACACATGTTCCCCTGTCCCTTTGTCAGCAGCATCAGCTGCGCTACAAATGAATGGAGTGAAGACAGTGTCTTCTCTTCATTCATAAACTGAAACATTTGTAAACACAGGTTACAACGTTTCAGTTATGTGAATAGACAGTCAGTGATCACTGACTGTCCATTCGGAGCAGTAAGGAGCCGGATTTACCGGCTCTCACCCCGCTCTCCACCCTGACAATTCCAGGGGGTGGAGGAGAGGCACGGAAGGGGAGAGAAACACGGCGGGATACACGGAATACACGTCGGGATACACGGAATACACGTCGGGATACACGGAATACACAGCGGCATACATGGGATACACAGCGGCATACACAGGATACACGGCGGGTAGCACGGGATACACGGCGGCATACACGGGATACACAGCGGCATACACAGGATACACGGCGGGATGCACGGGATACACGGCGGCATACACGGGATACACGGCGGCATACACGGGATACATGGCGGCATACACGGGATACATGGCGGCTTTCAGCTGCTTTAAAATCAGCGGTGATCGGTGCTTGGAACTTCCCCATGCACTGATCACCGCCGACAGTACAAGTATCGGGTGAAGCATCGGGACCATTTGCCCGAGTACAAGTATGCTTGGTTACAATCTTGCTAAATCAGTAAGCAATGAAGGTTGGTTCAGACCCATCATAGCTACCTCCAATGGTGAACACTGAGGGTACACGTAAAGTGCACCTGTCATTTAGTAGTAGACAAAAAGCTTTGCAAGAAGATAGCATTGCATTATTTTAAGTCTTATTTCATATGCATGTCTGGGTGGGTTTGTATATGTTTTATATACTGTATATATATATATATATAAAAAACAAAAAAACACAACATTGACTACATGTGTACAATCCAGTGTGCTCCAAACTTCTAATTGAACGGACAACATAGAGCATCTCCTGCACTAAAATCCTGAAGGCCCGTACACACGATCGGATATTCCGACAACAAATGTGTGATGGAAGGGTTTTATCAGATAATCTGACCGTCTGTACACTCCATCGGACAATTGTTGGCGGAATTTCCGACAACAAATGTTGGATAGCCATGGTCTCAAATTCTCTGACAACAAATGCGTTCCATCGGATTGTACACGTCAGAATAAAATCCAAAGTACAACCACACATGCTCCAAAACTATACTAACCATCAGACAATGTTAGCAGAAGTTGCCCAAAGGATGGCGCCAAAGAGCTGAAAAAACAGCATGTCCGTTTTTATCAGATCTTACCCGATCCGATCCCCATACGTCTGTTTTTAGTGGATCGGATCAGGTCGGATGTCCGCTGACATCTGACGCTCAATAGAGATGCATGGACCGCCCGTTCAGGTCCGCCTGAAAAACTGACAGGCGGACCTGAACGGACTGAAGTGTGAATGAGGCCTTAAGGAATTTTAATTTAATTTTTTTCTGTTGATTACTGATGAACGTTTTTTTACTGACACACACTGGACTGGCATGCACTGACCTACACTAACAGAGAATGTCCAGATGTACATAAACTGACCGCTCCATGCTTTAGAGAGATGCACACAGACAACCAAATTAGGAGAGAGTAGATCGCACACACAGATTATAGGATGAGACCTACTACAAACATGCATCCAACATTAAAAAAAAAGGATGACTAGCATCCAGTAGGGTAGCTTATTGTAGTTAGTATAGGTCCTGCCCTAGAAGAGTCTACCTTGCCGTGGTGGGCAGGCTTGGAATCTCTTGGTCAAAAGTATGTTAGCAAATGGGAGAGACGATCACTAGATCTTCACTTCTGGCCAATTGATTTTACCAAAGGACTCTTGGTTTATATAGTTGGAAAAGGAAAAAATGTGTCTAGATCCATAATTATACTTTCATAAAACACACAATAAAAAATTGGTATATTTACATTTGAATTGCTTCCTTATTTATTTAATCCTTTCATGACCACTTGGATGCACAGGCCACATTTGTAAGGCTGGAAGGGGCTCTATGACTACTTCTTCCACTTCTGGTGTGTGGAGGGATGTGTAATAGGTGTTTATGTATTAACATGAGTCCTAACCATGTACCGTATATATGTACAGTACAGACCAAAAGTTTGGACACATCTTCTCATTTAAAGAGTTTTCTTTATTTTCATGACTATGAAAATTGTAGAGTCACACTGAAGGCATCAAAACTATGAATTAACACATGTGGAATTATATACATAACAAAAAAGTGTAAAACAACTGAAAATATGTCATATTCTAGGTTCTTCAAAGTAGCCACCTTTTGCTTTGATTACTGCTTTGCACACTCTTGGCATTCTCTTGATGAGCTTCAAGAGATAGTCATCTGAAATGGTCTTCCAACAGTCTTGAAGGTGTTCCCAGAGATGCTTAGCACTTGTTGGCCCTTTTGCCTTCACTCTGGGGTCCAGCTCACCCCAAACCATCTCTATTGGGTTCAGGTCCGGTGACTGTGGAGGCCAGGTCATCTGGCGCAGCACCCCATCACTCTCCTTCTTGGTCAAATAGCCCTTACACAGCCTGGAGGTGTGTTTGGGGTCATTGTCCTGTTGACAAATAAATGATGGTCCAACTAAACGCAAACCGGATGGAATAGCATGCCGCTGCAAGATGCTGTGGTAGCCATGCTGGTTCAGTATGCCTTCAATTTTTTATAAATCCCCAACAGTGTCACCAGCAAAGAACCCCCACACCATCACACCTCCTCCTCCATGCTTCACGGTGGGAACCAGGCACGTAGAGTCCATCCGTTCACCTTTTCTGCATCGCAAAAAGACACGGTGGTTGGAACCAAAGATCTCAAGTTTGGACTCATCAGACCAAAGCACAGATTTCCACTGGTCTAATGTCCATTCCTTGTGTTCTTTAGCCCAAACAAGTCTCTTCTGCTTGTTGCCTTTCTTTAGCAGTGGTTTCCTAGCAGATATTCTACCATGAAAGCCTGATTCACACAGTCTCCTCTTAACAGTTGTTCTAGAGGTATGTCTGCTGCAAAAGGTGGCTACTTTGAAGAACCTAGAATATGACATACATTTTCAGTTGTTTCACATTTTTTTGTTATGTATATAATTCCACATGTGTTAATTCATAGTTTTGATGCCTTCAGTGTGACTCTACAATTTTCATAGTCATGAAAATAAAGAAAACTCTTTGAATGAGAAGGTGTGTCCAAACTTTTGGTCTGTACTGTATGTACTGACAAGCCCCTTATGTGACAGTAGCCCCCCCTGAGCCCCCGTTTTACTTACCTGACCCCTTGAAAGTCCCGCGCTCGGTACCGAGATCATCTTCGCCGCTCAGCCTGGCCGCTGATTGGCTAGAGCGGATGGATTAAGAGCAGCGCAGCCATTGGCTGGCGCTGCTGTCTATCACATGCAGTGACGCGGCACGCCAAGGGGCGGGGCCGAGTGATACAGTGAGCACACCCACAAGTACTCATCACCATGCAAGCTCTCTCGCATGACTGTGATGAGTTCTTGCGAGGAGGACCAGAGACAGCTGCCGAGGGACCCCAGAAGACACGGATCGGGGCCACTCTGTGCAAAATGAACTGCACAGTGGAGGTCAGTATAACATGTTTTTTATTTTAAAGAAAAAAACTATTTTCCTTTAGTAACCCTAGTAAGTCTTTCTCTAGTCTCCAATATAATTGTAAAATTCACAATTTTAAAATCTCTTGCTTCTTAAAGTGACTGTAAAGCTTTACAATTTTTTCATTAAAATAATAAACGTTGTGAGGGATTAACTCGGTAGCGGGTGTGTGTGACCCCCTGGATGGGTTCACTACACGCTGAACTGTACAAAAACGGCACTTGAGGATGACTGAAATCAAATGATATGGTTTATTTTTCCATCTTGCGGGATAGACGTGCAAGCATCAAAACAGTATAAACAAAACAAAACATAAAATAAACCCTTGCCACTTGCAGCGTCTACCTTCCCAACACAGGAACCTACCTATTGAGTCTGGCACAACCTACTGCTGGGCAGACACTGCTGGTCCTACAGCAGAAAACAACAACAAAAAGTCTCTTTGATATTTCTCACACAGAAATATCCATCAGCACCTCAGCATACTTATCTGCTTTGCGTAATGGTTTTCACAGAGCAGTCCTGATCCTCCTCTTCTTATGTCCCCCATCGGCACTCCTGGCTCCTCCCCTTGCCTGCTATGTGCATGCTCGATCCGGAGCCTTGCTAACTTTGTCTATTGTGTAAAAAAACTTCTGCGCTTGGTGACTATTACGTTTTTACGTCGACAGAATGTGGTCCCGCGCTCTATGACCGTGCCCGCTGGACCCGTGGACTCAATGTCCGCCGGTGTCCCGTGAACGGGTCACAGAGCGGAAGAACGGGGAGAAGTCAGTGTTAACACAACATCTCCCCATTCTTTCTAGTGACATGTCACTGATCGTCTGTTCCCTGTCATCAGGAACAGTGATCAGTGACGTGTCACGGCAAGCCACGCTCCCTAACAGTTAGAATCACTCCCTAGGTCACACTTAACCACTTCAGCGCCCCCTACAGTTCAAACCCCTTCACTGCCAGTGCAATTTTTACAGTATCAGTTGCATTTTTATAGCGCTGATCGCTGTAAAAATGACAATGGCTCCAAAATGTTGTCAAAAGTGTCTGATGTGCTGCCATAATGTCGCAGTCAAGATGAAAAAATCAGCGCCATTACTAGTAAAAAAAAAATATTAATAAAAATGCCATAAAACTATCCCCTATTTTGCAGACACTATGGGCCAGATCCACAAAGAATTACGGCGGCGTATCTCCAGATACGCCGCCATAATTTCAAATTCCCGCCGGCGTATATTTGTTTTGTATCCACAAAACAAGATACGCAGGAATTACGCTAAGATACGACTGGCGTAGCGTTATTACACCGTCGTATTTTAGTTGCATACTTACGCTGGACGCTAGGGGCGCTTCCGTCGTTCTTCGAGTTACGCCAATCCACGAACGTACGAGCGGCCGGCGCATTCCTTTTACGTCGTTTGCGTAAGCGTATGGCCGGCGTAAAGTTACCCCTGCTATATAGAGGCGTACACCATGTTAAGTATGGACTTCGGGCCAGCGTCAAATTTTCCGTCGTTCACGTCGTTTGCGTAAACCATTCGCGAATAGAGATTTGTGTAAGTTACGTTCACGTCGTTTTCATTGACTATTTGCGACGTGATTTCACGCATGCGCACTGGAATACGTCCACGGCCGGCGCATGCACAGTTAAAAAAAAACGTCATTTACGTCGGGTCATTCATAATTTAAATAAAACACACCCACCTCTTCCCCATTTGAATTAGACCCGCGAACGCCGGCCCATTTACGCTACGCCGCCGTAAGTTACAGCGGAAATTCTTTGAGGATAAGGAATTTGCCGCTGTAACTTACAGCGGCGTAGAGTAAATGGGATACGCTGCGTCAGCTAGACAGGTTATTGTGATTTTTTTTACCAAAAATAGGTAGAAGAATACATATGGGCCTAAACTGAGGAAAAAATATTTTTTTAAATATTTTTTGGAGATATTTACTAGGGTTGTCCCGATACCGATACCAGTATCGGTACCGACAACGCCACAACGCCGCCGCCGCCGCCTAGTTAATCAGTGGGGAACATTACAGCTTTAATTTGAATAGCTGTGTGTTCCCCGCCACGCCGCGTATAGACACTCCCCCTTGCTCGGGATTGGACGGGTGATCTGTCTATCAAAGTGCCCATCCAATCCCGGGCAAGGGGGAGTGTCTATACGTGGCGCGGCGGGGAACACACAGCTATTCAAATGAAAGCTGTAATGTTCCCCGCTGATTAACTAGGCAGCGACGGCGGCGGCATCTAGGTATGGGGAGACATGGCTGCATATGTGGGGGGACATGGCTGCATATGTGGGGGGACATGGCTGCATATGTGGGGGACATGGCTGCATATGTGGGGGGACATGGCTGCATATGTGGGGGACATGGCTGCATATGTGGGGGACATGGCTGCATTTGTGGGGGGACATGGCTGCATTCGCGGGGGACATGGCTGCATTTGGGGACACATTTAAAAAAAAGTATCGGTATTCAGTATCGGCGAGTACTTGAAAAAAGTATCGGTACTTGTACTCGGTCCTAAAGAAAAGGTATCGGGACAACCCTAATATTTACCATTAACCACTTGCCAACTTCCACACGTACATATACGTCGGCAGAATGGCATGGCCAGGCAAAGCAACATCCCAGGCCTAGGGCAGCATTAAAGGAGTCCCCGCCAGCTTTTGCTACACTTTTAGTGCAGCACCAGAGGTGAACTGGGCCGTCCCCATAAAGCGGCTGGATTGCTGCCGGTATGATATGGATGTTGCGGACACAAGGGACACTGACACGGTCACCTATACCTGTCAGGTAGGTAGTAGGAATTTCCTGCAATCCTTTGCTTGTGTCAATTGTACATATTAGGGAATCTTAATTGTATTTCTGTTGATTGCTGATGAGAAAAATAAACAGATGGATTTATTTGTTCCTGCCCCCAATCCTTCCTTTGCTCACTGCCTGGACCACATCCCTCCATCACTGTGCTACATGTTTTCTGCTGCACCACGGGCATGGTTATATCCTCTTAGTCCTCCATAAATTTAGCAGTGCCATCTCATCAGTGAAACAATAAGCTACACAAGTCACACTGCATTGGGCACAGGTCACGCTGCATGGGGCACAGGTCACGATGCATGGGGCACAGGTCACGACGTATGGGGCACAGGTCACGCTGTATGGGGCACAGGTCACGCTATATGGGGCATAGGTCACGCTGCATTGACACTAGGGCGGCTCTGGGGGGGCCCCATACAACATTTTGCTATGGGGCCCTGTGATTTCTAGTTACGCCCCTGCACTAAACTGAATCAAGCACTGGTGTCTGGCGTCCCCCCCTGGGGTATACGTGTCCGTCCTCTCCCCCTCAGCTCCTGTGCCATACTCTGGCTGCAGCCGTCCATTCGGTGGTTCAGCAATTTTAAAACTCTGGTTTTGTTCATTGGTAAGTATTGGTCTGTTTTGTTCTGGCCCATTCTGCCACTGTTCTTACGTGACACATCTCATCTGCATCTACCCCTGATGAGCGAGCTATGATCTCGCGAAAAACGTGCGTCAGGTTTCTTCGATGCTTGTATATGTATATACTCCTTGTCAAGATGTTTTGTATTAACTTTATTTATTATTTTTATCATGTGCCATTCATTGGCTGAGCTAATATGCTATATTATCCATGTTAGTACATTCATTTTAATAAACATTTTTACTGCTATTACTTTTGTTACTCAGTGGCAAACTGTGACCACCTCATATAAAGTCCCATGGGCGACTCCTTTTTATATATATTAGGGATGGAGGTGTATCACTGGTGACTTCAGACCTTTTAATTTGTTTGCACTAAACTGGATCAAGCACTGAACACATTTTTTTTCAACAAAATTAATGGGCTCAAATTTGCACCGCACTGAATTGCATATGAATTGCACAGGGCTCTGAGGTCTAGTCTGTCGTCCCAAAGTAGTAACACCATTGGGGAGGGCTACAAGGTGAATGATTACTCTGATAGCCAACCAGGGGCTATCACAGTGATTATGTGATCATGATCTGGTTCCCCAGGTTCTGACCCTTGGTACTAGGGTTGCACCGACACCGACACTAAGGCCGCGTACACACGATCCAATCTGTCTGCTGGAAACGGTCTGCTAGACCGTCCCAGCAGACAGATTCGATTGTGTGTACGGGCAAGCCGACGGATTTGGCCACCCGACAGATTTCAAAGCATGCTTTGAAATCTATCGGGTGGGAACCCGTCCGCCCGACATGTCTGCTGGTTAGTACACTTACCAGCAGACATGTCGTCTCGCACCGGCGCCGAATGGATTCGGCGCATGCGCGGAAGTGTTTTACTTCCTGGTGCGGTGACGTGGCGGCGTCAACGTCACCGCCACGTCAGCGTGCCGTCTGCTGGCGGGGATTTTGGTTTGCTCGTGTGTACACGCGAGCAAACCAAAATCCAAACAGACAGATTTGTTCAAATCGGTCGGACAGACCGTTTTGAACAAATCTATTGCCTCGTGTGTACGAGGCCTAAGCATTTGTACGAGTATCAGTATTCCCAGATCTCTCCATAAAGAGGACCTCTCATGCTGTATTGTTATTGCAATGGATGTTTACATTACTTGAGATAGCAATAAAAGTGATCAAATTATTTTTAAAGGGACAGTGTAAAAAGAAAAAAGAAATAAAAGAAAAAAGCAGTAGTGAACATATACCTAGGTCACGTCCACATATTTCAAAATCAAAAAGTGCAGCGCAAAAATAAAAATAAAAATAAAGTTTAAGTACAAAATAATGACATATGTGTATAAACCAGTAAAAATAAATGTCCATGTGTCCACAAAAAATCCTTTAAGTGAAGAGTAAATCACACAAACAAATCCAGCAGGAGTGAAGGTGAAGAGGAAACACCAAGAGAAAATCCACCACCGCAAGCAAGATGGACTCTCACCATATTGCTTTGACCCATAAGAGTCTCAAAGCATATCTGCAGATAATCTCAGTCAGATCCGATCTCCAAGACAAATCACCATTCCATATCAGATAGCAGCGAACCACCATATAAAGAAACACAGAAATATCTAGTGCTCTCTGTATAGACCAGTTTATTGTAACATAAGCATAAAAAGCGGGTACTCACATTTAAAAGCACTCGTGAGCCAAGTGCAAGCTGAAAAACAGTACAAAGTAATACACAGCGGCGATGGTCGGGGTGACGTCCTGCGTAGCTCCTCCCCTTTACGTACGCATTCCGTCCCGTGGGCGGGACTTCATCAGCGTCAAGCAGAGGGAGTACGTCTGACGTCCCCGACAGGAAGTATATATAAGAGACATGTGACTCATCAACCAATCCGATCGCTCGTGGATGCGGCCAATGAAGGAACTACACCGACAACAACATCCGGGGCAAGGTCAATAGAGCCGCAATAATGCGGAAATGAAGGGCTATAATGGCATGAGCAAACGGAAATCCTTAGGAATTAATGGTATAAGGAAATAAAAACCAAAAAAATTTGAAATAAGGTCCGGTGCATCCTAAACAATGCCAACTCATTCGTCCACAGGCAATATGAAAAATAATTATAAAGTATAATTTATAACACGCAGGCGTCACCCTTGATCATCACCGCTTTACATATGACTATTAACAGTAAAATCTACATTACTACAAAAATCACATAATAATACTAGAATTAATATAGCCTATACAGGATCATATATAAAAAAGGTAATAAATAAAATTCAGATAAAAAATAATAACTAAAAGAAAACTAGTTAAAACTAGTTTAGAACAAATCACCCCTATTATGACTAACGATTAGATATAAAACAATTGAGATCGAACTCAACATTGAGGCCTCTCGGGGTGGCAACTTTGAGTTCAAAGATCCAATACGATTCGCGACGACTCAGCTGGCGAATATAGTGACCACCCCTCCAATGTTTGAATACCTTTTCAATGGCCCAAAATTTTAAGCCTCTAGGGTTACGATCATGATGTTGTCTAAAATGTTTCGACACACTATGTGTTTTGACACCCCATCTGATACAACTAATGTGCTCACCTACTCTTACATGTAAAGCACGTGAGGTACGGCCAACATATTGTAACCCACAGTCACACTGTAACATGTAAATGACCCCTTCAGTGTCACAAGTGACTAGCTCTTTGATAACATATTCCGTATTGGTAACAGTTGAACTAAAAGTTTTTCTTTTTTTGATATTATTCTTTACATGTTTACATGTGGCACATCTACCACAGGCATAAAAGCCTGAAAAGAAGTTGAATAACCTAGGTCTAGGCAACGTTGGTGGGTCAATAACCCCTGGTGCGATAACATCGCGTAGAGCTGGGGCTTTTTTGTAGACAAATTGAGGCCGATCGGGTAATGCAGGTCCCAGGACAGCATCACCTTTTAGAACTGCCCAATGCTTAACAATTATCCGTTCAAATTTTTTGTGTTAGATATTGTAATCCAATAGGATTTTGTGATTAATATTTGCATCAGTGGATGCTGTATCAATCGGTTTGTCAGTAATAATAACGTCCCTGTTCATTAGCCATACCCTTTCTATTTCTTGATCTATAACTGAGGCAGGATAGCCTTTCTCAACAAACCTTTTGGCAAGAACATGTGACTGGGATACAAAGTCAGCTTCGATGGTACAGTTCCTGCGTAATCTCACAAACTGGCCCCTGGGTATATTACATAACCAGAGCCTATGGTGGCAACTGGTCAGAGGTATATAGCCATTGCGGTCTGTGGCTTTAAAATGATTCCTAGTCAACAACCTGGAATCACTTTTAAAGATTTAAATGGTGTTTGCACCACACGTGAGGTATCGCTTGCGAACGTCTGAGTGAGAGCAATTATTATGGCACCAGACCTCCGCTGTAACTCCGCAGACCAGTTTCAGCGGACATGTTCGATGGTGTGTACGGCCTATCGGACCGTTTTCCAGCGGACCAAAGTTTCAAAACATGCTTTAAAACCTGTCCGATGGAAACCTGTCCGTCGGACAGGTTCGATGGTTAGTACACAAAATCATCGGACCAAAAACCCACACATGCTCAGAATCAAGTCGACGCATGCTTGGAAGCATTAACCTTCATTTTTTCATCACGTCGTTGTGTTCTACGTCACCATGTTCTGGTCTGATCGGATTTTGGTCCGATGGTGTGTACACACATCAGACCAACAGACCACTTCAGCCTGGTCCGATGAAAACGGTCCATTGGACAGGTTTCAGCGGACCAGTCCGATCGTGTGTACAGGGCTTTAGACCCCTTTTTACACTGGGGCGTTATAGCGCTAAAAATAGCACCTGCAAAGTGCCCTGAAAGAGCCGCTGCTGTCTCTCCAGTGTGAAAGCCCAGAGCGGTGCTCTAGGAGGGCGGTAAAAAAAAGTCCTGCTAGCAGCATCTTTAGAGCAGTGAAGGATCGGTGTGTATACCACTACTCCACCACTCCTGCTTATTGAAATCAATGGGCACCGAATAGCGCCACGAAATTGACGGCAAAGCGTCACCTATGGAGATTTTTAAGTACCGTATTTTGCCGCCATTCCACAAGATTGCGCAATTTTCAAGCATGACATTGTAGGTATCTATTTACTTGGCGTAACATCATCTTTCATATACAAAAAATTGGGGTATATATATATATATATTTTTTTATATTCATTACTCTGATGCCAATCACCCCACGTACATTTACTGCAGGGTGGTGAATCCTGTACACAGAATCACGTATGTGTACATGATTTTGCACTCCCGGGTCTGCAGCGCGCATGCACCCTGCTCCCACTTTGATTGAACACAGTGATCCAGACAGAAGCTGAATGGCGGCTCACCGATGTAAACAAGGCAGATCGCTGTTCTGTTGGTACAGAAGACAGAGATCCTGTTTTTCTGCTAAGCAGGAAGAAGTATCTCTGTCTTCCCACAGTTAAAGCACCCCCCACACAGTTAGCAAGCACTCCCTAGTAACACATTTAACTCTTTGATCGCCCTTGGTATTAACCCCTTCCATGCCAGTGTCATCAGTACATATTTTTTTAGCACTGATCACTGTATTGTGTCACTGGCCCCCAAAAGTTTCACTTAGTGTCTGATGTGTCCACTACAATGTTGCAGTCCCGCTATAAGTCGCTGATAACCCTAATTACTAGTATGTCAGTATTTTTTGTTTAAAGCGAAAAAAAAAAAAAACGCAGAGGTGCTCAAATACCACCAAAAGGAAGCTCTATTTGTGGGAAAAAAAGGACATCAACGACCACTATTTTATTCTCTAGGGCAGGGGTGTCAAACTCAATTTCCTCGTGGGCCGCATCAGCATTATGGTTGCCCTCAAAAGGGCCGGTTGTATCTGTAAGATTAGATGTTCAGCGCATCCCTTCCACTTACATTAGATGTCAAGAGCCCCCCCACCATCAGAAGTTGAGTCCCCCCTCTCCCTTACATCACAGTGCACCCCCCTTTCCTTATGCTGCTGCTGGCAAGAAGTTGGATGCATTGCTTGAAAGCAGAAAGTAAGGGTCTGGAGGATGACTGGAGAGGTGCGAGGGCCACATGAAATGGCCTGGAGGGCCGCATTCGGCCCGCGGGCCTTGTGTTTGCCACCTCTGCTCTAGGGTCTCTGCTAATATATATACAGGTGGTTCTCAAAAAATTAGCATATTGTGATAAAGTTCATTATTTTCTGTAATGTACTGAGAAACATTAGACTTTCATATATTTTAGATTCATTACACACAACTGAAGTAGTTCAAGCCTGATTTTGGCATACAGCTCATGAAAACCCCAAATTCCTATCTCAAAAAATTAGCATATCATGAAAAGGTTCTCTAAACGAGCTCTTAACCTAATCATCTGAATCAACTAATTAACTCTAAACACCTGCAAAGGTTCCTGAGGCTTTTAAAAACTCCCAGCCTGGTTCATGACTCCAAAGCACAATCATGGTTAAGACTGCCAACCTGACTGCTGTCCAGAAGGCCGTCATTGACACCCTCAAGCAAGAGGGTAAGACACAGAAAGAAATTTCTGAACGAATAGGCTGTTCCCAGAGTGCTGTATCAAGGCACCTCAGTGGGAAGGAAAAAGTGTGGCAGAAAACGCTGCACAACGAGAAGAGGTGACCGGACCCTGAGGAAGATTGTGGAGAAGGACCGATTCCAGACCTTGGGGGACCTGCGGAAGCAGTGGACTGAGTCTGTAGTAGAAACATCCAGAGCCACCGTGTACAGGAAATGGGCTACAGGTGCCGCATTCCCCAGGTCAAGCCACTTTTGAACCAGAAACAGCGGCAGAAGCGCCTGACCTGGGCTACAGAGAAGCAACACTGGACTGTTGCTCAGTGGTCCAAAGTACTTTTTTCGGATAAAAGCTAATTTTGCATGTCATTCGGTAATCAAGGTGCCAGAGTCTGGAGGAAGACTGGGGAGAGGGAAATGCCAAAATGCCTGAAGTCAGGTACCCACAGTCAGTGATGGTCTGGGGTGCCATGTCAGCTGCTGGTGTTGGTCCACTGTGTTTTATCAAGGGCAGGGTGAATGCAGCTAGCTATCAGGAGATTTTGGAGCACTTCATGCTTCCATCTGCTGAAAAGCTTTATGGAGATGAAGATTTAATTTTTCAGCACAACCTCGCACCTGCTCACAGTGCCAAAACCACTGGTAAATGGTTTACTGACCATGGTATTACTGTGCTCAATTGGCCTGCCAACTTTCCTGACCTGAACCCCATAGAGAATCTGTGGGATATTGGGAAGAGAAAGTTGAGAGACGCAAGACCCAACACTCTGGATGAGCTTAAGGCCGCTACCGAAGCATCCTGGGCCTCCATAACACCTCAGCAGTGCCACAGGCTGATTGCCTCCATGCCACGCCGCATTGAAGCAGTCATTTCTGCAAAAGGTTTCCCGACCAAGTATTGAGTGCATAACTGAACAGAATTATTTGAAGGTTGACTTTTTTTTTTTTATTAAAAACACTTTTCTTTTATTGGTCGGATGAAATATGCAAATTTTTTGAGATGGGAATTTTGGGTTTTCATGAGCTGTATGCTAAAATCATCAATATTAAAACAATAAAAGGCTTGAACTACTTCAGTTGTGTATAATGAATCTAAAATATATGAAAGTCTAATGTTTATCAGTACATTACAGAAAATAATGAACTTTATCACAATATGCTAATTTTTTGAGAACCACCTGTACATATAATTTTTGGGGGTTCTAAGTAATTGTCTAGCAAAAAATACTGATTTAAACTTGTAAACAACAAATGTCAGAAAAATGCCTGGTCGGCAAGTGGTTAACAACCTAACCCAAACAAAGACTTAAGCCCTGTACACACGATCGGATATCTGACGGAATCTAATCCGATGGATTTTTTCATCGGATGTCCGATGAAGCTGACTTTCATCAGTCTTGGTTAAAAATCCGATCGTGTCCAACGCGGTGACGTAAAACACTACGACGTGCTGAGAAAAATGAAGTTCAATGCTTCCGAGTATGCGTCAACTTGATTCTGAGCATGCATTGATTTTTGATTCTATTGGTTTTTTTAACCATAAGAAAATTTTAAAACAGGTTCTATTTTTTTCACTGATAGATAAGAATCCGATGGGACCCACACATGATCCATCGGTCCGTTTTCATCAGACGAACCGATCGCGTGTACAGGGCTTAAAAATAAATAATAATAATAAGACAATAAATAGAATATTAACCCTAAACCTAACCCCAACTCTAAAGCCTCGTACACATGATCGGATATCTGATGGAATCTAATCTGATTTTTTCATTGGATATCCGATGAAGCTGACTTTCATCAGTTTTGCCTACACACCATCAGTCAAAAATCCGAGCATGCCAAAGCGTGGTGACGTAAAACACTACGACAAATAAAAAAAAATGAAGTTCAATGCTTCCGAGCATGCATCGACTGGATTCTGAGCATGCGTGGATTTTTATCCAATGGAGTTCCAGATGATTGTATTTTTCTATTGGTTTTTTATCCATAGGAAAATTTTAAAACATGTTCTATTTTTTAACACCGATGGACCCACACACGATTGGTTTGTCTGATGAAAACAGTCCATCGGTCTGTTTTCATTGGACAAACCGATCGTGTGCACATGGCTTAAGGACCCATGCACACGAGATGCATGCTGAACGCATGTTTTTAAAGGCTGAAACCAGCGTTTAGAAAAGCCTGCTTTGCATCTATAAGGCCGTGATTGCATCTATAAGGGCGCGTACACACGATCAGACCGTTCCGATGAAACTGGTCTGCAGATCAGTTTCATCGGACCAATTCGATGGTGGTTACGGCCTATCGGACCGCTGTCCGTCGGACCAAAGTTTTAAAACTTGCTTTAAAAACAGATTAGATGGTTAGTATCGGACCAAAAACCCGCGCATGGTGAGAATCAAGTCGACGCATGCTTGGAAGCATTGAACTTTGTTTTTTCAGCACGTCGGTGTGTTCTACGTCACCGCGTTCTGGTCTGATCGGATATTTGGTCCGATGGTGTGTACACACATCAGACCACTTCAGCCTGGTCAACGGACCGGTCTGATCGTGTGTACGTGGCCTAAGCGTTTAATTAAGAAACATCATAAGACCCTCCCTAAGCTAAAAAAAACAGTATTATTTAACAATTTCATGAGACCAGAGTGAGTAGCAGCAGCTGAGCAGCAGTGTACTTATATTTAGCGTGTCACTTGCCACAAGCTGTGGATTGTCCACTGGCCAAGTCATCTGCCACAAGTTGTGGATTCTCCACTGGCCACGTCACCTGCCACAAGTTGTGAATTGTTCACTTGCCACAAGTTGTGGATTGTCCACAATGCAATGCAAGCAATTAATTTTTTTTTCAATTGTTCACTTGCCACAAGTTGTGGATTGTCCACTTGTCACGTCACCTGCCACAAGTTGTGGATTGTCCACTGGCCAAGTCACCTGCCACAAGTTGTGGATTGTCCACTGGCCAAGTCACCTGCCACAAGTTGTGGATTGTCCACTGGCCAAGTCACCTGCCACAAGTTGTGGATTGTCCACTGGCCACGTCACCTGCCACAAGTTGTGAATTGTCCACTGGCCACGTCACCTGCCACAGGTTGTGCATTGTCTATTGGCCATGTCACCTGCCACAAGTTGTGGATTGTTCATTTGCCACAAGTTGTGGATTGTCCATTGGCTACGTCATCTGCCACAAGTTGTGGATTGTCCACTGGCCACGTCACTTGCCACAAGTTGTGGATTGTCCACAATGCAATGCAAGCAATTACAGTTTTTGTTATATTTTTTTTTATGGTTTTTCATCATTTGCCATAATTTTTTAGATTTCTAATGTAAAAAAATAGGTCACCTTTAACCACTTAAGGACCGCCTACTGAACATTTACGTCAGCAGAATGGCACGGCTGGGCACATCAACGTATATATACGTTGGTTTCTAGTACCCAGCCGTGGGTCACGGGCACGCGCCCACGGCGCGCTCCTGTGACCCGGTCCGAAGCTCCGGGACCGTGGGACTCGCGGACCTGATCGCCGCTGGAGTGCGGCGATCGGTCCCTGGAGCTGAAGAACGGGGAGAGACGTGTGTAAACACGGCTTCCCCGTGCTTCACTGTGGCCGCAGCATAGATCACGTTCCCTGTTATAGAGGGACGTGATCGATGACGTCACACCTACAGCCACACCCCCTACAGTTGTAAACACACGCAGGGAACACACAAACCCTACAGCGCCCCCTTGTGGTTAACTCCCAAACTGCAACTGTAATTTTCACAGTAAACAATGCAATTTAAATGCATTTTTTGCTGTGAAAATTACAATTGTTCCAAAAATGTGTCAAAATTTTCCGAAGTGTCCGCCATAATGTCGCAGTCACGGAAAAAAACGCTGATCGCCGCTATTAGTAGTAAAAAAAAAAAAAATGCAATAAAACTATCCCTTATTTTGTAAACACTATGGCCCAGATTCACAGAGCGATTACGCCTGCGCAACAGGAGATGCGCGTGCGTAAGTCTAAATGTGCGCGTGCATTTCGTTGCGCGGCATCCCCAGAACGAGATACGCAAAAAATCGACTTTTTTTTGTCCCGCGTAATTTCGTTAGACTGGCGCATCCGTCCACGCAAAAGTGCGATAGACACACCATTGATTTGCTAGTCAAATATGCTAATGAGGGACTTACGGGGATCCACAAAACAACGTTGGGGCAGCGCAGGCGACGCAGTGTTCGCAACAGCAAAATGTCCTGTCTAAAATTAGAGCTGATAAAAGCTGGTCTAAAAAAAGAAAAAAAGTCTACTTGTTAGATAAAGCAACACTGTTAGTGAGCAGCTCAGCAGTCACACGTGTTGCTCAACAATCTGTATGCCAACATGCCAGGGGCATCGTCGCGCATAGCTATACTACTGACTTTAGATGAACAAAGAAGGAGGAGGGCACGGAGGATGGCACGGAGGATGGCACGGGAGAGGATATACCGTACCCGCATAGACCTGTTTGGCATGAGTGATTCTGAGGTGTATCGCATCTTCAGATTCACCCCTCATGCCATCCTGGAATTAACCACAACCCTGCAGGATGACATCACCAGCCCAACACACCGCTCACATGCAGTGCAGCCACTGGTCAAGGTCCTGGCAACACTCCATTTCCTTGCCAGTGGCTCTTTTCAGCGTACAAGTGGAGTGGTGGCTGGGATGTCACAGTCCTCCATGAGCAGATGTGTGCACCAGGTTGTCCCTGCAATCCTCAGACGCATGGCCAACCAAATCATCAAACCCACCACTGAGGACCTGCGGCTGAAGGCAATGACAGATTTCTACAGAATTGCCAGATTCCCACGCACTGTGGGGGCCATTGATTGCACACATGTGGCACTCCAGCCCCCCCAGGAGACAGAGCACATGTACCGCAATCGGAAGCATTGGCATTCCATCAATGTACAGGTGATAGTCGATGCCCAAGGCCTCATATGGCACGTCCGTGCCAAACACCCAGGGTCCAGCCATGACAGCTACATATACAATCAATGCCACATCCAATTGGAATTCGATCAGAACGTGTATGGGGACACCTGGCTGGTTGGTGAGTGACATGGGTGGCAGGCATGACTATCCCCTCCCATGATGCACATCACAAGGGGCACATGCATGACTAACATCCTCCTGTCTTTTCCCTTACAGGTGACTCTGCATATCCACTGGGACCCCATCTCATGACTCCTATCCGGAACCCCCAAACTCCAGGAGAGGAAAGATACAATCAAGCACATGCTCAAACACGAGCAGTGGTGGAGCGCACCTTTGGCATCCTAAAGTCACGTTTCCGATGCCTGGATAAGTCTGGGGGTACCCTCTTGTACTCCCCAAACTTCGTGTGCCAGATCATCGGTGCATGTTGCATGCTGCACAACTTCGCAGAAAGAAAGGGCCTGCAGATTGACCTACGTGATGACCTGACCCCTGAACCAGACAATCCCCCCCTAACCGAGGTTAACCCGTCTTCTGAGGGAAGAGCAGCCAGGAGACAGCTCACATTGGGCATCTTTGCACGTTAAACATACACATTAATCATGGCACAATGAGAATGCATGCATGCACAACACTGTGGTCCCTAGCACACACACCCCACATCCACATCAAATTGGATTGGCACCAGTCCACCATGCAGGACTTGTGAGCAGCAACGCCACGCCAAGGCTCCAATTATGTCACTGTACATTCATACACCATTCACACGGACCTGGGGATCACTTCTCCCTGGTCCTGGGGAACCCTTCTCCACCAAAATAGAGGGTGACACCCCTTTTCCGTCAGGAATGTCACCCCCACATTCACACAGCATTCACAACCCAAAAAAAAAATCAAAAAATTTCCAGCAAAAAACAAAAAAAAAAAAGACAAAAAAAAATTTGAAAAATAAATAAATTTGGGGGAAAAACGAATTACTGCCCTCTGCGTGAGCCACGCCTGGGGCGCCCCCGGCCACGGCTTCTCAGGGGAGACTCATGGGGAAGGGGTAAAACCGGGGAAGGAGGATCAGCCCCTGATCTCTGCCCACCTGGTGGCCTGCCCTCCAAGGCCACGGCAATTCTGTCCAGGGCAGCACCAACTGTTGGCGTGTTGGCCTCCTCCTCATGATTGTCCTGCTCCTCATTATTGTCCTCCTCCTCTTGAACCTCCTCCGCGGACTCCGGCCTTGTTGGGGGGGCCTCATTAGGCTGCTGTCCTGGGGTTGGTGCGGTCAGGCCAGATGGCCCTGCACCCTCCTGCACATCTGTGGATGACACAAAACATTCACAGGTTGGAGGATCCACACACTTGCCACATATTCCCTTTCACCCCCTCCCCCACACATGCTACACACCTGATATTAAAAAAGAAAACAACTTACCTGGCACCACGGGCTGGGGACTGGAGTCAAAGCCGGGCAGGCCCTCAACTTCATGCCGATGAAAGGTCAGGGCCACCGCACGCTCCTCCGCTGTCAGGCTAATACGGCATGGTGGGCCCCCTCCTGTGCCCCTGGCATGGGCATGCATTCTGGCCAACTTCTTTTTGACCAGACGCCGGAGGTCATTGATTTTTTTGTCAATCCCAGACCTGGTCCGTGTCTCCCCCTGCCCCGCAGAATTCACCTGGTCAGTGATCCTATCCAATATCTCCCTCCTCCTGGCCGGGGTGGTGTTGGCACTCTCTGGGCCGTGGAGGTAACGCCCATACTCGCTAATGGCCCGGGCAAGAATCTGTTTTTCCACAACTGTAAAATTCAGCTTGCATTTTCTCTCACTCATCCTTCCAAAAAAAAAAAGTCCCAGTCAACAAAATTCACGCACACAAACAAGCACAACCGATCAAAAAAAAACACACACAGAGAGAAAACGATTTAGCAAGAAACAGTCCCCAAAAAACAAAACAAAAATACAGCAGGAAAAAAAAAAAAAGAAATATATCAATCAAACAAACAGTCTCTCAAACACTTATCAAAAACTACTTTCAAAAATCTACTAACAACCACTTGATCACACAGAACACTAATCTGACAACTACAAAACACACCGCAACGAACAACAAGAACAAAAGCACTTTGTTAAAGGGGAAGGGACAAAGGGATGTACTTTTGCAAAGGAAGTGCGTTTGTGTGTATCTATTTATGCTGTTTGCGTAGTTCACAACGTTGCCCTAGTCCATTTCCAATTTCACTGATTGCGCCGCTCCCGAGTTGTGAGAATGCGCACATCGGAGCTGACATGGTCTCGTTCAAGCGCGCATGCGCGAGCCGGCCGGCCCTTCATTTGCATGGGGTCCTTCCCAATTTGTATTACTCCTCCTTACGCCTCTGGAAAAACGTTACGTATGCGCAATTTCCTGCGCAAAAGCTACGAGAATAGGGTGATTACGCGGCAAAATTGCGCAAGTCTAACGTAAAGGCGGTGCGCTACGCCGGTCCAATAATGCGCAGATGTACGTGAATCTGGGCCTATAAGTTTTGCGAAAACCAACCGATAAACGCTTATTGCGATTTTTTTTTACCAAAAATAGGTAGAAGAATACGTATTGGCCTAAACTGAGGAAAAAAAAAATTATATATATTTTGGGGGGATATTTATTATAGCAAAAAATTAAAACCGCAGAGGTGATCAAATACCACCAAAAGAAAGCTCTATTTGTGGGGAAAAAAGGACGCCAATTTTGTTTGGGAGCCACGTCGCACGACCGCGCAATTGTCAGTTAAAACGACGCAGTGCCGAATCGCAAAAAGGGGCAAGGTCCTTTAGCAGCATTTTGGTCCGGGTCTTAAGTGGTTAAAAATGCTTATAGACGAAAATTCGGCAAAACGCCAGCACCGCGTTTCAGAAGAACAAGATTAAACGTAACTGCATATAAACGCCAATAAACGAGACTGTGTGAGATACACTACGCTGCCGTATTTTACCAGGCTGTACGACGAATCCTGGTAGATTTTGTCCCTTACGGTACCCCGACGCGGAAAACGACGGGAACTCCACCCAGCGGCCGCAATTTTATTGCAGCGTAGATCCGAAGGCGTACGAACACGTAAACCAGTCGGATTAAAGCCCGCAGCCGTAATTTCATGGTTTGAGGTTTCAGAGTGGTGAAAAAATGTGCGTTATTCGAAAGTACTCCAGTCTAACGCGAGATAGACAGGAGTAATCGCTCTGTGAATCTGGCCCAGAGTTTTTAACGTCGTTTAAGCCCACACACGATCATTTTTTACAACCCGAAAAATGACATTTTTAAAAACGACGTTAAAAAATGCAACATGTTCGAATTTTTTTTGGTCGTTTTTCAGAAGATGAAAAACGATGTGAAGCCCAAACATTGATTTGATTCATGATCGTGTGTACGGGGCATAAAGGTTAAAAAACGTATGTAATTACTTTAGATAATTCATAGATCATATATACTCATTGCTTTAATGCAATACACCACCAGCATTGCTGTTAGCAACATTTTCATTGTAATTTTAAACATATATGTTCTGCTTTGAACAAGATGACACTACCATCTTGACCCCCAACTTGATTTCTTGGCATATGTTCACTATGGAATCCATTTCACCAAAAAAACGACAGAAGGAGAGGCAAATGAAAGTATCCAAGTGCTCTCTCTGTTGCTGCTTCTCACTCTGATCAAAATGGCAGAAATAGTTAAAATACATGCTTTCAGAGCTTGGGGAGGGGGTCTATGATGTTATCTTATATAAACGCTTCTAGATGCAAACGCGGCTCAACGCGTTATGCAAACGTGGCAAAAAGGGCATTTATAAACGCCGGTTTCTGCCTTTGAAAACGTGTGTTCAGCAGAGTTTGCATCGGCGTCCCGTGTGCATGGGGCCTAAGGCTCCATGTACACAGACAGGACGTTTTTACAACTGCTCCTGAATGATTTAACGTGACAGATAGAAACCCACGTTTAAAACAACCGTTTAGCCGTGTTTACATGCTGTGTTTGCGTCTAGAAGCATTTGTAAAAAAAATGTTTTGTTTGTTAAAATGAAAAACGTCTATAAACGGAATGCTGCTAAACGCGATTTGCCGCGCTTATCGCCTCAACTGCCTCTAAACAAAGCTTCTGAATGCATTTTTTGGGGTCAAGAAAAAGCCTCTAAACACAACTGTAAACGACACTGTGTACATGTACTGATAAGATAACATAGAGCAGTGGTCTACAAACTGCGGCCCGGGGGCCAGAGGCGGCCTTTTGCTTGCTTTTACCTGGCCCTTGGGGCATTATTCCCCCCACTGTCAGCAACCAATGATGGGACTATTCCTCGAATTGATTCCAATAATAGTGCACTATACCTCCCACTGATACCAATGATGGGGCACTTTTACTAGCACTGGCACCAATCATAGGGCCCTATTCCTCCCATTGATACCATGGATGGGGTACTATTAATCCCATTGATACCATGGGATACCACTATTAACCCCATTGATGGGGCACTATTACTACTACTGATACCAATGATGGAGCACTATTACTACTACTGATACCAACGATGGAGCACTATTACTTCTACTGATACCAATGATGGAGCACTATTACTACCAGGGCCGTCTTTACCATAGGGCAAATGGGGGCAGCTGCCCAGGGCCCTGTCACTGTTGGGGGCCCAAAGCAGAGCCGCCCGTTAAGCCCCTGTGCTGCCCACAAGTCAGCGCTGAAAATCATCAGCGGCACGCAGCCAGTGCCAGTACTGCTTCCCTTCCCAGTGTTATAAAATGTACAGTACCCCTTGCTTCCCTTTAGACGTGCACTTCTCCCTTCCTGCCACTGGGTGCTGCTTATATATAAAAGTGAATTAGAATGTGATTTTATAGCATCCCCAGTTTGATCTTACCGAGGCTGATTTCTTCTTCATATCCTGCTCCTCAAGGTATGTCACTGTGTGCTAATCTGCCCAAAGTCGTTATAATATTTGATGATTCACTGCAGGTCTGGTCAGTGTTTTAAAAAGTTCCTGTATTTTACACATTGCATGGCATGGGGTCACAGCACCATCTGTCCATTCTGCTTTAGCACCATGGGACCCCATGCCATGTGTAAAATACAGGAACTCTTTAAATCACAGACCAGACCTGCAGTCCAGGCTGAGTAAGGCCTCAGAGCACATGGCATTACTATTTGTAATTAACTGCTTGATGGGGTTATTTTGGGCCTGGCTGGTTCACATGTATGTGTTTTGGCGGCCCACATTTGCGCAGGCACAGCAGCCCATTGATTTGAATGGGCCGACATGCCTGCCTTTCCTGCAAAGAAAAGTGCATGCCTCATGTAATAGGCTGTGCACACGGCACACCTATGCCCATCAAGCAATGAAATACAGCACTGTCCATTTTGCTGTCTGCTGTGACTTATCTGCAGTTCCCGCACTATCAAACATGCTGCATTTTTAGACGTTTAGGTCACGCTTTTAAAAACACTGTGCGTTTGTGTGTGCAAGAACTGCAGGTAAGTAGCATGGTGCAAAAGCAGAATGGATTTCAAGGCAACTGTATTTTTAAAATGCTGAATGCACTTTTTTCTGCAGGAAACAAAGGCATGGTAGCCCAATCAAATCAATGGACTGCTGTGTCTGCACAAATGAGAGTCGCCAAAACACATACATGTGAACCAGCCAGGCCCAAAATAAGCTGGAGGGGGGCCCAAAAAAAATGTTTGCCCAGGGCCCAAACCATATTAAAGACGGCCCTGATTACTACTACTGATACCAATGATGGAGAACTATTCCTCCTATTGATACCAACGATGGAGCACTATTGCTACCACTGATAGTAATGATGGGGCACTATTGCTACCACTGATAGTAATGATGGGGCACTATTGCTACCACTGATAGTAATGATAGGGCACTATTCTTCTCATTGATACTAATGATGGAGCACTATTACTCCACCTAATACCAATCATGGGGAGTTGTGTACTCCCACTGACGCCAGGAGTTTTTCTACTCCCACCTGCCACAGTCCGGCCCTCTTAAATTTTGAAGGACAGTAAACTGGCCCTTTGTTTAAAAAGTCTGGAGACCCCTGACATAGAGGAAAGTTCAGGAGCAGTTGAAAAAAATGCCCAACAGCTCCTAAACGTCCATTTACCAGCAGCAGTGTACATGAAGCTTAAAGCGGTTGTAAACCCGCATCAAATTTTTTATTTTTTTTCTCCTGCAAGGCAAAAGTCACAATCAGCTAATATGCACCGCATATTAGCTGAATATGAAATACTTACCTCGGAACGAGGTGTGTAGAACTTACCTGGTCCACGCCGAGCGAGATATCATCTTGACTCGGCATGTCTTCCGGGTATCGCCGCTCCAGCGCTGTGATTGGCTGGAGCGGCGATGACGTCACTCCCGTGCATGAGCGCGGGAGATTTAAATCCGGCCAGCGTCTGCCGGTGGCCGGTTCTTTCGCCGTGCAGTCCCCCTGCGCATGCGCCGCTGCAATCAGCGGCGCATTGCGAGGGGAATATCTCCTAAACCGTGCAGGTTTGGGAGATATTCTCCTTACCTACAGGTAAGCCTTATTATAGGCTTACCTGTAGGTAAAAGTCAAAAAAGTGGGTTTACAACCACTTTAACCCATTACCCAAACCAAAAAATAACAAGTAAATGATAATTAACCATTTCCCGCCCGGCCTATGGCAGATTGACGGCCGGGAAGTGGTTCTGTTATCCTGACTGGGTGTCATATGACCTTCAGCAGGATAACATGCCGGTGTGCAGAGCGGCAATCGCTAGTGCGGTGTGTCCGATCCTCTGACAGAGGCTTCTTACCACGTGATCAGCTGTGACAAATCACAGCTGATCATCGCGTGAACCAGGAAGTGTCGGTAAACTGCATTTCTTGGTTCGCGCTAACAGGGTGAGCCGATCAGCGGTTCTCCCTGTCAGAGGGGGGGTCTGTGCTGATAATCAGCAGAGCTCCATCAGATGTGCCCATCAGTTGCTAAAAAGTGCCCATAAGCTGCAAGTCAGTGCCCTATAAAAAACATCTGACAGTGCCTATATCAGTGCTAATTAGTGCCCATCAGTAAAACCAGTCAGTATCTCATCATCAGTGCCAATCAGTACTACCTATCAGTGCCCATCACAGCCACCAGTCAGTGCCACCTACCAGTTGTGCATATCAGTACCGCCTATTGGTACCCATCAGTGCCCATAAATTCTACATATCAGTGCACCGAAACAAAGAAAATCTGTTGTTCTTTTTTAGTTTGTTAAGCAAAAAATAAAAACCGCAGAGGTGATGAAATACCACCAAAAGGAAGCTTTATTTGTGTAAGCAGAATGCGGGAAAAAAAAATGGTTTGGGTACAGCGTAGCATGACCGCGCAATTGTCATTTAAAATGTGACAGCTGAGAGATGGAAATTGTCCTGGGAAGGGGGGAAAGTGCCTGGCATTGAAGTGGTTAAAAAACAAATAAATAAAAGCTGATGGAAAAGCTGAAAAACCTAGCAACAAATGATAGTTTTTTCTAACGGCGGAGCTCAAAGACGCATAAAATCGCTCGGAGACGCTGCGCTCAGGTGTGGACGCCGCCTCAGTGCACTAGGCGTTATACCAGACGTGTGAATGCGGCCTATCGCTGGGGGTTAACCATCTCCTCTCCGAACTAGAATCATTTCTGTCAGCGCAGAGAGCGAAAGGCAGGTGGACGGCTTAGTGGGCCCCTCGGAACTCCTCCCCTCCTCTCCGGGCTCAGGTGAGGGGAAGGCCCCCCGCACACACATGATAAAATGAGGCTCCGTCAGGCGGGCGGGTACTGACAGGCCTCTTTCCGTCATTTCCCAGCTTGCACCGGGCCGCGCATGCGCAGAAGTCAGCGGGCTCAGGAAGAGGAAAATAGGAAAACAGCCGAGAGAGAAAAATAAGAAGACGGAGGAGGAGAGGAGGGGGCGGGGAGGATTCCTCATCACCCCCATAGTCCGGCCTGAGGCCCCGGGCCTTCTTTCCTACCACACGGGGCCCCCCGTTCTTCCCCTCCATGGTGTACTGGCCCGGGCCATGAACAGCGGACTGAGCCCGGCCCCCTCGGCGTTGGGGGTTCCCGGGTTGAAGCTGAAGTTCTGCCGCTACTACGCCAAGGATAAGACGTGCTTCTACGGGGACGAGTGCCAGTTCCTGCATGAGGAGCCCCTGGGACTCCATGGCAACAGTCTTGCCGCCTACCCCCCTCCGCCTGTCCTCACCCCTGGGGCCAAGAAGGTGGAGCTTGGGGCCCTGGACGGAGCGAGAATGACTGCTGACTACGGTGAGTCAGGCCTACCCCGTGTGTGAGACGGGGACACCTACCTCCTACTAGGAGGCCTAATGGGCCAGAGTGACTGCCAGTCCCAGCCTGCCTGCTGGTTAGAGGACTGCAAGGCCTATTGGGTCCGAGAGAGCACCTGCAGGTCCCAGCCTGCCTGCTGGTTAGAGGACTGCAAGGCCTATTGGGTCCAAGAGAGCACCTGCAGGTCCCAGCCTGCCTGCTGGCGGTCAGAGGGGGGACTGCAGGTCCCAGCCTGCCTGCTGGCAGTCAGAGGGGGGACTGCAGGTCCCAGCCTGCCTGCTGGCGGTCAGAGGGGGGACTGCAGGTCCCAGCCTGCCTGCTGGCGGTCAGAGGGGGGACTGCAGGTCCCAGCCTGCCTGCTGGCGGTCAGAGGGGGGACTGCAGGTCCCAGCCTGCCTGCTGGCGGTCAGAGGGGGGACTGCAGGTCCCAGCCTGCCTGCTGGCGGTCAGAGGGGGGACTGCAGGTCCCTGCCTGCCTGCTGGGGGTCAGAGGGAAGTGGGGACTGCAGGTCCCTGCCTGCCTGCTGGGGGTCAGAGGGAAGTGGGGACTGCAGGTCCCTGCCTGCCTGCTGGGGGTCAGAGGGAAGTGGGGACTGCAGGTCCCTGCCTGCCTGCTGGGGGTCAGAGGGAAGTGGGGACTGCAGGTCCCTGCCTGCCTGCTGGGGGTCAGAGGGAAGTGGGGACTGCAGGTCCCTGCCTGCCTGCTGGGGGTCAGAGGGAAGTGGGGACTGCAGGTCCCTGCCTGCCTGCTGGGGGTCAGAGGGAAGTGGGGACTGCAGGTCCCTGCCTGCCTGCTGGGGGTCAGAGGGAAGTGGGGACTGCAGGTCCCTGCCTGCCTGCTGGCGGTCAGAGGGAAGTGGGGACTGCAGGTCCCTGCCTGCCTGCTGGCGGTCAGAGGACAAGGGGCATGTAAGGCCCAGCAGGTCAGAGGGTAGTTAGAAAAGCAGAGCTTGCCCTGCCCCCTCATGGGAAGAAGGTTGCCCATCCACCGTTTCCATATACTGGTGTTTTGCTTGCCGCTCATGGAGGACTAAGAATTGCACCACAACCTGTAGCTCTACAATAGTTCCCGTTTCCTGTAGGGGTTCCCGGGCCATTAAGAGATTTTTGCAGTAAATGACAGTCAGGCCATCTTGTGTGTTTGGATCCCAGCTGGTTTGCCATTATAAAGCAGAACTAAACCCTCTGTTACTTTACAGCCGAGGAAGCTGCCATCTTGGCCTTTGCTCTGTAGTTGCCGTGGTGCGGTGTAAATAGTCAGCACACCATATGGTAGCTCGACAGTTCAGTTGGAAGCAAACGCAGCTCTTGACAGTTATTATGCTTGGCATGCTGGGAATGTAACTGTTTTTGAGAGCGGAGTAAACGATGAGTTTAATTTCAAAGTGGAACTAAACCCACCGATTAACTGTTCTCTAAAACGGTAACATTTAGGGCACTTTCACACTGTGGCCCGCGCCGATATTTTTCTTTTTTCCGGCGGTTTACTGTTTTAGAGGCCCTTTTTGATTTCAAAGCAATGCTTTGCAGGTGCTTTGGCGGCACTGCCCATTGATTTCAATGGGCAGGGGTGTTTTAGGAGTGGTGTACACCAGTGGTCCCCAACCTTTTTGGCACCGGGGACCGGCATTGTGGATGAAAATTGTGCCAAGGCTCGACGATGCGTTTTTTCGCACCCAATTTGTCAGGAAATGGCTGGTGTTAGGACTTCAATCATCACAGCACCATGGTTAATATGGTGTCAGGATTAGTGAAGCACATTATTTTTATTATTATATTGTAATATATAATTAAAGAGGAGTTCCACCCAAAAATGGAACTTCCTCTTAATCCACTCCTCACCCCCATACATGCCACATTTGGCATGTAATTTTTTTTGGGGGGGAGTGGGGGCTTCAGTAGGAGTGGGACTTCCTGTCCCACTTCCTGCTTCCGCCGAGGGGCTGATAAGGCGAGAGGCGTAATCGCCTTATTTCAGCCCCTCCCTGTAGGCGATGGCCTAGGACACTGACAGGTCCTAGGCAATCGCCTGTCCAATCAGCGACGAGCCGCGCGCGCATGCGCAGTGCGGCTCGCGCATGCGCAGTGGGTGCCCGGCCGTGAAGCCGAAGGCTGTCACGGCTGGGTGCCCACAGTCGGGATGGAGACGCCGACTGGGGAGGGGGGGAGAGGAGCGGAGCCCCGGTCGGCGCATCGCTGGAACGCAGGAGCAGGTAAGTGAGTGTTTATTAAAAGCCAGCAGCTACACTTTTTGTAGCTGCTGACTTTTAATAAACACATTTTTTGGCTGGAACACCCCTTTAAATTCACCATAATGCAGAATCTGACACCAGATGCAGCTTGCCACAGTGCCTGTCACCAGATTGCCACATGCCACAGTCGCATTCCTCCAGATGCAGATTGCCACATGCCACAGTCGCATGCCTCCAGATGCAGATTGCCACATGCCAGTCTCATGCCTCCAGATGCAGATTGCCACATGCCACAGTCTCATGCCTCCAGATGCAGATTGCCACATGCCAGTCTCATGCCTCCAGATGCAGATTGCCACATGCCAGTGCCACAGTCATATGCCACCAGATGCAGATTGCCACAGTCGCATGCCTCCAGATGCAGATTGCCACATGCCAGTACCACAGCCACATGCCTCCAGATTGCCACATGCCACAGTCACATGCCTCCAGATGCAGATTTCCACATGCCAGTGCCAGTCGCATGCCTCCAGATGCAGATTGCCACATGCCAGTACCACAGCCACATGCCTCCAGATTGCCACATGCCACAGTCGCATGCCTCCAGATTCAGATTGTCACTTGCCAGTCACATGCCTCCAGATGCAGATTGCCACATGCCTCCAGATGCAGATTGCCACATGCCAGTCCCGCAGCCACATGCCTCCAGATGCAGATTGCCACATGCCAGTCCCACAGTCACATGCCACCAGATGCAGATTGCCACATCCCACAGTCACATGCCCCCAGATTCAGATTGTCACTTGCCAGTCACATCTCAGTGCCACAGTCGCATGCCTCCAGATGCAGATTGCCACATGCCAGTCGCATGCCTCCAGATGCAGATTGTCACATGCCTCCAGATGCAGATTGTCACATGCCAGTCACATGCCTCCAGATGCAGATTGCCTCATGTCAGTGCCACAGTCGCATGCCTCCAGATGCAGATTGCCTCATGCCAGTGCCACAGTCACATGCCTCCAGATGCAGATTGCCACATGCCAGCCACATGCCTCCAGATGCAGATTGCCACATGCCTCCAGATGCAGATTGCCTCATGCCAGTGCCACAGTCACATGCCTCCAGATGCAGATTGCCACATGCCAGCCACATGCCTCCAGATGCAGATTGCCACAGTTCCTGCACATTGCCCCCCTAGCCTGGGACCCCTGCACATTCCATCCCCCCCTCCACCAGCTTTGGACTCCTGCACATAGACCCCATCCAGCTCTGGACCCCTGCACACTGCCCCTTCCTACCTTACTGGGGCATGCATGATGCATGCAGAGGGGGAGACAAATCGGCACAGAACAGAGGACCGGAACTGCTGGAGTTAAAATGTCATATTAACAATGCTAATGATTGGTTGCTAGGACCACCTAGCAACCAATCACCTGCTCCGCACTCCCCCCCCCCCCCCCCCCGCTGTGTGGTGAGCGCAGCCGCTGCTGCCTGTCGCCCGGCTTCACTCACGGAGGACGGGGGGGGCGCGGGGCTGACACCCCCGTAATGTGTGGCACCCAGGACAGAATGCACCCTGCCCCCCCTTGGCACGCTGGCCGGGCTGTGTGGTCGGAACAGCGGTGATGGCGGCGATCTCTCTGCTCGCCCGCCACCGCCGCACCTCAGATGGCACAGGCTTCACGGCCCACCAGTAAACGGGCTGTGGCCTGGTAGTCGGCCACGGACCGGGGGTTGGGGACCCCTGGTGTACACACCGCTCCTAAAGTGCTCCAAAGATGCTGCCTGCAGGATTTTTTTTTTTAATCATCCTGCAAGCGCACCGTTCCAGGGTAAAAGCCCTCAGGTTTTCACCCTGGAGTGACAGAAGAGGCACTATTTTTAGCATTATCGCACCTCAGTGTGAAGGTAGCCTCAGGGCTTGTTCACACCATGCGTGCATAAAAACTGCTGAGGAAAACCAACATCAGGTTTCATGCATGTTATGTGTCCTAGCCATACCAATGTTGCTGTCATGTCAGCCCGCCCCCCCCCCCAAGCAGAAACAAATCTGCACTTGATACCAGTGGTGTGAACAGGGCATGTAGAGAACTGTGGTGTTTTTTTTTTTTTTGGTGCCCTTGCAGAGTGCAGAAAAACTGACGTCTCTGCACCATGGTGTGAACAAGGCCTAAAAGTGTAACTAAACGCTCCTTCCTGTGATGTAGAGTTCACCCAAAAGTGGAACGTCCGCTCATTTGTCTCCTCCCCCCTCCAGTGCCACATTTTAACACCTTTTGGGTGAAAGCAGATGCCTGTCTTTGCTTGCGTCCCAGCTCGGCTCCCTCCTTACCCGGCCCAGTAAGGAGAGCACAGCAGTGCGCAGTAGGGACCCAGCGTGAATCCGTAATGCTACACTGCTGGGTTACCTTGATGGAAACGACAGCGGTTGCTGACATTGCTGGACTCCAGGACAGGTAAGTGTCCCATTAAGTCAGCAGCACCTGTAGTATGTGTAGCTGCTGGCTTCTAACTTTAGCAGTGGTGGGCATGCTGTCTCTTTAAAGTGGTTGTAAACCCTTCCATATTCCCAGTGAAGTTGCCAGCCTCCGGTGATGCACAGATGAAACCAATCCTCTAGCAGAAGTTAGAAAACTACATCTGCATTCTTTTCTCCACATCCAAAGTTCAGAATTTATAAAACTTATCTGAGCTGTTTATAAAACAGGGGATGGAGAGATGAAATTACACACTGCAGAGCTCAGTAAGGATAGCTCTGACGGCTGATTGGAGGAAGGGACACACCCCCTTTCACACAGGAACAAAGCTGAGGCTGTCAATCAGCTGGAGAGCCCTCCCCTGTCACTTTTTTAAATTTTCTGTCATAAAAACCTGTCAGAAGTGACTCATGCTGATAGAAGCGGAAGGAAGTAGCAGACAGAAATTGCACATAGTGCTCTTAATTGAGACAAGTACACACTATAGAGGGATATGCTTTGTTCATATTTACCATGTTAATACAGGGCATTTTCACCCCCTTCCTACCCAGGCCAATTTTTTTTGTTTTCAGCGCTGTTGCACTTTGCATGACACTTGCACAGTCATGCAGGGGAGGGCTGGCAGCCTTAGGCCTGGGGGGCAAGTCCAGTCAAGTTGCCCATAGATCGTGGAAAAGTGATGGCTTGAGGAAAACTGTCTAAGATTTTTGATGATCACAAGAGTTCGCATAGAGGCTCCCCTTACATCAGAGTCCGCACAGACCCATATACATCAGATCTGATGTAAGGGGTGTTCTGGGAAACTTGATTTAAGGGTGCATGCTGTGGACTATTGTGTAAAGAGGGTCTCTGCTCACCAAAGCCTGCCCCCCTCCCCTTTAACAAAGTCCACAGGGCACCCCTTTTTATACACTGGGAGGCAGGAGACTAGAGAGGGTGAGCTTACCAGGATGGAGGCTGAGGCGCAGGCAGGCTGTCTGATGTTTTTGTTGGGTTCATCTTCCTGCCCAGTGCCCACACGTGCCCGGGGTGTGTAGGCAGGACAGACTCAGGAGGAGCAGATTAGCTCTATCTCTCCTTGTGTCTGTGCAGAGAGAGAAGGGGATGTCAGCGCTGGTGTGCGCTGAGGCTGAGCTATGTGTGAGACGAAAAGAGAAAAAAGATTTCCAAAGAATTGGAAAAAAACACTGCGCTAAACAAAAAACGTAGATGCTGCCAGTACCAAGATACAAATTTTAAGAACGTGTTGTGATATGGAGGTACAGCGCAAAAACAATAAAAGTGAAAAATGTGGTAATGACACCAAATTATATATATAAGTTGATGATGCCACTAAACTATAAAAAATGAGTGAGAAGAAACACCCAAAACTATATCAAATATATGCGTATACAGAAAGATGTGAATACAAAAACTGCAACCATGAATGAAAGAGGAATGGGTATATGATAAATCCAAAATATTAACATTTAGTAATATGCCCTATTGTATGCATATAAAATATGAGGGAATACAAAAAACTGCAACCATGAACGAATACAAAAAATGGGTATATGGTTAATCCAGAATATTAAAGCGGAGTTCCACCCAAAAATGGAACTTCCGCTTATTCCACTCCTCACCCCCTTGCATGCCACATTTGTAATTTTGTAATTATGTAATTTTTTTTTGGGGGGGGGGGGAGGGGGGAGTGGGACTTCCTGTCCCACTTCCTCCTTCTGCCGAGGGGCTGGTTAGGCGATTAAGCTTAATCGCCTACAGCAGCCCCTCCCTGTAGGCGATCGCATGGGACTCATGACGGGTCCCATGCGATCGCCTGTCCAATCAGCGGTGTGCCACGTGCGCATGCGCAGTGCCGCTCGCGCATGCGCAGTGGGTGCCCGGCCGCAAAGCCGAAGGCTTTTACGGCCGGGTGCCCACAGTTACGATGAGGACGCTGGCCGGGGAGGGGGAGAGAGGAGCGGAGCCCTGGTCCGGCACGTCGCTGGAACCATGGACAAGGTAAGTGTGTGTTTATTAAAAGCCAGCAGCTACACTTTTTGTAGCTGCTTGACTTTTAATAAACCTAAAACAAGGCTGGAACACCCCCTTTAACATATATTCATATACCCTATTAATAGGTAAATATGAAGTGAAACATTTCCAAAAAAGCCCCCTTACAGTAACAATTATTTGCTCTTTTTGTACTTTTGTTTTTTTAACCCCATTATGTTACTAAACATCTCAGGCCTGGGTTACACCTTTTTTGGTGCTTTTTGCAGAAACACACTACAGTTCATTTACATGTTTTCCTATGGGACACGTTCATATCTATGATTTTTTTTCAGCTGCTGCGTATTTGGAAAGGACAAGGCCTTTTTAATGCAAAACAGTGCTATTTTTTTTTTTTTTTTGGTTCAATATACTTCAATAGAGAAGCTGCAGAAAAGCATGTCATGTGTTTTTGTGGCAATTTTTGTTTTGTAATGCTAATTTATTTTTAAGGCCATTATCCGATTAATCGAAACAATAATCGGCCAACTAATAGATTATGAAAATAATCGTTAGTTGCAGCCCTAAAAAAGATGTACTGATTTTACAACAAATGTCAAACAGGCCTGGTCTTAAAGTTAAAGCGGAGGTTCACCCTAAATATAAGCCCTCCCATGTGATCCAGCATACTGGCGTCAGCGCCAGTATGCTGTTTTTTTTTTTTTAAATCCATCACTTACTGTATTACGGCGAATTTTAATCTCTTTCCCCCGCGGTGGACGGCTCTAGTATAGCGCGTCACATCTTACGAAAATACTCGATAAGGACTCGGGTAATCGCTATACTGGCGCCGTGCACCACGGAGGGAAAGAGATTAAAATTTGCCGTAATACAGTAAGTGATGGATTAAAAAAAAAAAAAACAGCATACTGGCGCTGACGCCAGTATGCTGGATCACATGGGAGGGCTTATATTTAGGGTGAACCACCTCTTTAAGCTTTAAAAAATGTATTGCTACAATTTATTTTGAGTATCTATTCTGAAAGCCGTTTATGTCATGTGACTGGCACGGCACCAATCAGCACTGTGCAGACAGACCCATAATCCAGATGGCCAGACACTGCCATACAATCAGCAGAGTACTAGAAAATCCATTGCATGTCTCTTCTGCAATTAAGAACAAACACCGCAAGCCCACAGTGTAAATGTAGAAATTGCTCCGGTCCATAAAGAAGTATACTGGTATGAAAGCTGAAGTGGATAAATAAGGCAGAATAACTCAGACAATTTTCTAACTTCAATACCCATCAAAGCTTTCCATTGTATATGGGCAGGGCAATGCTCGCAGGCCTCAAACATTCTGTCCACATGTATGAAGCACTGCATTACCCCAGAGGGAACCAGTGCAGGGAAAAGGTAGGTTCATAAATGGCAAGACAGGTCAGGCCCCTTCCCCTCCAGCACGAATGAGAATCCCACGGTCATCAAAGATTATAATGTGCATTGCACAGCTGCTGCTGCTGAGCAGGTGTACCCAAGCCTCTCATTGTCCTTGAATATGTGAGATTTGTTTCCAACATACAGAGGATAGTTTATGGTATGGTGCAGCTGGTCAAATCTGAAAGATTCTGGGAGAAGTTGCTTTTAAAAATGTACATCAAGGCAAGTATTACACAGAAGAACCTGGACAAACTAGGATAGGGAACATTTGTTAAATCCGACCCCCCCCCCCCCCCATCTTTAAGACCCCTTTCACACTGGGGCCACATCAGCGTTAAAGCACTTTACACCCTAAAGGGGTTAAAAACTCTGTTCCTGTGCTTCCGAATCGCTGCCCATTAGTTTTAATGGACAGGGCGTTTTGGGAGAACCAGATATAGCGCTACCAAAGATGCTGCTTGCAGGACTTTTTGGAACATCCCGCAAGTGCCTGCCCAGTGTGAAAAGTCACTTGAATGGGTGGAAGTTTTAAGGCGCTAAGCAGAGGTCATTTCCAGCACTAAAGTGCCTGAAAACCGCCCCAGTGTGAAAGGGGTCTTACAGCCAAGGAAGCTGCCATCTTTGCCTCTGTTTTATCTGCAGTCGCCGTGGAGCTGCAAATGTATTCAGTAAGGGCATCAGCCATTTGACTATGCAGATGAGAACATGATCAACCATGGCAGTTATTCATGGCAGGCCTTAAAGCAGAACTAAAGGTAACCAAAACTGAGTAAACCGCTCTTTATTGTAGAGACCTGCAATGAGAAGCACCTACCTGTCTGCACAGTTATCTACTGAATGCACATGAGCAGCTAAGCATGCATGTCGAGGTCTCTGGCTGTGCATAAATAACAGACTTCCAAGCAAGTGTGCGATGACTTTCCACTACTGGCCAATCAACAGTCCAAAAAAGGGATTTAAAGCAGAGTTCCACCCAAAAGTGGAACTTCTGCTTCAAGCACTCCTGACCCCCTTGCATGCAATTTTTTTTTGGGGTGGGGGCTTCAGTAGGAGTGGGACTTTCTGGTCTGATCTCCTGGGACATGCGACAGGTCCCTGGAGATTGCGTGACCACTCGGGTAACGCTCGTGCCCGGCCGTGAAGCCAAAAAGCTGTCACGGCTGGATTCCCACAGAGTTAATGTAGGCGCCGGCGGAGAGGATCGACGCTCCTGGTGGCCGCATCGCTGGCCCATGGACCTGGTAAGTTTGTTTACTAAAAAGTCAGCAGCTACACTTTTTGTAGCTGCTGACTTTTAATAAACCTAAAAAGAAAATGTCTAGAACTCCGCTTTTAAAGTGATTGTAAACCTCAGATTTTAACCACTTCCCACCCATAGTCATAGGACGCCTGCAGGAGAGATCTCCAATCCTGGGTGGGTGTCATGACGTCCTGGGTTTCCCGGCTGTCAAGGAGGTGCTGGGGAGTCAGTGCGTGTGCCTGGCGGCTGATCGGTCTCCTCCCCTTGCGAGTCCCCTCCCCCTACAGTTGGACTCACTCCCTAGGTAATACATTTACACAGCAATCAGTGCATTTTATAACACTGATTGCTGTATAAATGAACGGTCCCAAAAATGTGTCAAAAGGTGTCCACCGCAATGTCAGTCGCAGAAAAAAGTCCATAAATGTACCCCCTTTTTTTGTAGACGCTATAACTTTTGCACAATCAATATATGCGTATTATGGTTTTTGTAGGGCTGCAACTATTATTTTCATAATCTATTAGTTGGCCGATTATTGTTTCAATTAATCGGATAATAGCCTTTAAAAAATAAATACAACATTTTTATTTTTGTGGGCCAATTTGTTGTTGGGCAGATTACAAAACACAAATTGCCACAAAAACACATTACATGCTTTTCTGCAGCTTCTCCATTGAAGTATATTGAACCAAAAAAAAAATAGCACCGTTTTGCGTTAAAAAGTCATTGCCCTTTCCAAATACGCAGCAGCTGAAAAAAATCATGGATGTGACGTGTCCCATAGGAAAACATGTAAATGCACTGTAGTGTGTTTCTGCAAAAAGCACCAAAAAACAGGTGTGACCCGGCCTGAGATGTTTAACATAATGGGGTAAAAAATAAAGTACAAAAAGAGCAAATCGCTACTGTAAGCGGTTAATTTTACTACTGTGGGACAGTGAAAGTAATTACTTTTTTGTACTATAAAGGGCTAATTTTAGTAGTTTTAACCCCATTATGTTACTGGCCGATTAATCGATTATGAAAATTGTAATCAATTGATTTCATAATCGATTAGTTTTGGCCCTAAAAAAAAAAACGCGGTGGAAGTACACCAGCAACAGGGTGTCTTGAGTAGGGAACACTCTTGTCAATCTGGCTGGAGTAAGATATATATTCGATGTAAACATTTTAATGGGATCAGCTGATCCCTGGTTGACACCAGTCTGGTAAAGTTGATGTCCAAAATGTCCTCCCCATCCATCTGAACACCTCCTCCCATGCCACTCTCCTCTGTGAGAGAGGCTCACCAGTTGTTGTAAAATGTATGTCGTAGATGGGACCTTATCCTCGGAGTAGGGCAATCCTGCGCAAACTGATGTACCTGCAAAAGCAGGCTAGCGAGCATGCTGCATGAGTGTGCCTGAGGGGCCTGCGATCACCACGAGGAGAGGCAGAACGTGGAACTGCCTATATGTAAACAAGGAATTTCCTTGTTCTGCATAGTAACATGACAGATCTCCTGTTCCCTGTCACCGGGAACATCGATCTCTATCATGTCAGAACATGCTGAGGGAACACTTAACCCCTTGATCGCCCCCTAGTGTTTAACAGTTTCCCTGCCAGTCACATTTATACAGCAATCGGTGGCTATTTTAGCTTTGCTCACTGTATGAATGTCAATAGTCTCAAAATGTAGTGTCCGCTGCAGTGTTGCAGTTGCAAAAATCGCAGATCACCACCATTACTAAAAAAATAAAAATAAAATGCCACCCATCCCCTATCTTGTAGACTCTATAATTTTTGCGCAAACCAATCAATATACCCCCCCCCGCCTTGCTTTTATAGAAAACTGCCTTCATTTCTCCCAGTGACCCCATCCCTAGGCTTGCAGGGGTAGCTGATGTAGGAACATCCTATAACTACATCCTCCAGAACACCTTTCTCTACATAAATTGTGTGGGCAGACTCATTGTTTTGCTGATAGAGATCCATCTAGTCATGTAGTGTGGGGAAGAAAAGGGTGGAAGATAAGCAGATTGTAAGGGGGGTGGCTTAGGTGTTCTGTATTCCAGCAGACAGGGCTGACTGTTGCAGCACCATTGGGAATTTGGGGGGCAAAATACACTTTGTCCCAGCATATACTACTCTGACCAAAGGTTTGTGCATGCCAACTGTCATACCTAGAATACTTTATGTACACTGCTGCTGGTAATTTAGGAGCAGTTGGGTGTTTTTTATTTTAGCTGCCCCTGAACCCTCTGTTATCTTATCAGTACATGTACACAGGGTCATTTATAGTAGTTTCTAGGCAGTTGAGTTTAGAAGCATTTTTTTGGAAAGCAAAAAGCATTCAGGACAGATGTTCTGAGGCATTTGAAACACAACTGTAACAGATTTTAAATTCAGTAACTTGCATGCATGTGGCATGTATGTGGCAAAGCTGACTTTGTTAAAAATTATAATTTTTTTTTTTTTTTAATCTGTCAAATCATTCAGGAGAGTTTGTAAAAGGTCCTGTGTACATTAATGCCGCGTTCACACGATCATTTTTTGTGATGGAAAAAAACGACGTTTTCTGTGAAGTAAAAAACTACGTTTTTAAAACGTCACTTTTCAAAGACAATGTTGCATACACACCATCGTTTTTTTCACAAAAAGCGAGGTTACGTTCACCACTCTTTTCCATTGAAGCTCGCTTCATAACTAGCTTCTGGGCATGCACGGGTTGAAAAACGTCGTTTTTGCTACACACGGTGACTTTTTGTGAAACAAAAACAACGTTTTGAAAAACGACACAAAAAATTCAAGCATGTTGGAAATTTTTTTTTGGTCGTTTTTTTGAAGACAAAAAACGACGTTTTGCCCACACACAATCAATTTAAATTACGTTTTTTAAAACGTCGTTTTATTTCATCACAAAAAACGACCGTGTGTACGCGGCATTAGGCTTGGATTATCATTCCACTCTAAAACAATGTACCTTGTTTTGGAACTATTCTTCACTCTGAAATGGCTCCCATGTGACCTTTGTAGTGCGTCTGTGGGAATTTTTACCCATTCGGACAATATGTGAGGTTTTGGTATTGTTGGCCAAGAACTCCTGGCTCGCAGGTAGGATTTAAAGCGGAGTTGCGCCAATTTAAAAGTCAGCAGCTACAAAAGTGTAGCTGCTGACTAGAGGTCGACCGATATATCGGCCGATATTTGGCGTTTTTTTATTTTTTTTATTAACCACTTAAGACCCGGACCAAAATGCTGCTAAAGGACCTTGCCCCTTTTTGCGATTCGGCATTGCGTCGTTTTAACTGACAATTGCGTGGTCGTGCGACGTGGCTCCCAAACAAAATTGGCGTCCTTTTTTCCTCACAAATAGAGCTTTCTTGTTGTATTTGACCACCTCTGCGGTTTTTATTTGTTGCGCTATAAACAAAAGTAGAGCCATAATTTTGAAAAAAATGCAATATTTTTTACTTTTTGCTATAATAAATATCCCCAAAAATATATATATACATTTATTTTTTTTCCGTCAGTTTAGGCCGATACGTATTATTCTTCTACCTATTTTTGGTAAAAAAAATTGCAATAAGCGTTTTATCGGTTGGTTTTCGCAAAATGTATAGCGTTTACAAAATAAGGGATAGTTTTATTCCATTTTTTTTTTTTTTTTTTTTTTTTACTACTAATGGCGGCGATCAGCGATTTTTTTTTTTTTTTTTTTTTTTTTTTTTTTTTTTTTTTTCATGACTGCGACATTATGGCGGACACTTCAGACAATTTTGACCCATTTTTGGGACAATTGTCATTTTCACAGCAAAAAATGCATTTAAATTGCATTGTTTACTGTGAAAATGACAGTTGCAGTTTGGGAGTTAACCACAAGGGGGCACTGTAGGAATTGAGTTCCCTGTGTGTGTGTTTACAACTGTAGGGGGGTGTGGCTGTAGGTGTGACGTCATTGATCACGTCCCCCTATAACAGGGACGCGATCGATGCTGCGGCCACAGTGAAGCACGGGGAAGCCGTGTTTACACACGGCTCTCCCCGTTCTTCAGCTCCGGGGACTGATCGCCGCACTCCAGCGGTGATCGGGCCCGCGGACCGGGTCACGGATGGGCGCGCGCCCGTGACCCACGGCTGGGTTCCAAAATCAACGTGTATATATACGTTGATGTGCCCAGCCGTGCCATTCTGCCAACGTAAATGTGCAGTAGGCGGTCCTAAGTGGGCGGTCCTAAGTGGTTAATCGGCATCGGCCGATTTGTGCTGTAAAAAAAGCCGATTTAGGCTCCATGCACACTGAAGCTGATAAACTGCAGTTTATTGTCATTTTGGCTTTTTTTTTTAAAGCCCATAAACTGAACTCTGTTAGCCTATGTGCCCATGCACACCTGGGCGTTTTTTTTAGTGTTAATGAGCTTTGGCGTTTGTTGGATTTTTTCTGAACGCCTGAAATTTGCATTCAAAGTGACGTTTTTTGGCGGGGAAAAACGCCCAAACGCCGGTGCCTGCGTTTTTAGTGTTTTTTTTTTTTTTTTTTTTTTTATCCATTTAAAAAAAAGTAAAAAATAAAAGCTGCTAAAAGCTACACTGAAAAACGCTGATTAAAGCTATTGCAAAAAACGCTAAAAAAACGTTGCAAGGCTCCCTGCAAAGCTACTGGCGTTTTTATAGCTTTTATCAGCTTCAGTGTGCATGGAGCCTAAGGCCTCATTCACACAAGGCGGACTCCATCGCACTCCGTCGCTACGGAGTCCGCCTGCTCCCGCCAGCTCAACGGGAGATCAGTCCGCAGATCTCCGCTGAGCCGACGGATGACAAGCTCCTCTCTGTTCACTGAGCGGGGAGGGGCTTGTCGGGCACCGCTGTCTCCTATGGAGCGATCTTTTGAAAACTTGACAGCATGTCAGTTTTCATCAGATCTTATCCGATCCGCAATGGACGGATGGGGACGTATCCCCCATACGTCAGCGTCCGTTAGGTCTGCCGTCAAAACTGACAGGTGGACCCGAACGGTCCGTCCGTGTGAATGAGGCCTAAGGCTGCCTTCACACTAACGCAGCGTATTGTCCCGCGATTTGCCGTTGCATAACGTGTCGTTTTTTGCCTTGTTTTCGCTGGGAGGGGTGATTTTAACATTATCTGCTATGCCGAAACGCCGAACCTGCCTGGAAAAAAGGGTCCGGGACTTGTTTTGAGCTTCAGGCGTACGGCGTGGAGATGTGAACCATCTCCATAGCCGACAATGTTAAATCGCCCCTCGAGCATATTTTAAGCTGCAATAGCGTCGGGCGTAAAAATGCCTAGGTGTGAATGCAGCCTTAGGCTGCATTCACACCTGAGCGACGGTCGTTTGGTCGTTTTTTGGGCGTTTTTTTCCAGCGTTTTGTCGCGCGTATTCATGCTTATTTGCGCGTTTGCATACAGCGTCGTCCGACGTTTTTGTACTTTGACGTTTTTTATTTTAGCCAATAGGAAAAATTATCTTTTCATCACTTGTTGCTATGTTGGTAGAATAAACGGCAGAGGTGATCAAATGGCACCAAAAGATAGCTTTATTTGAACGGGGGGGAGAACATCGTTTTTTTATTATTATTATTTGGGTACAACGTCGCACAACCACCCAATTGTCAGTTAAAGCAACGCGGGGGGTAAATCTTCTGGGGCTGAAGTGGTTAAAGCAGAGTTCCACCACCTGTTTTTTTGTAGCTAACTAGAGCTGCACAATTCTGGCTAAAATGAGAATCACAATTTATATATTTTTTGGCTTTTGAAGATCACGATTCTTGCGGCGTAACATCTTTCACATTAAAACCCAAAAATTGGGCTAACTTTTTTTTTTTTTTTTCCTCAAATTGCATTTGAAAGACTACTGTGCAAATACAGTGTGGCATAAAATACTGCAGCAATTGCCATTTTATTCCCTACTAATATTTTTAGCAAAAAATATTTTTACCTTGAGTGTTAAAGATTTGGAATTTAAAGAGGAGTTCCACCCAAAAATGGAACTTCCTCTTAATCCACTCCTCACCCCCATACATGCCACATTTGGCATGTAATTTTTTTGGGGGGGAGTGGGGGCTTCAGTAGGAGTGGGACTTCCTGTCCCACTTCCTGCTTCCGCCGAGGGGCTGATAAGGCGAGAGGCGTAATCGCCTTATTTCAGCCCCTCCTTGTAGGCGATGGCCTAGGACACTGACAGGTCCTAGGCAATCGCCTGTCCAATCGCCTGTCCAATCAGCGACGAGCCGCGCGCGCATGCGCAGTGCGGCTCGCGCATGCGCAGTGGGTGCCCGGCCGTGAAGCCGAAGGCTGTCACGGCTGGGTGCCCACAGTCGGGATGGAGACGCCAACTGGGGAGGGGGGGAGAGGAGCGGAGCCCCGGTCGGCGCATCGCTGGAACGCAGGAGCAGGTAAGTGAGTGTTTATTAAAAGCCAGCAGCTACACTTTTTGTAGCTGCTGACTTTTAATACACATTTTTTGGCTGGAACACCCCTTTAAGTGGTTAAACTTCCTGCATTTACACAGAAGTTTGTAAGACGGAGGTTTGTTAACGATGTTTCATGTTACAAACTTGGCAGACTGCTGAGATTTTTTTTTTTTAACACTCATTTATCCCTTTGATCTAAGAAGGAAGCATTAGTTACAATGTTTCCTGTTAAAAACTTAGCAGCCTGCCTGGATGTTTTCTTTTGGCCACTGAGTGAGCAGATGGTCTCTCCACTCGTTATATGAAAGAATCGGCAAACTCTGCATTGGAGATATCGGGGGGGGGGGGGGTTGAATCGAGATCACAATTTTATTTTAACTATTAATTGTGCAGCTCTACTGCTGATTTGACACTCACCTGTGCCGCAGTCCAGCAATGCGGACAGCTAAAGCCTTGCTCCTCTCCATGGTGTCTGCATTGCTAGTGTTGACCCTTGACTGACTTGCGGCTTCACAGCCGGGTGCGCACTGCACATGCATGAGTCGCACTGCACAACGTGAATGGCCGTGCAATCTTCTGTGATGTGTCCCAGAAGATTGCAGGGAGGGAGTGGCTGCCTAGGGGGAGGTGAGTCACTAAGAGGCCCAAAGTGGGAGCTGGGTACCTGTCTAAACCAGGTGCCCTCCCAAAAGACATGCCACATGTATCATGTGAGGGGTAAGAAATGCTTTAAGCGGAAGTTCTACGTTTGGGCTGGAACTTCGCTTTAACTGATATCATTGGTTGTTGGGATGCAAGTGTCTGGAAAGGCATAATGAGAACCTGTGTCTTTGTGTAACTAAAAGGCAGACTTGATCCACCTGCTGGCTTGTATACCATTTTTTTGATAATTTTGGTTGAAAAATTGACATAATTTGCAAATGCTAAATAAATAAATATCATAGACTGAAGTAAATCTGAGATCCAGGAAAATGGCCTAATGTGCAGAAGTACATATATAATCTTCAATGATGTAACCTGGTTGTGAACCTACCTTGTACTGTACAGTGCCTGGACTCTTAAGTAGTATAAGCTTATGCTTTTCATTCCTGTATGGTCATACTGTGATGCAACAAAACCCTCCCTGGCATCTACTCTTGCTGCTGTGCAGAGGATTGGAGAGCGCCATTAAAAAACATTCAGGCACTGATTTTCTGTGTTCAAATACATTTAAATGATTGCATAACTAAAGCAAATGTTTTTTTATCTCCATGCATTGGTCCTAGTTTGTAGATAGTCCTATTCAAACTCATTTGGTTTTCTTCTCTGCAGCATACGGTACATGTTCAAGTGTGTGTGTGTGTGTGTGTGTGTGTGTGTGTGTGTATATGTATATATATATATATATATATATATATATATATATATATATATATTGCGAATTAATTGTTTTCCCTTCTCTCATCAATGTGTTATCCAGTTTCTGGAATTGATGGCGCTTTATCAGATACCAGTCTGACAGATTCCTACTTCAGCACCAGCTTTATCGGAATGAATGGGTTTGGAAGCCCTGCGGAAGCAAATTACCCACGAATGCAGGTAGTAAACAAAAGCTGATCTTTGAGGTGCACTTGTGTAATCCAGAGGTTTAAGCTCATCTTTGAGCAAACTAGACCTTCTCCTTTTCAGTAGCGCTGACACTACAAGGGTCAACCATTTTTTGTTTAGGTGTAGAGGACTGCAAATGGCAGTCTTGCCTGTTCCACTGGCAGCCAGTGCTCTTCTTTCTCCATGCTACAGGAGTAAATTCTCCTAAGGCATCCCCATGTACAATTCAGGGTTATGGACCCTGCAGTTGATGACATTGGAGGACCTGCGACCACTGGAGTATAGAAGGGGCTGAAAACAAGACTAGCAGTGCAAAGGGCCCTGCAAGAGTGGGATTTCAGATGTAAAACTGATTTTTATCCCCTGCTGTACAGGATAGTCCCACTGCGAGGGAGAATTTTTCCCTTCCCTGGAATTGATGATTTAGCTTCGGCAAATTTTCATTTGCATCAACATTTATTACCAAGATAATCTAGGAAAATCTAAAATATTCTACTTCATCGGATCGTTATTCTGTTTTTATTTTTTAATGTATTTTGATTATATTGGCTAAGAGAAAATGGTGTTTTAAAAAATATATATATATTTGTGCCGCTGCCTGAGGAAGGAGGGAGCATAGATCCGCTGCTCTTGTGCACCTCACTGGATCGAGATGGGGCTCGGGTAAGTATAAAGAGGACTGGAGGAGGCAGCTGCACTTTTTTTTACCTTTTTTAAAGCAGAGAACTCATTACGGTCAAACCTTCAGCCTGTAGAACCACTTTTTAATTGTTTTAACCACTATAGTACTGCGCTATAGCCAAGACTACAGCGCAGTAGTATAGTTCTGGGAGGTCATCCATAGACATTGGCTATGCTCTGTGACACAGCTGATCACTGATCTGTGTATAGGGCCAATCGGTGTCACTTTACCATGTGATCATCTGTTTCCAATCACAACTCCTCACATGTAAACAGGCAGCACTATCTGTGAGGGAACGAGTGCTGATAACTGGCAAGGCTGTCGGCAAACTGATCATCGGTGAAGGAAAATCACTGATTCGCAAGAATTTGTTGTCCTTGATGACTGACCTTGTGGAAATGCTTGTTATCAGTCACCCTGATCCTCTTACTAATTGTGTGGCCATTTTAAATCATTCCTTATTGCTTATTATGACATGGCACTGCAGAGGTTGGTACATGACCTCTGTTTGCTAAGAACACTTCATGTAAAACGATATATCCCCCAATCCCTGGGGCTCAGTCTGGTGCTGATGCACGTGAGAACCCATACCAGGGCTTGGCATGCTGGAAAAGAGGTTTCATAAAATTTGGCACTCACACATTTGTGATGAAGCGTTATGGCCAGGAATGCATGTGACCCAGAATAAGAAGCTGCTTGTCATATTGATGAATAGGGACAATGTATGTAGATGAGGTAATCGATCAGCCACAGCATGGGAGCTCATTACAAGGTAACAGGGATTATAACTACACTAATACCTAGTTAAAACGACAAACATTTGACACTGTGTAATGTCTTTTAAAAGCAAAGCCAATTAAAATGAACTTGCATAAGTCTTACAAGTAGAAGCTACATTCTGATTTATTGCTACTGGTTATACTTGTATGTGATTTTTAGTAATTGTACTTCATTTGTTTTGTCTGGGTTTTCTTTTTTTTATTGTAGCGAATGACAAACAGCAGCAGTTCGCCAAGCCTTCTCAATGACAGTGCCAAGCCATACACAGGTCATGGTAAGAAAAGTTTTCCAATATGGGAATTGCTTTATAATTGCAGCATAGTTTAGAAGAGGAATATTAATAATTTTATAGTACCACATTTTCTCACAATTCAAATTCCAGAGAAACAGGTTAAGGGAAAATTCTCAATTTAAAAGTTTAAACCCCCCCCCCCCCAAAAAAATAACCAACTGCTTCTCTGTGCCAGTGCTTATAGGGGGAGAGAGCCAGGGCAGTCCTAAAACATTTTTGTCCAACGCAAGGGTAGAGCTGCACGATTAATCATTAAGAATCGATCTCAATCTTTTCCCTTCCTCACTTGATCCGGTACTGTGCCTGTCTGCAGCCATCTCCTCCACAGGATTTCGATCGCAACAGGCACAATCCCCCCCCCCCCCCCTAATTAACTAAGATGAAGCCTTTGAGCAGTGTGGTGCCATTGGTTCCCACTGCTGTCAGTCAGCCAATCGGCAGAGGCCTGGCAGTGGTGCCGTGTCTGGACACAGGAAGCTGTGGCTCGGCTGCCCCATAGCAAGCTGCTTGCTGTGGGGGCCCTAAACAGGAGGGAGGGGCCAGGAGACCCGAGGAGAGGATTGGGGCTGATCTGTGCAGTGGATTTGCACAGAGCAGGAAAGTAAAACATGTTTGGCATTTTTAACTTGAAGACTTTACAATCCTTTTTTTATATTGTGTGAGCAGCTGTTCCTGAGCCACCCTGTGCAGTCATCGATGCGTAAAGCCTGGCTTGGCAGTGTTCTCCCTTAGCACACAGCTTGATATGGAGGGTGCTCCCAGAAGAGGTTGGGGGGCCGCTCTGTGTAATACCACTATACAGAGTAGGCCAGAACTTTTTGGTTTTTTTTTAGGTTGGGTTTAAAAATCTCTATTCTTTCTGAAATTGGACATTATCGGGAATTTTGCTTCAGCGGGTGTTAGGAAGTTGTTTATTATCTGCACTTTATTTGTTGCAGAGCCTTATAACAAAAGTGTAGAAATGTGTAATTGCACAGTAAATTGGCCAGGTACAGAGTCTCCTAATAAACACAACTTGAGTATAATGTGGGGTTGATTTACTAAATGCATGTAGACTGCTCTGTGCATTCTGCTAGTGCAGTTGCTTCAGAACCTAAGTGTGGTAAAGATTCACTTTGCAAAGAACGCCCAATCATGTGCAGGGAATTAAAAACAAATAAAAATTTTGCTTGATGATGGAAGTCGGCGGAGCTTCTACTCGTTTACTAAGCTCTGGAGCAACTGCTCTTACAAAGTGCACATTCCATTTGCCTTTAGTAAATTCACTCTTGTGTTTAAAAAAAAAAAAACACACAAGCTCCATTGTGTTAACCATATCATTCTGTCTTTTAGATCCTTTAGGCTCTCCAGCTTCCTCACTGTTTAATGACTTTGCTGGTCTCAGCATTTCTCAAAGACGTAAGGTAAATTTATATTTGTTTTTGCTAGCTGTTTGTTCATTTGGTGCATCTAGTTTAGAAATATTCAAGAACCTTGCTGCCAACCTGTCTAGTTATTGGTTTAGCATACTTTTGGAATAGAGTGTGGGCACTGTGCAAAACATTCAGAACAGTGATGGCTTGCTTTATCAGCAAAGTGATGGTTTTCTGCCACCAGTAGAGATGGGCATGGCTGTGTGATGCTTAATACGACTAAGCTCATTCTAGGGGTGCAACGGATCAAAAAACTCACGGTTCGGATCGTTCCCCGCATCAGGAGTCACGGATCTGATCATTTTTCCGATCGGCAAAAAGGAAAAAAAAGGGGGATGTCGGAACACTGGGAAGTCAGGGAAGCTCACCTAGGTATACATGTATCAATCACTCTTGGGTGCCCCTTTAAGAGAGTGTATCCTCTCATCATATGTAGACAGTTAGACTTGCCCTGACATTTCATTGTGCTTTTAGGCAATTTACAGTCCTTTTACACTTCAAACTTATTCCATTAGTGCCACTAGGGGGAGCAAAAGCAAGTCTTGCACAAGTTGAAGACTGAGTTCATGCATATGTCCATGTACTGTGACTCACCCCTAAGCCCTCTGATGTGTCTGGCACAATCGACTCTGTCCTGGGTTACTGTATTGTAAGGAAACACCCGGCTGCTCAGGTGAGGGGAGGGTGCCTTCTCTGTCTGGTAATTGGAGGTTGGACGACCAGTGTATTGCTCTCACTGCAGGCGGGTCCCTCTGTGCTCCACCTGCTCATTCTCCTCCTCGTTCTCGGGCGAGCTATGCAGGATGTGACAGTGGTGTGCCGCTCCGTGAGAGGGGGAATGCGCTCTTGTTGGTATTGTAGCTCCTGGCTTTCACTCCTTCTCCCAACGGGGGCAGGGTGCCGGGGTAGTACTGGGCTATGCCGCCGTGCTTTTACAGTGAGCTCTCGGGACGCCTTGCGGTGGACTAGCTGAAAGCAGACCGAGGGAGTTGAGGAATCATCTCCTTGGCATTGCATCTCGTGGGGGAACATGCAGGCAGCGGAGCTCACACAACCTCCTGCGGATCACGTGTGTGCCGATCCGCGGATCACGTGTGTGCCGATCCGCAGATGTTGATCCGTACGGATCAATGATGATCCGTTGCACCCCTAGCTCATTCCTGGCCACCAACCTGAAGTAAAGTAAAAGCTTTCTTTATCTTGATGCTGTATTATCTGCATGAAGGTAAAATAAATGCTTCATTTCATTTTAGGTTATGAAAGATGTAGTTGGCATTGAAGGCATAAAAGATTAATTATACTGCCAAGGGAGCCTTCAAGGCCTGACTGCCATGTAAAGCCTTCTAAAATGGTCTTGCGGCTGTGGCCTGACTCTTACATTGTGGTGTTCAGTTACCCAATCGATGGTAACCTACTGCATTTTGATAGACTGCAAGACCTTTTATCAAAGGAAATCACTATTGAGAAATGGTTGCCACTGCTGGCCTTGGCTTCTGAAATTGGTAGTTGCCTGTCTGTCATGTTGATCCAGAATCTTCAATATGGAGTCCCTGACCAGAAGTGTGTAGATTGGGAATTCTGACCTCAGTCTTTGTAGTGTGAATGCTTGTTCTGGGTCAGTGACTCAGAAAATGGGCAGAGGTAATGCAGGTAGTTGGACATCCGTGGCAGCCATGCCATTTCTCTCAGTACAGATACCTCTGATATAGTACAGTAGCCCCTTGTAACATTTGTCAGGTTTCATATGAAAGATTCTGTACAGGAATCTCTCTAGATGGAGGCTTCTGCTCATCCTTCCCCCTTTTTAGCTGCTTGATATACTTGGTCTGCTTGTCGCAGAGCTGTCCCTGTCTGACAATATTACCGCCTCCAACAAGCAGAATTGACTATTGCAGGGCACTTGTGCACAATCTGATGGTCTATACCCATTTGGCTGAGGGAGATGGATTTTTATCAAACAAAACCTAAAAATTGTGCTTTTTAGTAATTGACCTGTACATCTAAAACAATATCTCTACTGTGAGATGTATAGCACAGTCCCAAGTCAGAAATTCATAAATGGTTGCGCAAAAAATATTTCATCACACCAGTGGTGACTATATAGTCCCAATGTGGTAAAAGTTTTATTTAGCATCTTCCAACCTTTAGTTAAGTGATCCAGTGACATTCACCTCCACCATAAACAAAATGTTCGCTTGCCAGATTGCACGGACCTATCACAAAAGATCAGTGACACTTGTGGCTCCAAACCCAGCCAGGGCCTTAACATGTCCAAGAAACCTCCCTTGGGCATGTAGAATCCCTATCCAGGTAGCAATATCTTAGATGGTCCTCAAAATATAAGACTCCTTAAACCTTTATTATAGACATACAATATAGCACGTTGTAATAAAAGGACATTGTCTGTGTCCCTGTCATCTTATGATGAAACTCGTAGGGTGGAGCGACATGCTGATGCTACTGTGCTTTTGGGTCCTGAAAGAATGGGTAGCTGGAAATAGCCGCTCAGCTCATTTTGTTTTGAATGTGATTTAAGTGTTCATGCTTTAAGATTCAATATTTTATGCCTATATTTAAAAGAGAATTTATCGCGCCAATACAAAAGTAAATAAATTAAATTAACATATAAAAGGTTTAATAATAAAGCTGCTCCTCAAAAAATAATAGTGGCTTACTAGTATTGCAAGTGGTAAATGTCAGAGGGCGCTCACACTGTGTGAGTGTGTATATAAAATAAATTGCAATGAATCGCTAAAATATTCACAAACAATGAAGAAGTGAAGCAATATTGAATTAATTGACAAAGTGCAGATAGTGCAAAAAAAAAGTACATAGGATAGAACAATAAAGTCCTAATAAAGATTGTGATTTCTGGCAATGAAGATCAGTGATGTCCACAAAATCCTCTAGAAATAAAGGATAACAAAAGCTCCTTATGTGATTCCACAACTCCTTCACTAAATGGATAAGGTCACCATCAAACGTGCTCAGAAAAGGGATGCGCTTACCAGATACACCAGACCTCTTACCAAAAAGGTCATTAGCACTTATGCAGGAATATGCCTGCAATCATTTGAAATTATCCTCGCTGGCAGGCAAGACAGATCATCCATTCAGTTGTACATGGGATGTAAAAACAGAAGAAAAAAAGGCTTCCATAGTGCGATCAGTTTATTAAAAACAGATTAAAAAACAAACGGAGGGCCAAATGGCCACTCGCATGAAAAAGTGCCCTCTCCCGGCACTGAGGCTGCAGGTATATCTCAATGTCTGCGGATAGGAATGCCGCACTCGGGTGGGGTAAGCGTGGGCAGCCTGGTCACGTGTGTGCTCGATGTCCTTTCCTCCCGGCGTCTGTCTCTGACGATACAGCCGAGGATACACACTGCACGTCTGATCTTTCTGGAACGGAGCTTACCCCACGCGAGTGCGGCATTCCTATCCGCAGACCTTGAGATATACCTGCAGCCTCAGTGCTGGGAGAGGGCACTTTCTTTATCGTACATCACGGGACACAGAGAAGCATAGTAATTACTATGTGGGTTATAGAGTACCTTCAGGTGATGGACACTGGCACGCCCTTAAGGCAGGAAGTTCCCTCCCCTATATAACCCCTCCCATACCGGGAGTACCTCAGTTTTTTCGCCAGTGTCTAAGGTGTTGGTCACGAGTTAAGATGTGCTCCAAGGAGCTCCACTGGAGGGATCCATATTGGATGTAAAAAGCCTCCATAAATCCGGATCCGTCCAAAGTGCTTCTGAGCCAAAGTGGACGGTACCCGGGCCCCGGTTGAGAAGAACGTGGTTTTGCCTGTAATGCTCCTCATTTGAGGGCTGGATCCTGATTACTCAGTACTTTGGTCAATTTCCCAATACCAAAAGTTTACTGACAGGATGCGATATGGGTCCAGGGGTGTGGTGTTCCTGTCCATGGATCCCGGTCCCTAAAGGTCTGCAGACTTTGCTCTCCGTGATGGGCGTTGGATCAGGTAAGTGAAGGTGCTTCAGGACTTGGTCCTGAAAGTATCCTTTTTTTGGAGCCATTATGCTTGCCTAAGCTATCTGTCTGTGCCTCTCCTAACATTGTCCTGAATGCTGTGGGGAGTAGGGGTATCTATGCTCAGTCAGTTAGCCCCTCCTGCGCTGGTTTAACAGAGTAAGGTGGTCCAAAAGTTTTGGCCATAGATTGTATTACCTGGTCCTCACATGGTAGCTCCAACCTCGTGCAGAGGCGCGCCTGCGTCTCGTGCGCGCGCGGCATAGTATGTGTCATAGGCGCGGGCAAATTCACTAATTTATTTGCTGCATCTGTGCGCACGCATGTGCGAGACGTGCATGGGGCTGTAGATGCGCGTGCGGCAACATGTGCGCGCGTGCGGCTACGTGTGCGCACGCTCAGCCTAGTGATGCAGGCCAGGCAGCGGCGCGCGCATGCGTGCAAGGGGTCCATCTCAGCTGTTCTCTTTGAGACTTGAGATTGCAGGACAGAGCAGGTCAGGTGACTTGCACCTAGTCCATAAAAGCTCAGTCCACTTCACACATCCTGGCTGACAGTGGACACAGAATATTCGTGCACAAGTTTTCAGTATTATTGCTGGTTGTTGGACAGTGACACTGGCTTAAGGCGCATTGTGGGCTCTGCACCTTGCCGACCATCAAATAGCAGAGTCAGTGCTGGTCTATAGGTCCGCGCAAGTGGTTGCACCTGTTGTGAGTACCTTGGCTTTATTATGGCTAAAGGCTCAGGGACTAGAAGTACAAAGAGATCTAAGGGATCACCATCAGGCTCGGAGGATCTCTGGCATGCTCCTGCGGCTAGTTCCTCTCCTAATAAATTGGAGGAGGCCCTGGGTGAACCATCAGGGCTGTCGGGTGCCTAATCTACCCTTGTCCTGCCTGCTCCAGTTTTTGTGACACAGGAGGCTTTGGCCTCAGCCATGGGTGGTCTGGAGCAGAGATTAGCGACCTTGATTGCTTCCTCTCTCTCAAGAGAAAAACGCACAAGGTCCCCCTCTCCCTCTGTGGAGTTCCTCAGAGCGGAACAACTATCCTCAGAAGAGGTTGATTTACCCTCTGGAGATCAGGCAGAGGGTCATTCAGAGGTCTCGGACTCTGAGGATTCCACCCTGGGGGAACCATTTTCGGCGTCTCAGTCCGAAAAATTGTTGGTCCAGTCCCTCACGGAGATGGTCCGTTCGGCCTTCAAGTTGCCCCTTTCAGAGCCAGCATCAAGTTTAGTCTCCTAACTATTCCTTCCCGGTTCATCCCCTATTGGAAGGTCTTATCTACAAGGATTGGGAACATCCAAATAGATCTTTTCTTCCTCTTAAAAAGTTTTCGGTTTTATACCCCATGGAGGAACAATTCACTAAGTGGGGTATCCCCACAGTGGACGCAGCTGTGTCCTGCGTAAACAAGACCTTGACCTGTCCGGTGGACAACGTTCAAGTCTTTAAGGACCCGACAGACAAGAGACTAGAGACGCTGTTAAAGACCTTGTTTTCTACAGCTAGAGGGGTAACCCAGCCTGCAGTGGCAGCTATTGGTATTTGCCAAGCCCTAAAAGACCAGTTAAAATGGGTCTTGAAGGATATCCCGGCTCAACAGGCTCAGGAATTGGCTGACTTCCCTAAAGCATTATTCTTTGCCATAGATGCTATCAAGGACTCTATACAACAGTCCTCCCGTCTCACTCTCAAGTTCATATGCGCAGATTACTCTGGTTAAAGAACTGGGCAGCTGAAACCCCGTGTAAAAAATTACTGGCAGGGTTTCCTTTTCATGAGAGCGTTTATTTGGGGAAGATCTGGATGCATACATTCAGAAAATTTCCAGTGGCAAAAGCACATTGTTGCCAGTAAAGAAAAGGTTTAGGGGTCCTCCCTCCTTTAAAAAATCTTCCTCTCCTATCCCTAGTACTTCCGCTACCAGGCAGTTCCGACGGCCTCCCGGACGGTTTAATAGGGGTGGGAAGCCACAGGGCCAGACTCAGGCTTCCAAAAAGCCTTGGAGCCGTAAGCCGGCCAAGCCAGCATCTAAGTCGGCGTTATGAAGGTTCACCCCCACTCAGCAGGGTGGGGGGAAGACTTCAGCTGTTTGCAGAGGCCTGGCAAGAGAGGATCCAAGACAATTGGGTTCTCTCTACGGTTTCCGAGGGCTACAAGCTGGAGCTGAGCGAATTTCCTCCACCTCGCTTCTTGGCCTCAAGCGTCCCGAAAGACCCGGGAAAAAGAAGGTCCCTAGCATTGGCCTTGGATCATCTATTATCCCAGGGGGTAATCGAAGAACTGCCACTGGAAGAACAGGGTTTGGGGTTTTATTAAAATCTTTTCACCGTCCCCAAACCAAACGGGGATGCAAGACCCATGCTGGACCTCAAGGGCTTAAACAAATTCCTAAAAGTCCAGTCTTTCCGGATGGAATCTATCCGGTCGGTGGTTGCCTCCTTACAAGCAGGGGAGTTTTTGGCGTCCATCGATATAAAGGACGCATACTTACATTCCCATCTTCCTCAACCATCAGAAGCTGTTGCGCTTCACGGTAAATCAGCGCCACTTTCAATTCGTGGCCTTACCTTTTTGGTCTGGCCACTGCACCTCGTGTATTCACGAAAGTGCTGGCCCCACTATTAGCAAACCTAAGATCTCAAGGCATATCTATAGTAGCCTATCTAGACGATCTGTTGTTGGTAGACCATTCGGTTGCCGATCTAAACTCAGCGGTACACAGAACCGTGAAATTCCTAGAGTCCATGGGTTGGGTTCTCAACCTGGACAAGTCGGCCTTGGTGCCTGTGCAAAGGCTCGAGTACTTGGGTCTACTCGTAGACACAGAGCAAAGAAAGATCTTTCTACCCCAGAGAAAGTTCGATGCTTTAAGGGAACTAGTTCAGCTAGTCAAGTCAAGGCGTCGGCCCTCCATTCGCCTTTCTATGCGGCTACTGGGGAAAATGGTAGCCTCTTTCGAAGCCGCTCCATTCGCTCAGTTCCACTCAAGGGGACTTCAACACGCCATCCTATCTGCTTGGAACAAAGAGGTTCAGGCCTTAGACCTCCCTTTTGTCCCTCTCCCGGACAGTCCGGCAGAGCCTTTGCTGGTGGCTGGTTCCCCAGAACTTACTAAGAGGGAAGTCCTTTGTTCCCATCTCTTGGCGGGTTGTGACCACAGATGCCAGTCTTCTGGGCTGGGGTGCAGTCCTGGAGGGCCTGTCTCTCCAAGGAAGGTGGTCAATCACCGAGAGGTCTCTACCTATCAACCTGCTAGAGATTCGGGCAGTTCATCTAGCCCTGTCAGCTTGGACAGACAGGTTGAGGGGTCTCCCAGTCAGGATTCAGTCCGACAATGCCACAGCTGTGGCATACATGAATCACCAGGGGGGCACAAGGAGTCGTGCAGCCCAAAGGGAGGTGGATCGAATTCTGATCAGGGCAGAAACGTATGTCCCCTGCATTTCTGCAGTTTTTATCCCGGGCATAGACAATTGGCAGGCAGGCTACCTAAGCCGCCAACAGTTGCTCCCAGGGGAGTGGACTCTTCACCCCGACATCTTCCAGGGCATTTGTCAGAGGTGGGGAACACCAGATGTGGATCTCTTTGCATCGAGGTTCAATGCAAGGGTGGGCAACTTACTGTCCCGGACGAGGGATCCACTCGCTTGCGGCACGGATGCGCTGGTGTTTCCATGGGGCCGGTTCTCCCTAATGTATGCGTTTCCTCCACTGCATCTAGTACCCCGCCTCCTTCGCAGGATAAGGTCGGAAGAGAAACCAGTGATTCTGGTCGCTCCGGCGTGGCCCAGAAGGGCCTGGTACACAGATTGTAAGGATGTCCGTTGGGCGTCCATGGACCCTTCCGCTTCGTCCAGACCTACTATCCCAGGGACCTATATTCCACCCTTCCTTACCGTCTCTAAATTTAACGGTCTGGCTGTTGAGTCCCATATCCTAAAGAGAAGGGGTCTCTCTAATTCAGTAGTGTCTACTTTAATTAATGCCAGAAAGCCAGCTTCTAGGCTTATTTATTACAGAATTTGGAAATCTTATGTGGCCTGGTGCGAAACCAGGGGGTGGCATCCCTGGAGGTATCTCATTGGCAGAATTCTAGATTTTCTGCAGATGGGGGCAGACATGAACTTGGCCCTAAGCACCATTAAGGGCCAGATCTCGGCCTTATCGATTTTGTTTCAAAGGCCACTGGCTACACATTCTCTGGTCAAGACCTTTTTACAAGGTGTGACTCGGTTAATCCTCCAGTCAAGGCCCCCTTGTGTCCGTGGGATCTGAATCTGGTCCTTTCTGCCTTGCAGAAGCAACCTTTTGAGCCTTTGGCTCACATTCCTTTGGTCCTTCTGACCAGGAAGGTGTTTTTTTTGATAGCCATAACCTCTGCTAGGAGGGTATCGGAGTTGGCGGCCTTATCGTGTAAAGGAACCATACCTTATTCTCCATAAGGACAGAGTGGTCCTACGGCCTCACCCGACTTTCATTCCTAAAGTTGTTTCTAACTTTCATTTGAATCAAGATCTAGTTCTCCCTTCTTTTTTCTCAGAACCTAGTTCTGCAAGGGAGAAGTCATTGCACGCGCTAGACGTACATAGAGCAGTCAAGATCTACCTTAGGGCTACTGCTCAGGTCCGAAAAACTGACATTTTGTTTATCCTGCCAGAAGGTCCCAGATGTGGGCAGGCAGCGTCGAAGTCCACTATCTCCAAATGGATTCGACAGGTCATTACTCAAGCCTATGGCTTGAGGGGAAAGGTTCCCCCGTTTAAGGTTAAAGCACATTCCACTAGAGCGGTGGGTACTTCCTGGGCAGTGCATCATCAAGCCTCCATGGCTCAGGTCTGCAAGGCCGTGACGTGGTCGTCTGTCCATACTTTCACAAAGTTTTACCAATTGGACATAAGAAAAGATGAGGAAAGCGCCTTTGGGCGCAGTGTGCTGCAGGCTGCAGTTTGATTCCTCATGTCTCATGGCGTCCGGCTTAATTTTTGTTTGGGGTCTCCCTCCCCTCATTAGCATTGCTTTGGGACGTCCCACATAGTAATTACTATGCTTCTCTGTGTCCCGTGATGTACGATAAAGAAAATAGGATTTTTATAACCGCTTACCTGTAAAATCCTTTTCTTGGAGTACATCACGGGACACAGAGCTCCCACCCCTCTTATGGGGAAATTGGGACACTTATTGCTTGCTACAAAACTGAGGTACTCCCGGTATGGGAGGGGTTATATAGGGGATGGAACTTCCTGCCTTAAGGGCGTGCCAGTGTCCATCACCTGAAGGTACTCTATAACCCACATAGTAATTACTATGCTTCTGTGTCCCGTGATGTACTCCAAGAAAAGGATTTTACAGGTAAGCTGTTATAAAAATCCTATTTCTTTATCGTACATCACGGGACACAGAGCGCATAGCCATTACACTTGGGTTATATGGGTACCTTCAGGTGATGGACACTGGTGTAATCAATTTCACAGGAAGTTTCCTCCCTATATAACCCCCTCCCACTGGGAGTGCTTCAGTTTTTTCGCCAGTGTCTTAGGTGTTGGTCACATCTAGCTGTCCCTCGGAGGTCTCGGGACCCAGGATAGCTAGCCGGATCCGTCCGAAGTGCTTCAAAGCCAAGGTGTTCGGTACCCGAGCCCTGTTGGAGTGGGGTTTTGCCTATAATGCCTCTCCTTGGAGGGCTGGATTCTGGGCTCCAGTGCCTTAGTCTCTTCTAAGAACTAAACGCTACTGATGCCAGGATGCTATATAGGTCCAGGGGTGTGGGTTCCTTAACACAGGACCCCGGTCCCTGAAGGTCCAAGACAATACCCACGGAGATGGGGGAAGGCTGGGCCTCTTGCATTTTGCAATACCCTGCGGCGTGGAGCAGGTAAGAGGGAACCTGCGGGACTTGGTTCGACAGTAGGTATCCCCCTGGGGGTTCTGGGTTGGCTAATGGTATGCTTGTGCATCAGCCACTATCTCCACTATGTCTTTTGAGGCAGGATGGGATGTACTAATGTTTACCCAGATAACATGTAGATATATATATGCTTTTAAAGATATGTATTTTGCTACTCCCCCCAGATTTGCCTGTTAGCATGATACTGCAGCCCCACGTGTATAGAGAGGAAGTGCTGACAAAACTCCTGTTTCCTAGGAAGCCTAGGGGGACAGCTTCCTCTATGTGTGCACTACAAAGATTAGTGGCTTGCCGGGTGTCTGTGTTACTAGCGCTGGTCCAGGCTTCTCCTCTGCTCTCTGCTTCCTCCATGTTGGTTTCAGCGTGGGGGGGGCGGGGGCGCGCGTGCGCGCCGCCTTTTACAGCGTCAGCGTGCGTGGGGGGGGCGGGCCAGCAGCGTCAGGTCTCGGATAAAGCAAAAAAGCATTTCCTGGCTGGTCATTCCCTCCTGAGAGCAGTGGAGAGTGAGGACATAGAGCGCGCAGCGCAGTGACACCCAGTGGTGGTTTGTGGATCTTCAGGTCTGGACTTAAGTCCACACTGACCAGAAAAAAAAAGATTTTTTTCTTAAAGGGACTCAGCCTTAGATCTGGCAGTATCTGAGTCGGTGCAACCTTGGACTCCAGCTAACGGGCATTGGTGTGGCAATACTCACAGGACTTTCCTCGGTATTGCCGCCTTCTCAGGCGTATGAAAATTTAGAACATTTTTTACCATAGCCTGTCCTTATTAATGTTTCACTTCTAGCTACAACAGTTGGGTGTTGGCTGTAGGGGTGTCTCAAGGTTGTGCAATGGCTCCCAAGGGATCAGGACCAGCTAAGGCTGCAAAAGGTGCCAAAAAAGTAAAGGGGGTCTCCAACGGGGTCAGAGGATTTGGGCCAGGCTCCAGTGGTCCCACCCTCACCAGAAAGACCACCGAACAGCATCGTGCAGGAGCCATTGAGGGTGCTAGGGGCAGAGGCGGCCCCCAATCAACCCATTCCCGTTTATGTTACGGAAGAAATGCTAGAATCCACCCTGGGTGGGCTAGAGAAAAGGTTAACTGCTTTAATTGCCCGCTCTTTGCCGGGTGGCAAACGGGCTAGATCCCCGTCACCTAGAACGGTGTGTTCGGATGCAGAGGTCCTCTCTTCGGAGGAATTGGACCCACAGGGGGATCAAGCGGACCTGAGTCCTGACGGGTCAGACATTGAAGATTCCACTATAGATGAAATTTTTTCGGCTTCTCAAGCAGAGAGTCTGTGGATCCAGTCTCTGACGGATATGGTTCGCACTGCTTTTAAACTTCCAGTGTCGGAACAATTAGCCCCCGCGGTATCCTCTTTAGGTTCCTTGAAGGCACCATTGAGTGGTGCGTCTTTCCCGGTTCACCCCCTTCTGGAGAGCGTGATTTTTCAGGATTGGGCTCGACCTGATAGGATTTTTATCCCTCCTAAAAGGTTCACCATTCTCTATCCTATGGAAGAAGAATTTGCAAAGAAATGGGCACTCCCTACCGTGGACGCAGCCATTTCCTGCGTAAATAAATCCCTGACCTGTCCGGTGGAAAATGTCCAGGTGTTTAAAGATCCAGTCGACAAAAAATTGGAGACCCTACTGAAGGCTTCTTTTACCACAGTAGGTGCCGTGGTTCAGCCAGCAGTGGCAGCCATTGGCGTTTTTTTAGGCTTTAAAGGATCAGACTAAACAGATATTAAGGGACATACCGGCTCAGCAAGCTCGTGAATTGGCTGACCTCCCAAGAGCTCTCTGCTTTGCAGTAGATGCTATTAAGGACTCCGTTCAACAGGCGTCCCGTTTATCTCTGCTGTTGGTTCATATGCGTCGCCTTTTGTGGCTAAAAAACTGGTCAGCAGAGGCACCCTGCAAAAAGCTTTTAGCAGGATTTCCCTTTCATGGTGGGAGACTATTCGGTGAAGACCTAGATAAATATATCCAGACCATATCAAGTGGTAAAAAGTTCTTTCTTGCCTGTCAAGAAAAGATCGCGTGGGCCCGCATTTAAGCGACAGGCCTTCGCAGGCTCGGCCCCTTCAACTTCCCGTCAGTATCGACGGCCTCCCGGGCGTTCAGCATTTAATAGCCGCCCACAAGGACAAGCCACGGCAGGCAAGAGGCCATGGTCTCGCAAGCCGGTTAAACCAGTCCTCAAGTCAGATTCATGAAGGGGCGCCCCCACTCTCTTGGGTGGGGGGAAGGCTTCGGTTTTTCTCCGAAGTGTGGAAGGCCAGAATTCCCGACTCTTGGGTAAGATCCATGGTAACCACGGGCTACAAGCTAGAGTTTCGGGAAGTCCCCCCTCATTTTCAGGGGTCAAGTCTTCCAAGCGACCCATTAAAGAGGGCCTCTCTTGTAAAAGCATTGGATCGTCTCTTGCTCCAAGGGGTAATTGTAGAAGTACCAACCCAGGAATGGGGTCTGGGATTCTACTCCAACCTTTTCATAATACCAAAGCCCAATGGCGACGTCAGGCCTATCTTGGACCTCAAACGCCTAAATCGCTTTCTAAACATTCAGACCTTTCGTATGGAGTCCATACGTTCGGTGGCAGCCAGCCTACATCAAGACGACTTGCTAGCATCTATAGACATAAAAGATGCGTATCTGCACGTGCCGATCTACCCGGCACATCACAGGTTTCTTCGTTTTATGATAGATCACCGCCATTACCAGTTCGTAGCCCTCCCTTTCGGGTTGGCAACAGCTCCGCGGGTATTCACAAAGGTGTCAGCCCCGGTGCTAGCCGTCCTAAGGACAGAAGGCATTTTAGTCTTGGCATACTTGGACGATCTTTTGGTTATCGACAGCTCAGCTTCCAATCAGGCAGTAGGTCGCACAGTTCAGCATCTAGAGGAATTTGGGTGGATTGTAAACCTAGAAAAATCGGTATTGAAACCCACAAAGCAGTTGGAATATCTAGGCCTTCGGCTAGATACAGACTGCCAGAGGATAATTTTACCTCAAGCAAAGATCAGATCAATAGCTCAAGCAGTTCAAGTGATCTTAGGCAAGAAGAGGCCGACTATTCGCCTATGTATGCGACTGCTGGGGAAGATGGTGGCCGCCTTCGAGGCTGTGCCCTACGCCCAGATCCATATATCTTCAGGCAGCCATTCTCTCTGCTTGGAACAAGTCCATTCAGGCGTTAGATCGTCCGTTAGTGCTCTCCCCGAAGGTCCGGCGCAGCCTGTCTTGGTGGCTGGTCTCTCAAAATTTATCAAAAGGGAAATCCTTTTGCCCCATCACGTGGAAGATGGTATCCACGGATGCCAGCCTGTCAGGTTGGGGGGCAGTTCTAGAAGAACAGACCCAGCAGGGGCAGTGGTCGGAGGCAGAAAGACTGCTTCCCATCAATATCTTGGAGATCAGAGCTGCTCGGCTGGCCCTGATCGCCTGGACTCTCCCCCTTCAGGGTCTGCCAGTAAGGATACAGTCCGACAACGCCACTGCGGTGGCATACATAAACCACCAGGGGGGCACGAAGAGCCCAGCAGCCCAAAGAGAAGTAAACCTGATTTTCTCATGGGCCGAAGCCCATGTACCCTGCAACTCAGTGGTGTTCATCCCAGGGATAGACAATTCTCAAGCAGACTTTTTGAGTCGTCAACAGTTGCTCCCGGGGGAATGGTCTCTTCACCCCCAGGTATTCCAAGAGATTTGCCAAAGATTCGGAGTCCCAGAGGTGGACATTATGGCAACGAGATCCAACAAAAAGTTGGACAAATTCATATCCCGAGCCAGGGATCCCTCGGCCTACGGGACCGATGCCTTGGTTTGTCCTTGGCACCCGTTTTCTCTTCTGTATGCGTTCCCTCCACTGCAGATGATTCCCCGCCTTCTACGGAGGATCCGGGTGGAGCGCAGGCCTGTGATCCTGGTGGCCCCAGCCTGGCCCAGGAGGGCTTGGTACGCACTCATCGTGAAGATGTCAGTCGGGGCGCCGTGGCCGCTCCCCCTGCGCCCAGATCTGCTGTCTCAGGGCCCAATCTGCCATCCTGCTTCACAGCAGCTAAATTTGACGGCTTGGCGGCTGAATCCCTAATTCTTAAGGGCAGAGGCCTCTCAGATCAGGTCATATCTACGTTGATTCAGGCTAGGAAACCGGTCTCCAGAAATATTTATTACAGAGTCTGGAGAACCTATGTGGAGTGGTGCGAGTCTCAAAAATGGCATCCTCGAAAGTTTTTTATTGACAGGATCTTGCGATTCCTCCAGGTTGGCGTTGACAAAGGGTTGGCTCTTAGTACTCTAAAGGGGCAGGTGTCGGCTTTATCAATATGGTTTCAAAGACCCTTGGCCACCCATTCGCTTATGAAAACCTTCTTGCAGGGGGTCTTGCATGTGACTCCCCCTATTAGAGCTCCCCTCTGCCCCTGGAATTTAAATCTGGTCTTGTCAGCTTTACAAAGGCAGCCGTTTGAACCTCTGACAGAAATCCCTCTTGTGCTACTAACCCGAAAGTTGGTTTTCTTGGTGGCTATGGCTTCGGCCAGAAGGGTTTCCGAGCTGGCAGCCTTGTCATGCAGGGAGCCATACCTTATTCTGCATACAGACAGAGTGGTTCTGCGGCCTCAACCTTCTTTCCTTCCTAAGGTCATATCCAGTTTTCACTTGAATCAGGACCTAGTCCTACCATCCTTCTTTCCTACTCCCCAGTCCAGAGAGGAAAGACTGCTTCATACCTTGGACGTGGTTCGAGCCATGAGGGTCTATCTCAAGGCTACAGAGAAGATTCGGAAAACAGATGTGCTTTTTGTTCTTCCGGATGGCCCCAAGAAGGGTCAGCCGGCTGCCAAGTCTTCCTTGGCTAGGTGGATTAAGCAGCTGATTTTTCAGGCCTATGGTCTGAAGCGCGTTCCACCTCCCTTATCAGTTAAAGCCCATTCTACGAGGGCCATGAGTGCCTCCTGGGCGGCACACCATCAGATCTCTATGGCACAGGTTTGCAAGGCGGCAACCTGGTCTTCCGTACATACGTTTACTAAATTTTATAAGTTGGACGTTGCAAAGGGTACGGACGCAGCTTTTGGGCAGGCGGTCCTACGGGCAGCAGTATAGAATCCTCTGGCCCGGTTCACGCCCCCTTGTTTTTCTGTTGGTGGAGCTATTTTTTCTCCTGACAATGTTTTTATTTGGCTATTCTTGGCCTTACGGTCTCCCTCCCTTCATAGAGCATTGCTTTAGGACATCCCAAGTGTAATCGCTATGCGCTCTGTGTCCCGTGATGTACGATAAAGAAAAAAGGATTTTTAATAAACAGCTTACCTGTAAAATCCTTTTCTTGAAGTACATCACGGGACACAGAGCTCCCACCTCTCTTTTGGGGAACATTGTGTAACCTCGGGAGAATTGCTTGCTACAAAACTGAAGCACTCCCAGTGGGAGGGGTTTATATAGGGAGGAAACTTCCTGTGAAATTGATTACACCAGTGTCCACACCTGAAGGTACCCATATAACCCAAGTGTAATGGCTATGCGCTCTGTGTCCCGTGATGTACTTCAAGAAAAGGATTTTACAGGTAAGCTGTTAAAAATCCTTTTTTTCTGAGCACGTTTGATGGTGACCTTATCCATTTGGTGAAGGAGTTGTGGAATCGCATAAGGAGCTTTTGTTATCCTTTATTTCTAGAGGATTTTGTGGACTTCACTGATCATTGCCAGAAATCACATTCTTTATTAGGACTTTATTGTTCTATCCTATGCACTTTTTTTTGCACTATCTGCACTTTATTGTCAATTAATTCAATATTGCTTCACTTCTTCATTGTTTGTGAATATTTTAGGGATTCATTGCAATTTTATATACACACTCACACAGTGCGAGCGCCCTCTATCACATTTCTTACCATTTTATGCCTATAATTGAGTATAAAAATACTTGTAAAATGGTAAGCCTTTTTTCATATTTTGAGACAATCAGTCATATCGCTACCTGGATGGGGATTCTACATGCCCCAAGGAAGTTTCTGAGGCCCTGGCTGGGTTTGAAGCCACTGACCACCTGTGATGGAAGGTCTGTGTAATCTACTAAGCAAACCTTTTGCCTATGGTGTAGATGGCTATGGTGTAGATGGCTATTACTGAAATAACAATTTGCTGGTAACTTGTTTGGCTCACAGGACTCCAGTTCTGTGACCATGGCTGTCAATTGGCCTTCATGCAGGTGTACTTCAAAATTCTTGTGATGTAGTGTGTAGGTCTATGCTCCTTGGCCGTGGGCTAATCAGGGCTTGTGTTCCTGTAACTGTGCAGTTAGTGCATGTAGTAATGGTATTCAGCTGTTTACTTTTTAATACATTTTAAATGCAGATCAGTCTCTTCCACAACAAAGGTGCCAGGGGTTGGGGTGGGTAACCGCATGGTTACTTTCTAGCAGGTGTTAAAATGTATTGGCTTAGCAAACATGCTTGGACTGACTTGTATTGACAGAGGGGATGCTTGGATCCAGTAGATGTTCAGTTCTTCTGTATACCTTGGAAGCTCTATAGCTGAAAAAAAATGAAATATGAAAGTGGATGTCTGCATTTTTTTTTGTTTGTTTTGGCATTAACACTTCTAAATGTGGTAGCTAAAACCTCTTTTGCAGACTCCCAATCCTACTGCCAGTGAGTTTATTCCCAAAGGAGGATCAACGTCGCGATTGAGTAACATGTCCCAGTCCAACATGTCTGCCTTCTCCCAAGCGCTGTTCTCCCACCCCTCTATGGGAGGTCCTACATCGGCTGCTCTCGCTCCAGGTAAATACTGGTTTATAAGAATGGCTTAAAGTGGTGTTCTGCCAACCTGTCTATTCCTGATATGTCTGCTATACCATGTACTTGTATGGAAAGTATCCTGTTTGTGTGAAATACCTGGTGTTCCTGCCAGTCCCCCTGTTTGCAAACTGACCACGCTAAGCAAAGCACATCACCATGGTCTGTTCTCTAGCTATGCTGGGAACTGGGCCTGCTCTCCTCCAATGATAAGATTGCCCTGACATGCCCCCCCCCCTGCAGCCTTTCACTATGAAGATCAAGATCCGTGTGCTGCTGTCCCCCCCCCCCCCCCTATAGCTTTTATGCAGCTGAGAGCAGAGGAAATGTGATCCCCTATAAGGGGGGGTGGTTAATTATAATGTTCTATATGCAGATGTTTTGCCTTTCATTTCCATTTTAAACTCAATTACTTTAAAGGAACACTAAAGGTTCGTTTTTTATTAGATCAATTGATTGCTGTAAGCTAGAGCATTTAAATATCACTTACCTCGTTTTTCCTTTTGACTTCCATACAGTAATCCAGTTTAAAAATGCCATTTCCTGCCTCTCTTCTTCTTGCTTCCACAGCACCTGCATGGTGGAAAGCAGAATGTGCTAACCCCCTCCCTATGACTACAGCCCTGCATGAAGATGCTCTCTTAACCATCAGGCAGGAGGCTAAGCCGGTGGCCAAGTGATGATTCAGGAGTGACCATTTCAACAGCTATCAAACTAGTTATAATGCAAAACATTACTTTTTACTTTATCAGCTATCAGACTTTAATTTAAGAGGAATATTTTTGTCTTTACAACCCCTTTAACTGGACGCTACTGAGAGGCCAATCAGAATGCCACCTGCGATCAGTCGGCGGAGAGGCCGAATGCCAGTCTGTAAACAAGGCAGACTGTTCTGTCAGACATCGAGAGAGATCTTGTGTTCCTGCTAATCAGGAGCACCAATGTCTGTCTTCCTGCAGTCAGTCCACCACGCCCACACAGTAAGAAAGCACACCCAGAAAACACGCTTGACCCTTTTCTTGCCCCTGATGCCTGGGGGGAGGAGACTGATTGTTCCTAAGCATTAGGAACAACTGATCAGTCTCCTCATCCCTAACATAACGGAGATCTATTTACATTGACAGACTTTCGTTCTGTCTGTGTGGAGTGATTGCGGGTGTCCAGCAGACAATGTGATCGCCGAGCATGCGCATCGGCTCAGTCGTCAGCCTCCAGTGGCACACATGCACCCCTTGGTGGTCTTAAAGCGACTGTACAGCTACGATGGCTCGCCCAGGGAGCCAACCTACCGCAGTATAATGTTGGCGGCTAGCCGGGAAACAGTTAATCGGCACTCTCGGTATAAACTGGGGCAGCTGCAGCACAGGTTTTTCACCTTAATGCATGATGAAAAACCTTGACTTTACAATCCCTTCATCTTATTTTTTTTTTAAAGTGACTGCACAGAGCAGGTTAGTATAACATGTTTGTTGTGTTTAAAGTAATTAATACTTTTGTATCACGTTAAGCACTTTGCTTAACAGACCTTATTCTGATCGCCCCCTTTTGGCCCAAGAGGCCATGGTTTTCCCTGCTACAGACTCTGGTCTCAGAGCCTCCACTGAGGCTTCAGAAGAGAGGACTTGCTGTCGCAGGGTCCAGTCTTGCACCCACATGTGGTTTATTTAAACTTGACGGCTTGGTATCTGTCAGAAAATCCCTGAGCACTCAGTATCTTTTCTTCAAAGTAATCAAGACTCTGGTGTATTGCAGAAAACCAGTCCCTAGAGCCATATATTCCAAAGTTTGGAAAAAGTTTAATTCATGTGTGTTTGTTTGTTTTTTTTTTTTTTTTTAGCGGGTTCTTCCGCAGAGTCGGTAAGAATGACAGCCAGGACGTCGGCTTTAGTGAACTTAGCCAGAAGAAGCCTTTGGCTTAAAACCTGGTCAGGTGATGCAGCCTCTAAATTGCACTTATGTGGGCTTTCCCTAACAGGGGATCATCTTTTTGGCCCAGGTCTGCAGGAGGCACTGGAACGTACAGCCGATAGAAAAAAGGCCTTTCCAGAAAACAAAAAAAAGCAGACAGGCAGCAAAAAAAAATTTGTGGCCAAAACGGACAGGAGAGTCCTATAGAAAAGGACAATAGGCCAGCATCTTCCAGTGTAGGAAGATTAAGGGCCTTTATCCCACAGTGGACAGCAGTCACCTCAAGTCCCTTCATTCTGGATATAGTGACAAATGGGTACAGGCTGGAATTCTATTGCCAACCACCAGAGCGACTATTGATCACCTCTCCTCCCAAGGATTGTGAAAAAGCGAGGGCTCTGATTCTTCAAATAAGAGACTTGCTAGACCAGAAAGTCCTGATTCCTGATCCCTGTTAAGATCAGGACAAAGTGTTTTATTCCCATATTTTTGTTATCAGAAAGGCGTCAGGAAAGTATCGGCTTATTCTGAATCTTTGGTCTCTAAACCAATTGATCAGGTACAAGCACTTCCGTATGGAGACGGTGTTCTCAATCAGAAACCTGCTTTACCCAAACTGCTTCATGGCCACTTTGGGCTTAAGGAATGCTTATCTTGGACTTAAGGGATGCATTTTCACAAAAGTGTTAGGGGAAGCGCTGGCTCCGCTAAGGTTAAAGATAACTATCATCCCTTACCTGGACGACCTCCTAAAAGTGGCAGAGTGTGCCAAAAATTGCTAACAGATATCCAGACTGTACAGGACTTCCTTCAATCCCTAGGCTGGTTGATAAACAGAGAGAAGTCTTCAAAAAAATCCACCTTCTGGGCTGGATTTAGGGCTCAGTAGACCAAAACTTTTTTCTCCCAGAGGAGAATGTCTCAAAGATGGTGCAAGCAGTTTCAGCCTTGCAGACCAATCAGTTGGTCTCGCTGAGGGAAATTTCAAGGACAGTAGGTCTGATGACCTTGTGTTTCCCTGCAGTAACATGGGCAATATTCCATCAAAGACCATTGCAGACGTTTCTTCTGAGAAACTGGGATGGAAACGTGAGGTCTCTGCAGTCGAGAGTTTTGTTGCCTACCAAGGTAAAAAGAAGCTTGTGGTGGTGGACAAATCTTCACTTAACAAGAGGCCTGCCATGGTCCATTACTGTATTCAAGAGGATCACGACGGCCGTGAGTTCCTGGGGATGTGGAACCCACCTCAGAGACAAAGTGGCACAGGGAAAATGGTTCTTGAGGGAAGCAAAAGCTTCATTGAACCAGAGAGCTTCTAGCGGTTCAGAGAGCCCTGCAGGCTTATCAGTTGGAAATCAGGGGTTACAATCTCCAGATCCTATCTGACAACATCGTGACGGTTACATACTTCATCAAACAGGGAGGCACGAGGAGTCTATTCTTCAATTGATTGCCCAAGAAATTTTGTCATGGGCAGAAGAGAATCTAGCCTCAATCACAGCAGTGCACCTGAAGGGGACGAATAACTATCTGGCAGACTATCCACAAGGTGGAGCGAGACAATTGGTCGCTTCATGCAGAGGTATTTGTGGAGATCACCGACAACTGAGGTTGACCCAAAGCAGATCTGTTCGCAAATCAGAACAACTGCAAGACAGTTATTTTCTCTAAACCCAGAGGATCAATCACTAGGGATCGCTGCCTTGGCGAATCTGTGGCCATTCGACCTCTGCTACTCCTTCCCGCCGATCAGACTTATTCCAGAAGTCTCTCCTAGAAGAAACAGACCTTATTCTGATCGCCCCCTTTTGGCCCAAGAGGCCATGGTTTTCCCTGCTACAGACTCTGGTCTCAGAGCCTCCACTGAGGCTTCAGAAGAGGACTTGCTATCGCAGGGTCCAGTCTTGCACCCACACGTGGTTTATTTAAACTTGACGGCTTGGTATCTGTCAGAAAACCCCTCAGCCCTCAGTATCTTTTCTTCAAAGTAATCAAGACTCTGGTGAATTGCAGAAAACCAGTCCCTGGAGCCATATATTCCAAAGTTTGGAAAAAGTTTAATTCATGGTTGTCTGAAAACCAAAGAGCAACGCATGACGTTCCTTCTATTTTGGATTTTTTTCAAGAGGGTGTCGACAAGGGTCTTTCAGTTAGTACCTTAAAGGTACAGGTGGCAGCTATCAGTGTTTTCCTCCAGGTTTCTCTTTTGGAAAATTCTCCGGTAGCGAGATTCTTCAAATCCATTTCTAAGGCCAGGCCAGTAGTGGTAAGTTGTCCAACTTGGGACCTGTCCCTGGTACTTCAAACTCTGGTAGAGTTTCCTTTTGAGCCCTTAGAGGATATTTCTATTAAATTACTTTAAAAACTATTTTTTTTTAGTAGCCATTACCTCAGCTTGCAGAGTAAGCAAGCTACAGGCCTTAATAGTAAGGGAGCCATTCCTCACAATTTTTCAGGATCGAGTTGTTTTTAAAACAGATCCAGGGTTTTTGACTAAGGTGGCCAGTACGTTCCACAGATAGCAGGACATTGTACTACCATCCTTTTGTGGTTCGCCACAGGGCGATCAAGAAAATAAGTTTTTTTGTTTGTTTTTTTTCGATGTGAGAAGAATCCTTGTCTATCTGGAGGTCACCAAGACCTTTTAGGAAAACAGATGCTTTATTTGTCCTTTTTTCAGGTACGCACAAGGGTAAGCGTGCATCTAAAGCCACATTGGCTAGATGGATAAAGCAAGCCATCTCGGAAGCTTACAAAGTTGGAGCAGTTCCTACACCTTTTGTTACTGCGCATTCAACAAGAGCTTTGTCTGCGTCTTGGGCTGAAAGGGCTGGTGCCTCACCAGAACAAATTTGCAAGGCTGCCACATGGTCCAGTTACTCAACCTTCATTAAACACTATTGTCTGGATCTGCTATCTGCTCAAGAACAGGTGTTTGGTCGAAAGGTCCTTCGGGTAGTTGTCCCACCCTAGACTGGTAAGTTCTGGCTCATCGTCTCATGGGCTGTCCTGGAAGACGCTTGGGAGTAAAGCTTAGTTAGACTTACCGGTAACTGCTTTTCTGAGAGTCTTCCAGGACAGCTGGATTCCCACCCGGTTTTGTATGGAAGTTATGTGTTTTATGCATATGTTTTTCAGGGAAGTCCTACAGTTCTCGAAGACTGACATGGGGCCTGGAGGACCGCCCTTTTATCTGGTGGGGGTTTCCTGTCCTGGTAGGAGGAGCCCTATGTCTCATGGGCTGTCCTGAAAGACTCTCAGAAAAGGAGTTACCGCAAGTCTAACTCAACTTCATCTTTCACATTATGCAAAAAAAAAGCTATGCCGAGTAAATGGAAGCCAAACACGTTGCGCTTCAAAATTGGCCTCAAAATTGGCCACGCTTGTGGAATGGCACCAAACTTCGGTACTTAAAAATCCCCATGTTTTGAGTTGTAGGGCTAGAATTATTGCTCTTGCTCCAACGTTCGTGGTGACACCTCGCATGTGGTTTGAACACTGTTTTCATATGTGGATAGGCCTTGCATATGCGTTCGCTTCTGCGTGCAAAAAAAAAGTGTGTGTGTAAAATTTTACTTTACCAGCTGAAACGGTGCTTTTTTTTTTTTTTTTTTTAATGCAGAGGCAGGGCGTGATGTCATAACATCGCACCCGACCTCCAAACAATCATAGATTTCAGCGACCATCTGGTCCACTGGAAATCTCTGTTAGGAACACAAGGCCAGCGGATCTGTTCTCTGACTCACCGGTGAGTCTGTAGAAGCACTGGCGGGGGGGACGTCCCCTCTCGCCACCTGTAAGAACAATCAAGTGGCTGAACAGCCGCTTTGCTCGTTCTTGCATGCACAAAATCGCCAGCTGCAGTTATCATTTAAAAACATAGCTGCAGGTATCATTTAGACGTACCACCACAAAGCCCAGGATGTCATATGACGTCCTCGGGTGTGAAGTGGTTAATGCATTAAAGCGGAGCTCCACCCTAAAGTGAAACTTCCACTCCTCAGAACCCTTGCCCCCCCCCCTCCGGTGTCACACGTGACAGCTTTCAGGGGTGAGGGGGGTTGCAGATACATGTCAAAGACCCGGGTATTTTTTCACCCACGTCGGGGAGTCCTCACTGCAGGTAGTGTCACTTTCCGCCCCTGCCTGTTGTGTTCTGGGAAACCGTTTTCCAGAACACAGCAGGGACCAGTGAGGAAATCAGGCAGTGAAGACTAAGTGCGTCGCTTCCTGGTTCCCTCACTGAGGATGGTGGTGGGGGCAGCAGAGTGATGAGCGATCGTTTTGTCTTCTGCTGCAGACATCGCTGGACTCAGGACAGGCAAGTGTCCTAATATTAAGTCAGCATCTGCAGTATTTGTAGGTGCTGGCTTTGAATAATTTTTAAACGGTGGAGCTTCGCTTTAAGATAAAAACCTTCTGCCTTTTACAAACACTTTAACCGTACTTTGCTGACTGTGCTCCAGGTTTCCCTGGCACTTAATTTGGTTTGGTCTAGCTTGCACCAAGCTAATGTGCATGCTAGGATAGACTAGCCACTGCTCAGTCTAGAACAGGGGTCTCCAAACTTTCTAAACAAAGGGCCAGTTTACGGTCCTTCAGACTTTAGGGGGGCCAGATTAAAGCCATTGGGAGTAAAAAATGTCCAGTCGGAGTAAATAATACCATATCTTTGACAGTGGGAGGACTAGTGCCCCATCGCTGGTCTTAATGGAAATAATTGATGGTGTCAGTTGGGGGAATAGTGCCCCATTGGTGTCGGCAACAAGAATTATGCCCCATTTAAATTGGATGGAATAATGCCCCAAGGGCCGCATTAAGGCAAGCAAAGGGCCACATCTGGCCCCAGGGCCGCAGTTTGGAGACCCCTGGTCTAGAATATACAGTAGCAGCTTGTGGTGATCCTCCCTTCAAGCCAATTATTGCTTTTGATCTCTTTAGAGGGTCATTCCCCCTAAGAGGTGATGTTTTTGTGCCAACTGGGCATTCACCGTGATGTGATTTCTGTACCTAGTTGCCTTCTGTATAAGGCTTCATTTCCATGGATGTTTTCACAGCCACTTTTCTGAGCGTTTTTTTGCAGCTTAAAAACGGCTCTCCATGTTACTCTATGGCCTCATGCCCACATGATGTTTTTGAGCTGTAGATAGCTGAGCCGTTTTTAAGCTGCAAAAAAAACAGGACCAGTGCGTTCTGAAGCTCCAGCAATAGAGCTGTAAAAACGGCAGATGTCTATATATATATATATATATATATATATATATATATATATATATATATATATATATATATATATATATATATATATATATAAAACGTCCATGGAAATGAAGCCTAATACTCAACATTGTGGAGCCCTGGCGACAGTAGGTTTGCAGACCCAAAAACGCCAATACAAATTCTCCAAATGATATGAAGTATTGTACACCATGTTCTCATTTCAAGGTTATTTTGAGATTTGGAAAAAAATCGCACCTGAACATCTTGTTTTCATGTTTGTTTTTTACGCGAGCTAAACCCTCACTTCTCCTTTTTTTTTTTTTGTTGGGCTTGCCGTGACATTCGGTAAATGAAAGTGGTTTAAGAAGTGAAAGCTATGCTGTGTTTTGGTGATATTGGCCAGTCTATGGAAGCTTTAGGGGCTTTTTGAGCCTCGTCATAGCTTGGGGTTTCATTCCAATTTCAAAGTGATTTCTGATCATTATACTATTTGAGTATACATGTCTGCACTCAAGCAATATAAATACCCCCCTCCCGCCCCCCAGAAAAGTGGCTTTCCTTATGGCTGTTTTTTTTCTTTGTTTTAAGGTGTTAGCCTGGGTTCACATTTTTGCTGTGAATGAAAGGTGGTTAACACTTATGTCTACTGAAGGGACTGGCCTTAAATCTGTGAAACAGATCTTCCTACAGAAGTTGTACCTATGTATCTGCAGCAATTTCTCCCATGAAGCCTTCTACAAAACCAGATCAAGGGACTCTTCTCGGCTGTGGGGGTGGCATGGATATGACATTACACACTGCAGAGCCAGAGCACGAAGCTCCCTGTAATCTGATAGCAGAGGGGAGGGACTTACAGATTCGTAGAAACTGTCCTCGTTTGTGTGTTGAAGGGACCCTCGCTCTCCCAGGAGGCAGTTTGTCTTGGAGTTCTGTCAGTGACTCGTGCTGATAGCCGCAATGGGAGAGTTTAAAGAATAACCACCCTTGGTGCTTTGGATTTACACTAGTACCCACTACAGAAGGATGTACTTTGTTTTTTGTAATTGGGGATTTTCAACCACCTTTCCTTTGTCGTTCTCCAAAGAGTGGGAGATGGGACTTTGCGCCGTTTAACACATTGACGCATGTGACACTAGCACTATTCCTGCAAGCTGGCAAAGTCTTGTGCAAAAAAACATTGTTAGTAAAAGCCATGCAGAGATGCAAGAGCCATAAAAGAGACCTCCAGCTGTTGCAGACCTACAATTCCCATGAGGCATAGCAAGACTCTGACCCTGGGTGTCATGCTTGTGGCTGTCAGAGGCATGATGGGACTTGTAGTTTTGCAACAGCTGAAGGTCCGCTAATTGCATATCCCTGGTGTAGACCATGTCCTCCTCCATGGGCGCAAAGTAGCACATTGTGACATCACTGGTGCAGAAAATCCTCTCCTTGCATGAAAGTAAGTCTTTCATTACCACTTTCTCGGCATGACTAAGAGGTTGGAGGCCCTTTTCAAGGCATCCTTCTCTCGGGTAGGGATGGCTCTGCAGCCTGCAGTGGGAGTTTGCCAAGCCCTTAAAATCTAGACAAAGCATACCAGAAAATTGGATCTGGAATAGAGCCTTGCTTTTTGGTTTTCTGTCCACATCCTGCATTGGCTGGCAGAACTTCTTTGCAAGAAGCAAAATAAGAGGTTACCGTTTGAAGACGAAGGGTTATATGGACCATCCTTGGCCATATTTACCCAGACTGGGGGAGGCAAAGGTGCTGAGGCCAGTAATAAAGAAAATAACTCCTTGAATTTTAAAGTGTAACTTCATCTCCCTTTCATTTTATAAAACCCCATGCTGCTAGCATTCCTAAACGGATAGGAAAGTGAATCCATGTTTAATATATCTCTATATTCTCAGCACACGTTGCATGCAAAAGTAGTCAGTTAAGGCGATGATCCAACTTCAATGGGCTGAAGTAGGATCACAGTAGACCAGGAACTTTTTTTTATAAGTTGGACCAGTTAAAGCGGGGGGTTCAGCCTATACAAAATATATACCATTCGATCCAGCATACTGCCGACATCTGCAGTATGCTGGTGTTGTCCCCCCTACCCCCCCCCCCCCCCCCTCCTGTACTTGCCGTTTTTATTGTAGTTTTAATACGGCTTCTGGGTTCTCTCTGCCCCAGGGAATAGGCATTCCTAAAACCAGGCATCGATGGATTGACGTACGCGTACAGCGTGTCACGCTTTCCGAAAATACCCGAAGTGGGACTCTGCTTTTTACGGCGCCTGCGCAGTCAGCTCTACACTGCAGGCGCCGTAAACGGCCGAGTCTCACGTCGGCTATTTTCGGAAGGCGTGACGCGCTGTAAGCGCACGTCAATCTATGCCTGGTTTTAGGAACGCCTATACCCCGCGGGTAATCTTCTCGGAGCCGGATTAGACATACAGATAACTCGGTAAATACAGAAAAAAAAACCAGCATACTGCACATGTCGGCAGTATACTGGATCTAATGGTAAAAAGTTCATTTTCACGGTGAACCTCCGCTTTAAGAAGGCTCTCATGGTGAACCATTGGTTTGCACACGTTATGTCGGGAGTGTTTGTCTTGCAAGCGTGAACCTGGCCATAGCCATGTATAGTCATTGCCAGGTGGTTTTTCACCTTAATGCATAGGATGCATTAAGGTGAAAAAACACAAACCTTTACAACCCCTTTAAGGCTTTAGTCCTTTCCTACCAAAGGTGGTTTCTTCCACCTGAATCAAGACATTGAGGGTTGATTTACTAAAACTGTAGAGTACAAAATCTTGTCAACTTCCAGGGGGTATTTTTTTTTTTTGTCCTAGCTTAACCACTTCAGCCCCAGAGGATTTGGCTGTCAAATGACCGGCCACTTTTTGCGGCACTGCGTTGCTTTAACTGACAATTGTGCGACGTGGCTCCCAAACAAAATTGTCCTTTTTTTTTCCTCACAAATGGAGCTTTCTTTTGGTATTTGATCACCTGCGGTTTTAATTTTTTGCGTGATAGAGTGACAATCTGGGGGAGAAAAAGCAATATTTTGTACGTTTGCTATAATCCCCAATTTTTTTTTTTTTTTAAAGACAATTTTTTTTCTTAGTTTAGGCCAATGCATATTCTACATATTTTTGGTAAAAATCGCAATAAGCAGGGAGCGTTTAATGGCTTTTTTTTTTTGACTGACAAGGCAGACGCCATTTTTGGACCATTCACATGTATACAGCGATTGGTGCTATAAAAATGCACGGTTACTGTATAAATGTGACTGGCAGGGAAGGGGTTAGCCACTAGGTGGCTGGGAATTGGTTAAGTGTGTCCTAGGGAGTGATTCTAACTGTGTGGGGGCAGGGCTTACTGTGACACGACACTGATCACTGCACCCAATGAGGGAGCAGACTATCACTTTCCTGTCACTAGGCAGAACAGGGAGAAGCCTTGTTTACACTGGCCTCTCCCTGTTCTGACGCTCCATGACACGATCGTGGGGCGCCGGCAGATAGGTCCGCGGGCAGGGGTGTGTGCCGGCGTCGCGCAAAATTCAATGTAGCGTAAATATACCTTGCTTTGCGCAGCCGTGCCATTCTTCTGACCTAAATCTACATGATGCGGTCGGCAAACGGTAAAACAAGCTGAAGTTAGAAGCCAATTGGCTACCTTACACAGCTGCACCAGATTTTGCACTTTCGTTTTAGTAAATCGACCCCATGGTGGTTTCCATACTTTATCCCAGGGCTCAAAATTTCAAGTCCTGAGCTACTAGCCAGGCCTCAAGGGTTACTCGCCACCAGTTGCCCCACCCAACCCCTACCATGTCCCGCCTCTAATCACACCCTCATAAAATATATCATGAAATGACACTTAAATGTCCCTGTTCACATCTGAGCGTTGTCACCTGTAGTAAAACGCCTGAGGCTGCATTCACACCTGAGCATATCGTTTTTAGGCAGAAAGACGCACTATTTTTTTACACGATGTTGTACAGGTCAAAAGGTCACCAATGTACAAGAATAAAAAACGCCTGTAATCTGCCAAACAAGAAGCTCCTGTACTTTTTTGAGCAACAGGCATTTTGCTTTAGGTAACAAAACGCTCGGATGTGAACAGGGGCCTTTGAAATTAATGGGATTTTTTTTTTTAGAGCAATGGCTGAGAGCAGAAAAAAATGCCCAAAAAGCCCTGGGTGTGAACAGCCCAAGCTCAAAAAAGTTCATGGTTAAATATCGCAGCAAAAATTGTGGTAAAAATATGTGATGTTTTGTCTGAAAAAAAAATACGCTCAGATGTGAGTGCAGCCTTAACCATTTAGGTAAGCAGAAGTGTACATGGGTTAATTAAGCCCGGGTTCACACTGATGCGATGCAGGAACCAGTGTGATTCCAGCACCATTTGCCGCATCGTATCTCTTCTGTGGGCAGTTCACACTGCCCTCTGCAAACCGCTGCGGGAGTCAATACATTAATAACGACACCCCCAGTTTAGTTCACAGATCTCAGTGTAAACTGTTAACTCGCACAGGAATCAGATTGCATGTGATCTGATTCTAGTGCGGGAAAAACAAGTCCCTGAGATTTTTTATTAATCCAACTATAACTGTATGGCTTAACTTGCATCTCACAGACATCGCATGCAATAGGCACCACAGGTGCGGGTGCAAATCTCATGCGATGTCTCTAATTGCACTGGTGTGAACCTGGGCTGAAGCAGAGAAGAAAAGCAGTTCTCTCCTAGCAAGGACACAGAGGGTTAATGTACTAAAGAGTCTTTATTTCAGATAAGAGATAGGAAAGGAGAAACAAAGTGGGAAAGCTGGAGCACAGATAAGCCATAGCATGAGGTTTTCAAGGAGACAGTGATGAGGATCTTAATGTATATCTGACCTGGCTGGAGGGAGGGATAAGTGTACAGAATGTACACAGTAGCTGTGTCTGCTGCTGAAGCCATGATCCATCCAAGGGCTCCATCATCCGTGTGCACTGGGGTCACAAGTTCACTACACAGGAAGAGAAACTGACCAGCTCTCACTGGTCTCCTCCTGTGCAGAGAGAAGGGAAGGGAGGGGGGAACTGTCACCACACGCTGTATGTGAGAGAGAGAGCGCTCTCCCCCGAACACTGCAGCCAGCAACTCCTCTTCTGCATCACGCTGGGATAACATCTCCTGATCAACCCCACCCACCGACGGTGCTCCCCCCCCCCCTCCTCCTCTCCCAGGCAGCACAGCTCCTCGCAAGACCTAATTTTTCACTCGCAAAATGCTAGTTGGCGAGTGGAAAATTTGAGGGCTGCTTTATCCTAATACCAAGCATTCTAACAGTGTTTTTTACCCTTTTTGAATGTTTTTGCGCAGTTGAAGTGAAGCTGTAATATGCGAATAAACTCTGTTTCAAGAGACTTCTTTGCGCCATGTGCATTTGAACTGTCTTGATTCATGAAAGTACACCACAAAAACAATTATCTATGTGCCCTGTCCACACCATAAAGGTGTGTTGCATAAAATAACATGGCGTATCTGCATTCATATGCAACATTCATATGCAACATGCCCCTATTAAAAAGAAAAAAAAAATGTGCATGTGACCTGTACAGGAAAAGTATGCATATAGCAAATTGTGTGATTCAGATTTGTAGTTTCTATCCAGCCTTGTGCAGAGATGCCCTGTGGTGGCTGTTTTCTATGGCACAGTACTGTATCTTTTGGAATTGTAAAGCTAGAAAAAAGTATACATTGAGACATTATGTGAAGAGGTGATCAGCTTCTGGTGGTGAGAGCTGCAGTCAGGGCCGGATTAACAGAGGGGCTGATGGAGCTGCAGCTCCAGGCCCCTTTATCAAGATAGGCCCATTTGCCCATTTTTTTTAGATCGACTTCAGGGGTTGTAGCTCGATGCCCAGAGGTCACAGAAACCCCACATTTGGGGGATAGTCAGTTGAAGACCTACCCCACAACTGGTCAAAATGTGGGATGGCTATCATTTATGGTTCCGGAGATACGGGCCTGCTTGCACAGCCTGTCAGAAGCTACATACAGAGCAGCCATTATAAATACAAGCTGACATACTGCAGCAGACTGAGAAAAAAAATCATCATTTGTTTTTTGCTAGAAAATTACTCTATGGTGGTCTTTGCAACTTTTTATGTTGCACGGTATAGAGCTGCACGATTCTGGCTAAAACGACAACTGCAATTTTTTTGCTTGGAAGATAGATAACGATTCTCTCACGATTCGTACGGCATAACATCGTCTTTCACATTAAAATGAAAAAAAAAATGGGCTAACTTTACTGTTTTGTTTTTATGGTTTTTATTATTCATTGAAGTAGGCAAATGCAGTGTGACATAAAATATTGCAGCAATTGCCATTTTTGTCTCTGCTAAAATATATATAAATGTTTGGCGGATCCAAGTAATTTTCTAGCAAAAAATATTGCTTTTTAACTTAAACAAGTGTTGGACTTTAAGTGGTTACATTTCTTGCATTTACACACAGAAGTTTGATCTAAAGAGGAAGTTGGTTACAATGTTTCATGTTTACAAACTTGGCAGATTGCCCGGATATTTTCTTTACACACAGAAGTTTATCCCTTTGATATAAGAAGAATGCGTTAGTTACAATGTTTCCTGCTAAGAACTTGGCAGACTGTCCAGATATTTTCTTTTGACAGCTGAAAGTCTCTCCACTTGTTATATGAAAGAATCAGCAAACTCTGCATTGGAGATGTTGGGGGGTTGAATCAAGATCACAATTTTAACGATTAATTGTGCAGCTCTAGCACGGTACTGTATTTGCGCAGCAATTTTTCAAACATGTTTTTTTTGGAAATGAACTGTTTCATACATTAAAAAAACACTAAAGTTAGCACGTTTGTTTTTTTTTGGTATCCTAAGCGATGCTTTAAACATTTTTTAGGTTAGATGTTTAGAGTTACAGAGGAAGTCTAGTGCTAGAATTATTGCTCTCGCTCGAATGATCGCGACGTATGTAACCTGTGTGTATCTGGCTCTGATATTAGCCAGTGCCTACCCAGCTACTGGCTGGTATCTCTCCACAGCCTGTCCCCCACACACCCTCTCACCTGCTGACCTGTAGAATCACTCCTGTAGTGTTATTGTGTCCTGCCAGTGAGTACAATGATCAGTTTTGCTATCTATAGCTGTCAGCACTGATTGTTTTTGGAAAAACAGGCTGGTTGTACTCAAGTCGATTAATAGATTGACTTGTGTAAAACCAGCTAGCCCATACATAGATCGACTATGGCTTGTCTCGGCATAATTGGTGTAATTTCAATTCATGTATGACCCGCTTAACCACTACGCAGTCCCTAAACATCCTTCCACTCCTATACATTGTGCCCACTGTCATACCCTCCACTCTCCTCTCCTGTACATAGTGCCCACTGTCATACCCTCCACACTCCTCTCCTATATATAGTGCCCACTGTCATACTCTCCACACTCCTCTCCTGTACATAGTGACCACTGTCATACTCTCCACACTCCTCTCCTGTACATAGTGACCACTATCATACCCGCCACACTCCTCTCCTGTACATACTGCCTGCTGTCATATACTCCTCTTCTGTACATACTTCCCACTGTCGCACCCTCCACACTTCTCTCCTATACATAGTGCCCACTATCATACCATCCCCATTCCTCTCTTGTACATACTGCCCACTGTCATACCCTCCACACTTCTCTTCTGTACATACTGCCCCATCATACCCTCCACACTTCTCTCTGGTACATACTACCCTCTGTCATACCCCCACACTCCTGTACAAACTGCCCACTGTCATACCCTTCACACTCCTCTCCTGTACATAGTACCTGCTGTCATACACTTCTCTCCTGTACATACTGCCCACTGTCATACCCTCCACATTCCTCTCCTGTACATACTGCCCACTGTTATACCCTCCACATTCCTCTCCTGTACATACTGCCCAATGTTAGACCCTCCACACTCCTCTCCTATACATAGTGCCCACTATCATACCGTCCACACTACTCTCCTGTACATACTGCCCACTGTCATACCCTCCACACTCCTCTCCTATACATAGTGCCCACTATCATACCATCCACACTCCTCTCCTATACATAGTGCCCACTGTCATACTCTCCACACTCCTCTCCTGTACATAGTGACCACTGTCATACTCTCCACACTCCTCTCCTGTACATAGTGACCACTATCATACCCGCCACACTCCTCTCCTGTACATACTGCCTGCTGTCATATACTCCTCTTCTGTACATACTTCCCACTGTCGCACCCTCCACACTTCTCTCCTATACATAGTGCCCACTATCATACCATCCCCATTCCTCTCTTGTACATACTGCCCACTGTCATACCCTCCACACTTCTCTCCTGTACATACTGCCCCATCATACCCTCCACACTTCTCTCTGGTACATACTACCCTCTGTCATACCCCCACACTCCTGTACAAACTGCCCACTGTCATACCCTTCACACTCCTCTCCTGTACATAGTACCTGCTGTCATACACTTCTCTCCTGTACATACTGCCCACTGTCATACCCTCCACATTCCTCTCCTGTACATACTGCCCACTGTTATACCCTCCACATTCCTCTCCTGTACATACTGCCCAATGTTAGACCCTCCACACTCCTCTCCTATACATAGTGCCCACTATCATACCGTCCACACTACTCTCCTGTACATACTGCCCACTGTCATACCCTCCACACTCCTCTCCTATACATAGTGCCCACTATCATACCATCCACACTCCTCTCCTATACATAGTGCCCACTGTCATACCCTCCACACTCCTCTCCTGTACATGGTGCCTGCTCTCATACACTTCTCTCCTGTACATGATGCCCACTGTCATACCCTCCACACTTCTCGCCTGTACATTGTGCCTTTTGCCGTACCCTTTGCACTCTTCTCCTGTACATAGTGCCCAATGTTAGACCCTCCACATTCCTCTCACTCACCTGCACATACTTCCCACTTATATACCGTCCGTACTCCTCCCCTATGTCGCTTACCCACAAAACCATCAATGGCTGGGTAAAAAATGAATAAAACCTGAATATGTCAGAATTATATCACAATCAACCAGGCAGCGCTGGACATATGCAACATTTAAACTTTAAACAAATAAATATACAAATATTGAATATTGTCCTTGGAATAGAAAAGTTCTTAAATGAAGAATGGCAGTCTTTAATGCAAATATTGGACTGAACAATCCTTATTCAGATAAAGTCCACTATAGCCCAAGATGATAGGTTTGGAAAGACACCGCTTCACGTCTGTGCTCATAGAAGAGGGGGGTGTGTGAGAAAAGAGAACCCCCTCTTGAGTAGCCTCTTACCGCAAAGAAAATTTATATCAGCGTGTCACAGGTGCAATCTCAGCCTCAATCACTGCTCAGCGTCTCTGAATGGCTCAGGGTTCATACATGAAAAAGATGGTAGGAAACAGACACATAGCGTGATCCTGCTTAAAAATCTTTAATCGCCCAATAAAAACGTCATCCAATATACTCACATGTATAAAACTTTAAAATGGCATATCTCACTGATTTACCCAAATCGGGTCAGGTTAACCACATCACCAAACGCTCATTGCTGGTCAAGCTGCGAGGAGGGGAGTGATCTCTAATGCCGACTGACAATCAGACTGCTTCACTTGGTTCAGCCCTGACTAGTTTCATCCCAAGGGATATCATCTGAGGGTGGAGCCAAGTGTCATGCATTACTGCTTTATACCCAGGAGCAAATTGCTTGCATTGCATCAGGCATCAATCCCCAGCTGACAGCTACATCAACAGAGGACAGAATGACACAGCAATGTGCAAATCAAGGGACACAGTATATTTGACAGTGTGACAATCTTTACAGAGTGCACAGAATACAAAACAGCAGAGTGCTGTCCTTGGCTGGAAACTGCCGGCTAATCATTTACATCCGCCGGAATTATACTAGCAGACAAAAACGGCATTCAGTATAAAAACCATATCAATAATTAAAAAAATACCAATCAAATAGTCCAAAGCGGGTGTGCCCATATGAACTGGGCACAGTCACTTTAGACCAAAAATTATGATCATGGTGTTAGTGAGAAAAAATAAATAAAATATATAAATAATTAACCATGATCATAATTTTTGGTCTAAAGTGACTGTGCCCAGTTCATATGGACACACCCGCTTTGGACTATTTGATTGGTATTTTTTTAATTATTGATATGGTTTTTATGCTGAATGCTGTTTTTGTCTGCTAGTATAATTCCGGCGGATGTAAATGATTAGCCGGCAGTTTCCAGCCAAGGACAGCACTCTGCTGTTTTGTATTCTGTGCACTCTGTAAAGATTGTCACACTGTCAAATATACTGTGTCCCTTGATTTGCACATTGCTGTGTCATTCTGTCCTCTGTTGATGTAGCTGTCAGCTGGGGATTGATGCCTGATGCAATGCAAGCAATTTGCTCCTGGGTATAAAGCAGTAATGCACGACACTTGGCTCCACCCTCAGATGATATCCCTTGGGATGAAACTAGTCAGGGCTGAACCAAGTGAAGCAGTCTGATTGTCAGTCGGCATTAGAGATCACTCCCCTCCTCGCAGCTTGACCAGCAATGAGCGTTTGGTGATGTGGTTAACCTGACCCGATTTGGGTAAATCAGTGAGATATGCCATTTTAAAGTTTTATACATGTGAGTATATTGGATGACGTTTTTATTGGGCGATTAAAGATTTTTAAGCAGGATCACGCTATGTGTCTGTTTCCTACCATCTTTTTCATGTATGAACCCTGAGCCATTCAGAGACGCTGAGCAGTGATTGAGGCTGAGATTGCACCTGTGACACGCTGATATAAATTTTCTTTGCGGTAAGAGGCTACTCAAGAGGGGGTTCTCTTTTCTCACACACCCCCCTCTTTCTTCTATGAGCACAGACGTGAAGCGGTGTCTTTCCAAACCTATCATCTTGGGCTATAGTGGACTTTATCTGAATAAGGATTGTTCAGTCCAATATTTGCATTAAAGACTGCCATTCTTCATTTAAGAACTTTTCTATTCCAAGGACAATATTCAATATTTGTATATTTATTTGTTTAAAGTTTAAATGTTGCATATGTCCAGCGCTGCCTGGTTGATTGTGATATAATTCTGACATATTCAGGTTTTATTCATTTTTTACCCAGCTATTGATGTGTTAAACTGGTCCGTGAACCAAGTTATAATGGTAGCAGCTGCAGTCATTTAGAGTGGCTAGTTTGGATTTTTGGCTCATTGAATCACCTATTCGTTTTTTTCTTCCAAAAGCGCTTGTAGTGTGTTTTTGCATGGGGGGTTTGCTTTAATACAACGGTTTGATTATACCCACAAAAACAGTTCTTTAAAATGATACTGAATACCCTCAATGTTACCAGCTCTAGAATGGACACACTTGTTAGTTCAACTAAAGGAAATCTCAGTTCTCATATTTGTTCTGTCCCATTATCAGAACTTATTTAATGTTGTGATTACTACGGTGATGTACAGAGGAACATCGGGGATCTCAGCTACTTTCCTGACATTACTACTTTTTAGAGGCCCTGGGGTAGGTTATGCCACAATGTACAAATATGCACAGCATATTAGCACATTAGGGTACACTTACATTTTCAGACTGGGCCCTCCATTGCTGCGCTGTGATTCCCACGCATTTATTATTTATAAAAGGCCCCACCAAAATCCTCAGCACCAGGCCCATGATGTTCTTAATCTGGCCCTGGCTGCAGTGGTGTAGCTGGCACCCAGGTTTTTTCCCCCAACCTAGTCCAGTATCTGCCCCCCCCCCCCCCCCAATCCCAGGAAACTTTGCCATACCACCATTTCCCAGTCAGGGCCTCCTCTGCACCCCTTCCCTCTCCTAGTCAAAGGCCTCCTCTACAGCCCCCCCCCCCAATTCAGATCCTACTTTTAAATTAAGGGCCTCCTACACCCCCCCCCCCAGTCCAAGGCCTCTGGTGTACTCTTCTGCATCCCCCCTCTAAGTCAGGGCCTTTGTCACTCTTGTTACTTTGTCAACAGTAGCTGCAGCGTTGCTCTGGAATGCCCTTCTATAGGGAGGAGCAGAGTAAATCATTGCTGGTGCGCCTGTGCGGTCTCCCTATTTGCTTCTCCAGTATTTCGCAAACTATGGAGTAGGCACTGCCAGTCCATTACACCTGATCTGGTGGCAGTGACACCCTTAGAGCAGTGGTTTCCAGTGTGGGTTGATGCATTCTTGCTGGACCAGGGGTTGACTGCAGAAGCTACTTGGGTTGCATTTTTTTTTTTAATACTTTGATCTGAGTTTTCAGCTCTAAAAGTCCCGAAACCTCTTGTAAGATGTTTGTAGAACCTAGTTTACATAAAAAAATTGTAGTCGGTGATTTTAAACACATCATAAATGCATGGGGCCTTTGACATATGTGTCGTGTTTTTTTTTTTTTTTTTTTTTCATTTTATTTGGAAAAAGACAATACAAACATACAATAGCACAACCAACATCTGGCTTGCAACACGGCAAGGTAGCAGTACAAACCAAGATATGTTAGAACATTTGCGATTATCATAATAAACCATCATCAATGAGGTGGTCTGGCTCAAGCTTGTGTCATGTATTTTATCAAGCTCGTGACAGGTTTGTCATGGTCAGCTGCTAGCTACTTGACCGCATGTTCACAATTTATCTGGAATAAAATACCAATCGGTATATGGCCAGCTTTACATATAAACGTAATTGTTCATTTCCGTGTTTGTTCAACTTTAAAGTATGTGCTATAAGTCTGGCCAGATGTGCCTGCAAACCCAGCTGTGTCAGTCCCATGAGAGCTATTTCTATAAGCGTTTTTGCACATAGCAGTTATGGCAGGATTTGTCGTGCCCTAAAACTGTCCTTTCGGTTCCACCTAATGTCAAGCACTGGAAGTTTCCACTAGTGGGTGAAATGGTTTTCATTACGTGTGTTTTTTTTTTTTTTTTTTTTTTCTAGAATTGTGCAAGTTATGACGGTAGTATGTGTTTGTTTTTTTTTTTTTTTTTACTTTCTGGCCACTTCAACTTTTACATGCATACAACTTATTTTCATGTAATGCACTTTTGAGAACACTTTAAACACTGTAAACATTCATCTGAACCACACTAGAATACTTTAGATAAAAATTTTGAAACAGTCCTAGGTTTCATCGTTGAATACATTGAAAACCCAAAGGCGTACAGGAGGCCTATAATGTATGCTTGTTGATCACTTTTTTTTTTTTTTATACTGAAAGCTTCCAGTTTACTGTTTGACTAGCCATGTCTTTGTTTTTTTTTTTGTTTTTTTTTTAGGGATGTCGCTGTCTGCTGGGTCTTCCCCTCTCCATTCCCCTAAAATCACACCGCACACTTCTCCTGCCCCACGACGACGAAGTCACACACCCAACCCAGCTACTTACATGGTGCCGACTAGTGCCTCAACACCAGTTACTAACTCCGTTTCCCAGCCCCCATCTGCAGGACAGGTTATCCAGAAGGAGACTGTTGGGGGAACCACCTATTTCTACACAGACACCACTCCAGCACCACTCACTGGAATGGTATGTGCAAAAGAATTATTTCAGATACATCTCTTATTTTGTCTTTAAATGGTAGGAAAAGTGTGCTCTGTTTGCTTGTCCGTAAGGGCCGGTTCACACCAGAACGCGTTGGCCTGTGCAGCTTGTTTTTGTGTGATTTTTCAATGTGAACTGAATCCTTTAAAAAGAACATGTCATACATGATGTTTTTAAATAACACCGGTGCAGTGGTTTTGCACCGAGTGGCCGAGATGCTCCTCTTCCTAGGTCCCTCTTTGGCTCTCCTGGCCCCTCCCTGTTGAGTGCCCTCACAGCAAGCAGCTTGCTGTGGGGGCACCTGAGCCACAGCTCCCTGTATCCATTAAGCCCCTCATTGGCTCACTGACTTTGATGGCAGCTGGAGCCAATGGTGCTTTGCTTCATCTCAGCCAATGAGGGAGTGTCCGGACAGCTGAGTCTCTCTTGCAACATCGCTGGATTGAGATTGGGCCCGGGGTAAGTATTAAAGGGCTGATGGACACAGATTGCTTTTTATCTTAATGCATGAAGATAAAAACCTTCTGCCTTTACAATCTAATTTTTTATTTTTATTTTTCTTAAAACGAGTACCAATGGGGCCTCCAATTTTTTTATTTAGGAGGTTAAGTGTAAAACCATTAACGAACCAAGTTTTTTCAATTTTCCTGGTGTTGTAATATGGCTGATATGAATTTTGTAAACCATTTTGAACGGTGCTGTGTTCAAATGCAAAAGGTACTATTAAAGCCAATATACACAAGCCCTTGTGGATCCTGGCAGGCAAACCTCGCTCCATCAGCTGCAGTAACTTGTGTAAGTCTAGGTTCACATCTATGCGGTTTTGCATTGTAAACCTGCATATTTTATTTTCTGTATATAGCTGGTTGCTAAGGAGGGGGCCGGGAAGCTGGCTGCCGTGGGCTTCCCTGCTGAATATGCTAAAGATGGCAAAATTGCGGGGAAAACTGCTGCATACCCTCAACGTGGTGGTGGGTGCTTTGGGGCATGGGAGGGCTCTGCGCCCCCCCACACTAAAGCACCTTGCCCCTTGTTGAGGACAAGGGCTTTTTCCTGACAACCCTGGCCGGTGGTTGTCTGTGGACAAGGGGGCTTATCTGAATCTGGAATTAACAAAGGGGGGCCCACAGATGCCACCCCCTAATGTTGATGGGTACCCATTCAACAAAAATTTAACTATAAAAGCCAGTTTTTGACAAGTCCTTTATTTTTTTTAAATAGCCGTCATCTCTCTGTGCCATCTTCTTCCTTCCGTGCCACCATTCCACAGCAGCCACCCAAAAACAAAACTTGAGCCCTCTGCACCCTGTAATAGAAAATGACTACTCTCCAGGGCTCTGAGCTAGTGGCACCACTACTGTTTTTCTTCGGGGGTGCCATGGTTTATTTTGCTTGTTGCAATATTTGTACATCGCTGTCTGGACTTGGTGGCCAGCGGGAAGAACCACGGACTAGTGGAGGGCTCTTTGATGCACCCTGAAGTGACGGATAGCCAAGGTCAGTATTTATCCTTTCTGCATTGTGCAACTGCCTGATGTGCATTTAAATGCAAGTCGCAAAGCAATCCAAGCTCTTTATAAGAAATGACCAGTATGCTCACGTGGTACTATACAATGTACAAAATTGTGGTCGGATTCGGTTAAGGGGCAGCTGCACTTATGTGGTGTGTAATTCTGAATTCACCTCTTGATCCAGAACTGCTGGCTCTGTGGCCCCAGAGCACAAACTAAAAGGTACAATTTGGTTATTCAAAAATTTTACAAAGGTATAATCTAAATCTGTTTTAATTTTGGACTTGTTCATATGTGTTGCAGTTTATTTCTCTGGTTTTCTGTAACAGAAGGAAACCATTTTAGTCTTGGATCAAAATTGAGCAATTCAAGACATAATCTAAGATGCATAGTAACTTTTTTGTGCATTTCCAGTGTGACTGAGCCCTTTTAAAGGTTGTTTCTATGTTTCCAGCATTAACACCTTTCCTTGTTTCCTTACAAAAAGGTGTTTCCAAATTTCCACATTTACCCTCCTGCTGCTCCTCATGTGGCTTACATGCAGCCAAAAGCAAATGCACCTTCCTTCTTCATGGCCGATGAACTCAGGCAGGTATGTTCAAAGACCTTATCTTCTCGTGATTTCTTTTGAGTGTTTGTGTTTTTTTTTTTTTGATGTTCCTTCTCCCCCTTTTGCTCACCTGGGCTATTTGCTGCAATAGGGGGGAAATGAATATATACAAAGACTTGCTGTGTACCAATAAATACAATTTTGCCACTTCTGATAAAGATTTGCTACTGCTTAAAAAAATTAAAAAGGTGATCGCATTAAAGCCACAATTACAGCTCATTAGCACTTTAGCAGTTTACTAGGCCTGTCTAGTTGGCACATTTTAAGGACAAGTGGGATGATTGAGGGGTCGGGGGGGGGGGGGGGGGGGGGGAGTCCTTTCACCTTTTGAGAAATATGGGAGCTAGATGTGTCAACTTGTGAATCGGAGCCAACACAAGCAACTTGTTGAAGCACTATTTTCATATTTTTTTTTTTTTTTTTTTTTTTACTGTCCTAACTAAAGAACCCCCCTTGCACTGAATATTGAACAGTTTCTCCTAGCTTCATTGTGTGGCCCCATAGTCTGCTGGCCTTGCTTGCTGCAGCTTGGCATTGCATCCTATTGGCCCGTCACCTACTAGAACCCCCATATCCTTATCCATTCTATGTTCCCCTAAGGCTCTCCCCTAAGCATGTAACTTGCATCTATATTTTAAGCTCCCGACTGTACATTGGACCTCATCTGCCATATAGCTGCCCACCACTTGGTTTTAACTGTTTTTTTTTTTTTTGCAAAGTTGGTATATCCTGCTGTAAAGTTTATTGCCCTGCTTAGTCTTGTATAATCTGCAAACACTGGGATTGAACTATTTAGTCCAACCTCCTGTATAATTTATGAACAAGTGAAGTAGATTTGGTCCCAGAACAGAGCCCTGGGGCACATGAGAAAATGCCATTGATCACCACTAGGGCTGCAACTAACGATTATTTTCATAATCAATTAGTTGGCAGATTGTTTCAATTAATCAGATAAAGGCCTTAAAAAAAAAATATAACGTTTTTCATTTTTTTTTTTGGACCAATTTGTTGTTGGGCAGATTTCAAAACACAAATTGCCGCAAAAACACATTACATGCTTATCTGCAGCTTCTCCATTGAAGTATATTAAAAAAAAAAAAAAAAAAAGGCACCGTTTTTGCATTAAAAAGTCATTGCCATTTCCAAATACGCAGCAGCTGAAAAAAAAAATTCATGGATGTGAGCGTGTCCCATAGGAAAACATGTAAATGAACTGTAGTGTGTTTCTGCAAAAAACACTAAAAACAGGTGTGAACCCAGAGATGTTTAGTAACATAATGGGGTTAAAAAAAACAAAGTACAAAGAGCAAATCGCTACTGTAAGGGGTTCATTTTTTTCCTGTGGGACAGTGAAAGTAATATTTACAGTAGAGATTTGCTTTTTTGTACTATAAAGGGCTAATTTTTTTTTTTCAAATTATTTTATTTTCAGAAAATTACAATAAATCACAATACCTATCAATATGGACATAACCTAGTAAATGTCAGCAGGAACTAAAAAAGACTTGCAGAGAGGGAGATGAAAAATCTCCCCCCTTCAGATTTGAGAAGGAGAGAAAAATAAAGTTAAGAATTAAAGATCATACATTGTAATTAAATATGAGTGTTAAAGGTGTTCCAGCCCAAAAGTGTAGCTGCTGGCTTTTACTAAACACTCACTTAGCTGCTCCTGCGTTCCAGCGACGCGCCAACCGGGGCTCCGCTCCCCCCCCCCCCTCCCCAGCCGGGTCTCCATCCCGACTGTGGGCACCCAGCCGTGACAGCCTTCGGCTTCACGGCCGGGCACCCACTGCGCATGCGCGGGCCACACTGCGCATGCGTGGCGGGGCTCGCCGCTGATTGGAGAAGCGATCGCATGGGACCTGTCAGTGTCCCATGTGATCGCCTACAGGGAGGGCTGGTGTAGGCGATTAAGGCTTAATCGCCTAACCAGCCCCTCGGCGGAAGCAGAAAGTGGGACCGGAAGTCCCACTCCTACTGAAGCCCCCACTCCCCCCCCCAAAAAAATTACATGCCAAATGTGGCATGTAAGGGGGAGGGGATTAAACCAAACTTGTTTTTTGGGTGGAACTCCTCTTTAAACAATTAAAAACAAAATTGTATATTGATGTAAGAGTAAGCACTCCTTTATGTAAGCTAACTCAATAGAAATAAGGATACTTCTAATCTCCTGGTGCCCCTATCGAGTTCAAACTGCACCAGGAGCGAAATCCTTTCGACATACTGAATTGCACTCTGAACCAAAGCCTATGTTGCTAAATAAATCCCCTTACAAAACATCACTAGGTTCCCCTAAAGAAGAGGAGAAAAATAAAAAGAAAGCGGGAAAAAGTTGGAGAAACAAAAGGGGGGCAAAGAGGGAGGAAAGGGGATAAGACGAGCTATATACCTAATTTACAGTGTTTGCGGAAATCGAAGAGGCATCCTGAGTAAGAGAAATACCTGTATATCTGGCCCAAGGTTCCCAGATCGTTTCAAATTTCAAAACGGTATCATTCAAAATGCTAGCTAACTTTTCTTCAGTCATTATCCAAGAGATTTTTTTATTTTTTTTGCTTCTGAGAAAGAGGGTTTAGGTTTCTTCCAATTTTTGGCAATTGTAAGCTTAGCTCCTTTAAGAGTAAAGTGAATTAAGAGTATGTTTTGGAATTTGAGATATATGCGCATTCAGGAGAGCTATTGGTAGAGATCTCGAGACCTGTAACCTTGAAAATCATAGAAAAATGTTGTTCCAAAATGATCTAATTCTAGGACACTCCCACCAGATGCGAGTCATAGTTCCCAGGAGTTGACATCCCCCTAAAACAATTTGGATCTACTGTAGGGAAAATAGAAGCCAGCTTAGAGGGAGTTAAATACCACCTGGTTATTACTTTAATGTTGTCCTCCATCACTAAAATGTTTAGAATCCCCTTGAAGGATTTTGTAAATGATCTATGCCAGGTGTCTAAGTCCCAACTAATTTAAAGATCATTTTCCCATGTCTCCATATAAGAGGCTTTCCCTGTAGGGTGAGTGAGGCACGAATATGCAACCAAAACACCCCCCCCCCTCTGTCCCTCAGCTCTTCCACACCACATCTCGTAGTTTGTAAATTGTGGGGGGAGAATTTTTTTCTTCCAGATCATTGGTAGAAATTTGTAAATTTGATGACGACATTCCTCGGATTCCAGAAGTTTTAATGTTTTTTTTTTTTTTGCAATGGTTTAATGACATGGGTTTACCAGCTTAAAAAAAACTGTCCAATACGATAAAGTCCTTTATCCGTCCACCATTTAAAAGCCTCCAGATCTAGCCCAGGGGGAAAGTTCGGGTTCGCAAACAGACTTGCAAGTGGTCGAACGGTTGAGACAAGAGACGGATATTTTCTAAGTTCATCCCAGAGCTCAAGAGATTGGGATAGAGACGGGACTAGAATTGAAGGTCTCTTTTTTTAGGGGGACACCAAAATAGGTATTCAAGCGAGCATTGTGGAGCCGCTTGTTCAATATTAAGCCAATCTAGTTGTTCGGATTTAGAATAGATCGTCGATCTGTGCTAGTCTTGCTGATAGAAAATAATTATAGAGATCAGCTAGACCCCCCTTTTTTCTATGATGAAAAAGGGTGTTTTTGGGTATTCTATAAGCAGAGGTGTTCCATGTGAATTTGACTATTTTACCCTGAATTTTTTTTCTACTGGAATTTACGGACAGGGATAGGGAGAGACCTGAAATAATATAGGATTCTAGGGAGTAATGTCATTTTAATCGAATTGATCCTGCCTAACCATGACAAATCATGTTTGGACCAAGTTGAAAGATAATTTTCTAACTTCAATAGTGGGGGATAATATGTAAATATAAAGTTTCTACTCGGGCCGTCAATGTAACACCCAGATATTTAATTGAAGTGTCCCTCCACTCAAAATTGAATGATTGTTTAAATAACGAAACTTCTTGGAGTAAGTGAAACATTTAGGGCCCGAGATTTCGCATAATTGACCTTAAGGCCTGAAATTTTAGAAAAATTTAGGACTAGGCAGATATTGTGAAGGGAGATTAGTGGAGAGGTCACAAAAAGGTATGTCATCCGCAAAGAGCCCACATTTTTGCACTTGAGAACCACGTGTTACCCCTTTAATTGTATTTTGTTGGATGGCTATAGCTAGAGTTTCAATGGCCACGGCGAAAAAGAAAGTGGACATCCTTGCCTAGTGCCTCTGTAATATTAAATGGGTTGGAGTAGTGGCCTTGTAGACCAATTTAATGTTCTAGGGCTAGAATAAAGCGAGTGTAAAAGACCCGTAAAACGCTCACCAAAACCCCAATGTTCAATAAGTGCGAATAAATATAGCCAGGACACTGTATCGAAGGCCTTTTGTAGGTCAAATGACAGGAGGAGACCCTGCTGCCTTTTACCTCCAACCCAATTTGATTGTAGTAATAATACGATTGCTCTTCTAATTTGATCTGGACCTAGTCTATCTGGGATAAAGCCTACTTGATCTTTATGAATGTAGAAATTAATAAATGAGGATCGATTGGCCATAATTTTTGTCAGTATTTTTTATTTATAAGGGAGATGGGGCGGTAATTACTGATTTCCTCTGGATTTTTGTCTGGTTTCGGGATGACCGTAACCTATGCTGTTTAGGTGTGTCCAGGAGATCTCCAAATTCTTTAATGATAAAAAACAAGGTCAGATGAGGGAAGAAGACATCCGCAAAGACTTTATAGTATGGGATAGATAGGCCATCAGGGCCCGGAGCCGATCCCTTTTTTGAGGTCTTTAATTACATCCATGACTTCTTCCCCCGTAAAAGGAGCCTCCAAGAGGTTTCTGTGTGAGTCAGGGTTGGAATAGGTAGGTAGTCGAAAAACCTAGAAATTTCGTTTTTATCCAAATGAGAAGGAGAATTATACAAGTTGGAATAAAAATTTCGGAATGCTTCTAGGATTTTAGGATTGGCAGTAGGGGGTTTATTTGATATCCTGATTTTAGGCGTGGTATGGAATCTGATACTGGGAAATAATTTTGCCGCTAGTAGTGGTCCCAATTTGTTTGCTTGTGTATAAAATGTATTGCCACTCCATCTTAGTGCCTTTTCAGCCTGGGTAGTTAGAGCAAGGTTAAGATCTAGTCTAGCCCTGTCTAATAAAGCTATGGGAAAGCTTTATATTCCGCTTCCAATCATTCTGTTAGCCCTACGATCTCTTTTGGCTTGTGTGGCAATTTTAATGAATTTATCCCAAATAAAGGTTTTATGTGCAGCCCAAAGAACTTTTGTTTGAAACGTCACCTGTGTCATTAAGAGAAAAGTATTCTAAAACTTCAATTGAGGCTGGGTTAGATAAAATAGACTCATTAAGTTTCCAGTGACTTTGTTTCGTACCTAAACCCGAGGAGTGAAAATAAATCATAACTATTGAATGGTCAGACAGTGCTGTATCTTTGATGTGAGCATTGATTATAAAAGGAAGCATGGGTGAAAGAGTAAAAATATGATCTATCCTAGCATATGTGTTATGGGGATGAGAATAATGCGTACAGTCCCTTTTTTAGATGGGTTTAATTCCCTCCAAATATCAGAGGTTATGGGCAAAGAGAATTTTGGCAATTTTTTGGCTTTCTCTGGTTGGGCGAGTTAACTGGTCTTTCAGAGGTTTGGATTTATCAAGTGCTTGATCAAATGCTACTTTAGAGTCTCCCCCAAAAATCACTGTGCCCGCTAACATAGGATTTAGGATGTTCATCATGGTCCTGAAAAATTTTGCTTGACCCCTGTTAGGGGCATAATAGGAAATCGGGGAATAGAGGTTTCCCTCTATCGTGCCTTGTAATAGTATAAATCTCCCTTAGGGATCATTGTACTCCAAATGATTTTTCAAATTCACATTGTTTGGAAAAAATGATGGCTACCCCTTTAGTTTTATTCTCCGCATTAGCGAGGTGGAATTGAGGAAAATTAGGATGTATATACTTGGGATTATATTGTGTAGGAAAGTGTCTCCTGGAGCATGATGACATCTAATTTGAGAGATTTGTAATAATCTAGAATTTTTCTCCGTTTTTATTTGGGAATTCAAACCTTGGACATTATGAGATGCAATTTTAAGATGTGTCTGTGAACTAGCCATGGGAGTTTGGAAAGGTACATATACATAAAACTTCCCCACTCACCCTTAGAAGTTCTTCAATCGGAAACTTCACTGGAGTCAATTGTACCAGATAATTAGAGAAAAGGGCATCCATCTGTAGTCTAAAGAAAATTCTGAATTATCCTGAAAATCTGGTAAATGGGAAAATGTAAAGTAAAATAACAGAGGTGTGAGCGAAGTCTCCCAGCATATACAACCAAGAACCAGGAGGGGAGACACCTCCTGATTCCATACACTAATCACAAAGAGGTCTGACCCAAAAGGATCAGACAACCTAACCCTCGGAGGCCGTTTGCCCCCAAGGAATAGGAGGAGGTACATGTGAACCACCCCCAAACAGGGTGCCCATAGTAAAACAGGAAACTACATCTTGAGCACAGCAAAACGATTGTTTATGCAAATCTGAAAGACAAAATTTATGAAAAAAAACAAGGGAGAACAAAAATTATGTTAATTCAAGCAAGTCTGAGAAACTGCAGAGCTTACAATAAATACAGGATGAATTTGTGAACCCCAAAAAAGGAACCCAGACAGGTCTAAGGTCAGACTGAATCTAAGATATATATAAAAAAAAATGGACAAGTGGAAAAGAAAAAAAAAAAATAGGAAAAAATGAGTCCGGTGGGACCATTGTCCTTGCGTTTTTTCATCTTTCCTTTATTCCAAATAGGAGATTGTGGGCTTCTTGGGGTAGGTCTTTTGGTTGAACCAGTGCTGGGTGTAGAGGAGTCCATTTCCGCTTCTTGAGAGAGGAGTTTAAGGTGGAGAAGAATACGTTCGCCTTCTTGAAGGTCAGTGAATGAATAAGATCTTCCATTTAGAGAACTTGACTGCAAAAGGGAAAATCTATCGGTATTTTATATCTTTCTGCGTCAGAATAAGTAATAGTGGTTTTTACGGATCTTCTTCGTTGGATTGTGGAGGGCAAAAGATCTGCAAATAACTGGACAGGGTGACCCTGGCACAGAATTTGGGTGGCAGATCTAGCTTGTTTCATAACTTTTTCCTTTATGGAATAGTAATGAGGCTTTGCAATGTCTCTAGGTTTACCATCCTTTCTGGGGGGTCCAAGGGCTCTATGAGCCCTGTCTAGTTCAAGACGCTGCTGGGGGATGGTAGGTAATAATGACTTGATTAGATCCTGAACTGCAGAATTAACATCTATCACTTTTTCAGGTAAACCTCTTTTCTTTCTCGTACATCACGGGACACAGAGCGGCATATTCATTACTATATGGGTTATATGGAGTACCTTCAGGTGTGGACACTGGCAATCTCAAACAAACAGGAAGTCCCTCCCTATATAACCCCCTCCCCTAGAGGGAGTCCCTCAGTTTTTTCGCCAGTGTCTTAGGTGTTGGTCACGGAATAGCTTTGCTCCACATCCTTGGGATTAAGGGCGGGCTAACCGGATCTGTCCAAGGAGCCTCAGTGCCAAAGTGGACAGTACCCGGGCCCCAAACCGTGGGGTTTTGCCTATAATGCTCCTCTTTGGAGGGCTGAACCCTGGGCCCAGGACTTGGAGTTTGTAAAGACCATAAGTTCCTGTTTGCCAGGGTGCTATATAGGTCCAGGACAGTGGGTACCTTCATAGGACCCCAGGGCCTGAAGGTCTACTACGCTACCCACGGAGATGGGAGAAGATTGGACCGTTTTGCAAAACATCCTGCGGCATGGAGCAGGTAAGAGGGGAGCCTGCGGGACTTGGTTCGACAGCAGGCTCTCCAGGGGAGATCTTAAGGGGGGTAGCCTGAGTATGCTCTGCATTGGCACCATGGTCACTATGTCTGATAGACAGGATGCCCTGAAATGTTTCCCCCCATAACTTGATCCCCCTACCTATCTATGTATGTTTGCTAGCTACCTGCTGCTCGCTGGTTGAAGATCTTTTAAAAAAAAAAAAAAAAATCTGTCTCTAGGCTAAAGGGACTCCTTAGGGGCCTGTGTTAGCCTTACCTTGCCGGGATTCAAATCTGCCGCCTGATGCGTCCTCCAACCTTCATTCCTGGGCTCCAGAGTGCGTCTCCTCCTGGGCTCTCCTCCCCCGACAGTCGCGCGCATGCATATAGAAAATTTTCGCGCCGTTCGGGAGGGGGGGGGGGGGGGGGGCGATGAGTGTGACTGCAGTGTAGAGTGGGCGTGCCTTTAATTGCTGTTATACACAGCAGGCGCGTTCTTAGCTCAGTTCAGAGCTGAGCTGGAGAGAGAGAGGACGTAGAGCTGGCAGCACAGTGACTCCCGGTGGCGAGAAGGGGTACTACATGCTGGAGTCAGCTCCAATACTTTTTGTTAAGCCAAAATCCCCTTGGCAACAGGTTGAATGCTGGCAAACATGTTGGGGGTGGGGCTGTATGTGGTGAATAATATATAAAAGAAAACATACTGAGCCCCACCGGTTTTGGGGCATTAGTGATCCTATTGTCCCCTAAACCTTATTTTTTGTACTCCTGGCTATAACAGTCTGTTGTTGTAAGCGGAGTCCTTCGGTTTTGTATTATGGCTTCCAAGGGTTCAGGATCAAAACACAAAAAAAATTAAATAAAGAGAAAAGGCAAAGACAAAGGGGTTCCTCCTCTGGTTCTGATAATATGGCAATACTTTCCCCACAGGTTATTCCTATAGGGGTCACCCTGGATAAGCCATTAAGGGGGTCTGGTGCTGAGGCTGGCCCAGGTCGGCCCAACCCTGTGTTATCACAGAGGAGATGCTAGCCGTCACCCTAGGGGGGCTAGAGAAAAGAGGTTAACAGCTATGATCGCTGGCTTTTTTTCTGGCAAGAAGCGGACTAGATCCCCATCGCCAAAAGGGACAGAACCTAGAGGATCTACCACTGTAGAATCGTTTTCAGCCTCCCAGGCGGAGAGTTTGTGGGTCCAGTCTTTGACAGACATGGTCCGCTTGGCATTCAATTTGCCATTTCCAGAGCCTCAGGTTCCTGCGGTATCCTCTTTGGGTTCTTTTAAAAGCGCCTTTAAGCAACGCAGCTTTTCTGGCCCATCCTCTGTTAGAGGAATTGGTTTTTCCAGGATTGGGACGACCGGACAGAATTTTTTCTGCCGCCTAAAGCTGACGAGAGGGTAGTCTTTATGCACGTCTGCCAGGAAATATTTGTGCTTGCAGGCACTCTTTCCCCTGACCAAGTGCTCTTTAAAAGGGGCCCGGATGGCTCAGTTGGTAGAGCATCGGACTTTTGATCTGAGGGTCCAGGGTTCAGGTCCCGGTTCGGGCACTGCTTTTCAACTACCCGTGAGGTCCTTGAGGCCGCATCTCCCGGAAAGCGCCCGATCTCGTCTGATCTCGTCTGATCTCGGAGGCTAAGCAGGGTAGGGCCTGGTTAGTGCCTGGATGGGAGACCACCTGGAAGGTTTTCTGTTTTTTACCCTATGGAAAAGACATTTTTCTAAAGAAAGGGGGCGCTCCCAACGGTGGACGCAGCCATCTCATGAGTGAATAAATCATTAACTGGCCTCAGGGGAAACATACAAATGTTTAAGGTCCCGGTCGATAAACGTTTAGAGACACTTTTTCCAGCATCCCTGGCTACAGCCAGCAGTGGCTACAATTGGAGTTTTTTTTTTTTTTTTTCAGGCATTAAGGAACTAGACAAAACAGATGCTTAGACATCCCTGCCAGATAGGCAGAGGAGTTATTGGATATTCCCAGAGCTCTGTGCTTTGCGGTAGAGGCTATAAAAAGACTCCATCCAGCAGGCGTCTCGTTGTCACTATTTTTAGTGCATATGAGAAGGCGCTTTTGGTTGAAGAACTGGGCGGCCGAGCCCCATGTAAAAGACTGCTGGCAGGTTTGCCCTTCCATGGAAAGATCTAGATAAATACATTCAGACTGTTTCAAGTGGCAAAAGTACCCTTTTACCAGTCAAAGGAAGTTCCGGGGTCCTACGTTTAAAAGGGCAGCTCCCCCCGGTTCCAGGGCCCTCAAATTTCAGGCAGTACGGTCCTCCTGCGCGATCAAACTTTTAACAATGGATCGCAAGGACAGGCCTCTGGGGATCGGTCCCCGACAGAGGGGGTCCGATCATCTGTGGCCGCAGGCTACAGATTAGAATTTCTAAAATTTCCTCCACAAGGAAGGCCTCAATGCGGGCAGCATTGGATCACCTGCTTTACCAGGGCATAATGGTAGAGGTACCAGCCCAAGAACAGGGGCTAGGTTTCTATTCCAATCTGTTTGTCATACCAAGGCTCATCGGCAATGTCAGACCAATTTTGGACCTAAAAGGTTTAAATGCTTACCTAAGGGTTCGCTCTTTCCGGATAGAATCAGTTTGGCCAGCAGCCGCCACACTCCAGAAGGATCGGGCTTCTATAGACATAAAGGAGGGTTACCTTCATGTACCAGGTCTTTCAGCCACATCAAATATTTTTGTTTTTACGCTTCGCAGTGATACAGCGTCACTTCCAATTTGTGGCGCCCCCCTTTGGGCTGGCTACGGCCCCCGGGTATTCACGAAGGTCCTAGCTCCTATTCTAGTCAGTCCAAAGGATCCAAGGGATCTCGGTCCTAGCATACCTGGACGACCTCTTAATCATAAGATCACTCGCTTCCTTGGTGGAATGCGTAGTAGCCCTCATGGTTCAGTACCTCGAGAGGTTCGGCTGAGTCCTAAACCGGGGAAAGATCAGCATTTCAACCTACAAAGCAGTTGGAATATCTCGGCACGAGATTAGACACAGAACAGAAGATGGATGTTCCTGCCCCTGGTAAAGGTCGAGGCTATCAAGAGATTGATTCAGTTGGTTCTAAGCAAAAAAGAGCCAACTATTCGCCTATGTATGCGATGGCCATGTTCGAGGCAATACCACACGCTTCCACGCTCATGTCCTACAGGCAGCAATTCTAGCAGCTTGGTTCTGCCCAGTGGTCTGGAAGGCTGGAGAGCGGTCTTGAACAAGTTCACTCGCCAAGGAACTTGGGCAGAGGCGGAGAGGCAGCTGCCCATCAAGGTCTGGGAGTTCGGAGCGGCTCAGCTAGCCCTCCTGGCATAGACATCCAGATTACAGGGGTCCTCGGTGAGAAGTCATTCAGACAAGGCCACAGCGGTGGCATATAGGTGAACCACCAAGGGGGAACCAAGAGTCAAGCCACTCAGAGTGAGAGGAGCTTGGTTTTTCGGTGGGCAGAGGTTTATGTACCCTGCATATCGGCGACATTCATTCCCGAGGTGGACAACCTGCAGGCGTACTTCCTAAGTCGCCAAACCCTGTCGCCGGGGGAGTGGTCTCTGCATCCACAAGTTTTTTCAGACAATCTGCCAGAAGTGGGGAGTGCCAGACGTGGAGGTCATGGCATCAGGATTCAACAAGAAGCTAGACAGGTTCATGTCTCGAACGAGGGACCCTATGGCCTGCGGAACCGATGTGTTGGTTTGCCCTTGGCATCAATCATAACTTCTATATGCATTTCCCCCACTGCAGTTACTACCCCGCCTGCGGCGCAGGATCATACCACAGGCTGGTTATCCTGGTAGCCCCAGCTTGGTACCGGAGGGCATGGTACTCACTAGTCCTGAAATTGGCAGCGGGAGGCCCTTGGACTCTTCCTCTAGGGCCAGACCTACTCTCACAAGGCCCGATCCTCCACCCTGCATTACGGCGTCTAAATTTGATGGCCTGGTGGCTGAATCCCTGATTCTCAGGGGTAGAGGTCTGTCTAGGCAGGTAATCCCTACCCTCATTGAGGCTAGAAAGCCGGCCTCCAGGGTAATTTTGTTACAGGGTTTGGAGGGCCTAAGTAGGCTGGTGTGAGGCTAAGATGGGTTTCCCGCAAGTATACCATTGATAGAGTATTACGTTTCCTCCAGCTAGGAGTGGATAAAGGCCTGGCATTAAGCACGATCTAGGGACAGATTTCAGCCTTATCAGTGTGATTTCAGAGGCCGCTGGCCATCCACTCGCTGGTTAAGATCTTCGTACAGGGAGTCTTAGGTGTTAATCCTCCGGTAAAATCACCACTTTGTCCATGGGACTTAAATCTTGTTCTGTCAACTCTACAGAAACAACCCCTTGAGCCGTTGGCTGAGGTACCTTGGTTTTACTGACTAGAAAGTCGGTATTTCTGATCACCATAGTTTCGGCCAGGAGAGTATCGGAATTGGCAGCCTTATCTTGTAAGGAACCATATCTCATTTTACATAAGGATAGGGCGGGGTTCCGTCCTCATTCTTCCTTTCTACCAAAGGTTATATCCAGTTTCCACCTGAACCAGGATGTGGTACTTCCAGCCTTCTTCCAAAACCCACCTCTAGAAAGGAGGGGTTGCTGCATACGTTGGATATTGTCAGGGCCATAAAGGCCTATCTTAAAGCTACAGAGAAGGTTCGGAAAACAGATGTGGTGTTCGTTTTACCGGAAGGGCCCAAGATGGGTCAGGCAGCTGCTTGATCCACCATCGCAAGATGGATTAAACAATTAATCGTTCAGGCCTGCGGTTTGAAGAGGTTGCCTCCTCCTTTGTCGGCAAAGGCCCATTCTACCAGGGCCATGGGCACCTCCTGGGCAGCACATCATCATCAGATCTCTATGGCTCGAATATGCAAGGCAGCAACGTGGTCGTCAGTCCACATGTTTACAAAATTTTATCAAATGGACGTAAGAAGGAATGCGGATACAGCCTTTGGGCAGTCAGTACTACAGGCCGCGATTCAAGCTCCTCAGGATCTGAGGGGGCTCCCTTGATTTGATTTGAGATTTACATTTCTCGTTTAAGTTGGATTTACTAGTATTTAAGTATACCTCTAAATTAAAACCTTCTTTGGAAGATGTCTCCCTCCCCTCATTAAAGCATTGCTTTCGGACATCCCATATAGTAATGAATATGCCGCTCTGTGTCCCGTGATGTACGAGAAAGAAAAAGGGATTTTTAAATACAGCTTACCTGTAAAATCCTTTTCTTGGAGTACATCACGGGACACAGAGCTCCCACCCCTCTTTTTGGGAACATTTTGGGAGGCATACTGCTTGCTACAAAACTGAGGGACTCCCTCTAGGGGAGGGGGTTATATAGGGAGGGACTTCCTGTTTGTTTGAGATTGCCAGTGTCCACACCTAAAGGTACTCCATATAACCCATATAGTAATGAATATGCCGCTCTGTGTCCCGTGATGTACTCCAAGAAAAGGATTTTACAGGTAAGCTGTATTTAAAAATCCCTTTATTACTGATGTTCTACCTTCTGTATCTATTGGGCTTTGACATATGGGCGCCGCTGTTCACAGGTGGAGCAGAGCTCTTGTCTCAGGCAGCCATCCACAGAGCCCTGCACATGCTCACTTAAATTTTAGTTTTTTTAACCCCATTATGTTACTGGCCGATTAATCGATTATGAAAATTGTAATTGATTAATTTCATAATCGATTAGTTGTCGATTGATTAGTTTCGGCCCTAATCACCACCCTTTGGACACTCTCCTGCAAGCACTTTTTGGTTCAGGAACCTACTTTCCATACCAGAAAACCTTTATTTGTAAATTGTTTTTGTGGTACTATATAAAATCGGTTCAGTTTAACCCTTTTATTGCAGCCAAGGGTTTACACTTGGGTTTTCTCGTGGCCTTCTGTTTCCCAGAAGTGCCTGCCACTCCTCCCAACAATTCCTAGGCTCATTTGAGTTGCCTGTGAGTCAGGTGTACAAAATCACCTTTCATGTTGGAGCGATGAGAGTTTGAACATCCATTCACCAATTTACCCTGTGATGTATGGGCCTGTCCTATACATCCTAGGACAGGATAGAATCGGAAATGTGCTCTGCTGTGGTTGTGGCCCCTAATATCGCTCCAATTTATTACTATCAGTACAGAGGACTTGACAGCCATGTTATAACTTTGGTGTGTAAATAATGAAAGTTGAAGAATAAACTTTCTTGATTACAAATCCCAGAACACAGGGTATCTTCATATTTATTACAATGGGTTATGCTGCAACTTTCAGTTGACTTGGCACAACAGAAACTCTCCCCAGGCATAACCCCTCTCAACTAGGCTTGTCCTCAATTTTTTTTTTTTTTTCTTGTCTTGGTCACTGTTTCTGTAGTCTGTTTGTTTCTCAACGTTTATATAATAGACTGCCTTATCCAGATCTGTTGCCTGAGGCTTCCTGTCAAGAGAAATGGTTTCCAGGACCCTGTAATGTCCACCTGTGATGTTGCCATTTGGTGCTGCACCCTGTTAATTTGTATATTGACAGGGTGGACACAGATGACCATTTTCAGCAGAGCCTACTGGTAGATTCAGCACTTTACTATCTTAACACCCTCATGATTCTGGCAGACAATATACCAGTGTTTTTAAAGGGTTTGTAAAAGTTCATTTTTTTTTTTCTTTTCTAAATAGGTTCCCTTAAGCTAGTGCATTGTTGGTTCATTTTACCTTTTTTTCCTTCAAATTCCCTTCTAAATTTTTTTTTCCTGTCTGAATTTTTTACTTCCTGTTCCTCTTCATTAAACTTGTCCCCCTTTCCGAGCCGTTGTGGCTTGGGGATAGTCGGCATGCTCGCCCCCTCCTTTGGGACTACATCCCTGTGGGGAGATGCTGTGAACGTTCACAGCGTCTCCCCACAGTGATGTAGTGCCAAGGGAGGGGGCAAGCACACTGACTAACCCCCAGCCAGAACAGTTTGGAACACAGCAGGTGTTAAATTTGGTGTTATGCTAGCTCTTATACTGGTCACTGGATGTTCAACATGGCACCTCATTGAAAAGAATTCTGAGGATCTGAAAATTGTTGCTCTACATAAAGATGGCCTAGGCTATAAGAAGATTGCCAAGACCCTGAAACTGAGCTACAGCATGGTGGCCAAGACCATACAGTGGTTTAACAGGACAGGTTCCACTCAGAATAGGCCTCATGGTCAGACAAAACGTTGAGTGCACGTGCTCAGCATCATATCCAGAGGTTGTCTGGGAAATGTATGAGTGCTGCCAGCATTGCTGCAGAGGTTGAAGGGGTGGGCGCTCAGCCTGTCGCTGCTCAGACCATATGCCACACACACTGTATCAAATTGGTCTGCATGGCTGTCCTCTCAGAAGGAAGCCTCTTCTAAAGATTATGCCCAAAGCCTGCGGACTAAGGACCTAGATTACTAAAACCATGTCCTGTGAACTTATTTGGTTCAGATGGTGTCAAGCATGTGTGGCAGCAACCAGATGAGGAGTACAAAGACAAGTGTCTTGCCTACAGTCGAGCATGGTGGCAGTGTCATGGTCTAGGGCTGCATGAGTGCTACTGGCACTGGGGAGCTACAGTTCATTAAGGGAACCATGAATGCCAACATGTACAGTGACATACTGATAAAGAGCATGATTTCCCCTCCCTTCGGAGACTGAGCAGCAGGGCAGAATTCCAGCATGACTCAGACTACCACTGCCTTGCTAAAGAAGCTGAGGGTAAAGGTGGTGGACTGGCCAATTGGGTTTCCAGACCCAAGCCCTATTGAGCATCTGTGGGGCATCCTCAAACAGAAGTTGGAGACCAAAGTCTCTAACATCCACGAGCCCAGTGATGTCATGGAGTGGAAGGGAACTCCAGTGGCACTCTAGTGAACTCCATGCCTAAGAGGGTTAAGGCAATACTGGAAAATGGTGGCCACACAAAATATTGGCACTTTGGGCTATATAGTTATAATAAAATGGGGGTGTACTCACTTTTGTGAGATAGTGATTATGTCATGGCAATCAAACTATAACCTGAAGACCTTAATGAGAGATTTCTAAGACTTGGTCCTAAATTTATTGCAAGTTTTCTCAGCTGAAGACAAGCATTTATGGTTGGTGTTTCTCATCTCACATTTTAGCATGTTTTGTGTAAAATAAGATTGTGGAACCAGTGTTACATTTTTTTTTTTTAGGAGTTGGTTAATCGTCACTTAATAACAATGGCTCAGATTGATCAAGCCGATATGCCAGGTAAGTGTTTCTTGTATTTTTCGTCATGCACTACGGCGTTTTCTACATGCTGCTTTTAAGGTGTGTGTTTTTCCCCTGCCAGGAGGTGTTTAGAAGAGTCTGGCAAACACCCAGTGTGCATGAGGCCTTCATCGTGAGGATTTTAATTTTGTATTGATTCTTTTGAAAATTTTAAAGAGTTAGTAAAGGAAATATAAAAAAAAAAAAAAAAATAACAAACCTGTTATATTTTCTTCCACTGTGCAGTTCGTTTTTGCACAGAGTGCCCCGGATCCACGTCTTCTGGGTCCCTCGGCGGCTGTCTCTGGTCCTCCCCGCAATTGGTAACCACAATCATGCGAGAACTCGCATGGTGGTCACTAATTGTGGGCTCGGCCCCGCCCCTCGGTGCATGTGTCATGGATGTGATTGACAGCAGCGCCAGCCAATGGCTGCGCTGCTATCAATCCATCCGCTCCAGGCTGAGCGGCGAAGAGGATCACGCGCTGTACTTTCGAGGGGTCAGGTAAGTATGGGGGGGGGGGGGCAGTATCAGATGTTTTTTCACCTTAATGCATAGATTGCATTAAGGTGAAAAAACATTTTCTTTTACAACTCCTTTTTAAGCGTCAAAGCAATTTGATCTGTTGCGTGTGTCACATTATCAGATTCAATGAATTGTTTGCAATGCGTTAGGACGACTTCACCTGGTGTTTCTGCAATGTGACACCGCACACAAAGTACGTTTTGCTGCGCATTTCATAGATGCCCATTGATATTAATGGCACGCCAAGTGCGGTAGCAGATGCTTGGTAAACGCAGTGAAAAACTCACTCCACTTCAAAAAATGCTATAGTGTCTTTTGGTGCATTTGTCGCATGTAGGGCAGCCCATTTCAAGTGAATGGACTATGAGCAACAAGCAAACGCTAGAACGTGAGTTGCGCTCAAGTTGGCATTTAGCCTAAATTGTGTTTCTGGGCCAAAAAAAAACACATCTACTACTTTTCTGCAATATTGCCTTTTTTTTTTTTAACTAATCCTTGGTTATACTGTTTGAGATTCTTACTCTGTGGTAACCAAAGTTTATTTGAAAAGGTCAATTATGGAGAAATATAGACGGTTTATTGCAGTGATGGTGTTTTTTTTGACATTTGTGGTTTTTTTATTAGGTGTACCTGCAGAGGTTGACAGCTACCACAGCCTTTTTCCACTGGAACCGGTGCCCCCTCCTAACCGAATACATAAGTCAAGCAACTTTGGATACATTACATCATGCTACAAAGCCGTAAATAACAAGGATGACCTTACCTACTGTCTAAGAAGAGTTCATGGTGAGAATGTGTGCAATTTTGCTATTAACTATAAATTTATGCAACCCATTTTGAATGTTTCACATTTTTAGAGATAATTTACACCAGCTGCTGTTACAATGTTTGGTACGGTGGAATTGCCAATGCACCAATCATGGCTCGTCCCACTGTTCACTTTTAATTACACAAAACTTTAAAATGTCACCTAGACACCAAGTCCAATTGGCTGCCACATGGTGTGAGGCAGTGACTTGCCTGCCCTGTGCTGCACTGAAAGCACTGCATTAAGTACTTTTTTTCAATGCATACAACCACAACACAGTGGTGTGAATTGGGCACAGAAAAGTTTGTCCCGGGGGCGGTGGGGCTGCAGTTGACAGCTATTCCAGTGCAGTCCCACGTTCATTGGTGTGAACAAAGCCAAAGGGCCCCGTCACATAGGTAGTCCATACAGGTCCACCTGTCTTTTTTTTCTTTTTTTTTTGGGGGGTGGGTGGGGGGACTTGATTCTTGATGGGAAGGTCCATGCATTACTATTGACCATCGGATGTAAACAGGCTTGTGTCGTTTACACCTCCCTACCTTTGGGTCCAATCGCGTCTAATAAACTGGTCTGCGTGTGCCGTTTTATGCTTTGCAGTAGAATATGTGAGGCAGGTGGCTGCCTAATTTCTTTAGTCCCCTTTTTAGAGACTCTGGCTAAGCATCACTAGAATGGCACCTGGCCAATGTGGTGCCTATAGTTTGATTAAAACGTGAAGGCTTTACCAAGTAATAGGCTGGTTGGTTCAACTTTCTATAGTTGAAGATACTTGAAAGTTTGATTAAAACTACAGAGCTTTTTGCTTTTTTTTTTTTTTTAACGGTAGCATGGATTCATGAAAGACCAAATTTATCTAACACATTTGGTTTTCTTTTTATGAGAAAGCAAGCAAAAGCTTCAATAAAGGAGTGGCTGTGGATATGGTTTTGCAAAAGTGTTTAAAATGGTTAATATGGCTAATGGTGGAAGTAAGGCCTTTATTTCAGTATAATTTCATATAAAGCACTTTTTAGACCAAGTATAGCAAATCTTGGATAAAAATATTACAAATCATTAGACCCCTTTCACACTGGGGTGTTTTTCAGGTGCTTTGGCCAAAAAAAAAAAAAGTGCCTTTATGGGAAGGGGCGCTTTAGAGCGATGTATTCAACGCTCCTAAAGTGCTGCTTGCAGGACTTTTTGACAACCTGCCAGCGCAGCACCTCAGTGTGAAGGCACGCAGGCTTTCACATTGGGATTGCAGATGAGGCATCTTTCAGGCGCTTTAACACTAAAGCACCTGAAAAACGCCACAGTGTGAAAGGGGTCTTGGGATGAACAGAGCCAGTGAAAGAATGGTAACCTGGTGCACTGCAATAAAATAAAAAAATCGCATGAGCTAATTGTGCAAATTCTAACTCAAACTACAATGCTTGCATACTCTACAGCTGTAAAGGAAATGTTTACATAACCATGGTAACGAATCACAAGACTAACAAGAAACAGTTGAAATATGGCAGTACTTTGTAGTTTATGGTCTTTAGATGGGGGAAAAAAAAAAATCTAAAACACTTATGCCTCTCTACCCAATGTTGAATGAGTGCCGTAGATTTCAATACTGCATTATCATTGGCCTAAATGTCGTCTACAGTATATGCAATTTCCTAACTTCATAATCTTCGTTTTAGTGTTTGGCATAGGTCAAGCTATCTTTTTGTATTCGTCTTTAATGTCACTTTTCAAACATATTCATTTGCAGCATTTTTTGTTAATGTAGAACTGTTCAAACTAAAGATTAGTGTTGTGTCAAAACACCAAATTTTATGATGCTGTCCCACACTTTCCAAATGGTCTTCATTTACAGCCAGCTCACACCACAAACATGCACTCTGCATACGTTCCAGATCAGTTTTTGATGCCATTTGCCATTTGTTCCCAAGCTGAATTTTTTTTCTGCACAGAACTACTGGAGATATAAATCTCTATCTATATCTCTATCGGTACACATCAGTGTTTTTTGGCAATGGCATTTTCTGGCTGGGGAAAAACCCAAAAGGAGTTTTTTAAGCTGTAAAAACACTCCAACAGAATAGTTTTGAACAGCTAATCGGTGTTTTTTGAGCCATAAGCTTTTGTCTGTTTTGTCCACATATGTTCTGTGATTGGTGCCATAAGGATAGGAATGAGGGAAAACACCAAACAATGGTGAAAACACTAGATACTAGTGGAAAAGACTAAAACATTCTCTCAACGTTCACACTGGGATGGCCGGACTTTGGGGGCGACTCGGCAAGGCGACCTGAAGACAACTTCAGAGGCGACTTGCAAAATGACTTCTGTATAGGAGTCGATGCAAGTCGCCCCCAAATTCGTACAAGAACCTTTTTCTAAGTCGGAGCGACTTGTGTCGCTCCTATTAGAACGGTTCTATTGAATAGAATGGGACGCGACTTGTCAGGCGGCTGAGTCGCCCCAGTGTGAACCGGCTCTTAGATTTTCTTACTGTCGCTGTTCCTATTGCCAATTTTTTCCTTATTTCCTAATACAGTATTAAACCTTTCCTATACTGTCCAATGCTGAAAATGTTTTTATTTTTCTTAGGCTTTCGTCTGGTGAACACAAAATGCATGTCTTTAGTCGATACATGGAAAAAAGTCCAACATTCAAACATCGTTTCCTTACGAGAAATGTTTACAACCAAAGCATTTGGAGAACATTGTAAGTGTCGCCACTGAAAATTATTGCCCTGGGAACTTTTATGTAAACCCTTACTTTGTAGAACAACTACAACAGCTCAGTTTAAAATTAGAAATGAAGGCAAAACATTTTGTGTGACTATATAAAACGCTGCCCCACACATATATACTTTGCCCCCACTATGTCTAACTGCCCACGTGACTTAAAGCCAAGTTCCACCCAAAAGTGGAACTCTCACTTTGACAGGTCAACCGTCTGGAGATGGGCCATTTTAAAAAATATATATTTCTTTATCGTACATCACGGGACACAGAGCGCATAGCCATTACACCTGAAGGTACCCATATAACCCAAGTGTAATGGCTATGCGCTCTGTGTCCCGTGATGTACTTCAAGAAAAGGATTTTACAGGTAAGCTGTTTATTAAAAATCCTTTTTTTCAGGGGAAACTTGGGGGAACTCTGTTCCACCACCTCTGGCTCAGACCCTTTGGTGTCTGCTCACTACAATCACTTGTAAACACAGAAGTCTGGTCACATAACAAAAAAGTGTGAAACTGAAAATATGTCATGTTCTAGGTTCTTCAAAGTAGCCACCTTTTGCAGCAGACCCATCTCTAGAACAACCGTTAAGAGGAGACTGTGTGAATCAGGCCTTCATGGTAGAATATCTGCTAGGAAACCACTGCTAAAGAAAGGCAACAAGCAGAAGAGACTTGTTTGGGCTAAAGAACACAAGGAATGGACATTAGACCAGTGGAAATCTGTGCTTTGGTCTGATGAGTCCAAACTTGAGATATTTGGTTCCAACCACCGTGTCTTTGTGCGACGCAGAAAAGGTGAACGGATGGACTCTACATGCCTGGTTCCCACCGTGAAGCATGGAGGAGGAGGTGTGATGTGTGTGGGGGTGCTTTACTGGTGATACTGTTGGGGATTTATTCAGAATTGAAGGCATGCTGAACCAGCATGGCTACCACAGCATCTTGCAGCGGCATGCTATTCCATCCGGTTTGCGTTTTAGTTGGACCATCATTTATTTTTCAACAGGACAATGACCCCAAGCACAATCCAGGCTGTGTAAGGGCTATTTGACCAAGGAGTAATGGGGTGCTGCGCCAGATGACCTGGCCTCCACAGTCACCGGACCTGAACCCAATCAAGATGGTTTGGGGTGAGCTGGACCGCAGAGTGAAGGCAAAAGGGCAAACAAGTGCTAAGCATCTCTGGGAACTCCTTCAAGACTGTTGGAAGACCATTTCAGGTGACTACCTCTTGAAGCTCATCAAGAGAATGCCAAGAGTGTGCAAAGCAGTTATCAAAGCAAAAGGTGGCTACTTTGAAGAACCTAGAATATGACATATTTTCAGTTGTTTTACACTTTTTTGTTATGTATATAATTCCACATGTGTTAATTCATAGTTTTGATACCTTCAGTGTGAATCTACAATTTTTATAGTCTTGAAAATAAAGAAAACTCTTGGAATGAGAAGGTGTCCAAACTTTTGGTCTGTACTGTATATATCCACTTGCCTACTGGGCACATATACCCCCCTCCTGCCCAAGTGAAATTTCAGCTTCCGGCACTGCATCGCTTTAACTGACAATTGCGCGGTCGTGCGACGTGGCTCCCAAACAAAATTGACGTCCTTTTTTTTTTTTTTTCTCCCCACAAGTAGAGCTTTATTTTGGTGGTATTTGATCACCTCTGCGCTTTTAATTTTTTTGCGCTATAAACAGAGCGTCAATTTTGAAAAAAATACAATATTTTTTACTTGTTGCTATAATGGCCCAATTTGAGAAAAAAAAACATTTTTTTTTTTTTTAGTTTAGGCCGATACGTATTCTACATATTTTGGTAATAACAAAAAAAATAATCGCAATAAGCGACTGGTTTGCACAAAAGTTATAGCGCCTACAAAATAGGGGACAGAATATATTTTTTTATTTTTTTAATAGAAATGGCGGCGCTCTGCTTTTTTTTTTTTTTTTTGGACTGCGACATTATGGCGGACACTTTTGACACATTTTTGGCGCCATTCACATTTATACTGCGATCAGTGCTATAAATATGCACTAATTACAGTATAAATGTGACTGGCATTGAAGGGTTTAACACTAGGGGGTGAGGAAGGGGTTAAATGTGTACCCTGCATAGTGTTCTAACTCTGTATGTGTATATATGTGTGTGTATATATATATATATATATATATATATATATATATATATATATATATATATATATATATATATATATATATATATAATGTGTGTGTGTGTGTGTATATATATATATATATATATATATATATATATATATATATATATATATATATATATATGTGTATTATATTTATTAAATTCTTTTTTTTTTTTTTTTTTTTTCTTCTTCTTTCACCCAGGCTGGGCCTCTTTAACCACTTCAGGTCCGCGCCATTGACAGAACACGTCAACAACGCGGACCTGAGGCGCCGGGGTCACCTCTTTGGACGTGATTTACTTGTAATTCCCCGCGCGCGGCGGGGAAAAACAGTCCCGCCGCATCACCGAGGATTCGATGCGTGTACCCGGCGGCCGCGATGTCCGTCAGGTACACGCGATCGTTGGTGACAGAGCAGGGACGTGGAGCTCTGTGTGTAAACACAGAGCTCCACGTCCTGTCAGGGAGAGGTGACAGATGCTGTTTCTCTTGTACATAGGGAGACGGCATCGATCACCTCCCCCAGTCACCCCCCTCCCCCACACAGTTAGAACACACCCAGGCAGTACATTTAACCCCTTCCTCACCGCCTAGTGTTAACCCCTTCAATGCCAGTCACATTTATACAGTAATTAGTGCATATTTATAGCACTGGTCGCTGTATAAATGTGAATGGCGCCAAAAATGTGTCAAAAGTGTCCGATGTGTCCGCCGCAATATCGCAGTCAAAATAAAAATCGCAGATCGCCGCCATTACTAGTAAAAAAAAAATATAAAAAAAATCATAATTCTGTCCCCTATTTTGTAGGTGCTATAACTTTTGCGCAAAGCAGTCACTTTTTGTGATTTTTTTTTTTTTTTTTTTTTTTTTTTTTTTACAAAAATACGTAGAATATGTATCGGCCTTAACTGAGAAAAAAAAATATTTTTTTTAAAAAAAATTGGGATATTTATTATAGCAACAAGTAAAAAATATATATATATTTTTAAATTGTCGCTCTTTTTTTTTGTTTAACGCAAAAAATAAAAACCGCACGGGCGATCAAATACCACCAAAAAGCTCTATTTGTGGGGAAAAAAAGGACGCCAAATTTGTTTGGGTGCCACATCGCACGACCGCGCAATTGTCAGTTAAAGCGACGCAGTGCCGCAAGCTGAAATTTCGCCTGGGCACGAAGGGGGTTTATGTGCCCAGTAAGCAAGTGGTTAAGAGAACCCTGAGCTTTGCATTCAGAGCTCCTTGCTCCACACCCTTTTATAGATGCCAGAATGTTGCCACCATTGCACATGTGCCAGGAGGATGCATCACAAGCTGTTTAAAACAAACATGTAGCACATGTGTAAGGTCTACTTTGAAGCTGTTCGGCAAAGTGGCTTTATCTGCATGTGACAATTTTTTTATTTTTTTTGCTCTTGGTCCATGCTAAAAAAAAATTAAAAAAAAAATTAAAACAAATGTTTGTTCTGCTTACTGAATAAAGTTGTTAATCAAAGTGGTTGCATAATTTGTGTTTTTTTTTTTTTTTCCCTCAAGCCTTGGTTTTTGCATATGACTTCCATGCTGGAGCAGAGACCATGATGAGCAGGCATTTTAATGATCCCAGTGCAGATGGCTATTTTACCAAGAGAAAATGGGGTAATGTCAATATAGTTTAATCTACCCAAATTACATTTAATTTTTTTGCCGTTATGCAGATTATATTTGATTTGTTGCAGCATATCTAGCTGTACTGTTTAGGAAGCAAGCTCTCCAAGTTTGACTAAATGAAAGTGATTTTATGTGGCCATTTGTATGAGCAGCTTTTTATCGGTTAAGAAAAAACCTTGCCATTTCTTTTTATTACATGTAACTTTATATTTTAAAGTGCTAACATGCAACAGTTTCGTGTTATCCAATCATTCCTGCGTAGGATTAGCCTGCACATAAATGCAGCAGGGAGAGCTCACCCTCCATTCTTATGCCATATTTAGAGCTGGATGAATATTAAACCAGAACTGTGGAGATGTGGTGCTGTTCACATAGATGTGTAAATGGGACACAAATATTTCAGGCCCACAAAATACTAGTTGGGGAAAGATATTTACATGGCCATCTCGTGACACCAGTAATCTGCTATCCAATTTGCTGGTTTATTTAAAGACACAGCAGCATGGCATTGGTGGAGCTATGTTTTTGCACGTTTCAGTTGTGTCATAAAGGTGTGGATAGTGTAGATTAAGTTACAATAGCATGTGCATGATCTTCATGTAGCTTTTAAAATTTCTATAGGCCAACATGATGGTCCATTGCCTCGTCAACATGCTGGATTGTTGCCAGAGTCCCTCATTTGGGCGTATATCGTACAATTGAGTTCGGCGTTGCGAACTATTCACACAGCAGGACTTGCATGTCGTGTTATGGATCCAACTAAAATTCTCATCACTGGGAAAACCAGGTATGTATTTTGTGACTCACATTTTGTAATGTTTGTTTATAGAATTTTTAATCCAAAAAGTTCAGCAGCCATTCAGTATCTTCTGCTCCCTTTTTTTAGCTCGCCTCTATGCTGGTATCATGCAGAGGTAGCTGTGACCAGCTAGCACAGGAGTAATGCTAGATTACGGATTCTGCAAATTGCAGGAAAAGCTTTATTCCTAGCAGGGTCAGAGTTTATTTGGAAATGCCATAGATCGTGAGAATTTCTCTGATCCCTTTAATGCTGCATCTCCATGCTTAAAGTGAACCTTTCCAGAGAAACATGGGGCTGCCATTACTGACTTAAAGCGGATCTCCACCCTAAAGTGAAGATCCGCTGATCGGAACCCTCTCCCCCTCCGGTGTTACATTTGACACCTTTCAGGGGGGAGGGGGGTGCAGATACCTGTCTAAAGACAGGTATCTGCACCCACTTCCGGCCCGCAGTCTCGGGCAAAAGTCTGTTTTTTCCCGTTGTGGGCTGCGAACTCTCGGCTCCTAGCACACAACGGGAGCCAATCGGTGGGCGCAGCGCGACTCGCGCATGCGCCGTAGGGAACCGGGCAGTGAAGCCGCAGCGCTTCACTTCCTGGTTTCCTCACCGTGGATGGAGGGGGGAGCAGCAGAGACGAGCGAACGCTCGTCATCTGCTGCGGACGCCGCCGGACTCCAGGACAGGTAAGTGTCCTACTTTTAAAAGTCAGCAGCTGCAGTATTTGTAGCTGCTGGCTTTTAAAAAACATATTTTTAATGGGCCATCCGCTTTAAATATGAAAGCTCTAGTTGTGTTGGCTACTATGCTCTCATCCTTTCCCAGCACTCCAGTGAACACTGGAGGGGAAGAGCACAGAACTGCTTGGTGGACCCAGGAACTGAGCGATCGTTTGTCTTTAATTTTTCAGTGTAGAGATGTTGGGACAGATGCTGCCTTCACCTAGGCGATAATGTAGATTTATTTTGTTGACATCCCACTTTTGCTTTCCTGATTGTAGATCAGGAAAGTTGGAATGAAATCTGAGCTTTTATCTGCATGCTTATTCTGGGTTTGGTGTCAAAGCATAAAAGCCAGATGGTCAATGATAGCCAGGTTACTTTCATCCAAGGCTGTGGAGTCGGAGTCGAGGAAATTTTGGGTACCTGGAGTTGGCAAACAATGCACCGACTCCTACTAAATTTAGATTGTTTGAACATTTAGGATTCAAACATTTATCTACCGACTCCACAGCCCTGCTTTCATCTGCAGAATAAGTCCATGTTTCTCCTAGGAAGTGTTTACTGTAAATATCACAAGAGAAGTATCAATTCTGCTATTGCTTGCCTCTTGTGAAATTTTTTTAAATTGCCATTTTATACTGAGTCACTGGTCTGGACCAAGTGTACACATTGCAGATAAGGTTTGACTTTTCTCCAGCCTTCCCAAACTTGTTCTGATGAGACATTTGAGGTATTTGCTGTCATGCATTGTTCTGTGACAGACCATTGTGCATATTGACTTGTCTTTTGGGGGGGGGGGAGTACAATTGCTACACAAGCGATTATTAAATGTTGTTAAATGTACCTTTCCTGCAGCGCTGTTATTTCCTAAACAAATGCAATATGGCAGCATTCTGTACAGTGTTTTAACAAAAGTGGAATTATTCCAGAATTGGCGCCAGCAGTTTGCGCAGAGCTTACTTTTTAAATGCAATCATTGTTTGTTTTTTTTCCCATTTCTAAGGTTACATGTCAACTGTGCTGGAATCTTTGATGTTTTGAACTATGATGGCAGTCAGAGTAATCCTGTTGCTCTGATGCCTCAGTATCAGGTAATTCCTTTAAAACTGCCTTGCTAGTTGCTATACCATTCTGTACCTAATTCTATATTTTCAACAGCTTTGTTGCTTATACTAGGTGCCGAAATTAATCACTGCATCGTGATTCGGGTGTCCCTGATGTGACATCAATGCATGCGACCGGGAAAATCTATTTCCGGGAGACTTGCCCCTCCCAGGAGAGCGCTTCGAGCCATTAACCCCTTGGCTGAGCGTATGCGGCCTTGGCTTTAGGGGGTATACCGGGATGATGCCTGCTGCTGCAGGTATCCTCCCGATACTGTTTTTAGAGCGGGTGGTTGGCTTTCCAGGGATAACTGATGCGACTAAAAGTCCCCCCCTCCGCCACTCTTACCAGGCCTCCCATCCTACCAGGAGACCCGATCCACGAGTCGCTACTTCCGGCGGCTTGAGACAGACTAAGGAAGCGTCGGCTTTGTTCCAGTCTGTATGTAAACATGGAAGCAATGTCGCTTTTGGTTACCTGGCTGCCAATGGCACCAGTTTATAAGTATTCAGATCGCTAAAAACTGCAATTCTGAATACAAAGGTGGGATTTGGGGTCTTTTAGACCCCCGATCCCTCCATAAAGAGTACCTGTCACCACCTATTGCTGTCACAAGATATGTTTAAATTCCTTGTGACAGAAATAAAAGTGATCAAACATTTTATTTTCAAAACTCCATGTAAAAAAAAGTGTGTTTTTTTTTTTTTAAAGCTTCCCTGCGCAGCAAACGCATATGAAAACTGTTCAAATCACACATGTTATGCATCGCCACGATTGTCAGAGCGAGATAATTCTAGCACTAGACCTCCACTAACTAACCTGGTACCTGTCAATTGTTTAACTACTTCAGACCCGCGCTATAGCCGAATGACGGCTTCAGCGCGGACCTGAAAATCCAACTGGACGTCAATTGATCTCGTATGTAAACATACGAGATCATCTCTCATTGCCGGCTCACACAGAGACAGCGTCCTGTCTCTGGAGAGGAGACAGATCTGTGTCCCTTGTACATAGGGACACAGATCGGTCACCCCCCCCCCCCCCTCCACCTACAGTTAGAACACAATGCAGGGAATACATTTAACCCCTTCAATGCCAGTCACATTTTACAGTAATTAGTGCATATTTATAGCACTGATCGCAGTATAAATGTGAATGGCGCCAAAAATGTGTCAAAGGTGTCCGATGTGTCCGCCATAACGTCGCAGTCCCAATAAAAATCGCAGATCGCTGCCATTTCTAGTAAAAAATATAAAATAAAAAATAATTCCGTCCCCTATTTTGTAGGCGCTATAACTTTTGCGCAAACCAGTCGCTTACTGCGATTTTTTTATTTTTTTTACCAAAAATATGTAGAAGAATATGTATCCGCCTAAATTGAGAAAAAAAAAATATTTTTTTCTTTCAAAATTGGGATATTTATTATAGCAACAAGTAAAAAATATACTTTTTTTATTTATAGCGCAAAAATAAAAACCGCAGAGGTGATCAAATACCACCAAAATAAAGCTCTATTTGTGGGGGGGGGGAAAGGACGTTAATTTTGTTTGGGAGCCATGTCGCATAACCGCGCAATTGTCAGTTAAAGCGACGCAGTGCCGGAAGCTTAAATTTCACCTGGACAGGAGGGGGGGTATATGTGCCCAGTAAGCAAGTGGTTAAAGTGTCGCCTATGGAGATTTTTACTTACTGTAGTTTTTCGCCGTTCCACAAGTGTGCAAATAGGCACTCTTCTGTCCCACAATCCAGTGACGGTCGCCGCCGAATCCTCTATTCTCTCCTCCGCCTGTCCACGGCGCTGGCAATACTACTGTGGGCATTCGGCTGTGACAGCTTGCAGCTTCACCGCCGGGTGCACATGTCTTGCTGCGCTTTCCTGCATAGCCGGGCAAAGCGCAAGTGGGAGCTCGTCGGTAATCTTAATTCATTGCGGAACCGAATCGTTGACCAGATAATTGTAATCAAATTGTGAGACCAGTGAACATGCGCACCTCTAACTTATAACTCTAGCTTTTTTTCCTCTTCTGCCATGTTTACTCTGCTGAAATGCTAGTAGACTTAAAGCTGTTATAAACCTAATGGCAAATATTCATTTTGCAGCTTACCAATTCTTAGATGTGATGGCTGTGTATTTTTCTTTTTTAGACTTTTTTCTTATCTGGTGACTTGACCAGCAAGTCTGTAGTTTAACAAAACAAACTTTCCTACAGATGTAGCAGTTTACAAGGACAAAACGATTTCATTGTCGGTTGTGCTTGGTCAACTTTTTATTCATGCAAAACTTTTATCCCAAAATGGGGGTGAGGGGGAGAGAAACATTGCTGGAAATTTGGCTGTAATTTGTTGGTGTATTTTAATCTGCTAGTACGTTTGATTCTCCCCCAACTGACAAGGCTGCTGTGCTCTTTCATTAACCTCCCTGGTGGTATGATTCTTTCTGATTTTAGGTGCTGAAAGCGGTACAATTATTCAAGGAAATTTGGCGTTTTATACTGTAGGCATCCCGGGTATGAATTTAAAAGAAAAACAAAATTATAAATTAAAATCTAATTGTAACAAATATAATTATAATACAAATTATTCAATAATGTAATCAACTCAAACACTGAAATTTGCTCAGTTGCAGAATTGTCGCTGTCATTATTATTTTTTATGACAAATTTTCCCACAAATCGCTATCGCTCAATTCTGCAAGTGATTATAATTTATCGCTGTTTTCTAGCTGATCTAAAATCTTTTTTGACATAAAGGAACACTTTTGGTTGCTATGGACAATCTACATTTTGCAGGGCGAAAACAGTTTTTATTATATAAAAGGACATGCAGGACACTGGGCAGACCACTAGGGACAAGGGGGGTGTGTATTTTTTACAGAGTACTGTAATCTATAAGATTACTGTATGTAATGTGTTTGTTTACCTTTTTGAATTTGGCGCCGTTCTCCGCCCCCGTGCGTCGTAACGTCGCAGGGAACGGAGATCGACGGCACACGGGGACACTGTGAATCGAGCGAGGACCCGCTCGCTCACACAGCGTGGATGCATCGCTGGATCCAGGAACAAGGTAAGCCAGCGTGCGCTGCAGGCTCTGCATAGCTACCCTGAGCGTGACTCGGGGTTACCGATAATGGCACAAAAAAAACACCTTGAGTCACGCTCGGGAATACCGCCAGGGGGGTTAAGCATGGGGACACTCTAATACAAGAGATGTTGCTGGCCAGATCACCAGGTGAAAACAAAGGATCACCACACCAGTGGGTATGGAAGGGAATCTCCCCATTTTTAAAATCAAATTTTGTTTTGCAGCCACCCACTCTACCCACATTTTGCTTTATTACAGCCTTTTAGTCTGCGATAGGGCTCTAACTTTGCAAATCTAGACTTTGCAATATTTGGCCACTCTTTGCAATATTTGGCCACTCTTTGCAGAACTGATCAAGTTCAGTTAAATTTGGTAGCGACTGTTTTTGGACTGTAGTCCTGTAAGTCATTCCACAGATTTTCAATGGGGTTTAAGTCTGTGCTCTGACTAAGCCATGCAAGGACTTTTTTAACACTGTGGACGTTTTTGCTGTGTGCTTTGGGTCATTGTCATGTTGGAAGGTAAACCACCTTCCCATTGACTACTTTCTGGCAGAGGGTAGCAGATTTTCTTCGATTTGATGGAATTGTGCTCCAGTCCACCATGAAACTTCCCCATGCTGGTGTTGAGGCCAAATCAATTGTTGTCTTATCTGAACATAACACCTGGCCTCATGTGGCCTCAGAAGAATCGAGGAATGTTTTGGCAAAAAAAAAAAAAACGCTATTGCAAAATAGGATTTTTGTACTCTCCTTTAAATCCTTTTCTCTGAAGTTCATTGACGGACACGGCACTCTAAATCTTGACCTTAGGGTTATATTGCCACCTCTCTTGAAGGTGGCGATATAACTGTAAAGGTCAAGATTTAGGCTGCATTCACACCTAGGCGTTTTAACGCCTGAAGCGCGACGCTACAATACGCCGGAGGGATGAAATAACATTATTGTCTATGGTGACTGTTCACATCTTAACGCCGGTCGCGTGAAGCTCAAACAAGTCCGGACCTTTTTTTGTCGCACGTATTGGGCGGTTTGGGCGTATTTGAGCGTTTCCATTTCCCATAGAAAGTAATGGAAACGCTCGATTCAAGTGACTTGCGCGACAACGAGCGTTTGCTACGGGCGTTTTGTCGCTCTAATCAATAGAACTTTTCACCCAGGCAGAAGATAAAAAAAAATCTACCAACATAGCAACAAGTGATGAAAAGATGATGATTTTTCCTATTGGCTAAAATAAAAAACGTTGAAGTACAATAACGTCGGACGACGCTGTATGCAAACGCGCAAATAAGCTTGAATACGAGCGAAAAAACGCTCAGGTGTGAATGCAGCCTAAGAGTGCTGTCAATGAACGAAAAACTCGCTGCAAAGCTACTGGCATTTTTATAATGTTTAACATCCAGTGTGCATGAGGCCTAAATGTATTTAGGCACACTTGACTGTTGGGTTTATTTAAAAAAAAATGTTTTTTTTTTTTTTTTTTTTTTTTCTTTCAGCAAGCAGACCTGATCTCCTTGGGAAAAGTGGTACTAGCATTGTCCTGTAACTCTCTGGCCGGCATTCAGCGGGAGAATCTGCAGAAAGCCATGGAACTTGTGAACATCAATTATTCCTCAGACTTAAAAAATCTTATTTTGTAAGGCTTGCTTGTGGCTAGCTTTTTTTTTTTTTTTTTTGGTCTTTTAACATAGCTGGCTTACTTTTAACAGTAAGGGTTCATTCACACCATGCCAGCCCATTCATTTAAATGGGTTTCCAATTCCCATATTGGACTTGAATTAAATGCACCTGCAGGGTTTTGACAACAGTGCTTCGGCAGTTGGCATCCTGTGGGTATGTCAACACCATGCAGTATGCATAATGTAGTATATTAAGACCAGTTTTACTGTGCCAAAGTCTGATAGAACTTTTTCCAGGAGTGTCCCTCGGGGTCCACTTCAGCCCACTTGTGCTTACAATATTTGAGGAGGTTTATGCACATATCGCCTTGCCCTGGGGGATTGTGTGGTGTGATTAAGCATTTGAAGGTTGCTACTGTATGAGATTTAGTTTTCAGACCAACACCTGATCTTTTTATATTGTAGTTTAGATCTAATTTTGTATTTAGTGTATAAATCTTTGTTTTCCTTGGAAAATTATGAAGGAAAGTTCTAAATTTCCTTTTCCATTCTTAGCTTTATGCATTGGCTACTCTTCAATTGCCAATATAATGCCCTTATGTTTTTAATGGAAATTTGACATAACTTTTGTAATTGTTTGTTTTAAATCTACAGGTACTTGCTGACAGATCAAAACCGTCTGCGCAGTGTAAATGACATCATGCCAATGATCGGTGCTAGGTTTTACACTCAGCTGGATGCTTCCCAAATGCGCAATGATATCATAGAGGAGGACCTGGCCAAGGTAATTTTTTTTTTCTTCCCCCAACTAGTGGGTTGAATGGGGGGGGAGACCATTTCCCCATCCACACATTTGGTGTGGCTGAGGAAATCCTCCACATTGAGTCTTTGTATTCTGAAAGCAGACACACTTTCCCACCGTTGGAATACACTGACCAGTGCTGTATGCTATAGCTGGCAGCACTGATTGTACAGAAGCTGATCTGTAGGTCAACATCTATACAGCCTGCCCATGGGGATTGAAGTTTGCCACACTTGTAAATGCTGCCGGACTAGAGGATGGCAGTGGTTAGTGTGCACCCCTACACCTTTTCTGTGTCTTGGGACAGCCAGCATGCTCGCAGAGTATACATTGACTAGACTAAATGCCTCCCTTGTTTGCCTCATTGACCCTTACTTTTTCTCTTCAGGAGGTTCAAAATGGGCGCTTATTCAGGCTCTTGGCGAAGTTGGGAACAATAAATGAGAGACCAGAGTAAGTCATTGTGCACATTCAAAAAGTGTCTTAAGAGTCTATTTGTTTTCAAAGTTAAGCATTAAAATCTTGTGACTGTACATCTTTTCGGTTAATTATAAGGAGCTTAGTATAGTCTATATTTTAACGTGTTGGCTATAGACTTTAGAACAAGGCAGCGTCTGCACATCAGGCAGAGGAGACTTGAGTGCTGCAGAATTCTCCATAAAATTTGTTAATGGAAAGGAAGACTGGACCCTGTTTTTAGTTGACTTGTCCTCCTGGAAAAGTCAACGTTTGAATCAAGCTTTTCAAACTCTGCCAGATCATGTGATAAAACTTATGTCTGTGCAGAGTTATTTCACATTTATAAGTGCAGTAAATTATGTACTTTTCTCAGCCTGTTGACTGACTTGGCCACAGATGCCTTATACTTCAAATCAGGGGTGGCCAACCAGTGGCCCGGGGGCCACATGTGGCCCGCGGAGCCCTCTGATCTGGCCCGCGACCTCCTGCTCTGGATTGGCAAACCCAGATTGTAGGTTGCAGACCCGCCATACCGCAGCATCAGTGTTGTGAATGAAGCTAGTGGTAGAGGAAGAACGTGGCTGTGGAGCAGAGCCCCATAAGCTGATGTGTCCTTTACAGCGCCCGCTTTTGCCACAAGCAAAGTCTATGGCAAAGTTCAGCTAACCCGCAGGATAGACACAGGTGCACTACGCTGCACCCGCGGTGTGGGTAAACCACAGCACATCAGTGTGAAAGAAGTCTTGGGCCCCTTTTCACACAATTGGCCCAACCAAATGGGACCCTCAATTCACCTCTATAGAGCGACGGGTGTCCGTTTTACGCCCGCCTACCTCCAATCCGAAAAACAGAAGGGAATTCACCCCCTTCCATCTGGGCGGATCGGAGGGCCTATAGAGTAGCCGTGACCTGTCCATCCGCCCGCTCTGCTCATTGTGGCCCGCGACTGGTTACCAAGTTGCTTAAGTGGCCCTTGCTCTTCAAAAGGTTGGGCACCCCTGCTTTAAATGTATGATTACAATGTAATTGGTCCACCCAAAAGGGATTGCATTTCTTTTTCATACATCATGGGACACAGGCTAATCATTACCTACTGGGTTATAAGCCATCTCTAGGTGAATGGACACTGGTAGACAAAGTGTTACACAGGAAGTGATCCCCTATATAACCACTCCCATACAGGAAGTACATCAGGGTGTTTTTTTTTGTTTTTGTTTTTTTTCATTGTCAAAATCTTTGTTTCAGAAAAAAATGTGCATGTAAAACATAACAAATACATTGCACAGGGGAGAAACTCTGTTGCGCATATACAATAGTATATTAATCCAATGAAGATTTAACTAATACAATATTTGATAAAACATTTTAGTTACTATCGATAACATATGGGCAGGAAGCTATAAATCTATTCTCAGTACAATAACTTCTTGTATTAATAAATTCCTAAGTTAGAATTTCGGTTAGTACAAATAAATATCAAGCTAATGAGAGTTTCGAAAACGTGTTTATTTTTTTTTATTTTTTTTTTAACCAGTGTCTGCAAGGTGGATGGACACATTCTGTTTGAGCTCTGAGCTCCAGGTCTCTGGTCCTGCAAATGGTTCTTAAATGAATTAAGGGATTGAACGATCAGTTCCGTTTTACACAGGCTCTAGATGCTCAGATAATTGGTACCTGAGCCTCGCAAAGACACGAGATCCTGCAAAGTTTTGCCTATAATGCGACCTCCAGGCAATGGACACTGCGAGGTGGAATTTTGGGCACCACGGCGCTAAGGCATTCCTGCAGGGTGCTGTACAGGTCCAAGGGAGTGAACGCTAAACATGAAAAGGGTACCCAGTCCTTTAAGGTCCTCAAGTGACAGGAACTCGCAGTGAGTAACTTGTATAGCGCTACAAATGCGAACTAAATCGCCTCAAGGCGCTGTATCGATGGTTTTCTTACATCCGAATATCTTTAGGTAGAGCGTTCCATAACTGTGGTCCTTGGACTACGAATCTTTGTTCTCCTTTTAGATTTGTTGCGGGATTTGGGAATGTGGAGGAGGTTCTGATTAGTTGATCGGAGGGCCCGATTTGGGGTGTAGTGTTTTTTACGGAATGTTTCCTTGCGTGCATTTGTTTGGTGAGGCAGAGGGTCTTTAATGTAACCCGATTCTTCACGGCTAGCCAGTGGAGGGTCCTCATAACTGGGGAGATTGGTTCCCACATTTTTTTTTACCCGTTACCAGTCTGGCTGCAGTGTTCTGCACGATTTGTAGATGAGAAATATGGTATTTCGGTAGTCCTAGGTAGAGGAAAATTTGTATAGTCAAGTCTGGAATTGATTAGTGTTCCAACTACTACTGCTGTGCCTTCTTCCGGGATGAAGGGGACGAGTCTACGCATCAAGCGGAGAAGATGGTGAGATCTGCTGACCACTGATCCTATTTGTGCGTCCATAGACATGTCTTAAGTCAAAGATAACTCCAAGACTTTTTACTTTAGTGCTTGGGGTGATGGTTTGTCCAAAGATGGTGGGAGGAGTCCATGTCGTCCTAGAATTTTATCTTCCGGTTTGCGTGGTGAGTTTGAGTGGTAGAGCAGGTCTTGTTTGCTGATTGTGAGTGGGAGGAGGTAGATGTTGAAGAGCACAGGCGACAGGGGTGATCCTTGAGGGACTCAGCATGTGACGGTGTCGGCTTCTGACGTGAAGGCTCCTAGTTTCACTGTCTGGGATTGATTTTTCTAGGAACGATGTGAACCATGGTAGATCTGGATCTGCGATTCCACCTACGAGTAGAATTTTGTGGTCTACTGTGTCCAAAGCTGCACTTGGGTCCAGCAGCACCAGGAGACACGATTCTTCTTTGTCCACTGCTTTGAGAGCGTCCTCCCATATTTTGAGAAGTTTCTGTCCCGTGTTCTAGGCGGTAACCCGATTTTTGTAGTGGGTCCAGGAGTTTGTGGGAGTCCAGATGGAGTTGTAGCTGTTGTACCACTGCTTTCTCCATAATTTTGGAGATGGTGCTAAGGCTTGTTATCGGTCTGCAGTATTTTGGGTCTTTGGGGTAGAGGTTGTTTTTTTTTTTTTAGGAGGGGTTTGATTATGCCTTGCTTGAGAGAAATTGGAACAATGCTTTCTTTGAATGATTTGTGAGATGTTATGGTGGGTGTCAAGATTTCAGCAAATTCTTTCAAGAGTTTTGTAGCAATGATGTAGTTTGGTGCTGTAGTGTTGTGGAGATTTTTGGTGCTTTTAGTGGTGTGAATGGTGATTGGTAGTAGCGTGAATTGCGACGATTGAGGAATATTTATCTTGATATTTTTTCTTGCTTTGGCTGGATGAGTTTTTTTTTTTCTGCTGAATGTTTTTTGATTTCGTCAATAAAAATAATCAGTTCATTGCAGGATTCTTGTGTTTCGTTTGCTGGAGGCTCTAGACAGGTGGGGTTCATACTAGTCTGAGCGACTAGTTTGAAAAGTTTGCGGTGAAGGTTTAGGGCTTTTGATATGGTATTGGAGGTGTGTGTGTTTTTTCTTACCTTGAATGGATGGTCGCGCACAAGACGCCCCCAGTGTGCATCTTTGTTCGGGCGCACGTTTGTTCGCCAAAATTATCAGCAGTTTGGCGGATATGGAGCTCGGAGCCTATTCTGGGCGCACAAAGATTCACGTCATGTAAATACATCTGTACCAGTTTGCCAGGACTGCACAAGTGCGTGCGCATTGTATGCCAAGCATGCGGTGCTTCCAGAAGGCAGCTGTGGGACACAGAGCAGGCTCTGAACCAGGCATTTTCAACAGTTCCTTTTTCCTTACCCGGGTCACGTGAGTGCCCCGGGTAAGGTTTGCTTGGCAGGCTTGTTGCATAGGGGCTTGGTGAGCGCTATTATAAAGGGTCTCCCTTCTGAGGTGTTAAAGTGGATGTAAACCCTAATATATATATATATATATATATATATATATATTTATATTTATATTTTTTTGCTGTCACAATGTAGAGTACAAGATTTCCTATCTGTGTCCAGTCTTGCCACAGAGTTAATCCAGCTCTGAGCAATCCTTTCTTTTTTTCAGTGAGATAAATGGACAAACGGGAGAAAACATTTGTCCGTTCTTCCCCCTTGCTGTAAATAATACAGGTTATTTACATATCTCATGCAGCCTGAGACGGGCATTATTTCTCTTCCGTTCATGGACTGACACAGCATCTTATACTTGACATTAGGGTGTTGGCCTTCTATTAGGAGAGGACTAGGCAGAAAAGCATGTTAAGTGTTAAACATACATCTAAACTGTACAGTGCCGCCCTGGGGGCGGTCCCTTTAGGTACAACCCCTCTCCCTGCATCATGCAGCCTCAGTTTAGCATAGAAGAATGACATGGCTCCCTTCGGGCCCATGTGGCCTGGGGATTTTTAAAGTTTTTTTTTTTTTTTTTTTTTGTGCACTTCTGATCCTGATCTACTATCAACTGCCGACTGGGTGACAGGCTGGATCCTCGATCCTTGTAGCCCCCCCCCCCCCCCCAGTTCAGCCATCAAGCATGTGCCGGCCTTTTAAGTACACGCTGGGCTGTCCACGACATGCCCCGTTGCTTCAGGGGTGGCCGGTGAGCTATGTGCTCCAAAGCACAAATATGACTGGGCTCTGTCCGTGTCAGTGTGCCGGGCCGACAGCCATGCTGTAACTGCACGGACGTTGGTTCTGTCTGGGATGCCGTCAGCCGGTCGTCGCAGGATGGGTAAGTAGCAGTTCCCCTGCTCCGGCAGGGTGGTGCGGCTGGGCATTCCTGGGGAGGTCGATTGGTGGTTGCCACCCTTCCTTTCTTCTCTCCCTGTCCTTTCCCTTCCTATGCTCTGTGGAGCTGGGCCTGCTGTACTGACCGGGTGTCCTCCGGGGGGGGGGGGGGGGTTCCGTGTCCTGGCTGGGGGCTGTGCAGGGTGCCCAAGGTCTGCTCTCTGTGGGGGTGTTCGTGCCATGGGGGGGCCCTCCTCGCTGAGGCTTAGCGTGTTCGCTTTTCCTCAGAAGCGCTCGGCGGCCATTTTGGCGGTGGACGGCACCATTTTCATGCCTGTTAGGAGGCATATGGGGAGAGCTGGCAGCACCTGGCTCAGAGCTGGGAGCAGCCAGGGGGGTGGATTTTGTTTTTGAAGTCTGGTCCCTATGGGTGTCAGGCAAGTGCGGCTTGCATGGCGTCAGAAGCTGGCATTTTCTTTCCCTGACATCCCTGTGGTGGCAACCGTTGCCCTGTGAAGAGTAAAAATAATATAGCGCTCGTTGTGGTTGAATGGAAAATTGAAAGCTGCAATAATAAAGGTTATACAACCCCAAAGCAAAGTATATAGAAAAATAAAATTGCGCTAAAAAAACTGCAAATGGAACTAGGCAGTATAATCACAAGAAAATAAACACTGAAGGTATAATCCATATATGAAAAAAAATGAACACACAGAATCATATGTAAATTCAAAGTTCAAATTGCAAGGTCAAGTTCATATTGTAGATCTCCCGGGTGCAAGCACTGATGACAGACTTTGGAAAAAAGTGTTGAGAATAGGCACCTCCACCATGAATAAGAATGGCCTCTTACCAGATGTAAAATAGAAAAAATACTTATATCTTAAACCAAGAGTCCTCATAGACAGCTCCAATGTCCTGATCTCCTATATAGGGACAGCCCTCGATATCGTCGGTGTGCGTCTTACAACTAATCAGGAGGCTGCGTTGTGCCCAGCACCCCGGAGTCTCCTTAGAGGCATCCAGAGCTGTTGGCTGCTCCTGGACCGTATCGAAGTCTTCATCAATCTTCTCTTCTACTTTAGCTGATTCATTGGTAGATTGCACCCCCAGGTTACAGAGATTGAAGGACGGTACTAAGCTGCTGGTCTTTTATAGGGCTACCACCTAGAAGACGCCTCTGGATCACACTGAGGTTGCGACTATGCTTGAACACAGACTAAATAACAGATGATGGGGCAGGAAACCAGTGAGAATGTTTGGCTCCTGAGACACAAGATGGTGAGTCTGGGATTCATGATCCGGTGTCTGTGGTCTCCGGCCTTTCAGTCCAGGAAGTTGTTGCCTTTTTTTGTTGAACGACACAGGGTCGCTGGACGCAGGAATAACCCCACCTGCCGATCAGGGTGCTCCTTTGGGCGTTCAGGCGGTGCCCCTCCACTTGGTCACGGAGGCTGCGGGACCGTCCAGTCAGTATCTGGTTGGACAACGCCACGGCAGTGACATATGTCGCCCATCGAGGGGGAATAAGTCGCTCAGCTGCTGCATGCTGTCGCTCACATGCTGCGGGGCAAGGTTGTGCTGGCCCTATCACCCGCATACAGTCTGGGCGTAGAGCTCTAGCAGGCAGACTCCCTGAGTCGGCAGTTGCTGGGCTATGGACTATGGTCTCTACACCCAGAGGTGTTTTGACTCCTCTACCAGAGATGGGGATCGCCTGATGGGGATCTCCTGGCTTCTCGACCCAATCGGGTTTTGAGGTTGTTGGTCATGCTTTAAGGCACTACTTCTCTAGGAGTGGCGTTCACGTACATATTCGGCTTCCAGGATCCTGCGGTTTTTTTTACAGCATGGAGTGGTTGAAAGACTTGCTTTTCGCTCCATTGAGGGGCGGAAGTCAGGGCTTCCACGTGTGGCCCCTCTGGTTCAATCACTGCTGCCTTTGTGGATTGAATCTGGTGGTACCCTGGGTGTTTTCAGAAATCACCTTTTTTAAGGTACATTGAGATTCCCCTGGTGACACGCTACCCTTTGGGCTTGCCACGGCTCCCCAGGTTTTCACAAAGGTTCTAGCACCAGTACTGGGTCTTTTAAGGGCCCAAGGGATCTTGGTGCTTTGGTATCTGGACGACCTCCTGCTCAGATCACTTGCTACAGGCTGTAGAACAGAGCATAACCTGCACAATGCAGTATTTGGAAAGCTTGGGCTGGATCATAAAATACCAAAGTCAGCCTTGAGAACAAGCTCAGTCTGAAGTATTTAGGTCTGAACCTAGATACAGTCCAAGCAATGGTATTTTTGCCACCCATAAGAATCTGTGCCCTAAAGGATCAGGTGCATCAGATGAAGGGCACCAGAAAACTCCTCTTGGCTCTGTATGAGTCTTCTAGGAACGATGATGTCTTCTGAGGCAGTGCCCTATGCCCAGTTCTATTCCAGGCCTATAGAAGCCAACAAGATTTATTGTTGTAATAAAGGACCAGCACTGGATTATTTGTGATCTCTTGGCAAAATTAAACCTAAACTGGTGGTTGCAGGATCGGCACCTGCGAAAGGGAAGATCCTTCCTCCTGGTAACTTGGAGAGTACTGACTACAGATGCTTGTCTCTCGGGCTGGTAAGCGACCCTAGAGGGCCTCACAGCTCAGGGGAAATGGTTAAGGAAAAACAGATGCTGCCCATCAACGTCCTTATATAGCGGCAGTACATCTGGCCCTACGATCCTGGACGGTAGGGCAGTCCTGAAGCTCCATCGGGGTTCAGTCCAACAATGCCACTGCAGTGGCCTATATAAACCACCAAGGCGGTACCAGGAGTCGTTCAGCTCTGAATAGCTGAACCACATTCTAGCCTGGGCAGCGCGAAATGTGTCGGGAGTAGGGAACTGGAAGGCAGATTATCAGCAGCCAGCATATCTGCCTGGGGGAATGTCCCTACACCCAGGGGTGTTCCAGGAAATTTGCCAGAGTTCGATCTATTGGCATCCCAGGTTCAACAAGGTACAGCAGTATGTGTCCCAAACAAGGGGACCTGTCAATCGGAGCAGATGCTCTGGTAGTTCCATGGAGCCAGTACTCCTTGATTGGCAATTGCCAAATCTTGGACCCTTCCATGCTGCCCCGATCTACTGTCTCAAGGTCCTATATTCCACCCCAATTTACAGTCTCTAAATTTGACGGCATGGCTATTGAAGCCAGGGTGTTGGACTGTGGTGTCTTCCCTAGTGAATGCTATAAAAGCTGTCACTAGGAAGATCCATCATAAGGTCTGGAAGACTTGTATTGCTTGGTGTAAAGCCAGAAAATGCCTGATTGGGAGAATTCTTTTTAGCCTCTGATTCGCTGTTCCAAATCTTTATGCATGAACAATAAACCCCCCCCCCCCCCATATTGGGTCACTTATGTTTCCTTGGGACCTAAACTTGGTTCTGTCTGTTACAGAAACAACCATTTCTTTCTCGTACATCACGGTACACAGAGCGGCATATTCATTACTATACGGGTTATATGGAGTACCTTCAGGTGATGGACACTGGCAATCTCAAACAGGAAGTCCCCTCCCTATATAACCCCCCTCCCCTAGAGGAGTACCTCAGTTTTTTCGCCAGTGTCTTAGGTGTTGGTCACGGAATAGCTTTGCCTCCACATCCTTGGGATTAAGGGCGGGCTAACCGGATCTGTCCAAGGTGCCTCAGTGCCAAAGTGGACAGTACCCGGGCCCCAAACCGTGGGGTTTTGCCTATAATGCTCCTCTTTAGAGGGCTGGGCCCAGGACTTGAGTTTTTTTTTTAAAGACCATAAGATCCTGTTTGCCAGGGTGCTGTATAGGTCCAGGAGAGTCGGTGCCTTCCAGGACCCCAGTGCCTGAAGGTCTACTACGCTACCCACGGAGATGGGAGAACATTGGACCGTTTTGCTAGGCAAACGTCCTGCGGCATGGAGCAGGTAAGAGGGGAGCCTGCGGGACTTGGTTCGACAGCAGGCTCTCCAGGGAGACCTTAAGGGGGGGTAGCCTAAGTATGCTCTGCATTGGCAGCCTGGTCACTATGTCTGAAGAAGACAGGATGATCTGATTTCCCCCCATCACTTGGTCCCCCTGTCTAAGAAATAGGGTTGCTAGCTACCTGCTGCTCGCTGGTCCCAGGGCTAATAAGGATTCCTATGAGGCCTTTTGAAAGTCCTACCTGACCGGGGTTTGATTCTGCCGCCTGAAGTCCTAGGTCTCCAGCAGCGTGTCTCCTCCATGTGCTTCCCTTCCCCGGCATTCGCGCGCACGTCTTATAGACGTTTTTCGTGCCGTTCGGAGGGGGGGACAGGGGGGCGTGCCTGCAGCGTCATCAGAGGGCGTGCCTTCATTCGCTGTTATACACAGCACGCTGTGATCATGGCTCAGTCTGAGGCTGATCTGGAAGGGAGAGGACGCAGAGCGGCAGAACAGTGACTCCCGGTGGCGGAAGAGGGGTAGTACATTCTGGAGTTTGTTCCAATGCAATTGTGTTAAGCCAAAAAAATCCCCTTTGGCAACAGGTTGGAGGCTGGCAAACTAAATTGGGGCGGTGCTGTATGTTTAAAAGAAAAAGATATATATATATAATATAAAAAAAAGGAAAACATACTGGGCCCCACCGGTTTTTGGGCATTAGTGGCTACTGTCCCCTAAACCCTAGTTTTGTACTCCTGGCCACTACAGTCGGTTGTTGTAGGCGGAGTCCCTCGGTTTTGTATTATGGCTTCCAAGGGTTCAGGGTCAAAAGGTACAAAAAAGACCAAAAAACAAAGAGGTTCCCCCTCTGATTCTGATAATATGCCGGTACTTTCCCCGCAGCTTATTCCTATGAAGGTCGCCTTGGATGAGCCATTAGGGGGGTCTGGTGCTGAGGCTGGCCCAGATCAGCCCAGCCCTGTGTTTGTCACAGAGGAGATGCTAACCGTCACCCTAGGGGGGCTAGAGAAAAGATTAGCAGCGATGATCGCTAGCTCTATTCCTGGCAAGAAACGGGCTAGATCCCCATCGCTAAGATGTGTATCCTCAGATGCTGAAATTCTTTCTCCGGAGGAATTAGAATTTCAGGAGGATCAACTGGACCGGAACCAAGAGGGTTCAGGGATTGAGGAATCTACCTCTGAGGAACCATTTTCAGACTCATTTAATTTACCATTGCCAGAGCCTCGGGTTCCTGCGGTATCCTCTCTGGGCTCTTTAAAAGCTCCTTTGAGCAACGCGGTTTTTCCGGTCCATCCTCTGTTGGAGGAATTGATCTTCCAAGATTGGGTACGACCGGACAGGATTTTTCTGCCGCCTAAGGTTTTCGGTTATTTACCCTATGGAGGAAAAATTCTCGAAGAGGTGGGCGCTTCCAGTTGTGGACGCAGCCGTCTCATGTGTGAATAAATCACTAACTTGCCCGGTGGAAAACGTACAAATGTTTAAAGATCCGGTTGATAAACGGTTAGAGACACTTTTAAAGGCATCCTTTGCTACGGCAGGAGCAGTGGTACAGCCAGCAGTGGCTGCAATTGGAGTTTGTCAGGCGTTAAAAGACCAGACAAAACAAATGCTTAGACATTCCTGCCCAACAGGCAGAAGAGTTTTCTGACATTCCCAGAGCTCTGTGTTTTGCGGTAGACGCTATAAAAGATTCCATCCAGCAAGCCTCTCGTTTGTCACTATATTTAGTACATATGAGAAGGCTCTTATGGTTGAAGAACTGGGCGGCGGAGCCCCCATGCAAGAAGCTTCTGGCAGGGTTTCCCTTCCATGGAGGACGACTCTTCGGAGAGGATCTGGATAAATACATTCAGACTATTTTGAGTGGCAAAAGTACCCTTTTACCAGTCAAAAAGAGATTCCGGGGTCCTACATTCAAAAGGCAGCTCTCCCCTGCCCCGGGGCCCTCAAATTCCAGGCAGTATCGACGGCCGCCTGCGCGATCAAACTTTAACAATAAGTCGCAGGGACAGGCCCCTGGCGGTAAGAGACCATGGTATCGCAAGCCGACAAAGCCAGCCCCTAAGTCTGCCTTATGAAGGGGCGCCCCCACTCACGCGGGTGGGGGGAAGGCTTTGTTTCTTCTCAGAAGTTTGGGAAGCCAATATCCCCGACAAATGGGTCCGGTCGTCTGTGACCACAGGCTACAGATTGGAGTTTCTAAAATTTCCTCCGCCTCATTTTCAAGAGTCAAGTGTACCAAACGATCCAACAAACAAGGCCTTGATGCTGGCAGCTTTGGATCACCTGCTTTACCAGGGGAGTGATAATAGAGGTACCAGCCCAAGAACAAGGGCTAGGTTTCTATTCCAATCTTTGTCATACCAAAGCCCAACGGCGATGTCAGGCCAATCTTGGACCTAAAGGGTTTAAATGTTTACCTAAGAGTTCGTTCCTTCCGGATGGAATCCGTCCGATCAGCAGTCGCCATGCTCCAGAGGGACGACTTTCTGGCTTCTATTGACATAAAGGATGCTTACCTTCATGTACCAATCTTTCAGCCACATCAAAGATTTTTACGCTTCGCAGTGGGGCAGCGACACTTCCAATTCATGGCGCTCCCCTTCGGGCTGGCCACGGCCCCCCGGGAAATCACGAAGGTCCTAGCTCCAATTCTGGCCAATCTAAGGATCCAAGGGGTCACAGTCCTATCATACTTGGACGACCTTTTAATCATAGATCACTCGTGGCCGTGTCTGGAACAAGCAGTAAACCTCACGGTTCAGTACCTCGAGAGGTTCGGCTGGGTCCTAAACCGGGAAAAATCAGCATTTCATCCTACAAAACAGTTGGAATACCTCGGCATGAGGTTAGACACAGAACAGCAAAGGGTGTTCCTGCCCCTTGTAAAGGTCGAGGCTATCAAGGGGTTGGTTCAGTTGGTTCTAAGCAAAAGGGAACCAACTATTCGCCTGTGTATGCGATTACTAGGCAAGCTAGTGGCCACGTTCGAGGCGGTACCATACACTCAGATCCACACTAGCGTCCTACAGGCAGCCATTCTAGCAGCCTGGAGCAAGAGAGCACCGGCCTTGGAGTCCCCTTTGACGCTATCATCAAGGGTCCGGCAAAGTCTGGCCTGGTGGTTAAACCCTCAGAATCTTCTGAAGGGAAAGTCCTTCAGCCCTGTAGTCTGGAAGGTAGTTACCACAGACGCCAGCCTGGTAGGCTGGGGGGCGGTTTTGGAGGGGTTCACTCGCCAGGGAACTTGGGCGGAGGCGGAGAGGCAGCTGCCCATCAATGTCTTGGAGATCAGAGCTGCTCGGCTAGCCCTCCTGGCATGGACATCCAGATTACAGGGGTCCCCGGTGAGAATCCAGTCAGACAATGCCACAGCGGTGGCATACATAAACCACCAAGGGGGAACCAGGAGTCAGGCCGCTCAGAGGGAGGTGAGCTTGATTTTTCGGTGGGCAGAGGTTTATGTACCCTGCATTTCGGCGATATTCATTCCCGGAGTGGACAACCTGCAGGCAGACTTCTTAAGTCGCCAGACTCTGTCGCCGGGGAGTGGTCTCTGCATCCCCAGGTCTTTCAGACAATCTGCCAGAGGTGGGGAGTGCCAGACATAGATGTAATGGCATCAAGGTTCAACAAGAAGCTAGACAGGTTCGTGTCTCGAGCAAGGGACCCTATGGCCTGCGGAACCGATGTGTTGGTTTGCACTTGGCATCAATTCAAACTTCTATATGCATTTCCCCCGCTACAGTTACTTCCCCGCCTGTTGCGCAGGATCAGAGTGGAGCACAAGCCTGTCATCCTAGTAGCCCCAGCTTGGCCCCGGAGGACATGGTACTCACTAGTCCTGAAGATGGCAGTGGGAGACCCTTGGACTCTTCCTCTACGACCAGACCTACTCTCACAAGGCCCGATCCTCCACCCTGCATTACGGCATCTAAATTTGACAGCCTGGCGGCTGAATCCCTGATTCTCAGGGGTAGAGGTCTGTCTAGGCAGGTAATTCCTACCCTGATTAAGGCTAGAAAGCCGGCCTCCAGGGTAATTTATTACAGGGTGTGGAGGACCTACGTAGGCTGGTGTGAATCCAAAAGATGGCATTCCCGCAAGTATACCATTGATAGAGTATTAAGTTTTCTCCAGCTAGGAGTGGATAAAGGCCTGGCATTAAGCACAATCAAGGGACAGATTTCAGCTTTGTCAGTGTGGTTTCAGAGGCCGCTGGCCACCCACTCGCTGGTTAAGACCTTCATACAGGGGGTCTTGCGTATTAATCCTCCTGTCAAGTCACCGCTTTGTCCATGGGACTTAAATCTTGTTCTGTCGACTCTACAGAAACAACCCTTTGAGCCGTTGGCTGAAATTCCTTTAGTTTTACTGACAAGAAAGTTGGTATTTTTGGTCGCCATAGTTTTGGCCAGGAGAGTGTCAGAGTTGGCAGCCTTATCTTGTAAGGAACCATATCTCATTCTACATAAGGACAGGGCGGTTCTCCGGCCTCATCCTTCCTTTCTACCAAAGGTTATATCCAGTTTTCACCTGAACCAGGATTTGGTACTACCATCCTTCTTTCCAAAACCCACTTCTAGAAAGGAGGGGTTGCTGCATACCTTGGATATTGTCAGGGCCATGAGGGCCTATCTTAAAGCTACAGAAAAGATCCGGAAAACAGATGTGGTGTTTGTTTTACCAGATGGGCCCAAGAAGGGGCAGGCAGCTGCAAAGTCCACCATCTCGAGATGGATTAGACAATTAATCATTTAGGCCTACGGTTTGAAGAGGTTGCCTCCTCCTTTGTCAGTAAAGGCCCATTCTACCAGGACCATGGGCGCCTCCTGGGCAGCACACCATCAGATCTCTATGGCTCAGATATTCAAGGCGGCAACGTGGTTATCAGTCCACACGTTTACAAGGTTTTATCAGTTAGACGTGAGAAGGAATGCGGATTCAGCCTTTGGGCAGGCAGTACTACAGGCTGCGGTTTAAGATCCTCAGGATCGGGGGCACCCTTGATTTAAGATTCAAATTTATTTCTTGACCAAGTTGGATTTATTATTATTATTTGAGTATACCTCTAAATTAAACCCCTTTGGGAAGATGTCTCCCTCCCCTCATTAAAGCATTGCTTTCGGACATCCCGTATAGTAATGAATATGCCGCTCTGTGTCCCGTGATGTACGAGAAAGAAAAAGGAATTTTTTAATACAGCTTACCTGTAAAATCCTTTTTCTTGGAGTACATCACGGGACACAGAGCTCCCACCCCTCTTATGGGAACATTTTTGGGAGGCATACTGCTTGCTACAAAACTGAGGTACTCCCTCTAGGGGAGGAGGGGGTTATATAGGGAGGGGACTTCCTGTTTGAGATTGCCAGTGTCCATCACCTGAAGGTACTCCATATAACCCGTATAGTAATGAATATGCCGCTCTGTGTCCCGTGATGTACTCCAAGAAAAGGATTTTACAGGTAAGCTGTATTAAAAAATCCCTTTTTTTACCCTATCAAGGAAATTTCAGTAGACTTGCAAGCTAGCCTTCCTGATGGCCATCACCTCGGCTAGAAGTGTGTCAGCGGACCTTTCGTGCAAGGAACCATACTTGATCCTTCACCACGACTGGATCATGTTACGACCTGTTCCGTCCCTTTAACAAGAGTGGTGTCAGCCTTTCATTTAAATCAAAGCAGCATTTTCCTTAACTCCTCTCTTTTTAGGGTTAGGGCTCATTCTACCAGGGGTGTAGGAACCTCCTGGGCTTTTTGCCATCGGGGGTTTCTTGTTCGGATTTGTAAGGCTGCTACATAGTCTTCAGTGCACATGTTCACAATTTTATCAAGTGGATGTTCGCAGCCGAGGATTTGACTTTCAGACGTAGTGTATTGCAGGCTGCCGTATAAGGTCTGATGGCTTTTGTTTAACAGGGTGTTTCCCTCCCATCAAGGCTATTGCTCTGGGATGTCCCAGTAGGTAATTGAGTATTAGCCTAAGGCCCCTTTCACACTGGGGCGGGAGGTACGGTGGCAGTATAGCGCCGTTATACTGTCGGAATTGCGGCGATATCCGGCTGCTAGCGATGCGGTTTTCACCTCCGATATCGGGCGTCTGGAGATGCCTATTGCCGGCGGTATAGCCACGGTGTCCCATTGTTTTCAATGGGAAGGAGTGGTAAACTCACCGCTCCTCAGATGCTGCTGGCAGGACTTTTGGAGTGGTCCCGCCAGCTCATCGCCTATAGTTTGACACTATATATATATCTTGTGCATTTTCTTACATGCTAGCTATGGGTAAGCACTGATTGATAGTGGGAAACGTCAGCTGTATGCCCCTATTTTTGCTGTGATGTGCAGTGTTTTGATTACTTTTACCAATAAATGCAACCGAGAAGGTTTTTCCAGCGTTTCCAAACATTTTCTTTCTATAAATTTTTATGACTGGTTGGTTTTATTCACTTCTAGGTGGCATGATTCTGCAGATTTTAGGCTAGGTCTTTACACTCGCCCGATATTTGAAAAGCTCTTCAGTGCTGTGAAACTTCTTGCTTGGCATGTATGTAACGTGCCAAAGGCAGAGCCAGGATCTTAAAGATCTTGTCACTCACTGGACTTTTAAGGCTGGGTTCACACTGGAGAACGCAGCAGCTCACAGGAGTCCAGTGCGTCTCCATTCACTGTTCCAGGTCTGATTTCAGCCAGTCTCCATAGAGCCGGTCACAATCTCCTGCTATGCGAATTGAATGGGGACAACCTGCATCAATTCGTAACAGTGTGAACCCAATCTCAAAGGGGAACTGTGGCAAGGCTCCGGACATCACTCTTATGTAGACATTTAAGTACTGTGAGAAAATTCCTCCTCGGTTTACTATGAGTGCAATGAAGGTGTCAAGACGTGGCTTGGCACTTTGCTCTCCATTTTGTCCTGTGCACCTGTGTTTACATTACAAATTAGAACGCTGTCAGTCTACCAACTTTCTGCTAATTATGAAAGCCTCTTGTAAGCTTTCGAGGATTAATTGCTCCACAACTCTGTATTTCGGCAGGGGATAAGTATGTAAATATGATTTTTATCAATGTATAGATAACATGTTAGCTATTTATGTTCTTAATCGCAGCACTTCCTGTTGGTGTCTTTGTGTGGGATGTGTGTTTTTCTCAAATTTTATTTTAATTTTTTCAGATTTCAGAAAGATCCAGCATGGTCAGAAACGGGGGACAGATACTTGCTGAAACTCTTTAGGGATCATCTTTTCCATCAGGTGACAGAAGCGGGGACTCCCTGGATTGACCTTAGTCATATTGTATCTTGTCTTAATAAGGTAAAAGCATGCATGTTGGCTTCTGTTGCTGGATGTATACGATTTTGCTGTCAGAATGCAAATTATAGCACCCCCCTCCCCTTTTTGTTTTTAGTTGGACGCTGGCGTGCCAGAAAAAATAAGTCTAATTTCCAGGGATGAGAAGAGCGCACTTGTGGTAACTTACAGTGATCTAAAACGCTGCTTTGAAAATACGTTTCAGGAACTGGTGGCAGCCGCAAACGGACAGTTGTAGTACTTGCCTAACGCATGCAGAACATTGAGGAACTAAACCAATAGCAAATTGCACTACAGCTGAATTGTCCACGTCATCTCATTTCACTATTGGGAATCAAACAGGAGATGAGCAAAAGCTGCTTGCACTTCAGTCAGGTACACTGTTACTTGAAAAGAAGGCTGTTTGAGTTAACCATGCGCTACGGCTGCCAACCGGGGCTTTATCTGTGAAGATGTTTCTTTTTAAACCCAGGAACAGCATCAGGTGCATGACGTTCCTATTTTTTATTTTCCACTTGTATGCACTACTTTTAATTTGAAGACTCTGACATTGAAGGGAAAAGCTGTTTGTTTTTTTGTTTTTTTAATTTTCTTTTTCTCCTTGTTCTTACAAACCTAAATTCAGGGGCACAGTGTGATCTTCACTCATATAGAGAAATATGCTTTGTTTCTTTGTCCATCATATCATAAATGGACCAGGTGGTGCAACAATTCCATAAGCCCTTTTGTGTTGACCCTTTTTTGTAGAAATATGCTGTGCAGACCTCATTATCCTTTAAGAGACTGATCTGGATAGCATAGGATCAACTCGTGTTCTCAGATCGTTAAAGCATAGTCTGCGTTCAACACCAAGCACCATCAAATCACCTTCAAGAAGCTGCATTTTGTCTTGTCTCTAGAAACACAACCAGCGCCTTTTGCAAGATAGTGTACATAGGTCCTCCTGCTTGTCCTACACATTTATGCAATTGTTTTTGTATGTTCTGTTGCTCTGATAGCCACAATGTTTCAGGAATACATCACCGTAAATGTTTTCTCAGAACCACAGCTTTACTAGTGTTACACTGGATGCAGAGACACTGTTAATGAATGTGATGCAATGTTCTTCTGGTGACAGGTCCTCTTTGAACACAAGGGGGCATTACAGCTTGGTATCTGGTTTAGAAATTTTTGTTGGCATTTCCCAGATGAACAGTCCTAAAGGATTCCCTTTTCCTCCCTCTTGAAAGCTGTGGCACAGAGTGAATTTATAGTGTAAAAAAAAAAAAAAAAATAAGACTGCCAAATATATAGGATTTATTTCTTGGTAGAAGAGGCATAACTGTGTAACCTCTTAGCACTGAATCTATAAATACATATATTTTAATATCTTGTGCTATGCCAGAAGATGACTGAATGCAACATTGATGCTCCCAAACAATCTCAAAGACTTGGCTGTTTCGGTCTAACAGCTGACTGGAGTTTTAACTGGTTCATAAATGTGTCCATAACTTCTCCACAGTATTTTGTTTTATGCTTTAAGGTGTACCCATCAGGGACCTGCGTTGGAGAGGAGTATGAGAACTGGGCTACAAAACGCTGGAGAATGTGGCAGGGTCTTCATTCTAATAGAAAGATTACAGATAATCGGTGCTGTTGGCCTTTCAGCATGGAACTATTTTTTTTTTCCTCTCTAAAAACCTTAATTGCCATTGTGAGAAATTGTTACAAAATACCATAATGCTTTTCTTTAGAAAGGACTGAAATCACCATTGGGGAGTTTAAGAACTGTTTACCCTTAGCTTCTGTACATGACAACAAAAGCAGCTGTCTTTTTTATATGTTTTTTGACAAATCATATTGAAATTTTTGTACAAAACAAATACTTGTATTCTATAAAAATATGCTTAATTTATAAGCAGACTGCATTTTTTTGTTTTGGGAATAGCAGGGATAAGGAAAGTGTACAAACAGGTCTTTTTTATCATTTTTTTTTTTTTCTTCCCCCTGAGTACAAGTGGATACTGGAATAATTGGAAACCATATACCGTTACAAGCTCCAGTGGTGTAGTATACAACAATTCTTGGCTATTTGGTTGCTTTTGTGTTTTTACTTGTGGGACCAAAACTAGTTAACATGGCTTTTTAATGGTAATAAACCAGCATTTGCTTACTATGTTTTAGAATAACTCCTTTACATTCTGTATTTTTTTTTTCTTCTAACTTTTAAGGCAATTGCACTTCTCGGGATTTAGTATAAAGTACAAAATAAAAAAAAATTGGGTGGTTAATGCTTGCACCTTTATGTTGCAGTCAAATTTTCAGGACTTTACAGCAAAAAGTCTTGATTTTCCCACAAGGTGTTTTTTTTTTTTTTTTTTTCTTCTTCTTCTGTAGGGGAAAGGGTGTGAGGTTTTTATGGGCGAAATCTATTTTTCCAAGATAACGTATCCTCCCAAATTGTGCTAATTATCTAAAGACACCCAGACAAAATCTTATCATACAAGGGATGATGACCACATCCTTTTTCAGAGATAAAGCACAGAGAAAACAAATCATACAAGTTTTGTTTTTACATTTTGTATATTTGTATTTTTTTTTTCTTTTGCCTTGTAAATACTACATGAGGGTACAAACTTATGCCCTGGAGTGCATCCTGTATTGTCAAGGACTTTATAATGCACCTATATGTTAAGTTCTATTGTGTGTCTCTCCCCCCCCCCCCCCCCCCAATGTTGCCCATGTTTTTTTTTTTCCTCCTACAGTTTTCATGTGTACAGCAGTATTTTTTAATAAAGAATACAAGAAATAATTTTGTGTTTTTTTTTTTTTTTTTTTTTTTTTTTATTATATATTCCATAAGTAAGGCAGAGCAATAATGGCTCAGTAACGAAGTACGTTTTACTGGGCTGATAGAGGGCGGGGACCTTAAATGTGGTTGTGCAGGTTTCCTTGAACTGGTCTGTATGTAACCACCTAGTACAAGGGGTTCTTGGTTTGTCAGGTGTGTGCTACATGACCATGTGTGTTTATAATACTGTATTTAAGGTACGTGTTATACGGTACTTAATTTTAATTTTCTCCATTGCAAATGACTGAAGGTGCCCTGTGTCTCCATATATTGCTTTATAAATGATACATTGGCTGTGTGGTGGCTGGTTGAAAGTGACAAGCAATCTCCTCTGCTGTTAGAGTAAAAGACTTGTTGTGATCCATAATATGAATGACTGAAACGGTGTGAACACATACAGTACTTGTACAGTAGCTGACCACAGGCCTGGTGATAAAATGATGGCCTCCTATATGCATCCTAGGAAGTTCATTTTGCATATTCCAGGAGGCAGACTTTTTACTTTCTGGAACTCTGCCTAGAACTCAAGGGAGATGGCTTCATCTCACCTTATGGGCACTGTCAGAAGAAATGTAGGAAAGGGGAAATGCATGGTATGGGGGGGAAGCTTGGTTATCTATCTGCTTGTAGTTTTCCATTGCCAAACCTTTCTAAAAGCTCCTTTGTTTTTATAATTGTGAAATTCTAATTTTTAGTGTTTTGAGACTGAAAAGCCAATTCTGTATACAGTGTCTTCAGTTCCTTTGTCTTGTAGCTTCAGTGCAACTAATGCTACAAAGAGTCTACTGGTCATTTATAAATGGAAACATAGTAAACAGTTTGCTGTGCTGTTGTGAATGGACCCAGAAGCAGTCCATACCGATCGCTCACGGTCTAATTCAGAAAGAAGGGGCCAGTAAATATTTACTGACCCCCCCCCCCCTCAATCTGCCTGTATGCCCACAGCAGCTAGTGAGAGGGCAAAGCTTGCAGGAGGTAGAGGGAGAAAAAGCATTCATGAGCTGGAGGGAGAGATGCAATGCATTCTGTTTTTGTCCTCCACACTGATCCCCCCTGCTGCCTGTGCTCCCTACAGAAGGCCCAGTGGTACCCCTATTGGCAACCCATTCAAATGTGATGACCACTCCCACATGAAACGAGCCACAAGCCCCCATTCACACCAAATCTATTCTGAAATTGTGCAATTTCATGTGAGTGCAAGTTGTCTGACATCCGTTTTTGACTTTATGCACACATGTCTATGCAATAGCACCTAAAATCTGCAAAAATAGTGCAGGCCCATTTCAGTAGGGTGTGATCTATATTTTTTTTTTTTGACAGGTCCAAACATGACACGTCTCACTGGGTTGAATGGGAGCGAGAGCAGGTTAAGAAAAGACCTTTTATTTACTCATTTTCCTCCCCAGGCTGTCCTCTTTCCCAAAGGCATGAGTAAAAAACACTGGGTTGTGCAAGGAGGGAAACCTGATTGGTGGTGGAAAATGTTCAAATACCCACAGAAGCCCCGATGTAAAGCATACAGCAGAACAGAACTGCGCTTGGCTGGCCAGAGCTCTTCCTGCTCAGGGTAGTAAGGCTTCAAGAGGAGATTGAAGAATGTTCTCAAATCCTTTACAAAACTAAAATATTGCGTGCATTCAGCCCTAAAATTTCACTAAATCCCTTTAATGTATAAAGATAATCCCTATTCCATCTGTCATTTGTGGGGATTGCATGCATAACTGTGCTGCAGTGTACAAATATATATTCTTGACAAAATTGGGCCAATAGCCCCCAAATAGACCTTGAGACACCAACACAGCCATCTAAAATATAGATTTAAATTTCTCCAATCGCCTTTCAGGACAACCTTGGAGAGAGCGCAGCTCCGCCCATTTCTCAGGAAACACACGTGATCCTTTAAGATCCCTCCTCTTCCACCATGGCCTCAGTTATTGTGTTTCCTCCGCCATGGTGGAAGCATCACAGGGAACCAGGGAGCTGTCTCTCTCAAGGCGGAGAGTTTTTTTTGAGCTTACCTTTGTCTGTATATTGTTGGCGGCGACCATCCTGACCCCTCTTCACGGGGAGGGGGCGTTCAGGAGTCCCCAGACGCTCCGGTTCAGCGGAACTTTCGGCCTCCCAGGGGACGGTGTTGTTGTGCCCAGGAACTGCGGTAGAGGTCCAGGTGACCGAGCGGTAGCCGGCGCAGGTCGGCGGTGGTCCGCATTCTCAGTTCCGGGTCCCGGCTGGCGACCGCGTCACGCACGGTGACGCCGTTTCCGGGGGGGGCGTGGCGCTGCTGGTTCCCAGCGCCTGGAACGCAGCATCTGTGGGGCAGGTCAGGTGACCGGTGCTTCCGTTTCCGGCCCCCGATGATGACGCGGGCGGCCGGGAAAATTTAAAATGGAGTCAATCTCCAGCTACTTGTGTGACTGCGCTCTACAATGGAGGAGAGACAGACAACACCGGCGGATACAGGCGCTGCAAGCACCGGTCAGGCCCAGGTAAGAGGGGTACAGCGGTGCCTTTTATTCTTACTATATTGGGCTTAATTTTGTGTTTTGTTGTTTCCTCCCTGAGGGAGCCTGTGGTTACCAGTCCAGGTTAAAACGCTCTTGGTCTGTATAACCGTTAGTGGTGGTGGCACTCAGTCCAGGCCTTTGGTTTTATTCTGGTGGCGGCACTTGGATACACCCAGGAAATGCCCGTCTTGCAAAAATCCTTTAAGGGATTCTTGGCAAAAAACAATGTGCAGATCCTGCATTAAAAATCTGGTGGAAGAGGAAACTTCACAACAGTATAAGGACCTTTTTTCCTCAGTCCAGGAGCTGGCAAGCTCTTTAGGCTCAGTGAAGGAGATGATCACACAAGGCTCCTCAAGTTTGGGGGAGCCACAGCAGCCACCACCCAGTCCGAAAATCCCAGTTTCGGGTCAAACAGAGGGGGATTCGGCAGATGAAGGGACTAGTACTCTCCCCTCTCTCAGGGATTCAGATGAGGAGGAGGAGGAAGATGATAGTAGCAAAAGCTCAAAGTTTAAATTGTCATTAGACGAAGTGGAGGACTTACTCAAGGCAATTTATGTTACCCTGGGTATCCAGGAAGAGAAGGTTCAGTTATCCATACACGATAAGATGTATCAGGGGCTGGATGAGTCTAAAAGCCGGGTTTTCCCGGTCCACAAAGTCCTCTCGGACACCGTCAAGAAGGAATGGAAGGACCCTGAAAGGGCCCCCTTTTTTTCAAAGACCCTTAGAAGAAGGTTTCCATTTGAAAGCGGTGAGACAGAGGTGTGGAACAAAAAGCCTAAAGTAGACGCAGCTTTCTCACAGGTGTCTCGTCATACAGACCTGGCTTTTGAGGACATGGGGGTCCTGAAAGATCCGATGGACAAGAGGGCAGATTCCCTCCTAAAGAAGGCCTGGGATTCTACTGCAACCAGTCTGAAACCAGCCATGGCCGCCACAATAGTCGCCCGCAATCTAGAGTGCTGGGTTGAGAAATTAAGGAGTCATGTCGAGGCAGGCACCTCAAGAAAGGATCTAATAGATTCCTTCCCCTTAATCTTAAAAGCCATCAAATATATGGCAGATGCTTCTGCTGAGTCCATTAAAATGGCTGCAAGGTCAGCAGCCCTGGTGAACTCAGTCAGGCGAGCAGTTTGGTTAAAGACCTGGTCGGGTGATATCCCCTCTAAGGTCAAGCTTTGTGGTCTGCCTTTCTCAGGGGACCTTTTGTTCGGTCAGGACCTAGAAAAAGTTCTTGACAGAACGGCAGATAAGAAGAAGGCTTTCCCCCCTAAAAAGGGTCAGAACCCTAAGAAAAATTTTCGTCCTTTTCAACAGTCCCATAAGAGTAAGGAAGAAAATAAAAAGAGATGGGGGTCCCAAAGAGGAGGAGGTAGAGGAGGTATCTTATTTAAAAAACCCTCAGAACCAACTACCAAAAGCAAGTGACGATCTGCTTCCGGTGGGAGGAAGACTGGCTGCTTTTCTCCCACAGTGGAAACAGATGACCACGAGCCCCTTTGTGGAAAGAATCATTACGGAGGGGTACAGTCTGGAATTTTCAGAGTGTCCCCCAACGAGGTTCTATGTCACAACCCTTCCCCGGGACAAAGAAAAAGCTACTGCAATGACGAACCTGTTACAGGATCTGATGAGTCAGAGAGTGATAATACAGGTCCCAAAACATCAAGAGGGTCAGGGTTTTTATTCCCACATTTTTTTGGTCAAAAAACCCTCAGGCAAATTCCGCCTGATCTTGAACCTAAAAGTGTTAAACAAGTCAATAAAGTACAAACGGTTCCGGATGGATACGATTTATTCAATAACAAAGCTGTTGACACCCGGTTGCTTCATGGCATCTCTGGACCTCAGGGATGCCTACTTGCACGTCCCGATTGCCCAAGCATCTCAACAGTTCCTCAGACTGGCAGTAGACCTGGGGAACAGGATATGGCATCTTCAGTTCAGAGCCCTCCCTTTCGGGTTGTCGTCCTCACCCAGGATCTTTACCAAGATCATGGCAGAGGCCCTAGAACCACTGAAGCTCAAAGCGATCTCGGTCATCCCATACTTGGACGACCTACTGTTTTTTGCGGACTCCCGGGATCAACTTGCGACGAATCTACAGTCGTCGCAGGTTCATCTTGGAAGTCTCGGCTGGTTACTAAACCGCGAGAAATCGAACTTGATACCTTCTCAAGAAACAAGGTTTCTGGGGTACAACATAGTTTCGATCCTTCAGAAGGTCTTTTTACCTCAGGAAAAGATGGAGAAGGTCATGGTGGCGGTGGCTCAAGTACAGACAAACCAAGGGGTGTCAGTCAGGACAGCAATGGCCGTCCTGGGGCTGCTTACAGCCTCAATTCCGGCGGTCCCATGGGCGAGGTTACACTCTCGTCCTCTCCAAATGAATATCCTTCAGTCTTGGTCACACCAAGAGTCACTAGAGAAACGTTTCAGGTTAACTTCAAACGTAAAACGAGCACTCTGGTGGTGGAGAAACCCGGTAAATTTGAACAAGGGTCTTCCATGGGTATTCCCAGTAGGAAAGCGTTTAACAACAGACGCGAGTTCCTGGGGTTGGGGGGCCCATCTAGAGGGACAGACTGCCCAGGGCGTCTGGTCCAGAACAGAGTCCAGAAGATCCTCAAACTGGAGGGAGTTAAAAGCAATATTTCTAGGGCTTCAAGCTTTCCATCAGTTGGTGAAGGGTCAACATGTGCAGGTCCTGTCGGACAACACCACGGCAGTGGCGTATGTCCTAAAGCAGGGGGGTACCAGAAGCAGAGGCCTTATGCAACTGGCCAACCATCTCCTCTCATGGGCAGAGCGGAACGTAGCATCCCTATCAGCGGTGTACCTAAAAGGGTCTCAAAACCTATTAGCAGACCTGCTAAGCAGGAGAAGCATACTAGAGGCAGAATGGAGCTTAAACCCGGAGGTCTTCAGGGCAATCGCTCAGGAGTGGGGCCAGCCACAGATAGACCTGTTTGCCAACCAGCAGAATGCGAAAGTGCAAAGGTTCTTCTCTCTCCACAGAGAGGACCAGGCGGTAGCCATAGACGCACTAGCTCAACAGTGGCACTACCAGCTGTCTTACGCCTTCCCCCCCTTCACTCTGATACCTCTAGTCCTAAGGAAATTCAGGGAAGAGAAATCCAATCTGATCTTAATCACTCCGTATTGGCCAAAAAGACCGTGGTTTGCATCTCTTCAGAGTTTAGCCACGAAACCACCGTGGAAACTTCCACTCAGGAAGGACCTACTGTGTCAGGGTTCTGTGAACCATCCAGAGGTAGAACGCTTGCAGTTGACGGCCTGGTTTCTGAAGAGGACCTCTTAAGAGCTAAGGGGCTCTCTAATAAAGTGATAAGAACTTTGCTAGACAGCAGGAAGCCGGTGACCAGAGCAATTTATCTCAAAGTTTGGCGAAAATTCAACTCCTGGTGTACCTCCAAAAATTTCCAGATTAACAGTATAATTTCCGTTGTAGAGTTTCTTCATGCAGGAATGGAGAAAGGGTTAGCAATTAGCACCCTAAAAACTCAAGTGGCGGCCCTGTCGGTTTATCTAGAAAGGACTTTATCTAAAGAACATTTAATTTCAAGATTTTTCAAGGCACTAGGTCGGAGTAGACCGATAGCCTTTAGAACTTTTCCCAATTGGGATTTATCAATTGTGTTGCAGGGTCTCACGGGGGCCCCATTTGAACCCATAAGGGAGATTTCTTTGAAGAATTTAGTTCTAAAAACAATTTTTTTGGTGGCCATAACGACCGCAAGAAGGGTCAGCGAAATCCAGGCTTTGGCGGTTACAGAGCCTTTCTTAAGAATTTTGCCGGACAGAATAGTTCTCCAAACTGATCCAGCTTTTCTCCCTAAGGTCTCATCAACCTTTCACAGGTCTCAGGAAATAGTCCTTCCTACCTTCTCCTCAACTCCCTCTAATGCAGGGGAAGAGAATTTTCATACTTTGGATGTAAGAAGGTGTGTGCTTCAATACCTCGCGGTCACCAAGGATTTCAGGAAAACCAACGCCTTGTTCGTGATATTCTCAGGATCCCGGAAAGGGGAGAAGGCCTCCAAAAGTACACTGGCCAGATGGCTCAAACAAGCCATTGCCGACGGTTACCAAGCCAAAGGAGAGGTGCCTCCTTCAGGAGTGACGGCCCATTCAACAAGATCTACGGCAGTTTCCTGGGCCGAAAGAGCCGGTGCCACGCCTGACCAGATCTGCAAGGCAGCTACATGGTCCAGCTATTCAACTTTTCTAAGGCACTACAGGCTAGACTTACTGTCCGCTGCAGATCAGGCCTTCGGCAGAAAGGTGCTGCAAGCAGTGGTCCCACCCTAGGGTAAGTTACTCGGTTATCCTCTCCAAGGTTGTCCTGAAAGGCGATTGGAGAAAGGCCTAGTTAGACTTACCGGTGACGGTATTTCTAAGAGCCTTTCAGGACAACCGCTAATTTCCCTCCCTAGGTATTTTGAATAAAAAGATTGTTTGAAATGTCTATCATGGTTTTGTTGTGGTTGTTCTGTGCTTTATTTTCCAGTGGGCGGAGACCACAATAACTGAGGCCATGGTGGAAGAGGAGGGATCTTAAAGGATCACGTGTGTTTCCTGAGAAATGGGCGGAGCTGCGCTCTCTCCAAGGTTGTCCTGAAAGGCTCTTAGAAATACCGTCACCGGTAAGTCTAACTAGGCCTTTTTTTTTTTGTACAAAATCTCTGATGGAGCAAGTAGAGTTAAAATTTCCTAGTTGCATATGCTAGTACAACTACCAGATAAACATCACCATAAGGTTTGTACAAATGCGGTCATCAATAGTTTAGTTGGGCCTGGTGTAGATCAGAGTTCTCAAAACTATTGCTTTCTATTTGTTCAGTAACTAAAATTCCCATCATGCCTAGTCATGTTTGTGAATGTCCGAATTTTACAATGCCTCATGGGATGTGTAGTTCCACAATAGCTGGAGGGCCATAGTTTGGAGATCCCTGATGTAGAGAAGCTGTGTTTCATGCTGATGTGCTTCTTCAGGAGCTTGATTTAAATATATGTAAAGTGAAAAAAAAAAAAAATATCCTAGATAAATAAATGTTATGCAATTTCCTAAATTGTAACGAGTGACTTGCGATGACATCAATGTGTATAGGTATGACCAGGGAAGCTGCAAGATAATGGGGGTTGTGGGTGGTCAGACACATGTAAACACTTGCCACCATGGCGAACGAGGACAGGCAATAAGATGGGCAAACAATAGATTAAGATACAACATAGTTGGACAGTAAGTATACCTTTGGATGGCCATAGACAGCCCAAAAGGAGAACACTGGAATCTAAAAGGCCTACATGGTCCATAATCAACTGCCAAGAGTTGTCCTGATATTGTAAAACATGGGTTGGAATGTGTACCAGCAAACTTTCAATGGTAAAAGGGTCTGTATATTGAGAGTGACAATTTTAAGGGAGAGACAAGAAGATGGTGGAACAAAGGGATAAATGAGTAACACTCATCCACAAATGTGAGCAGAGAGGGGTAGTAGCAGAGGTGTATTTAGGTTTTGTGCTGCCCTAGGCCTGACTAAACTTGTGCACCCCCTAATTTAAATATGACCCACTCCTTCCTGTCAAAGCCACACCCCTGTCATATTCATGGGAAGAGGACAGAGGGATGCTGTGGGTGAAGGACATAGGGACGCCCTGGGAGAAGAACAGAGGGTTGTCGTGGGTGACGGACAGAGGGACGCCGTGGGAAGAGGAGAGAGGGACCCGTGGGAAGAGGACAGAGGGATGCCCCCCGCAAAGTGCCGCCCTAGGCCTGGGCCTTGTTGGCCTAGGCCAGAATACATCCCTGGGTAGTAGAGCAATGAGGAGAGAGGAATAAATATGTAAGTCTCATAAGGGGGTAAGCAAAGGACCCCAAATATATCTTGTATAGTGACCACCCCCCCCCCTTATTATTTGGTCTGCCACACAGTAAGGCTAATAGTAAAGGACCTATAAGATAAGCTGCTCTGAGTTTCCCTCTCATAAGTAATGCCACAAAGACAGGTGTGTAGCTCTCACAGAGCCCCCCCCCCCCCGAAAAAAAATATATATGCTGATGAATTGCACAATTGAATTGGGATCAAAAAATTGTGCCAGATCAGCCATAAACGGATTACACAACTAGGGTGATCCTATTCTGGATGGAAGTAGAGATTTAAGGACTCTACTATCCAGTCATGGCTGTCATCAGCAGTGGAATGGATGTATCACAGTACCTCATTGATCCCTGATGGATGGTGTTGAGGCACGCAATCCATAACTTTTTTGTTTTTTTGTATGGTGTTGGTTCATAATGAAGAAATTGGCCACACACCATGTGCATTGTTGGCACCCCTAAAAAAAAACTTGCCAAAACACATGTTGCAGTGCACCATGGCAACATTTGTAACCTTAAGCCCTTTTACCAGACATGCATCGTATTTGTTGTACCCAAAAGTGGACAAAGTTAAAGTGTATGTTGGTGTATCGAGTTAAAATTCCTGGAGGTCTAGGCACTAGAATTTTCTTCCATCAGATGGCTGAATTGCTTGTTTGTTTGATTCGTAAAGGCAACTGCTGCACATTTTTGTGAGTGCCAAACCAGTCTGGGGCAGTGCAATTACACCCTATTGAAATAAAGCACGTAGGGTATAAAAGTTTGACTTTATCATTAGAGTTGAGCGGACACCTGGATGTTCGGGTTCGGCCGAACTTCGGAAAAAACTCTGGGTTCGTGACCCAAACTTGACACCGAACCCAAACCCCATTGAAATCAATGGGGACCTGGAGTTTTGACTTCTAAAATGTCTCTAAAAGACTAAGGGAAAGAGCTAGAGGGCTGCAAATGGCAGCAAAATGTTGGTAAGTGCATGGCAGGTACTATAATAAATGTGGACAGGGAAATAACTTAAAATAACATAAAAAAAATAATAATCTTGACAAGCAGGCACCTTCCCCTAAAGCAGTGGTCTCCAGTCTCCAAACTGCGCCCCCAGGGCCGAATGCGGACCTTTGCATGCATTTATCCGGCCCTTGGGAATTCCTCCTACAGATATGAAGCGCTATTCCTCCCAAATGATACGGGCGATGAGGCACTTTTCCTCCCACTGACACCAATGATGGTGTACTATTCCTCCCACTGACACCAATTATGGGGACACTATTCCTCCCACTGAAACCAATGATGGGGAACACTATTCCTCCCACTGATACCAATAATGGGGCACTTATTTCTCCCACTGACACGAATGACGGGGCACTATTTCTCCCACTGATACCAATGATGGGACACTATTCCTCCCACTGATACCAAAGATGGGGCACTATTTCTCCCACTGACACAAATGATGGGACACTATTTCTCCCACTGACACGATGGGACACCATTTCTCCCACTGACACAAATGATGGGACACTATTCCTCCCACTGACACCAATGATGGGACACTATTCCTCCCACTGACACCAACGATGGTGTATTTTTCCTCCTTATGACACCAACAATGGGTCACTATTCCTATAACTAATACCTTTTATGGGGCACTATTCCACCTACTGACTACTGGCACTATAACTTTCATTTATTTTTTATTCCCACTGACCACAGTCCGGCCCCCCTAAAATCTGAAGAACAGTAAACTGGCCCTTTGTTTAAAAAGTTTGGAGACCCATGCCCTAAAGTATCTTGCAGATTATCTCACAGGAACAGATGCAGTGCTGGTGTAATTAGATTTTAGAAAAAGGACAGACTCCTATATATTTATATTCCCTACAAGCACAAACGGGAAGCTTCCCCTAACCTATCTTGCAGAGTATCTCAGTCTGACTCCTATCTAAATCTCTCCCTACAAATTCAATCGGGAACCTTTCCCTAACCTATCTTGCAGAGTATCTCAGACTAACATATGCAGTGCTGGTGATTCTGAAGCAGGACCGTCTGACTCCTACATATGCAGTGCTGGTGATTCTGAAGCAGGACCGTCTGACTCCTACATATGCAGTGCTGGTGATTCTGAAGCAGGACCGTCTGACTCCTACATATGCAGTGCTGGTGATTCTGAAGCAGGACAGTCTGACTCCTATCTAAATCTCTCCCTGAGAGCAGCAGCAGCAGTCTTTCCCTAACCTAACTAAAGCAGAGTGCAGAGTGAAGAGCTGCGCTGTGTGCCTCTAGCTTATATAGAGGCTGGGTCACATGCTGCACTGGCCAATCACAGCCATGCCATTAGTAGGCATGGCTGTGATGGCTTCTAGGTCACACGAGTAAAACAAATGGCAATTGGCTGCCGTGCAGCGCACAATAACATTGCCGAACCCGAACTTTCAGCAAATTGTTTGGGTTCGGGTCCAAAAAAAAACAGTTCGGGTTCACTCAACCCTATTTATTATATAGTGATTATATAATACAGGTGAAACTTGAAAAATTAGAATATCGTGCAAAAGTTCATTTATTTCACTAATGCAACTTAAAAGGTGAAACTAATATATGAGAGAGACTCATTTCATGCAAAGTAAGATAGTTCAAGCCGTGATTTGTCATAATTGTGATGATTATGGCTTACAGCTCATGAAAACCCCAAATCCGCAATCTCAGAAAATTAGAATATTACATGCAATCAATAAAACAAGGATTGTATATAGAACAATATCGGACCTCTGAAAAGTATAAGCATGCATATGTACTCAGTACTTGGTTTGGGCCCCTTTTGCAGCAATTACTGCTTCAATGCGGTGTGGGATGGAAGCGATCAGCCTGTGGCACTGCTGAGGTGTTATGGAAGACCAGGATGCTTCAATAGTGACCTTCAGCTCTTCTGCATTGTTTGGTCTCATGTCTCATCTTTCTCTTGGCAATACCCCATAAATTCTCTATGGGGTTCAGGTCAGATGAGTTTGATGGGCAATCAAGCACAGTAATCCCATTGTCATTGAACCAGGTTTTGGTGCTTTTGGCAGTGTGGGCAGGTGGCAAGTCCTGCTGGAAAATTAAGTCAGCATCCCATAGAGCTCATCTGTGGAAGTGCTCCAAAATCTCCCGGTAGATGACTGCGTTGACCCCGGACTTAATGAAGCACAGTGGACCAACACCAGCGGATGACATGGCTCTCCAAATCATCACAGACTGTGGAAACTTCACACTGGACTTCAAGCATCTTGCAGTGTGTGCCTCTCCATTCTTCCTCCATACTCCGGCTCATTGGTTTCCAAATGGAATGCAAAATTTGCTCTCATCAGAAAAGAGAACTTTGGACCACTGAGTAACAGACCAGGTGTGTTTTTCTTTAGCCCAGGTAAGACGCTTCTGACGTTGTTTGTTGTTCAGGAGCGGCTTGACAAGAGGAATACGACATTTGAAGCCCATGTCCAGGATCCGTCTGTGTGTGGTGGCTCTTGATGCACTGACTCCAGCCTCAGTCCACTCCTTGTGAATGGCCTTTTCCTGACAATCCTCTCCAGGCTGCGGTCATCCCTGCTGCTTGTGCACCTCTTTCTTCCACACTTTCCCCTTCCACATAACTTTCTATTAATACAGCACTTTGGGCACATCCAACTTTTTTTGCAATTACCTTTTGAGACTTTCCCTCCCTATGGAGGGTGTCAGTGATGGGTTTCTGCACAACTGACAGGTCAGCAGTCTTTCCCATGATTGTGATTCCTACTGAACCAGACTGAGAGACCATTTAAAGGCTCAGGAACCATTTGCAGGTGTTGTGGCTTAATTATCTGATTAGAGTGGGACACTTTCAGCCTAGAATATTGCACCTTTTCACAATATTCAAATTTTCTGAGATTGTGGATTTAGGGTTTTCATGAGCTGTAAGCCATAATCATCACAATTATGACAAATCACGGCTTGAACTATCTTGCTTTGCATGTAATGAGTCTATCTCATATATTAGTTTCACCTTTTAAGTTGCATTAGTGAAATAAATGAACTTTTCCACGACATTTAAATTTTTCGAATTTCACCTGTACATAATGGTAATTGTGTCACATAATACGGAAAAATTGTGTTTACTGTGCTGTTCCTAAACCGTGAATAAATGATAATGCTGCAACTTACATGTGAGACACACACCAAAATGTAACAGAAAAAGTAAAAACTGCGCAAAAATCTATAATAATAGAATTAAATGAAAATGTATATATGTGCATACACAATATGTGTTGAAGGAAACAGTCTACGTTTCCTCTGGTGAGCTTACGTGAACACTATAGCCATATGTCATACATGTGAATGTGACTAAACATTTTTAAATAGTGCTGAACAAATTTTCTCTGTGAATAATAAGTGAAAAGAATGTGATTGAAAAAAACAGACCAATTGCCCTTAAACAATGTGAAGCAACACTGAAATGTCCACAACAAAAACAAAGTTCCAAAGAGGTAGTTTCTCAAAGATGTAGATTCTTCACACCCAGAATCCACGTGACATGTATACAACACACAAGAAGGAGTGAAATATAGCATAAAAGATCCTCCACCACCAGGTAGCAGCCTCTTACCAGATTGTATGATGCCTTGGTTAGAGAGATCACACACACTTTGAGGATTATACCCCCGCTCTGGATCTCTGTGTCTCAATGGGGAGATTGTTTCAAAGATGTCCAACCCAACCATCCACCGCAATGGATATACAAATGGCCCATGAGGAACAAAAAGACACTTCCATAGTGTAACCCGTTATGATAAATGTATTAAAAGGTCATAAAATTGCACTTAAAATTATGCTGATACAAATAGGCGATAACATTTGTAAATTCGAGCAGGCCAGTAAATACCTTATACAGCCCACTTCCTCTTTCTTGTCTGGTCATTAGCCTAGGCTTATGACATGATGCAGAGCTCTCACTTTCACGAGAGTTTGCCAAGAAGGGACAAGAGATGAGTCATAAGTGGGCCAATGAGAGCTGCAGAGCTGGAGGTGTGCCTCTGTGTATATGCAGAAAGTGAACAGGCAGCAGCTTGAGCTGCCCACAGTTAAAATAGATGCAGCCAGACTTAGTGGAGGGAGATTTCTGCAGCTTATTTGGCAATTGCAGATTCACAGTATATATAAAATAATATGCAAAGTGGTTGGAGGGAATGACAAATATGTTTTTATTACAAATTATGTGAGCAGACTGCAGTTCCTCTTTAACCACTTCCCGCCCAGTCAATAGTCAATTGACGTCCGGGAAGTGGTTCTGAAATCCTGACTGGACGTCTATCGACGTCCTGCAGGATAACATGCCGGTGCGCGTTGATCGGCTCTTCCTCACTCGCGTCTGACAGACGTGAGTAGAGGAGAGCCGATCGGCGGCTCTCCTGACAGGTGGGGGGGTTCAGGCTGATAATTTATGAGCGCAGCCCCCCCCTCGGATGCCCACACTGGACCACCAGGGAAAGGGGCAATAATAAAAAAAAATTATGAGAATAGATGCCAATCAATGCCCACAAATGGGCACTGACTGGCACAATATGGGATCAACAAGTGATGCCCAGCAATGCCATCAGTGCCACCCCTGAGTGTCCATCAGTGCCCATCCATGCCCAGTGCCCATGCCGCATACCAGCGCCACCTATCAGTGTCACCTCATCGGTGCCCATCAGTGCCGCCATATCAGTGCCCGTAAAAAAAAAAAAAAAATCGCAGTGGTGATCAAATACCACCAAAAGAAAGCTCTATTTGTGGGAACAAAATAATAAAAGAATTGTTTGGGTACAGTGTAGCATGACCGCGCAATTGTCATTCAAAGTGCGACAGTGCTGAAAGCTGAAAATTGGCTTAGGCAGGAAGGTGCGTAAGTGCCCTGTATGGAAGTGGTTAATGCCACTTCTGCCTAGAGCCCATGTAAGGTGCTTCCTGCTGCCATTTTGCTACAAGTTGTTGCAGTACAATCTACACCTCAGTTACAGAGTACTACTGCACACACTTACCCTATACCAGTGTTTCTCAATTCCAGTCCTCACGCCCCCCCAACAGGTCATGTTTTCAGGATTTCCCTCAGATGAAAAGGCTGTGGGAATTACTAAGGCAGTGAAACTGATCAAATCACCTGTGCAAAATAATGGAAATCCTGAAAACCTGACCTGTTGGGGGGGCGTGAGGACTGGAATTGAGAAACACTGCCCTATACCCACACTCTATTCTGTAAGTACCACACAGGGGAATAGCCTCACTTGTAGCTATTACAGAGAACAGTAGAAGGGGATCCAACTCTAAACAGCAGGTGCACATTTTCTCTGCTGAAGGTTCGCACAACACTTGGCTTAAGAGTGATGATGTGTCCCTTGCACCAGAGCAGAACTCAGTCTTAAAGTGGTAATAAAGCTATATTTTTAACTGTAATAAGGCTTCCCTGTAGGTACAGTGAATATGATGCGCTATTCTGCAGTTGAGGTCTCCCATGTGCGGGAGTGACATCGTTTCAGCTCTGGCCACGCATACAGCTGGAGCCCATGAACCCAGAAAGAGGGTTGGGGGAAGATAAAAGCCCTGTCAGCGGTGACGGTACACCACTTGAGGGCTTAGTTCTAAGGGAAGTGTTTCATAATGTGCTAGTATTCCACTGCCTTTTATTTGAAATGCCTCAGTTTACTAGCGCTTAAAAAACGGTTTCAGCATCCAATAGCTGCGTCTTCAGACAGCCGGCCATTGCAGTGTACAGAATTGGAGGCCAATATCAGTAACGACAGCAAAAATTTGTAGAATCATGCCACTGGGATTAACAATGTGTTACAACACCTGTGCCTTAAAGGGGTTGTAAAGGGAAAAAAAAAAATTCATAATAAGCATCCTTTATCTGCAGACATTCCTCTTTTCACTTCCTCATTGTTCGTTTTTGCTCAGAAGTTGCTCTATTTCTTCTCTGTTCGCTTCCTGCTGATTTTTTACTCACCACCAAGAAATGAGGCTTTACTGCAGTGGTCAGTAACGTGCTCGCCCCCTCCTGGGAACTACATCTGTGTGGCAGGACGCTCTCTACGTGTTAGAGACTTCAAGGAAGTGTGAATTACTGGGCGTGCGCAATTCATACTGGGAAATGTAGTTCTTACATGAACAAGTGATGCAAACCAAGAAGTGAATGAGAGAATAGGAACTAGAAGGTCGGAGGTGATATAGATGAAGGAATTTAATAGGTATTTACTCGTTTTAACATAATCATTACACTATTCTGTCTGTCTACCTTGCAGACATTAATTTTAGGCAAAAAAAAATTCCCTTTACAACTCCTTTAAGCTGGATACACACTATACAATTTTCTGTAGATATTTTCCTTCACATTTACCAAAACCATATAATATGGAGGTTGTGACAAACTCAGATTAGGGTCACCTTATGTCTAGGGTCACCTTATGTCCGTATCTGACGGAAGCATTTGGTCTGGATGTGGGGACCTTCCGTGACAGAGGTCAAACCTCAAGAGTTTCAATTTGTATGCAATCAGTCAAGCCCTTGCACTACATGGTTTTGGTAAATCTGAAGCAAATCAGATAACAATGTGTATGCGGTCTAAGATAAGCCTCACCCATGACTTTTCATGTCGCTATCTTAAAACTCCTATAATTGGGAGTCTGCTGTCTCTTCTTTATTTGCACAGTTGAACCCCTGATTATTATTATTATTTCAGGTACTTTTATTGCGCCGTCAATTTACGCAGCGCTTTACATATACATTGTACAATCAAATCACTGATGATGCGCCCTTGATTTTACACATGTGCAGACATTCAACCTGGTCTCAAATAACAAGGAGCTTGGGTGTGTCTGGACTAGGATTGTAATTGATGTGTTTTGAATAAATCAAAGCTGCAGAGAACTGCACTGATGTCATAAACAAACATCAGAACTCTCTCTGCATCAAGGATTGCTCATTCCTGGAGGTTGGCCCTGTGTGCCATCTGAAAAATGTATGCGTTCAAAATAGGGGTTTGCCAGCTAAACGACTACAATTTTTCTATTGTCTAATTATATTGGTGTGTAGTACTGTATTTTTGTCTGCAGCTGGCACTGCTGTAGTTTTAGTGAAGTTGGAACGCTTGGTGAATTCTATACTGCACCGAGAGCTGTAACTACAGAACCATTTAAATCACAAATCTCACCTTGCTTATAACCATCAGGGCTACGGTAATTGTTAAATCTATAATATGCATCCCAATATTTTAACATAGATAGCATAGATAGAAAAGCTCACAACTCCAATCGCGTTCTGCGATCCACCAACCAAAATCTACTCCAGATACCCAAAGCCAAATACAAGTCCAAAGGAGAACGAAGATTTGCGGTTCAAGGACCAAGACTATGGAATGCTTTACCAACCAGCATTCAGTTGGAGGAGAACCACTTGGCCTTTAGCAGAAAGATCAAAACCCATCTCTTTTGAGTTCAAAGGAGAAATGGTCAAACGAGTGCCCAGAGGCGATTCAGTTCGCATGTGCTGCGCTATATAAGTTTTTCACTCACTCACTCACAATTATAAAGCTGAACTCCATCACCAGCACTATCATTTTAGAAGGGTTGGTAGTGGTTTTAGCCTTTGCCATTTAATAAAGTATTTATTTTCTTTTTGAATAATCAATGCTTATTAAAGTTTTACAAAGCAAAATATAAAACTGTACAAAAAGGTCTATAAATAAAAACAAAATAGCAAACCATGACCATGAGAGGGCAGGTACAGGTTGTATTTGGGAACCTTTTTTCCCATTGCTCCATATTTGCTTGTACTGTTGTAACATTTGTCTTAAAGGGGTTGTAAAGGTAAAAAAATGTTTTTCCTAAATAGCTTCCTTTACCTTAGTGCAGTCCTCCTTCACTTACCTCATCCATCGATTTTGCTTTTAAATGTCCTTATTTCTTCTGAGAAATCCTCACTTCCTGTTCTTCTGTCTGTAACTCCACACAGTAATGCAAGGCTTTCTTCCTGGTGTGGAGTGTCATGCTCTCCCCTCCCTTCGACAACAGGAGTGTCAGGACGCTCTCTATGTTGCAGATAGAGAAAGGATCTGTGTGTTAGTGGGCGTCCTGACTCTCCTGTTGTCCAAGGGAGCAAGCGAGCACGACACTCCACACCAGGGAGAAAGCCTTGCATTACTGTGTGTAGTTACAGACAGAAGAACAGGAAGTGAGGATTTCTCAGAAGAAATAAGGACATTTAAAAGCAAAATTGAAGGATGAGGTAAGTGAAGGAGGACCGCACTATTGAAGGTAAGTGAAGGAGGACTGCACTAAGGCAAAGGAAGCCATTTAGGATTTTTTTTTTTTTTTACCTTTACAACCCCTTTAAGACAAATGTTACAGCAATACATGCAAATATGGAGCAATGGGAAAAAAGATTCCCAAATACAAACCGTTACAGAATGAGAACTTGCCATCAAACAACATACAGAAGACAGAACTTTGCATAACCACAAGCATAAATAGGCATGAACGGGTAAAACTTGTCTGTATACAACACTGTGGTTAACACCCATTTCTCTAAATAAGCATATCTAGGACTACATAATAATGAGGTCCCATATCCAGGATGGGAGGCCAAGACAAATTGTGTCTATACTAGAACATCTTTTTGACACTTGAAGTTCACTGTGCCTGCTATAAACTGATGTAAAGTTCACAATAGCATAAGTGATCTAAAACACAGTCGTAAGGGTCTAAAAAGGAGATTATTGCCCCCGTCTGTGTTACAGAACATATTCATGACCAGACATGAGGTGCTATTGGGATAGATATGGTTAAACGAGTTTGTCCATCTCTAATGAGTAATACATCCAACCGGACCAGATGTCAAGGAACTGTTGCTGTCTGTGTATACTGATATAGACCCAACTCTCTGATTCCATGATCTTCTCCACTTCTCTCTGCCAATCTTTAAGAGTGGGACAGCGGCTTTGCTTCCAATATCTAGCGATGAAACTAGGGTTGTCCCGATACCAGTATCGGGACCGATACCGAGTATTTGCGGGAGTACTTGTACTCGCGCAAATACCCCCGATACCTAAATAGAATACTCCCCCCGCCGCCGCATCGAAAGCCGCCGCATCGCACCGCCGCATCGAAAGCCGCCGCGTGGGTTAAACGGCGTGCGAGAACATCACAGCTTTCATTTGAATAGCTGTAGTGTTCCTGCGCGTATAGACACTCCCCCTTGCTTGGGATTGGATGGGTGATCGTGATCTGTCCAATCCCGAGCAAGGGGGAGTGTCTATACGCGCAGGCAAAACAGCTATTCAAATGAATGCTGTGATTTTCTCCATGCAGCGACGGCTTTCGGCGGCAAAGGTATGGGGGAAATGGCTGGAGGGACATGGCTGCATATGTGAGGAACATGGCTAGAGGGACATGGCTAGAGGGACATTGCTGCATATGTGGGGGACATGGCTGGAGGGACATGGCTGCATATGTGGGGGACATGGCTGCATATGTAGGGGACATGGCTGCGTTTGGGGACACATTTAAAAAAAGTATCGGTATTCGGTATCGGCGATTACTTGAAAAAAAGTATCAGTACTTGTACTCGGTCCTAAAAAAGTGGTATCGGGACAACCCTGGATGAAACTTTTGGCTGTGTTCAAAAGGTGCGTGGGAAATGAAAATGATCAACCTACAGAAGGCTGAATTCAAAGACACCCCGAAAATCAAAGTTCAAAAATGATGCAGCAGGCTAGTCCATTTTGCTGAAATTTCATTGCAGCAACTCAAAATGGTCCTCAGTAGTAGGGATGAGCCGAACACCCCCCGTTTCGGTTTGCAGCAGAACATAGTGACACACACATCTGTGGCGGTACATGTGATTCGTTCCAAGTCTCTATTATTAACTGGATATTCACACTCCCATGTGGCTGATGGACTTTTTATTAATTTACGTGTATAGATTATTTGGGTATTAATGTTAGTAGTGCGGCTTCATTATACATGTTTTCACCTAGATAAGCATGAATGGGCAAAAAAAGAAAAAGAAACACACTTCTCTTTTAATATTACAATAATGGTATACATAATTTTTTAAATGAAGTATTTGACGCTATTGTTTATATTTTATTGTATGTTATTTTGATATGCTCAAAGTCCAGGGTCCGCTTGCCATTGTAGTTCCACGGCCGCTGTCAGCAACCTCCTTGGTGCAACAGGCCAGTAAAAGGAGCTGTGAGCTCTGAGTACATGGCCAGCCATCCTCCTGTACTCTTTATGATCTGGGTGACATCACTTCATCCTGTGTGGTCCATGCAGCGCAGCCCAGACTTCCTGTCGCTTCCTGTGTCCCAGCTCTCTCCTCCTCAGCCATCTGGACCCCAGGATCATTTGATTTCTCCCTAAGTCTGGCACTGCTGCACTTTTTTTTTCTGCCGCTAGGTGGCTGGTACCTGGTGGCATTAGATACGGGAAGGGCAATGCAACGTCAGATTATGGGTATATGGGGTGTCCCAGTCAATGGACAATGTTTTTCTTGGATCCCTTGGCCTGCTGGGAGAACCTATATATTTGGGTGGAGTCAGGTGATCAGTGTTTTGTGCCGCCTGGATGGCTGTCTGGGTGGATGTGTTGTATTGCCCGCGCTGCTAGGCCAGAGATCATCTGGCTGCTAGGCTGTCTGAGGGCCTATCCAGAAGCAAGAGAGCAGCGCATAGTTGGGACTGCAGCTTGCAGTTCAACCAGAAGTGACGGTTCTGCCGGCCGGAGAACCTGTCGTAGTCAGAGGTAGAGGAGAAGCTGTCGCCACTAAGGGATCAACCACCTTATTAACTGGGACAACAGTGAGTAGCTGAAGTAAGTTTAGGAGCAGTATTCTCATCAACCGGGGATGGTAAAGAATCGGTAAACTTCGGTGGGTATCAAGCTAGGGACCCAGCCAGCGGAGGTGACACTTGCAGAGCAGCCTTGTGTGTCAAGCTAGGCACCAAGCAGGCCAGTGGGGTGAAGCTTGAGAGGTATCTTGAGTGCCAAGCTAGGGACCCAGCAGAGAAGCGGGTGTGACCCTTGAGGAAGATACTTATGTACACACGATCGGAATTTCCGACAAGAAAAGTTTGATGTGAGCTTTTGGTCGTAAATTCCAACCATGTGCAGGCCCTATTAAACTTTTTCTGTCGGAATTTTTGACAGCAAAAATTTGAGAGCTGGTTCTCAAATTTTACGATGGGAAAAGTTCTTGACGGAAATTCCGATCGTCTGTATGCAATTCCGATGCACAAAAAAACACACATGCTCTAAATCAATTCGATGCATGCTGGGAATCATTGACCTTCATTTTTCTCGGCTCATTGTAGTGTTGTACGTCACCCAGGGGCGGACTGACCATTGGGACTCTCTGGCACTGCCCGAGGGCCCAATGCCACTAGAGGGCCCCATCAGGGTTGCCAGACTTAATAAAACTAGGGACAGGATGTAAAAATCTGTGTTTTTTTTTTTAAATCTGCCCCTGATATGTCTGAAACCGACATGCTTTTGATGTGAAAACCCAGAGATTTTTGCTGCCCTGCCTCTGCACTGCCTCCTGGCTGTAAGCCCAGGGGCCCCATAATCTTCTATTGCCCGGTGGCCCCATGAGTTGTCAGTCCACCCCTGATGTCACCGCATTCTTGATGATCGGAATTTCAGAGAACATTTGTGTGACCGTGTGTATGCAAAACAAGTTTGAGCCAAAATTCCGCTGGAAAAAAATCCAAGTTTTTCTTGTCGCAATTTCCAATCATGTGTACGTGGCGTAAGATTGGAGGAGCTCAAGAGATTCAGTGGTCTCCTGGCCCCAACCCTCTTTCCTGAGGTCTGTTAAGAGAAATAACATCTCTTTTGCATTCAAGAAGTGTCTGGCGCCCAATGAAATTAACTGGTTTGCAATCACCATTCCTCACAACCAACCATATACAGAAGGATGTCAGCTATCTCTGGCCCTGGAAGTTCTCATTAGGCCAAAGGAGGTCTGGGACCTTGCTACATGTACATACAAAGGTAGATTTTTCTGTGATTTAGATTTTGGTTGTTGTATTTCTTTCCTAAACGGTACATTTAAAAAGAAGAAGATGGAGAGCGCATGCGCGGGATCTCGGGTCGGGATGTGCTCTGAACGAGCTCCGCATGCTCCGACACATTGAAGCTAAATACAGAGCGGGTGGCAGGGCTTCCAGACCGGGGATAAGGCGACCCGCTTCCCGCAGCGGGGATGAATAGAAGGGCGACGGGACAGCCTAAAAAGGGGCACAACAAAAAAAATAAAGCCCACAAAGGAGAGGGGTCCCCTGGACAAATGCAGCAATCCAAGATGGCGCCAGCCAGCGGAGGTGCACGAGGCGGCTCTGAACATGCTGGAGATGGAGCACAGCAGATGGATCCCACAGAGGCACAGTTTGCCCTCATCAGGGACCCCTTTTCATCCCAGTCATCGGGAGACCAGGACGCCAGCAACCAGGGTGAGTCCCTATCGCAACCTCCATCACCTGATGTATACAGGGATGTACAAGAGCCTGCTGACTCCCCAGTGTCTTCTATGGACAGAAATATGGCTAAAATGACAGAAGCCATATTTAGCCAATCCAGCCCTGCTAACATTATGCCTCAGTCAGCCCACTACTCTGCAGCAAGAACTTTCTAAGGCCTGCACAATGATCACTACCGATCTTCAGAGGGATATCCACAGTCTAGGCGAGAGGTTTGTGATGATTGAGACCAAGATGGATAACACTGTCAAAAAAGTCAATCAGAATTCTAATATGATCACGGACCTGCAGGACAGGCTGGAAGAGGCTTACACTAAAATTGAAGGTCAGGTGATCATGAGGGTGACAGTAATGTGCCCTTGGATAGGATAATGGACAAATCGTACCCTGTCAGGCTGATCCTTAGACGCCCACCAAACGGTAGCAGTAAAATAGCGCGCCTGCTTCATCTGCACAATCTGATAGATGCCTGGAGGGAGGTTAATCCCACGGCTAGGGATTATACACACTTCTCGCAGGTGCATCGTTCTTACTCCCGGATTGATCATATTTTAGTGCGTACCCCCTTAATTTCTTATCTGACATCGGTTAAAAGTTTATCCACACCCTGGTCTGATCATTCCCCAACTAAGCTTTCCACGACTGGACTTTGGACAAAGTCTAGCCCGTCTCCATGGCGGCTTAATGCTAGTTTACTAAATGACCCCTTATTATACTTAGAAATTGAGACTGAAATAAAGGAGTATTATAGGTACAATAAATCAATGGACACTTCCCCTGCGATAAATTGGGCGGCCCACAAAGCGACTATCAGAAGGGAAACTGATTCAAATTGCAGCCAGAGCAAAACGGTCCCATGAACAAACAATTAAACTATTCGAAAATAATTTAGACAAACAACATGATAATCCTCGGATGGACATTAGGCATAAAATAAAGGAAGCGAGATTGGCCCTTAACTTGAGCCTGACTACTCAGGCCGAAAAACATATTACTTGGTTCAAACACAAATACTACACTATGGGAGATAAACCAACCACAATGTTGGCCAAGAGGTTAGTTCCCCGACCGTATACACCGACTTTACCTAAGTTAAGACTACCTACTGGACATCCTACTCAGAACCCCAAACTGATTCTCGCTGAATTCCATACATTTTACACCAGACTGTATGACTCCCCGACTTCCTATAGGTCAATTAAGGCAGACGATTTCTTTCGAGACGTTCAAATACCCGAAATTTGACTCAGGCTCACATGGATATGATTGGACAAGGATTTTACTGAGGTGGAGATTGCTATGGCCATAAAAACAATCCACTCTTCAAAAGCCCCGGGGCCCGATGGCTTCTTAGGACATTATTATAAAACATTTCTGGAGGTCCTTATCCCTCATTAATGCTCCTACTTTAATGACCTGAGACGAGGCAATAGGATCCCCAATAACGAGAACGCAGCTTATTTACAGGTTATACAGAAACCGGGTGGGGATCATGGAGACTGTGCCAATTATCGCCCGATCTCATTGATCAACACGGGCTTAAAAATACTAACAAAATTATTAGCGATTAAATTGAACTCTTTATTTTCATGCTATGTGCATATGGACCAGGCAGGCTTTGTCCCGAACCGCCAGGCGTCTGATCAGACTCATAGGATAATAAATCTAATATCGGCGCTTCAATCTGATTGGGATAGCAAGGGACCGAGACGGGCATGCTGCTTTCCTTGGACATCCAGAAGGCGTTTGATCCCCTCTCCTGGGATTATTTATTTGACGTGTTGCGTCACTTTGGCTTTGGTAAACGTTTTCTGGCTCTCCTTCGGACGTTGTATGACACCCCAACCGCTTAATTGATGCTTAGGGGTTACTCCTCCCAACCCCTTGCCATTAGGAGGGGCACTAGGCAGGGTTGCCCGTTGTCCCGCTGTTATTCGTTCTGGCGATAGAGGCCTTGGCGATGAAGATTTGCGCCGTAAGATTTGCGCCGTAAGATTTGCGCCTGCCCGGAATATTAGAGGTATAGTTTGTGGAGACGACGAGCATAAGTGCCTCCTTTTTGCAGATGACCTGCTATTGGCTTTGACATCACCGATCACTTCCCTCCCTAATCTATTTGCAATTTTACGACTGTTTTCTGAGATTTCAGGTCTGCACATTAATCATAGCAAATCCAGAGCCTTGAATCTCTCCTTACTGAGCCCCACTCAGAAAACGCTAGAACAGTCCTACCAATTCTCTTGGAAGCCGGAGGCTCTTTTATATCTGGGGATACGTCTGACTGTGTCTATACAAACGCTGTATAAAGAAAACTACCTGGCCCTATTCAAAAGACTGACCGATGATCTGGCCAGGTGGCAGATCCAGCCCTCATCGTGGTTTGGCAGACTACACTCTATTAAAATGAACATGTTACCGAAGGTCTTGTATTTGTTTCGTACGATACCTGTGCCACTAGTTCAAACTGAAATTAAAGCCTTTCAAAATAAAATTCTCCAGTATATTTGGGGAGATAAGAAGCGCAGGGTAAACAAGCGGATTATGTACGCTCCAAAAAAGAAAAGGGGGACTCGGTGTAGCTGATCTATCTAAATACTTTAACGCGGCCCAATTAGCGCATCTTATCAGATTTAATTCCCAACATCCCCAAGCAATATGGATGTCAATGGAATCATATTCCTGTCGTCCTGCACCAATTTCACATATTATGTGGCTCCCAATGAAGGAGAGACCGACCATATTATGCCCTACCCTCTCCTTTTCACTAGGAATTTGGGATAGATTTTCTCGAACTCTGAAATTTAGGTCACCCCATAATCCACTAGCACCTTTATTGGGGAATAAGGAATTCACCCCTGACCTCTCTCCCCTTGCTTTTGAATGGTGGACCAATAAGGGATTAATATGGATAGCAGATCTTTGTGATCATATAGGTATTCTATCTGAAAGCTTACTGGTTGAAAAATATCAAATGCCATCCTCTGAAAATTATAGATATGCACAAATACATCATTATATACAAACAATAGCACGTAAGGGTGATTTAGTGTCAATGACTCCCATGGAGCATTTGTGCAGACAACATGATAAACTCATCACATTTCAGCTGTATATACAATCTTGACGAATGTCTCAACCAAATTGAGTTAAATGCTCCAATGGGAGCAGGATATTCAGGAAACCCTTGATTTGGAGGAATGGCATGTGATATCTGATGCAGCATCTAGATCTTATTACGATGGTATATGGTCCCGGCCAGACTGGCCACGTTTATACCCGGAGCCACCACAGGATGCTTTAGATGCAAAATACAAAAAAGACAAAAGAAAAGAAATCACCGCTCCAGGTGAGACCTGTAGACGATCAAGGATAATTCGATTACCAAGGTGCTGGCGATGCAAATAGCAATGATGATGAAGAAAAGAGGGAAGGACGGCCGCACTCCAAGGATTTTCAAACGAAAAAAGTTGTCTTTATTGTAAATCCAAAAACATGTACAGTCACAGCAATCACAGAAAACAGGACAGCCGACGCGTTTCGCACTCGATCAGTGCTTAGGTTGTGGCCAAGTGGGTTCCACCTTTCACATATGGTGGACATGCCCCAAAGTCAGGAGATTCTGGATTAGGGTCTACAACTTTATATATACTCTTACCCAGATTAATCTGTCGAATTCCGTGAAACACGCACTCCTAGGTGGCAGGGTGGCAGAAGCCTCCAGGGCCCAAAGGGGACTTCTTACATTTATTTTTGTCTCAGCAAGGATAACGATTGCCAGAAACTGGAAGTCTGCTGCCCTGCCATTCAATCAGCTCAAACACAAGTTGTCGTGGCTAATGCTGAACGAAAGATTATCTGCATTAGTACAGGACAAGATGAAGTTGTTTCACAAAATATGGGATCCATGGGTTAATTACCTGACAAACGACCCCAGGACGCTCGCTGCTTAGATTTTTTTTTTTTTCAGAGATGGGTCGTTGAGCACGGAGTCTTTTTTCCCCTCCCTCCCCCTCCTTTCCCCCTAGTTTACTCTTCTTGTTCTTCCCTTTAAACTTTTCCTCCATTCTTTCTCACTTACTCATGTTGAGTATTAGGGTACAATATTATTATTATGTATCTTCCACTTTTGTTAGGTTATAATGTACTCCCCGATAATTAGATGGGGATAGGGCTCTTCCCAGTGGGTGGACCGTATCTTGAGGCTCGAGACTGACGAAATTCATTGGGTCATAGTCATGGTGGCACAGTGTGCAAACCACGACTCATATCAAGAGAGGCTTGTGTTTCATACTTCTTTGAGAATGAAAGTTTATGCCAATCTGTTTGTCTCTTGAAACATGTTGTACTCTGCTTCATGTGAAGCCGAGATGTTTGTATTTATTTGTTTTTTATATTGTACTCTTTGTTTTTCTTTATCTTCTGTAATCTTTGTAAAACCTTAATAAATACTATTGAAACTAAACTAAAAAGAAGTAGTGATGTGATTTAAATTTAGAGAATTGACTTGGAATACATGGGAGAAAGTGGAAGCAGGCAGGAGCAGCCGGTATTGCCCTTAGTAATGTCTTGTGTCGTGTTCAATATAGAGCCTAATTAAAGCACGGCTACATGAATCACCCAGAAAACAAAGTCTGTCTGAATCCAGTTAGTTTTGTGTATAGCATCACATGCATCCAACTGTGAATGAACCTTCCTGCCACAGCAGGAATCCTACATTACAAATATTTCTCATGACTTCATAAAGCTTCCGATCCCACAAGATGATCCAGAAAATGCAATAACCCTGGGAGATCTTTAAAGCAGAAATTGTCCAAATATAACTGTTTAGACTGCCCTATACATTTCCTTTATCAGCAAATATAATTGTCTTATGAAGTTATCCAGCTTAGGTCATGGACACTTCACTTGAACCAACACAATTTGTCCTCATTAACAGCAGCGTTTTGTCATGACATCACTGGAGTGCTATGTACTGATTATACTTCTTGCACGTCTTCACATTGCAAGTATTAATTGTGCTTTCAATGTAAATAGAATAAAAAGTGAAATCATTCCATTCCTCAGTCTTTGAACTTGCGTGCGACTACTGAGATTACTTGAAAGAATAGCCATCAGCTAACCTTTCTCCTTTACATAGGTTACATTTTATATTTGAGGCATACTGAACCTTATTTATTGTGCACCTGAGTGTAACCTATGGCCATTTTTAAAGTGAAATCCGGGGACATTTTTCTTTTTTTTTTTTACTAGTAATGGCAGCAATCAGCGACTCTCTGCCCATCGTCGCCGCCACTGCCTGCCTCACAGTCTGTCAAGTCTTACTCTCCATGCCCCGGCTACTTCTGGGTGGGGAGCGGAGGAAGATCACCCCGCCAGGGAAGGGAAGGAGATAAGCAGGCAGACGGCAGAACATGCGAGCGGAGCTGAATGGGCATACACCCGAAACTGAACAAATATTCCCTCCACTCCGACCAGAACATGATCATCAGAAAGGGGCACAGGTAATGGAAAAAAATACACCCCCTAAGCTAGTAGGAGCGGCAGAGCGGGGGGATGTAATTCATATTTTCTTTTTTATTCTGCACTGACTGTCTTTGAAATTGCCTAAGCCCCTGTTCAAATCAAATCCGGGGACAAAACCGGGCACAGACTTGGTCTTGGGACAGTGTCCTCAATCCGGGGACTGTCCCCTGAAACCGGATGTCTGATCACCCTACCTTAGTGGGGACAGCTTCCCCTCTACCTCCGACCATGACAGGTTCTCCGCCAGGCAGAACCGTCAGTTTTGGTTAAACTGCAAGCCGCAATCCCAACCCTCTCTTGTTTCTGGATAGGCCCTCAGACAGCCTAGCACCCAGACAGCCATCCAGGTGGCATAGAACACGATCACCTGACTCCACCCAAATATATAGGTTATCCCAGCAGGACAAGGGATTTAAGAAACCCCCTGCCTATTGCGCCATTCCCCATTGCCCATATGGATACCCCATATACCAGTAATCTGACCTTGCATTGCACCTTCTCATATCTAGTGCCACCATGTACCGGGCCAACTAGTGAAAAAAGAGAGAAATGCAGCAATTATAGACTTAGAGTGAAATCATTTGGTCCTCAAAATTAGCCAAGGTAGCTGTACCTGGCAGGTAAATTAAGGAGCAACCCTGCCTAAACACCAGGGTGCTACATCCCCTTTCTTTCCTTAGGGCTTCCAGGATGGATCAGAGCAATTCAGATTGGTCAAAGTGGTCACATGTCAGCAAATGACCAATCAGATACACTCTGATCCGCCCCAGAGGTCCTGAGTAAAGAAGGGGAAGAATAGGGGCTTTCAAATCCCCAGGCCACTGCACCAGCTGCATTGGCAGTGACAGCTAATCACCTACAGAAGTAAATGCAGCAGTGAACTGGGGGTAGGGAGGGTATAGGGTGTTAGTTTGCTTTTTTTAAGGTGAACTTACACTTTAATCACTTGGCTACAGGGCACTTAAACCCTCTTCCTGCCCAAGCCATTTTTCAGCTTTCAGCGCCGTTGCACTTTGAATGACAATTGCTACACTGTACCCAAACAATTTTTTTTTGCATTTTCTTCACATAAATAAAGCTTTCTTTTGGTGGTATTTAATCCCTGCTGGGTTACAAAAAAAAGACCAAAAACTTTCTTACTTTAGTTTCTGTGGGCCAGATTCTCAAAAGAGATCCAACGGTGTATCTCAAGATACACCGTCGTATCTCTGTTTTTTAGCCCGGGTATCTATGCGTGTGATTCCTAGAATCACTTACGCATAGATACGGCGTAGATCCGACAGGTGTAAGACACTTACACCGTCGGATCTTAGATGTAATTCTTCTCTGGCCGCTAGGTGGTGTTTACGTCGATTTCTCATTTGCTTATGCAAATGAGAAAGATACGCCGATTCCCGAACTTTTTTATGCCGCCTCGTCGTCGTTTACGTCGCTTCCGTAAGCGGAAACCTACCCCTGCTATATGAGGGGTACGTTTTCCGAAGGTCCGTTGTATGCCATGTTAAGTATGGCGTCGGGACAGCGTCGTCTTTTTCCGTCGTTTCCGTCGTTTTACTAGGTCGTTCGCGAATAGGGCTTTACGTCAATAATGCTCACGTCGGCTTCATTGATGTTTTCTGTCGTGAGCTGGAGCATGCGCACTGGGCTATTTGTACGGCCGGCGCATGCGCAGTTCGATCGGCGCGGGGGCACGCTTAATTTAAATACAAGCCGCCCCCTTTGAATTACGCGGCCTTACGCCAGGCCATTTACACTACGCCGCCGCAAATTACGGAGCAAGTGCTTGGAGAATACGGCACTTGCTCCAGTAAGTTGTGGCGGCATAGTGTAAATGGCATACGCTACGCCGCCGCGGATTCTACGTGAATCTGGCCCTGTCAGTACATTTTGTAACTAAGAAATGTTTCTCCTTCACTGATGTGCACGGATGAGACGGCACTGATAGGCTGAACTGGTGGGCATCGATGAGGTGGCACTTATGGGCACTGATGAGGCGGCACTTTTGGGCACTAATGAGGAGGCACTAATGTGCCGCACATATGGGCAATGGTAGGTGGCACTGATGGGCACTGCTAGGTGCCACTGGTGGTCACTAATAGGAGACACTGGTTTACACTGATAGGCGGCACTGATGGACAATGATAAGCGGTAATGGTAGGCACTGATAGACGGCAATGGTGGGCACTGATAGGCGTACTGATGGGCACTGATGAATGGCACTGATATGCGACACTAATGGGCATTGATCAACAGCAGTGATGGGCACTGATAGCCAGCACTGACTGGCATCGCTAATAGGCACTGATTGGTGGCACTTGGGGGCAGTGGTGGGCACTGATTGTTGCCACTGGTAGGCACTCATTGCTGCCACTGGTAGGCACTGATTGGGGACACTGTATTGCTATATTGTAATCAGGGCACTGATGATCAATGCCCTGATTACATGTGTAGATGTCCCCCTGGCGTGGAGATGCAGCTGAGCAATCTGTCAGTGTGAGGTGAGAAGAGCTGATTACCGGCATCTCTGTGTTTACATGTGACCGGCTGTGATTGGACACAGCGAGTGAGTGAAGAATGAGTGAAGAACTTATATAGCGCAGCACATGCGAATTAAATCGCCAATTACATGGTTAAAATGCCATGGACGCGGCTCTTTACAGAAATCGGAGTCGCGATGTGTCCTAGAAACGCAGCGCGGCCGTCATCATCCGCGCTGTGTGCCCCCACGGGCGTGCGAGAACGGCCGTTCTGGGACACTGTCATATGACGTCGTGGGCGGGCGGCAACTAGTTCAATTAAATTAAATCATGTTATGGCGACTGTTAACTAGATGTTCTTTCATATGAACATAGGTAACGGGGCTCTGCATTGTTTAAAACTTAAAGTGGTAGTAAACCCACTTTTTTATCTTTTTGATCCTGTAATATGGCTTTCCTGTAGGTACTGTGAGTACTGTGTGTACTATGAATATCTCATAAACTTGCACTGTGACATCACTGGTGCATGTGCTCTGAAGCTTTTTAGAGCCTGTGCCATATCTTGCCCCTTAGCCACCCATGTAGGTGGAGGCCGCAAACCCAGAAGGCAGACGAGGGGAAGATGGAAGCCCACTTAGTTGGAAGAGCACAAAGCTGGAGGCAGTAGTGCTGCCCTATGCCTGACTAAACTTTTGTACCCCCTAATTTAAATATGACCCAACCCTTCCTGCTAAGGAAACACCTCTTGCCATTTAAAACCCGCCCTGACATTTTTGAGTGGGGACACTAGTTCTGAGGGCCTGGGGTGGGGGGCAATGGATTTCCTTACTTTGCATAGATTTCCTCTCACTTCCTCTTTGGCTATAGTTCTACTTTAAGCACAAATTTCTGATAATTTAATGGAGAGGGAGACTATGAAGATATAACCATGCCAATGGTACAGCAGAAAATATATAGTACAGTGAGGAAGGTGTGTGGTCAAGGATGAAGGGACAGTCAAAATTAGAAGCAGAGCCCCCCCCCTCCCACTGTTGCTAAATGCCGGCCTCCCGCATACCGGAAGCAGTGTGGCCGCTTTATGGGGGGCGCTAGACTAATTTGCCTCTCAGCCCAGTCCGCCCCATAAGACTGGCACTACACCAACAGTGTAGCGCAAGCCGGCGGGGACTCTTTCCATGCTGCCCCCCTGCAAAGTGCTGCCCTAGGCCTGGGCCTTGTTGGCCTAGGCCAAGATACAGCGTTGGCTGGAGGGCTTTGTTTTAAGTTAAGTCTCTCATAATGTGCTACTATGCAATACTAGCAATGCATACTAGCACATTATGACATGACCCTGCAGGGGATTTTTTTATTTTTAACAGCTGTTTACTACCACTTTAACAGGTCCAACAGAGCACCATTTTGGCTGGGGATTGCAAGAGGCTAATACTAAATGACCTCAAGTACTTACATTAGTTGTAGGTAAAAAATACATAATGGCCCTGATTCACATACATCGGCGCATCTTTATGCCGCCGTACCGTATCTCTTTTACGCTACGCCGGCGCAGCGCGGAGAGGCAAGCATGGAATTCACAAAGCAAATGCTTCCACTCTGCGCCGGCATAACATATATTTCGTAGGCGTAAGCCGGCGCAAGTGGAAGTAGGTGGAAGTGGGCTGGAAGTGGGCTTGATCCATGTTAATGAAGCGTGACCCCATGCAAATGATGGGCCGGGCGCCAGACAAGTACTTAAACCGAACTGCGCATGCGTCGAGACGTGGACGTATCCCCGTGCGCATGCTCACAACCACATCGGAACAACTGCCTAAGATACGTCGGATCACTGTGTACGCTGTGAATGTAACCTACGCCCAGCCAGACCCACGTCGGCCCATATTCACAGTAAAATACGTAGGCTTGTGTTCCCTGGTCCATACCTTTGCATGGGTTGCACCTCATCTATGGGAAATAACTTTACGCCAAACGTAAAACGTACGCAAACCGCGTAAATCATGCCCTGGGCGCAAGTACGTTTGTGAATCGGCGTATCTCCCTCATTTGCATATTTAAATAGAAAATCAATGGGAAAGCCACATGCATCCAGTGTAAATATGCGCCCACTCTACGCCGGCGTAGGCAAGTTACGTCGGTGGGATGAAGTCTGTTTTTAGGCGTATCTTAGTTTGTGGGTTCGGCGCACAGATACGACGGCGCATATCTGTACTTACATGGCGTATCTGGAGATACGTTGGCGTAAGTGCTTTGTGAATCCGGGCCTTAATGTTTTATTAGTATATTAAGAGCTGCAATAATTGTGTCTTTTATACAAGCATGTTCAGCTTTAACAAAATATATTTATCTCTTTTAGGTGACAGGATTGTGAGCTAATAAGAGAGTTGCTTAAATAACTTCACCTAGAAGTGACTGCCACTGTTCCACTGGATGCTATGAGTACTTTATCTGCAGGTTGCTGTAGTTTATTGGACAATATATTCTTTCTTATGAACTTTACATTGTGAGCTGATGCCGTGCATTACTCATAAAGTCTATGTTATGTGAGTCACGTAGGCATTTATGGCTTTTGCTGAGCTGATGTCAAATAATCCATTTTTGGATACTGCAAAATAGGCCCATTTAATGTGCTCCTATTGTTTACCAATATGACATTGTCTGCAGACAGAGCAGAGTGAGGAAAGTGGTATGGTTTTAGCCTGATGGTGAGTGACTAAATACATGAATCTGTGAATAGCAAGTTCTAATGGAAGAACACAGACCTGTTATCTTTAATGGAGAACACAACAGAACAAATCTGATTATTTTGCATTACAGTGATAGCCCCAGTTTCATGCAACCCACACCCAACAACAGTCACATAGTTGAAACCTAGGGAAGATCATTTTTTTAGCAACTGTGGGCGGGTGGCGACGGGCAGAGAGTCGCTAATTGCCACCATTTCTAGTAAAAAAAAATATGTCCCCGGATTTTATTCGAAAAATCTGGTCACCTTACGGCCCTTGGGCTACAGTGGGCCTCCTTCACCTGCTGAACTACTACCATTTTGCTGGCGGTCTCCCCATCCCGATCAGGAAGGGTCGCTGTTGGTCACCCTTCCAGTGACCTCAGGTCACCTCCATCCTCTACCCGGCTGTTCTGCACCCACACAACATAATGGTCTTCTTATTGCGGTGGTGCTGTCTCACAGCAGAGCATGCATGACACAGAAAAATTCACACTTGCTGTGCTTTGTTTAGAATTTAGAAGTAGGAATTCCAGAGATTTAATGATTTCAGTAATGGCCTAGCAACTGGATCAAAATTCCAACACTGCCAGGTGAATTCCAGAAAGCTTACAGCTGATGTGGTTTGCATAGTCTGATCAGACTCTGAACTGAGATTCATTGGAAGCCATCGTGAGGATGGCTTTATTTTATCACAGCAGGTACAGTGCCTGGAAAAGGTATTCATACCCCTTGAAATTTTCCACATTTTGTCATGTTACAACTAAAAATTTAAATATTTTTTATGTGATAGACCAACACAAAGTGGCACATAATTGTGAAGAGTAAAGGAAAATGATAAATGGTTTTCAATTCTTTTACAAATAAATATCTGAAAAGTGTGACATGCATTTGTATTCAGCCCCCTTTACTCTTATACCCCTAACAAAAATCTAGTGGAACCAATTGCCTTCAGAAGTCACCTAATTAGTAAATAGAGTCCACATGTCCTCAGTATAAATAAAGCTGTTCTGTGAAGCTCTCAGAGTTTGTTAGAGAACCTTAGTGAACAAACAGTATCACAAAGGCCAAGGAACACATCAGACATGTCTGGGATAAAGTTGTGGAAAAGTTTAAAGCAGGGTTAGGTTATAAAAAATATCCCAAGCTTTGAACATCTCACAGAGCACTGTTCAATCCATCATCTGCAAACCTACCAAGACATGGAATCCACATAAACTGACAGGCTGGGCAAGGAGAGCATTAATAAGAGACCATTGGGAACTCTGGAGGAGCTGCAGAGATCCACAGCTATTAGTCGTGCACTCCACAAATCTGGCCTTTGTAGAAGAGTGGCAAGAAGAAAGTCATTGTTGAAAGAAAGCCATAAGAAGTCCTGTTTGCATTCTCGGAGAAGCCATATGGAAGAAGGTACTCTGGTCAGATGAGACCAAAATTGAACTTTGTGTGGCGGAAAACTAACACTGCACATCGCCCTGAACACACCATCCCCACTGTGAATTACGGTGGTGATAGCATCATGTTGTGGGGATGCTTTTCTTCAGCAGGGGCATGGAGGCTGGTGGGAAAATGGATGGAGCCAAATACAGGGCAATCTTAGAAGAAAACCTGTTAGGCCGCGTACACACGATCAAATTTATCTGCCAGACCGTTTCAGCAGACAGATTTGATCGTGTGTACGGGCGGACAGACAGATTTTGCCAGCAGACAGATTTTAAAGAATGCGTCGAATGGATTCGACTCACGCACGGAAGTGTTTTACTTCCTGGTGCGGTGACTTGGCTCCTCAGACAGACTCCCCACCAAACAGTTTTACCGCTTGGGATCTTCAATAGTGGGAACCCAGTCGATCACCAGGTCCCCGCCGTTGCTCAAAAGTTCCGGGCCAACATGGTCCCGGAAACAGGAACACCGCGTGGCATGCGCACCGCGGCCAGATAGGCCATAGCGCCGGGGCGCCGTGATGTGGCCACCCAACGGCATCTGTTCCATTTGTAGCCTCTCCCAGCATGCCCAGCGAGGACACTCCCTCCTGATTGGCTGCTGGAAAAGAACACCCAAGTCTCGACTCTGCTGCTGCCACCCGTCACCCTGGGGTGGGATAGCACTCCAGTAACAACAGAAAGAGCCCACAGCACAGCCAAGCTGAAACAGAGACCGCATTTGAACATTGTAATTTGGATCAGAGTCATTAGTACTCTGATCGCCCTCTAAATTTCAATAGCACCGGTACTTGGAAGTAACCAGGCGCTACAATGGCAAAATGTGCAACATTTCAAGGGGTATGAATACTTTTTCAAGGCACTGTCTACTTGTTTAGCTTGTACCTGTACTTTATTCTGGCTGTACTCCTGTCTATAATCTGGTTATGGTCTGTAGTAGCAATCAGTCTCACATTTCTGTCTCCACCCAAAATGGGAGGTTTCATTTTAAGTCCTCCCCCCTCTACTGTTTGTGAAATGGAGCTTTTGGGAATGTGGGGGATCGGGTAACTGCTTAGGTAATCAAAAGGGGAAGTTCTTCTTCCCCCCTCCCTCCAGGGGTCGTCCGGGACACATGACAGATTCCAAAAGACGGCAGGACCAATTACCGTGCGCAGTGGCGCACGCGCATGTGCACTGGGCACCCTGCTGTAAAGCTGGAAGCAATCACAGCCAAGTGCCCAGTAAAGATGTCAGTGAGAGAGGACACAGGGAGAACAATGCTGGGGTAAGCACACCGCTGGATCCTGGGACAGATGATTGGTTATTTATTAAAAGACAGCAGGTACAGTTTGGGTGGGGAGATGCACCACCTTTCTTAGTTCTTTTGTGGTTTGTTTACACAAACGGTCCCCAAACTCTTTTCTCACGCGCTCTCATTGTTTAGGTTCTTTGCTTATGGTGCAACCAGAGTAACTGGACATAGTCAATTATCTGGATTCAAAAAACGTATAACATATCAACATAACAGGACTCCTGATCAGCAGAATAGGTTCATGTACTTGGAAATCCAACAGGTACATAGGCCCAGATTCACGTACATCTGCGCATTATTGGACCGGCGTAGCGCACCGCCTTTACGTTAGACGTGCGCAATTTTGCCGCGTAATCACCCTATTCTCGTAGCTTTTGCGCAGGAAATTGCGCATACGTAACGTTTTTCCAGAGGCGTAAGGAGGAGTAATACAAATTGGGAGGGACGTGGGCGTGTTACATTGAAATGAGCCGTGACCCCATGCAAATGAAGGGCCGGCCGGCTCGTGAACGAGACCATGTCAGCTCCGATGTGCGCATGCTCACAACTCGGGAGCGGCGCAATCAGTGAAATTGGAAATGGACTAGGGCAACGTTGTGAACTACGCAAACAGCATAAATAGACACACACAAACGCACTTCCTTTGCAAAAGTACATCCCTTTGTCCCTTCCCATTTAACAAAGTGCTTTTGTTCTTGTTGTTCGTTGCGGTGTGTTTTGTAGTTGTCAGATTAGTGTTCTGTGTGATCAAGTGGTTGTTGTTAGATTTTTGAAAGTGGTTTTTGATAAGTGTTTGAGAGACTGTTTGTTTGATTGATATATTTCTATTTGTTTCTTTTCCTGCTGTATTTTTTTTGGGGGACTGTTTTTTGGTGAGTAGTTTTCTCTCTGTGTGTGTGTTTTTTTGTGATTGGTTGTGCTTGTTTGTGTGCGTGAATTTTGTTGACTGGGACTGTTTTTTTTTGGAAGGATGACTGAGAGAAAATGAAAGCTTAATTTTACAGTTGTGGAAAAACAGATTCTTGCCCGGGCCATTAGCGAGTATGGGCGTTACCTCCACGGCCCAGAGAGTGCCAACACCACCCCGGCCAGGAGGAGGGAGATTTTGGATAGGATCACTGACCAGGTGAATTCTGCGGGGCAGGGGGAGACACGGACCAGGTCTGGGATTGACAAAAAAATCAATGACCTCCGGCGTCTGGTCAAAAAGAAGTTGGCCAGAATGCATGCCCATGCCAGGGGCACAGGAGGGGGCCCACCATGCCGTATTAGCCTGACAGCGGAGGAGCGTGCGGTGGCCCTGACCTTTCATCGGCATGAAGTTGAGGGCCTGCCCGGCTTTGACTCCAGTCCCCAGCCCGTGGTGCCAGGTAAGTTGTTTTCTTTTTTAATATCAGGTGTGTAGCATGTGTGGGGGAGGGGGTGAAAGGGAATATGTGGCAAGTGTGTGGATCCTCCAACCTGTGAATGTTTTGTGTCATCCACAGATGTGCAGGAGGGTGCAGGGCCATCTGGCCTGACCGCACCAACCCCAGGACAGCAGCCTAATGAGGCCCCCCCAACAAGGCCGGAGTCCGCGGAGGAGGTTCAAGAGGAGGAGGACAATCATGAGGAGCAGGACAATCATGAGGAGGAGGAGAATCATGAGGAGGAGGAGTCCATGTCAGGCACTGGACGTTTGGGTTTTGAGGACTCCTCCCCTCTGGCTGCCAGCAGGCAGGCCTCCCTAAGGGGGAGCCCCCCCCTCCTCCCCCAACATGGCTCCCCTCACAAGGGCCTCCCCTTCTCCCCGGCCACAAGCATCAGCTGGAGGCAGGATGTTATCCCAGACCACCAGGGGGTTGGCCGATCTCCTGCCTGCCACCCTGAGAAGGGACCAGTTCCTCCAGACCCGCCATCTGGGACAGGTCAGCCAGACATTGGTGCGGATGGAGGAGAGCCTGTCCTCCATCAAGGATACGCTGGGGAACCTGGACTCCCACTCCCGGGCTTTCACAACCTGCCTAAATGAACTGCAGACGACATCAGCAGGCGTTGGGCAGGATGTGAGGGCCCTTACCCTAGCTATCCAGGCCAACACGGCAACAGTTGGTGCTGCCCTGGACAGAATTGCCGTGGCCTTGGAGGGCAGGCCACCAGGTGGGCAGAGATCAGGGGCTGATCCTCCTTCCCCGGTTTTACCCCTTCCCCATGAGTCTCCCCTGAGAAGCCGGGGCCGTGGCCGGGGGTGCCCCAGGCGTGGCTCACGCAGAGGGCAGTAATTTGTTTTTCCCCCTATTTTTATTTTTTTCTAATTTTTTTTTTTTTTGTCTTTTTTTTTTGCTGGAAATTTTTTGATTTTGCAGGTCATTTTTTTTTTTTTAGGTTGTGAATGCTGTGTGAATGTGGGGGTGACATTCCTGCTGGAAAAGGGGTGTCACCCTCAATTTTGGTGGAGAAGGGTTCCCCAGGACCAGGGAGAAGTGATCCCCAGGTCCGTGTGAATGGTGTATGAATGTACAGTGACATAATTGGAGCCTTGGCGTGGCGTTGCTGCTCACAAGTCCAGCATGGTGGACTGGTGCCAATCCAATTTGATGTGGATGTGGGGTGTGTGTGCTAGGGACCACAGTGGTGTGCATGCATGCATTCTCATTGTGCCATGATTAATGTGTATGTTTAACGTGCAAAGATGCCCAATGTGAGCTGTCTCCTGGCTGCTCTTCCCTCAGAAGACGGGTTAACCTCGGTTAGGGGGGGATTGTCTGGTTCAGGGGTCAGGTCATCACGTAGGTCAATCTGCAGGCCCTTTCTTTCTGCAAAGTTGTGCAGCATGCAACATGCACCGATGATCTGGCACACGAAGTTTGGGAGTACAAGAGGGAACCCCCAGACTTATCCAGGCATCGGAAACGTGACTTTAGGATGCCAAAGGTGCGCTCCACCACTGCTCGTGTTTGAGCATGTGCTTGATTGTATCTTTCCTCTCCTGGAGTTTGGGGGTTCCGGATAGGAGTCATGAGATGGGGTCCCAGTGGATATGCAGAGTCCCCTGTAAGGGAAAAGACAGGAGGATGTTAGTCATGCATGTGCCCCTTGTGATGTGCATCATGGGAGGGGATAGTCATGCCTGCCACCCATGTCACTCACCAACCAGCCAGGTGTCCCCATACACGTTCTGATCGAATTCCATTCGGATGTGGCATTGATTGTATATGTAGCTGTCATGGCTGGACCCTGGGTGTTTGGCACGGACGTGCCATATGAGGCCTTGGGCATCGACTATCACCTGTACATTGATGGAATGCCAATGCTTCCGATTGCGGTACATGTGCTCTGTCTCCTGGGGGGGCTGGAGTGCCACATGTGTGCAATCAATGGCCCCCACAGTGCGTGGGAATCTGGCAATTCTGTAGAAATCTGTCATTGCCTTCAGCCGCAGGTCCTCAGTGGTGGGTTTGATGATTTGGTTGGCCATGCGTCTGAGGATTGCAGGGACAACCTGGTGCACACATCTGCTCATGGAGGACTGTGACATCCCAGCCACCACTCCACTTGTACGCTGAAAAGAGCCACTGGCAAGGAAATGGAGTGTTGCCAGGACCTTGACCAGTGGCTGCACTGCATGTGAGCGGTGTGTTGGGCTGGTGATGTCATCCTGCAGGGTTGTGGTTAATTCCAGGATGGCATGAGGGGTGAATCTGAAGATGCGATACACCTCAGAATCACTCATGCCAAACAGGTCTATGCGGGTACGGTATATCCTCTCCCGTGCCATCCTCCGTGCCATCCTCCGTGCCCTCCTCCTTCTTTGTTCATCTAAAGTCAGTAGTATAGCTATGCGCGACGATGCCCCTGGCATGTTGGCATACAGATTGTTGAGCAACACGTGTGACTGCTGAGCTGCTCACTAACAGTGTTGCTTTATCTAACAAGTAGACTTTTTTTCTTTTTTTGGACCAGCTTTTATCAGCTCTAATTTTAGACAGGACATTTTGCTGTTGCGCACACTGTGTCGCCTGCGCTGCCCCAACGTTGTTTTGTGGATCCCCGTAAGTCCCTCATTAGCATATTTGACTAGCAAATCAATGGTGTGTCTATCGCACTTTTGCGCGGACGGATGCGCCAGTCTAACGAAATTACGCGTTTTTTTGCGTATCTCGTTCTGGGGATGCCGCGCAACGAAACGCACGCGCACATTTAGACTTACGCACGCGCATCTCCTGTTGCGCAGGCGTAATCGCTCTGTGAATCTGGGCCATAGTCTCTTACAGTAAAGCAGCACGCTCCCAGGACGTGGCAGACACATCCAATACCCTGCAGCTATGATACTTTTGCTTACTGAGTGGTCTTTGTCTTATTTTAGGGTGACCAGACATCCCCAGTTTCAGGGGACAGTCCCCTGATTGAGGACCCTGTCCCCCGACCAAGTCTGTCCCTGGTTTTGTCCCCAGATTGGATTTAATAGGGGGCAGGGGCAATTTCAAAGACAATCAGTGCAGAACTAAAATTCAAAAAATCATAATTACACCCCCGCTCCACCGTGCTTACGAGCATAGGGGGTGTATTTTTCCCATTATCTGTGCCCCTTTCTGATGATCATGTGCTGGTCGGCGCAGAGGGAATATTTCTTCAGTTTCGGCCGCATGCCCATTCATCTCCGCTCGCATGTTCTTCTACCTTGGCTCAAATTCTCGCCAGCCACCTGCCTATCTCCTTGCCTTCCCTGGCGGAGTGATCTTCCTCCGCTCCCCAGTAGTAGCCGGGGCCTGAAGAGTAAGACTTGAGAGGCTGTGAGGCGGGCGGCGACAGGCAGAGAGTCGCTGATTGTTGCCATTACTAGTAAAGAAAACATATGTCCCCGGATTTAATTAGAAAAATCTGGTCACCTTATCTTATTAGGGAGCTGGATTTAGCCTCCAATCTCATTTCTCTCTGGAGAATCTTAGCTGTCCCCGAGGGACACAGGCAAGTGCACTATGTCCCACCAGGACAAACAGACACTAATACTGGTGGGTCTAGATTCTTTTTTCCACAAAGGCAAGAACATGTTGCTTGTTCCTCAGTAACAGCACACTAAACTTCTTCTCCTACTGTCCTATGTCCCTTTTACAGGAACAAAAACAAAAACCTTTTAAAGACCTCTTATATATCAAACACAATGGTAGTCAGGCAACTCATAGGCCTGCATTGTAAAGAGCAGTGAAGCAGTAAGAAGCATCTGTCTGTGTACTATAACCAGGGCCAATTAGGGGGAAATTATGTCCTAAGGACAGCCAACAATGCAGCCCCTCTGTTCCTTAACTGAGAAAACATTAAGGTCCAGATTTTCAGCAGCGCTACGACGGGGTATCTCAGATACCCCGTCGTATCGCAGTTTTTTTCCCCGTGTATCTATGCGTGTGATTCCTAGAATCACTTACACATAGATACAGGTGAAGATCCGACAAGTGTAAAACAATTACACTGTCGGATCGTAGATGTAATGACATCGGCGGCCACCAGGTGGCCTGTACGTTGTTTTCTCATTTGCCTATGCAAATGAGGCTAATACGCCGATTCCCGAACTCTTTTACGCCCCCCCGTCGTAGTTTACGTCGTTTTCGTATGCGTAAGGTTACCCCTGCTAATATGTGGAGTAACCTTACGAAGTGCCGTCGGATGCCGTCGGATGCCGTCGGATGCCATGTTAAGTATGGCATCGGGACTGCGTCGTGTTGTGCGTCGTTTATGTCGTTTGCGTACGTCGATTCTCAATGGGGCTGGCGTACGCTACGATTACGTCGTTTTCATTGAGAAAATGTGACGTCCTTTGGAGCATGCGCACTGGGATTTTGTCGCGGCCGGCGCATGCGCAGTTCAATCGGCACGGGGGCGCGCTTAATTTAAATACAAGCCGCCCCCTTCGATTTACGCGGGGATACGCCGGGCCATTTACGCTGCGTCGCCGCAAACTACGGAGCAAGTGCTTTGGAAATAAAGCTCTTGCTCTAGTACGATGCGGCGGCGTAGTGTAATTGGCTAACGCTACGCCGCCGGAATTCTATGAGAATCTGGCCCAAAGGCTCTATAAGTGGTAAAAGTGAAATGAACATTTTAAAATGTGTAGCGCTCACCCCCCAAGGAGCCGCTGGATTGATGATGGGACCGGCATGTTGAAGTTACCCTTGCTTAGTCTAGGGATACACCAGAACACTTTGCAATAACTTGAATGTCCAGACAGGCAATAAAGATTTTCTTATGCTTTAATTCCAGGCCAACATAGCCAAACATCAACTCGATGAAGAAGGACAGGTTGATGAGTAAGAGGTAGAGATTCTTGATGTCAGGCCTGGATAAGCACACAGCGCAACTCGGTAGCAGACAGTGCCAATTCACACGCGTCACTGTCACAATGCAGGCTAGGAGAAACGGGTCTTTTCTCTCTCTGACCCGGCTCTAGGCCTCTGCCACAGGCCAATGTAATCTGAATAATTTGCCAGCACCCAAACAGAGCAAATCCCCCTAGCTACCTCCCGTGCGTCCAGCACCATGCGACAGGGAAGAGTACCTGTCTATGGCTCCAGTGCCGGATCTTCCCGGCGACATTCAGGAACCCAGCCATCCACTGGGGTCCCCCTCAGATTCGTCTCCGACTGAGACTCAGCAAGGCTAGGACATTGGCCGGATGGGCCACACCGACGGGGTCCCTGGGTGCGCACACCCTAAAGGTGGATGCCGCACCCCGACTCCGGGAACCCCCGCAGCGAACGCCAAAAGAACCCAGAACACCTGACCTCTCCTCCAGATATACCCCTCCCCAGCATGCCCAGCGAGAGGAAAACTCTCCAATTGGCTGCTGGGGAAGACTCAATCGACCAGGAATCCCTCTAGCTCCCACTGCCGGCCAAGAATGAACTTACATCCCCAGAATGCAGTCCGAGCCAGTGGACCTTCCCAGAATAAGACAGGCCAGTAACTCAACAATTGCGAATGAAAGCAAAGTAACTCTCCCAATCAACTATTCTTTTTAAAGCGCAATACCCGCACAAAACGTAAGGGGGCGCTACACACACCCCTCTCTGAAAAAGACACTGTCCCCAGTGTCCAAAGCATTCAAACATGAATGCTGGCCTGACATCTGTTGAAAAGGCAGAAAAGAAAAGAAAGAAGAAAATAACAATAAATCACAATTAGCAATATACACATTATACATATTTCACAACCCCATCTACCTAGCTACCCAGTCTCCGCAGCATTGGTGATAAGGCAATTTTCAAAATCCTGCAAACACAAAAATATATGCATTCCTGAATATACAAGATAAAACGGCATCTACATCTACACTTCCGAAGCAGGAGTGAAGCTGTGAACTCAGGCCTGAGCACAAAACTTCCCTCCGCTCCCGCGGAATCATATCAATAAGTATCATTTATAAACGTATATACAAGAAAAAAATATAGAGCATAAAGATGCAATGAATCTAACATACAATGCTTTCCCATTGTCTTTCTGCGATGCAGGGCACTGCCTCCAGTGGTCAGCGCCCTGGTACTGCCACAGCCCGCACAAACTCAAAAAGGTGTCCCCGGTTGGGGAAGAGAGAGGAAAAAAAAAAACACACGGGGTGCGACAAACTCACCACACAGACGCACCCCTCACAGCAAACATACGGCTCCTGGTTCGCCAGGTCTCTCCCGGACAGGACGCCATCTCCTTCTTCTTCTTCTTCTGGAGCACCAAAGTCCTCCAAAACCCTGTTGCTTAGGGAACCGGGGCCCAAACAGGTGGTCAGGCAGATCGCCTCCATCCAATTGTGAGCCGCCCGACCAAAACTCTAGGTCGGAAGAATCCTCCGCTCCGGCCGGGAGATAATTCAGCGCACATGCGACAGCCTCCACCTCTACAGCAACAGCTCCGGTGAACCGGTCCCAAGGTACTCCCGCGGAGGTCCAATCATCGGCACAACCTCAAACAAAAGGGGCCCGACATCGCTGGCACTGGGCAAAGAGCAGGAACCGAACAGCCAGTCCCTCACATTTAGGACAGGTGAGCCCCATCTCCCCTCCTTCTGAGGACAGCAACACAAACTGTCCTCTCGTGGACAGTCGGATACCCGTGTCCGTCACGGGCATCCCAACCCTCTCAGCCTCGACAGCCAGCCTCGGGTTGGACATGGGACGCCTTAGGACAGGTGAACGCTACAAATGTATAAACCCTCTTCAGTTTTCTGCCATGTCAGCCTAATGCCGCGTACACACGATCACTTTATGTGATGAAAAAAAACGACGTTTTTAAAAACGTCAATTTAAATGACCGTGTGTGGGGGAAAAAGTTGTTTTATGTCTTGTGAAAAACGACAAAAAGAAATTGAAGCATGCTTCAATTTTTTGTGTTGATTTTATAAAACGTTGTTTTTTGTTTCACAAAAAATCACCGTGTGTAGCAAAAAACGTTGTTTAAAACGACGTTTTTCAACCCGCGCATGCCCAGAAGCTAGTTATGAAGCGAGCTTTAATGGAAAAGAGTGGTGAACGTAACCACGCTTTACTAGAGCATTGTGAAAAAACGATGGTGTGTAGGCAACATCGTCTTTGAAAATTGAAGTTTCAAAAACTTAGTTTTTTACTTCACAGAAAACGTCGTTTTTTTTTTCATCACATAAAGTGATCGTGTGTACGCGGCATTAGACTAGACCCCAAAACTATATTATCTAAAAACATTTTCATTTAATTTATTTAACAGATTGGGCATGGAACAAAATCAATCAACTGACTAAGGCATTATATTTATAAATGATGAGGAAGCTCACATTTTTGATAATTTTATATTTAAAAAATATTATTTTAGTCCTGTATTTTGTATTCACGTTGATTTCATAATTCTCACATTGATGTTCACATGTCCACATTTTGATGGTAACAAAAATGAAAAAAGTACTCAAAACCCTTTTATTAAAAAAAAAAATCCCACCTAATTACTTGTTCCTTAAGGTTATTAACCACTTAACCACCTGCCGCCGTCAAATAACGGCGGCAAGGTGGTTGCTTAACTCTGGGGTCACGTTATATAACGTAATCCCAGAATCGCGCGCCCCCTGGGGCGCGCACCCGGGAATGTCCGTGACCACCGGGTCCAGGGGACCCGGCGGGTCACGGATCGCAGTAAATTGCCGCTGATAGCGGCCGTTTACCACGTGATCGCTCCATCCAATGACGGAGCAATCACATGTAAACAAACCGGCGTCATTTGATGACGCCGGTTCCTCCCTCCTCTCTCTGTACCGAGCGGTACAGTGTGAGAGGGAGAGCGCGGATGGCAGCAGCACTGTGGGATGGATCTGTGACTATTGCAGTCACAGATCCATCCATCCCTGCTCAGCCATCCCTGCATTAACCCCTGCAATACTGTGCATTAACCCCTTCAATACTCTTCCTTCCCTGCGCCATACTCTGCAATACCCCCTGCGCCATACTCTGCAATACCCCCTGCGCCATACTCTGCAATACCCCCTGCGCCATACTCTGCAATACCCCCTGCGCCATACTCTGCAATACCCCCCGCGCCATACTCTGCAATACCCCCCGCGCCATACTCTGAAATACCCCCGCACAATACTCTGCAATAGCCCCGGACAATACTCTGCAGTACCCCCGGCACAATACTCTGCAGTACCCCTGCACAATACTCTGCAATACCCCCGCACAATACTCTGCAATACCCCCGCACAATACTCTGCAGTACCTCCGGCACAATACTCTGCAGTACCCCCGCGCAATACCCCCGCTCAATACTCTGCAATACCCCTGCTCAATACTCTGCAATACCCCCGCACAATACTCTGCAATACCCCCGCACAATACTCTGCAATACCCCCGGCACAATACTCTGCAATACCCCCGGCACAATACTCTGCAATACCCCCGGCACAATACTCTGCAATACCCCCGGCACAATACTCCCTGCGCAATACTCCCTGCGCAATACTCCCTGCGCAATACTCTGATTGTTTTTTTTTTTTTCAGGCTTCCCAGCCTAGAGGTGAGATGTTGGGTCTTATTGACCCCATATCTCACTGTAAAGAGGACCTGTCATGCTATATTCCTATTACAAGGGATGTTTACATTACTTGTAATAGAAATAAAAGTAATCAAAACATTTATTTTTGGGGAAAAACGTGTCAAACTAAAATAAATAAAGTAAAATGAACAATAATAATAATTAAAAAAAATTCACAGTGCCATGTACCCTTGTGCTCGTATACAGACGTGACCGCACACGTAAGTCCCGCCCACATATGAAAACGGTGTTCAAACCACACATGTGAGGTATCGCTGCGAACGTTAGAGCGAGAGCAATCATTTTAGCCCGAGACCGCCTCTCCAACTAAAAAGATGTAACCAGTAAAAACATTTAAAGCGTCGCCTATGGGGATTTTTAGGTAGCGAAGTTTGGCGCCATTCCACAAGCGTGTACAATATTGAAGGGTGACATGTTGGGTATCTATTTACTCGGCGTAACTTCATCTTTCATATTATGCAAAAACATTGGGCTAACTTTACTGTTTTTTTTTAAAGCACAAAACTGTTTTATTTCCACAGAAAAAAAGCGTTAGAAAAATTGCTGTGCAAATACCATGCGCGATAAAAAGTTGTAACGACCACCATTGTATTCTCTAGGGTCTTTCTAAAAAAGCATATATAATGTTTTGGGGTTCTATGTAATTTTCTAGCAAATAAATTATGATTTTTCCATGTAGGAGAGAAATGTCAGAATTGGTCTGGGTGTTCCAGAACGCCTGATGGTGCTCCCTGCATGTTGGGCCTCTGTATGTGGCCACGCTGTGTAAAAGTCTGACACATGTGGTATCGCCATACTCGGGAGGAGTAGCAGAATGTGTTTTGGGGTGTAATTTGTGGTATGCATATACTGTGTGTGAGAAATAACCCGCTAATATGAAAATTTTGTGGAAAAAAAATAAAAAAAATCTTGATTTTGCAAAGAATTGTGGGGAAAAATGACAACTTAAAAAAACTCACAATGCCTCTTTCTAAATACCTTGGAATGTCGTCTTTCCAAAAAGGGGTCATTTGGGGGGTATTTGTACTTTTCTGGCTTGTTAGGGTCTCAAGAAATGAGAGAAGCTGTCAGTACATCAGATGTGATCAAATTGATACATTTTCAGTAATTGGTACCATAGCAAAATTTTATAATAGAAATAAAGAAAAATTTATTTTTTTCATTTATAGCGGAAAAAAAAAAACCCGCAGAGGTGATCAAATACCACCAAAAGAAAGCTCTATTTGTGGGGAAAAAAAGGACAAAAATTTCATTTGGTTACAGTGTTGTATGACTGAGTTATTGTCATTCAAACTGTGAGAGCACCGAAAGCTGAAAATTGGTCTGGTTAGTAACCACTTAAGACCCGGACCAAAATGCAGGTAAAGGACCTTGCCCCTTTTTGCGATTCGGCACTGCGTCGTTTTAACTGACAATTGCGCGGTCGTGCAACGTGGCTCCCAAACAAAATTGGCGTCCTTTTTTCCCCACAAATAGAGCTTTCTTTTGGTGGTATTTGATCACCTCTGCGGTTTTTATTTTTTGCGCTATAAACAAAAATAGAGCGACAATTTTAAAAAAAATGCAATATTTTTTACTTTTTGCTATAATAAATATCCCCCAAAAATATATAAAAAAACATTTTTTTTCCTCAGTTTAGGCCGATACGTATTCTTCTACCTATTTTTGGTAAAAAAAAATCGCAATAAGCGTTTATCGGTTGGTTTTCGCAAAATTTATAGCGTTTACAAAATAAGGGATAGTTTTATTGCATTTTTATAAAAATTTTTTTTACTACTAATAGCGGCGATCAGCGATTTTTTTCGTGACTGCGACATTATGGCGGACACTTCGGACAATTTTGACACATTTTTGGGACAGTTGTCATTTTCACAGCAAAAAATGCATTTAAATTGCATTGTTTACTGTGGAAATGACAGTTGCAGTTTGGGAGTTAACCACAGGTGGCGCTGTAGGGGATGTGTGACCTATGTGTTGTCTTTACAACTGTAGGGGGGTGTGGCTGTAGGTGTGACGTCATCGATCGCGTCCCCCTATTACAGGGATGACGCGATCGATGCTACGGCCACAGAGAAGCACGGGGAAGCCGTGTTTACACACGGCTCTCCCCGTTCTTCCGCTCCAGGGACGGATCGCCGCACTGCAGCGCCGATCGGGTCCGCGAATCCCGCGGTCCCGGTCCTGGAGCTTCGGACCGGGTCACGGTTGATATATACGTTGATGTGCCCAGCCGTGCCATTCTGCCGACGTAAATGTGCAGTAGGCGGTCCTTAAGTGGTTAAAGAGTTTAAGTGCCCAGTGGTCAAGTGGTTAATTTATATAGATAAATATTTAAACCTATTTTTTCCTAGATTTGTTTTAACAGCAAAGTCTTTGATTAGGTCCTCAAAACTAATTTGGCATAGTAAATCTGCCTCTGTACATAGCAGAGACAACACATTCAGCCTGTCTTGTCGCATAGCTGTTCTGTTGGTATTTTTGATATGCTTGAGTTAAGAAAATGCTAGGAGAAAAAGGGAGACGAACCCCATAGGAATCTATGGGGATCTAATGCACCTGTAAGGTCAGGAGAGTGATGACTTGCTATGAAGGTTGTAAATAAGCAATGGAGGCAATGGAAGCATCACTGAATACGTGGAGAGGGAGGGTTGAATTGGTTAGCATAGGGCAAAGGGGCAAAAAGGATAAGTGCACTTTGTTTTAACCACATAAGCCCCGGACCAATATCCTGCTAAATGCCCAAAGGTGTTTTTACAATTTGGCACTGCGCTGCTTTAACTGGTAATTGCGCGGTCATGCAATGTTGTACCAAAACGAAATTTGCGTCCTTTTCTTCCCACAAATAGAGCTTTCTTTTGATGGTATTTGATTGCCTCTGCGATTTCTTTTTGCGATATAAACGGAAAAAGACCAAAAATTTGGCAAAAAAATGATATTTTCTACTTTTTGTTATAAGAAAAATCTAATAAACTACATTTTAGTCAAACATTTAGGCCAAAATGTATTCAGCCACATGTCTTTAGTAAAACAAATCGCAATATAAAAAAAACTAGCTACCTAGCGGCAACAGTGACACTAATACAGCGATCAGAAAACTGATCGCTTAGTGACACTGGCAATAGGGGATGAAAGGGTTAACTAGGGCGGTGATCAAGTGGTTAAACCTTTATTAGGGGGGGTAGGGGCTACCCTGGACCTAACACTAACTGCCTGTCACACTGACTGTCACACTGACACTAAATGCAGTGATCAGTAAATATATGATCACTGCAATCAGTGACACTGTGATAGGGGGCTGGGGGGGGGTAATCTGAGGGGGTTAAGTGTGCCTATGTGTACTGGTCTCAGTGTAGTGTTAGGTGCAACTCACGTGTGATGTCTTCTCTCCTCTCGCCAGAACGAAAAGACCGCCGAGAGGAGAGGTGACATCACTTCCTCTGCCTGTGTTTACATTACACAGGCAGAGGGCGGGCAGAGGGGGGAAAAGCAGATTCGCTGGGAGCGATCGAGAGGGAGCGGACAGAAACGAACAGCCGTCCCCTCATCCTGGATCGCTCCCAGAGGCTTACCGACCGCTGCATGTAGCGGGGGGGGGGGTCCCGAACGGACCCCCGACCCGCGGGAAGGCAGCTCCCTCAAACTGAACGGATCCAAAACAGAACTACTCATCCTTCACCCAAATCAGAATTCCAATTCTAGGACCACATGGACACCACCCACCATCCTCTGACAAACCATTGCGCCAAGCAACAAAGCCAAAAGTCTCGGAGTCATCTTTGACTCAGACATGACGATGGATGCAGAAATAGGATCAGTCGTCAGCGGGGCTCATCATCTGCTCCGCATGCTACGAAGACTTGTCCCCTTCATCCAGGAAGAAGACAAAGCAGTAGTGGTGGGAACAATCATCAACTCACGACTCGAATACGCCAAACTCCCTCTACTTAGGACTACCAAAATACCAGATCTCACGTCTACAAGTCGTCCAGAATACGGCAGCCAGACCGGTAACAGGGAAAAAATGTGGGAATCAATCTCCCCTGCCTTGAGGGCCCTCCACTGGCTGCCCGTACAGGACCGGATGACTTTCAAGACACTCTGCCTAACTCACAAATGTACACAAAGAAACTCTCCCCAATACTTAAGTGAGAAAAAAAAAACCTACATCACCAACCGTGTGCTCCGGTCAACCAACCAAAACCTTCTCCAAATCCCTAATTCCCGCTACAAATCTAAGGGAGAACTCAGATTTGCAGTCCAAGGACCTCGACTCTGGAATGCTCTACCCATGACCATCCGCCTGGCTGAAAACCATCTGGTTTTTAGAAAAAAACTAAAGACCCATCTCTTCTGAAGGACCAGGACGACACTGGAAGGAAAGCGCCTTGAGGCGATTAAGTTTGCATTTGTTGCGCTATACAAGTTACTCACTCACTCACTCAGGGACGTGTCGGCACATTCATCTGCCTGTACGTGCCATTCTGTGGACGTATAACTACGTGCGGCGGTCGTTAAGCGGTTAAAGTGCAGTTATCATTTAAGGGCACAATAGCTAGCAGAAAAACGGTGTTGTGCCCTCTTCCCTTGGTGCCCTAAGCACATACTTATCTTGCTTAATCCAGCTGTAACTATAATGAGCAAACATGGCAGCCCTTATGTACGAGCAGCATATACTCAAAATATTTTACATAGGAACAACATTTAATACACAGAGTCACCTTAACTGCACTGTTTGCACATTCATTCAGTTCACCTTTGGATGCACCTTATCTTAGCATTCATAGCGATTTATCTTTCAGTCAGTCTATTTGCATATTTGCACATTCATTTATCAATTATACGATTTTGGGTATTTATACATTTTTCCGCTTACACCATTCTATGCTATTAGAGCACAATACCATCTCTTGATTTTTTCCATGTCTCACTGTGGGTAGTGGTTGGCCCATACGGTAGTTGCTGCACCTTTACCCTCTGCACACATGGGGCCAGATCCACAAAGGAATTACGCCTGTGTATCTATAGATACACGGGCGTAATTCGAATTTCCCGCCGGCGTGTCATTGTTTTCTATCCAGAAAACAAGATACGCCGGACTTACGCTAAGATACGACTTGCGTAAGTTTCTTACACCGTCGTATCTTAGATGCATATTTACGCTGGACGCTAGGGGTGCGTCCGCGTTAAATATGCAAATGAGGTAGATACGGCGATCCACAAACGTACGTATGCCCGGCACAGTGTGTTTATGTCGTTTGCGTAAGCATCTGTACGGCGTAAAGATAAAGCTGCTATAGTGAGGCGCAGCCAATGTTAAGTATGGACGTCGGGACCGCGTCGTATTGGACGTCGATAACGTCGTTTGCGTAACTCGTTCGCGAATAGGGAATTGCGTATATTACGTACACGTTGTTTTCATTGACTATTTGCGACGTGATTTCACACATGCGCACTAGGGTACGTCCACGGCCGGCACATGCGCAGTGTAAAAAAAGCGTCGTTTTTCGGTCGGGTCATTCATAATTATACAAAACCACGCCCCCCCACTAGTAAATTTGAATTACACCCGCGTACGCCGGCCCATTTACGCTACGCCGCCGTAAGCTACAGCGGCATTTCATTGAGGATTCGTAATACGCCGCTGTGGCTTACAGCGGCGTAGTGTAAATGGGATACGCCGCGTGGGCATCCCATCTTTGTGGATCTGGCCCATGGTTTCCACTGTAGCGCAGGAATTTAATGCACATAAGCATTCAAACACATGGAAAACATTTAGACCAATCTATTTTACACATACTGTATATCTATAAAAACACAGAGAAGACCATACATTCCCTTTGAGCGCATAACTCGCACTAACACATTACCAAAACAGATGTGATGAATTGCCACTTCCCTGCACTGTGTTACTTGTCCTAATTGTCTCCAATGAGGCCAAAGGCAGAGATCTTTACCACATTGTTCTCAGATTAAAGGATGTCCCAAGTTGCCAGGACTTGATGGATACAGTATAATAAAACAGTCACACAATCACAATGCATTTCCTCAATCCTGCCCACAAATTTCCTCATTCCTGAAACTCTTCTGATACATTTCAGTTTTAACTTTTCCAAGAACATCTCTTAGGAATGTTTAGGAAACAGTGGCAGTGTAGGCATCTTAAAGCAGAACTCCACAATTGGTTTTAAAGGAAAAAATATACAACTGATAGTTGTACTAAATTATTTTAACAGCTTTAAAACACGCTATATAGAGAAGCTTTTCTGGCCATACTTGTAAAATTTGTAAAATACGTTTTTTTTTTTGCTGAAATGACTGTTTACGGGGTATAGAGACATATTAGTTAACTGATTCCTTTTAAAAATGATTAAAAATAGATAAAAATCAATCATATAATGTACCTGCAGTTTCAGTTTCTTTTGCATGCTGTTTCATGCTTCTGTGATGTACAGACACACAGAGCCAATATAGGGCAGTGATGGTTTTGGAAAACGAAACTGATTGGTTCTGAGGGGTTTTAGACACACAGTAATCACACCTCCTTGATTAGTGACCACAGAGAGAAAGTCCCATGACTTTTTTTCATCAGGAAACAGACAACCAGGAAGTGTCCAGAACAGAGAAGAATTACAGCAAAATCATAGCAAAAACGAACAATGAGGACATGAAACCAGGACTGCAGTGAGGTAAAGGAAGCTTCTCTGAAGCTGGCAGGATCCACGCCAAAAAAGGGGGTACACGACGCACCGGGACCATTTGAGGTAGCACCAAGTGGAAGCAGGAGCAAGGTATCTCACCCCTTCTAAGGCTAGCAAGCGGCCATAACACTCGACATTGCCACGGACACTTAGTGCCGGTTCGGGCACTATGCTTGTGAGTGCATTGGTTTTTATACATTTGTTTTAAATACATTTTTTACGTACTTCACTATGTTGAGCCTATTGTTGTTTTTGAGGCCATGAGGATACCCCTGCAAAGTCACCCCAAGGAGAACCCCCATTTGGACCTCTAAAGAATAGCTTTTGGGCCTTATACCATCTAGGATCTGGTGAGCATTGCATTCAGCTGTTGGTGACGGTGGCACGCAATTCTTACGGGTGGAAGACTAATTTTCACTAAATGCTTGGACTTTTTTTCTTATTTTTAGAGTTCAGCTGTTAGTCCATTATTTGATAGTCGCACAGTATATTATGTAAATCATTTCCTTCACAGGAAAGAACAACACATACCAAACTTGTATATTTTATATTTGATTTGTTTTGCACTTGATTTTTGATCGTGTTTACATAACACACCACAACAATTTTCCACTGTATAGCACGGTTGTTTGATATATATATCTAGTATTTTATGTTGGATATCATATTAGCGCAGTAACATTTTTTGATTATAGGTAAAGGAAGCTATTTAGCTAAAAAATTGTTTTCCTTTAGTGACCCTTTAAGTCTGCTGTCAGCTGTCATCACAAGAACAGTGCCAGGTTCTGGAAGAATCCCAACCATATTATCAGGATTCACTCAACTGTCTGGGAGGTGTCTACAGAGAACACAGTCCTCGGAGTACTAATGACCCCAGTCAGAGGAGAGACTAGAGAGAAATGACTGTGAGGTGCTGCACATGTTTCACTGATGATTACTGTGGATCGTCCACATTACGTGATTGACTGTGTATGCCAAGTGACTCCGGAATGGATGTCCTAGTGATGTGACTGTCTTGCCATTCCCTAAACAACATCAGTAAAGTGCAGTGAAGTTAACTATCGTGAGGACATTCCTTATTCTGAATAAAAAAGTCTATGGCCGGGGGTGTCTTGATAAGACCTATGGCGAGGAGCATGGTATAAGAGGGGGTGGTGTGGTCGGCCTCACAGGTGGGATTGTGTTCTAGCAGGGCTGAATTAAGCGGGGGTAGGGCCTTGTGCCAATCACAAAGCCCCTCATGCACTTGGCAATAGTCAGAAGGGTACGTACACACCTCCTGTGCCATTTGTCCAGAACTGGGATTGGTCCAAAGTGTGTGCAGAAGGAGCTATGGGCAAAAAGGCTAGAGACTGTGCAGAGCAGATGCTGGTAAGTCATGTATTTGTGTACTGCAGCAACAGGTCATAGCTATGCAGTGGCTCGGATACAGTGGCCTTGTTTCACCTAACCAGCCATTCAGGATGCATTACTGAATACCTGGTTATGTATAATGCCCAGGAGAGGATTGGCAATGTGCCACGTGGTGATGGCAGAAACCCTAGTTCCAGTATGTGCTGAGTGCGGAGACCTGACAATGGCTCTTACACCCTGGGCCCACTGTGGGGAGTGCGGGACAATCCTGTTTGAGGTGTTCACAGTTGGAGAGGTCCCGTGTGACCGCCTAGTAGCTTGCCAAGATAACACTTCATGGCTGGTTGCTTAAGTTCTTACCGCAGCCTCATCATCAACAGAGCAACATCTGGGCTCTTTAGACCTGGTAGAGGAGGAGGACAGCACCCACCAAGGCCCCCTCCAAGAATCATGATCGTCAAGTCCTATTCCTTTTCCAGGCCCACTATCTTCTTGCTTTTCCAACTGAACAGTCACTGATGATGTAACTCGTACACAAGTGTGCCGGAGTTACATCTTTTCAGAAGCTGACTCTGTTCATTACACTTGTAAGATATTGGGACTGCACACCCTGCAGGGACTGCAGTCAATGTACACAATTTAACAAATGGCCTAGTGGCAAATCCAGTCCTGTGTCTGATTGTCTTTGGCCTCTATATTTTGAGTACAAGAAATAAAATAAAGCGCTCGTTTTAAGACACAATAATATGAAGCAGCAATAAGAAAGATGTTATACAACACCAAGTCAATATGTAAAAGGAGATAAATCGCGCTAAGTAAAAAAACAATATATCATAACGTACAACTACAAATTGGAGGTAAGGGCGTACTGAATATATATATGGGTATATGCATAAATCCCCAAAGGTGTGGGTTCAATGTTCAAATTGTGTCACTATACACAGAGTTTGCACAGTCCACCGGAAGGATCCAAATTCATAGAGATAGAAGACTCCCAAGTGCAGATGATGAAAGCACACTCCAGAAACAGTGCTACAGAGGATACCTCCACCACATACATATAAAGCCTCTTACCAGATAAAAGAAAAAATGCAGCATTGAAAGGAAAACACAAAATCCTCAGAGGGCTCCAAGTCACGGTCACCTGGATGAAGACAATCTCCTCACACACTCAATGTGCATCATAGTATGTATAGGAGACAGAAAAGCTCACATAGTGTGAATCGTTTGTTTATTAATATAAATAAAAGGGTATGCACTTACAATGGAAGTGAAGTAAAAAGCATCAAAAAGTATGTAGCCGGCCGGCTAGCACAAGCAGCCCCTATCTTCCGGGTAGAGATCAAATGCGCAGTGACGTCAGCACGCCGCCTCCCTACGTTTCGTCACAACAGGGACGTGTTCACGGGATACAGGCGGTGTGCTGAATCACCGCATTTGTACACAAGAGGTGGAGCGCATCCTCTACCAGCTTTGCACATCATGAGAGTGATATTTTGCCCATTCTTCTTTGCAAAATAGCTCAAGCTCTGTCAGATTGGATGGAGAGCGTCTGTGAACAGCAATTGACTGGGCCATTCTAAAACATGAATATGCTTTGATCTAAACCATTCCATTGTAGCTCTGGCTGTATGTTTTGGGTTGTTGCCCTGCCGGAAGGTGAACCTCCCCCCAGTCTGCAGTCTTTTGCATTTTTTTTTCTAAGATTACCCTGTATTTAGCTCCATCCATCTTCCCATCAACTCTGACCAGCTTCCCTGTCCCTGCTAAAGAAATGCATCCCTACAACATGATGCTGCCACCAACATGTTTCACGATAGGGAGTGCTGGGTGATGTTCAGTGTTAGTTTTCCGCCACACATAGCGTTTTGCCTTTAGGCCAAAATGTTCCATTTTGGTCTCATCTGACCAGAGCACCTTTTTCCACATTTTTGCTGTGTCCCCCACATGCCTTCTCGCAAACAAAACTTCTTATGGATTTCCTTTAACAATGGATTTCTTCTTGCCTTTCCCTCCATAAAGGCCAGATTTATGGAGTGCGACTAATTAGTTATGCTGTGGATAGATTCTTCCACCTGAGCTGTGGATCTCTGCAGCTCCTCCAGCTACCATGGGCTTCTTCACAGGAAAAAGAGGGGTGTTCCGGCGCTCATAGTGACTGGAAGCCTGGGCAGCGACAGTGGTACTGGTAGCTAGAACTGTACCTGTGGGAAAAGGGTCTCACAAATAGATATATTATGAGGAGGCAGCCTTCCTGTACAGGGTGTCCATGACCTCTGTGAATATTTGGAAGAAAAAAGAGGGGGTGGAGGCGCCAACTCAAAAACTAAAAAATAACCTTAAAAACAGCAGTCTACTTAAAATGTGAGTATAGGTGTGTACTCACAGGTTCGCTTAGTAGTAGTCCATCGGGGGGGTTTTTGCTACTAGGTGTGTGCCTTTCCACCGGCTCCGTGCAGACATCACTAGAGCCGGTGGAAAGGCACACACCTAGTAGCAAAAAACCCCCCGATGGACTACTACTCAGCGAACCTGTGAGTACACACCTATACTCACATTTTAAGTAGACTGCTGTTTTTAAGATTATTTTTTAGTTTTTGAGTTGGTGCCTCCACCCCCTCTTTTTTCTACCATGGGCTTCTTGGCTTCTTCTTTGATTAATGCTCTCCTCGGCCTGTCAGTTTTGGTGGATGGCCATGTCTTGGTAGGTTTGCAGTTGTGCCATACTTTTTCAATTTTCGGATGATGGATTGAACTGTGCTCCGTTAGCTGTTCAAAGCTTGGGATATTTTTTATAACCAATCCCTGCTTTAAGCTTCTCCATAACTTCTCCCCCCGACCTGTCTGGTGTGTTCCTTGGCCTTCATGATGCTGTTTGTTGACTAAGGTTCTCTAACAAACTTCTGAGGCCTTCACAAAACAGCAGTATTTATACTGAGACTAAATTACACCATCCAATCTGAAGGGGGTTGGGCAGAGCATGTGATCTGGCATCAACATAAATTTCTACTGAGCACCATGAGAGGACTGGAGGAGTTTGCTGTTGGAGTTCATTGCTATTTATTTTTTGACTCAGTGTAGTTTGGGGAAGCAAACTAGACCTTCCATAATTAAGGGTCTCATCCTCTGGTAAGAGGCTTACCATCTGTGTTGGTGGAGGAAAATATCACCTTATATTACATTTTATATTGCATTATAAAGGGAGTTATGGAATTAAAGTGATTGTAAAGTCTTGTCTTTTTTTATATAAAAATAACAAACATGTTATACTTACCTGCTCTGTGCAGTGGATTTGGACAGAGCAGCCCAGATCCTGCTCTTCTCAGATGCCTCTTCGGGCTAATAGCCCCTCCCTCCTGTTGAGTGCCCCCACAGCAAGCAGCTTGCCATGGGGGCATCTGAGTCGAGCTGTAGCTCCGTGTGTCCATTCAGACATGGAGCTGCAGTTCGGCCCTGCCCTGCCCTGCCCCCCTCTCCTGATTGGATAACTGACTTTGATTGACAGTAGCGGGAGCCAATGGTGCCACTACTGTGTCCCAGCCAATCAAGAGGGAGAGTCCCTCCTGATACAGATTGAGTTTTGGAGACTTGAAGGTGTCTGTATCCCTCTGTGGGCCATGTTTTAGGTGCTTTTTAGAACCACAGGCTTCACAGTTGGCAATTAATGATGAATCTGCAACATAAAAGAAACAGAAGACCTATTATCTTAGATTCCTCAGTTTGTCCATGTTCATCCAATGATGTTCCTTTGCACTTCAAATCTATTCTCAGTATCTGAAGTATCACTTTTAAAATTCACGTCAAGGTTCAGTAGCAAGATCACAAATAAACAGTTAAGGGAAGCCTAATTATTTAAGTCTAAATGGCCATGGTTTGTTAGATAGTAAAAATATATGTTTGGAGACTGAACATCAAACAGAGTGACCATTATTGTGTTAAATCTACCATAAACACATAAAAGTTAAGTTAAGTATTTACTCTTTAATCTTTTGCTGGTAATTAGTGGTTTACACTGAAAAGCAAAATGTAGATAAAATTCCGCTTTGAAATGAAGATTTGAAAAAAATAAAACATATAATTTTAGCCTATTGCTATAATTATATTAACTTATTATTTAGGTTTATTTAATGCACTTTATGGGTCTTCTTCCTGGATACTTTTTGCTGTGTGGGCTGCATAGGGGTTTATAGTTTAAAAATACAGCAAAGAAATGTGAGAGTTTAGCAACCAGCAAACCATCATTCTTAAGTTACCATTTTTAGTTCCAGCAGTTTTATGGAGAAATAAAAGTAGGTTATAATTGGAGCATATTTACACACCTACGGTGGCGGACGGACGACTAAAACAATGCAATTGCAATGGATGGTAGAACATGATAGACATTACCCTACTGGCCTTATGCAAGAATCTGAGCCATAAAAAATAATATTGCCCTCCTAGCTAATGAAGAATATCTTAGTAATTTTTCGAGGGTATGGGCTACTGCAGAATTATTAGATATTCCAGTTCACTGTCCTGTGGTCTTCCTAACCTAAGGTGACCAGATTTTTAAAATGAAATCCGGGACATATTTTTTTTTTACTAGTAATGGTAGCAATCAGACACTCTCTGCCCGCCGCCACCGCTACCTGCCTCACAGCCTGTCAAGTCTCATTACTGGGTGGGGAGCAGAGGAAGATCACTCTGCCAGGGAAGGCAAGGAGATAAGCAGGCAGGCAGCTGGCCGGGACTTGAGCCAAGGCAGAAGAACATGCAAGCGGAGCTGAATGGGCATGTACCCGAAACTGAAGAAATATTCCCTCTATTCCAACCAGCACATGATCATCAGAGAGGGGCACAGATAATGGAAAAAAATACACCCCCCTAAGCAAAAAGGAGCGGCGGAGCAGGGGGGTGTAATTCAGAATAATTCTGCACTGACTGTCTTTGAAATTGCCCCAGCCCTGTTCAAATCCAATCCGGGGACAAAACCGGGGACAGACTTGGTCCGGGGACAGTGTCCTCAATCCGGGGACTGTCCCCGGAAACTGGGGATGTCTGGTCACCCTATCCTGCCCACCTATTTCGTTGTGATGTCTGGTCCACTGAAGCCACTCTTCTTGTTTGTTCCTGAATAGGCTTCTTACAGCCCCTTTTAACAATATAATCACTTACAATGCAGGACCAGCCACAACATACAGCTGGATTCACGTCGGACTTACGCCGACGTATCTATAGATACGCCGTCGTAAGTACAAATGTGTACCATCGTATCTCTGCGCCGATTCCCCAAGCTAGATGCGTCGAAAAATTTGACGTAACTTGCCTACGCCAGCGTATCGTGGGCGCATAGTTACGCTGGACGCATTCGGCGTACCCATGTTGAATATGCAAATGAGTAAGATACGCCGATCCACGAACGTACTTGCGCCCAGCGTATGTTTTAAGCGATTTGCGTAAGGGTTACGTCCGGCGTTAAGTTATTCCTCATACAGGAGGCGCAACCCATTCAAAAGGTATGGACCAGGGAACGAACGCCGTCGATTTTTACGTAGTTTACATAGTACGTGAATAGGGCTGTGCGTAGGTTACGTTCACGTTGTAGGCAGTGTTTTGACGTATATTAGGCAGTTATCTTGACGTAACTGTGAGCATGCGCACTGGGATGCGTCCAAGATACGACGCATGCACAGTTAGTTTTTTGAAGCTCAGCCCATCATTTGCATGGGGTCACGCTTCATTTAAATATATTGACTTTGACTTACATCGGCTTACACTGACAACTATACGTTACGCCAGCGCATCGTTGAGAGCATTTGCTTTGTGAATACCATGCTTGCCTCTCAACGTTGCGCCGGCGTAGTGTAAAGAAGATACGCTACGCCGGCAGAAAGATGCGCCGAGGTACGTGAATCTAGCTGAATGTATCTTGATGACTTGCCTGCAAGTCCTGCATTGTAATAGATGACATAGGAGTTCTAGCCTGGACAGAGGAGGACCAATCCACCAGCTGTTGGGGAACCATGCAGTTAATGTATTATCCTGTGCTATCCCATCAGCTAGAAAACAACTAATTGGGGATGATTTACCAAAACTGGAGAGTGTAAAATCTGGTGCAGCTCTGCATAGAAACCCATCAACTTCCTGGAGGTTTTTTATTTGTCAAAGTTTAATTGAGCAAGCCAAAGTTAGACACTGATTGGCTAACATGCTCTATTTAGTTTTAGTAATTCAATCCCATTATATACTTTATACAGTATAAAGAATGCAGCGCAAAAACATAAAAACAAATGACTAAAAATAAAAATAAATAGGTGAAAAAAAGGAGGAAGAGAAATCCATATATGTATGTGAACTAGAGAAAATCCAATCAATTTCCAATCACGTAGTACAGAACTAAAACAGTGACCAAATAGATATCCTCCACCATGCATAAGAATGGCCTCTCACCTCAAGAATTCAACCTTAAAAGGTCACCAAGCATATTGATCAAACAAAGGATCCTTATAAGATGAGTCAAGGGAATGCTTGGCAGCTCCATAGGAATCAGCACATGACCAAAATACAGCAGCAATGATCCAATATAAGACAAAAAAGAGAGAGATCTAATGCTCTCAGTAGCAACAATTTATTGTGAAAAACCACACCATAAAATACACTCACATGTAAGGGCACTCTGGAGCGAGTGGCAGCTGACAGGCTTGTAATGTAAACAGTATGGCAATGCAAGCTGCGGCGATCGTGGGTGACGTCATGCGTAGCTCCTCCCCCCGTACACGTTACGTCCTTATTTTTAGTCATTTGTTTTTATGTTTTTGCACTGCACTGTTTATACTGTATTTTTGCTTAACCTCCCTGGCGGTATGATTCTGTCTGGAATTACGTACCAAAAGCGGTACAATTATTTTGCATGGAAATTCTGCGTTTTATACTGTAGGCCTGCAATTTTTAGGAATAACTCACTTAAATTTGTCCAAACCAGAGTCTAGTAGACATCCCGGGTATGATAAAGTTTGAAACACAAAATCATAAAATTATAATATAATAAATAACTATAAATAATTATAACAAATAATAATGTAATTATAATAAAAATTATTCACTAATGTAATCAAATCAAAATCACTGAAATTTGCTCAGTTGCAGAATTGTCGCTGTCATTACTTTTATTTTTTTATGACGAATTTCCCCACAAATCGCTATCGCTCAATTCTGCAAGTGATTATCATTTATTATTGCTGTTTTCTAGCTGCTCTAAAATCACTTTTGACATAAAGGGACACTTTTGGTTGCTATGGACAATCTACAGTTTGCAGGCACAAAAAAAATGTTTTTATTATGTAAAAGAACATGCAGGGCACTGGGCAGACCACTAGGGACAGGGGGGGGTGTGTACTTTTTACATACAGTACTGTAATCTATAAGATTACAGTATTCTGTATGTAATGTGTTTGTTTACTTTTTTGAATTTGCCGCCGGTCTCCGCCCCGTGCACCGTTACGTCGCAGGGAACGGAGATCGGCGGCGCGCGGGCACTGTGTGAGTCGAATGGAGGACGCCCCTCGCTCACACAGCGGGGATGCATCGCTGGATCCAGGGACAAGGTAAGTACAGTACCCCGCCTGGATAAACAGGTAAGCCAGCGCGCGCTGCAGGCTCTGCATTCACCCCGAGCGCGACTCGGGGATATCGATTTTTACATGAAAAATCCACCCCGAGTCGCGCTCGGGGATACCGGCAGGGGGGTTAAGGACGTTTTTTATGAATTTATCCTGAGTGCTGGCTTGCAATATATATTTTTTGTTGTCACAATATTTTTTCTCAGCGCTGAATACTCTTTATTGTTTTTTGCATTATATACTTTATCAGCTGGGGAGGGGTCAATATTAATAATTTTAGCACTGCCCAGAGTTAGGCCTCGTACACACGAGGGGATATGTCCGCTGAAAACGGTCCGATGGACCGTTTCAGCAGACATCTCCACTCGTGTGTATGGGCTAGCGGACAGATTTCTCCACCCGACAGATTTCAAAGCATGCTTTGAAATCTATCCGGTGGGAATCTGTCCGCCCGACATGTCTGCTGGTTAGTACACTTACCAGCAGACATGTCGTCCCCCACCGCCGCCGCGCCGCCGCCGAATGGATTCGGCGCATGCGCGGAAGTGTTTAACTTCCTGGTGCGGTGACGTGGCGGTGACATGGCGGCGTCAACGTCACCGCCGCGTCACCGCCACGTCACCGCGCCGTCCGGCGGCGGGGAATTTGATCCGATGGTGTGTACACGCCATCGGATCAAACTCCCGATCGGACATATCCAATGGAAATGGTCCGCGGACCGTTTTCATCGGATATGTCCGATAGTGTGTACGAGGCCTTAGACTTTAAATTATTATAACTGCACAGAATAACTTACAAAATAACTTTTTTAAATGTTCAGAATTTATGTAACACTGACTTTTCTCTAGTATTTCACACAGTACATGGAACCATTCACATAATTTTCCTACTTACAGTATCTCACAAAAGTGATTACACCCCTCACATTTTTATAAATATTTTATAATTGCTTTTCGTGTGACAACACTGAAGAACTGACAATTTGCTACAATGTAGTGAGTGTACAGCTTGTATAACAGTGTACATTTTCTGTCCCCTCAAAATAACTCAACACACAGCCATTAATGTCTAAACTGCTGGCAACAGAAGTGAGTACACTCCTAAGTAAAAAAATGTCCAAATTTGGCCCAAAGTGTCAATATTTTGTGTGGCCACCATTATTTTCCAGCACTGCCTTAACCCTCTTGGGCATGGAGGCACCAGAGCTTCACAGGTTGCCACTGGAGTCCTCTTCCACTCCTCCATGATGACATCACAGAGCTGGTGGATGTTAGAGACCTTTCGCTCCTCCACCTTCCATTTGAGGATGCCCCACAGATGGTCAATAGGGTTTAGGTGATGAGACATGCTTGGCAAGTCTTTCTTGCGCATCAAGTCTTTCTTGCGCATCATCTAGAAGAGGCTTCCTTCTAGAATAACAGCCATGCAGATCAATTTCATGCAGTGTGCGGCTTATGGTCTGAGCACTGACAGGCTTACCCCCCACCCCTTCAACTTCTGAAGCAATGCTTTCAGCACTCATATGTCTATTTCCCAAAGACAACCTCTGGATATGGCACTGAGGACATGGACTCAACTTCTTTGGTCAACCATGGGGAGGCCTGTTCTTAGTGGAACCTGTCCTGTTAAACCGCTGTATGGTCTTGGCCATGCTACTGTATACTCGATCATATCCACGTCGGTAAGCCTCCGAAATCCAGGAACATGGGAAGAAAGACTCCACATAGTCTAGTTCCGTTTGACCACTTATTAAATTATTTAATTAAAATTCAATGTTCCATAACCCTGTCGTGGTTCCAAAAAGATCGTATAGCTCAGTTTCGGTTTTAAACGTACAGCGAATCACTCCTATAAGTGACCTTGGCGCGCAGCACTTCCTCTTTCTGGTTTACTTACTGAGTTCTGGAAAGCACAGCGTCAGTTGTGTAATTTCCGGTCGCCGTAAGATCACACCCCTAAATGAACTCTATTGCTAAAAAAAAAATAAAAAAAAATAACCACACTAGGCAGTTATCTAGCTGTCCTCCAATGATCAGACTTGTCCTGACATGCCTCCCCTGCACAGCCTTTCACTTGGAAGATCACCCACCCAGCTCTTATGCAACTGAGAACAGAGGGAACAGAGGGAAGTTGATCAGTTATAAAAAAGGTGATCGTTTTCAATCACTTTAATTTTCCCAGGTTGTAACCCTTGTATGTGACCCACTGCTGACAGTTTATATGCTAGCAGTTGACAAGGATAAAGTACCAAGGCAATTCAATAGATAGTTGACCCCTGGAGAAGTTGTGATCAGGAAAGACAGTGTTTAGGCAGAATCACAGACACAAGACTCTCAGCATCAATTCAAAACACAGGCAGAGGTTTTGCAGACAGTAGGCAAACAATAGATACCAGATGTAGGTTAAGACAAAACTGCAACAGTAATTGCAGATCAGGAGGTCAAAGGCACTGCGCTGCGCCGCACATTGTTGTTTGGTCAATATCCCCATGCTTAAAAAGAATTGATATTTTGGATTTAGTAATCACAAATTAGGTAGGTAAATTGGATTGTTCAAAAATTGACCCAGTATATATGTATATGTGTGTATGACTGTGTGTCCATAGCGTGTCAAGATCCTACGGGGTAAATATGACCGCAACAGCCTAGCAGACACTGGCTGGAAAAGCGCCCAGAGGCGATTCAGTTCGAATGCGTTGCACTATACAAGTCATTCATTCATTCACAAAGGCATGGTTAAATTGGAGGTCCACACAAAAATGGAACCTCCGCTGTCTGGATTCTTCCCGGTGTCACATTTGGCACCTTTCAGGGGGAGGGGGAGCAGATACCTGTCTAAGACAGGTATTTTCATCCACTTCTGGGCATAGATAGCTGCATTATCTACGCCACGTCCGGCTCCCCACCCCCGCTGTCTTCTGGGAAAACACACAGGTCCCAGAAGACAGCAGAGACCATTCAGATCGCACCCTTACCGAAGATGTCAGCGGCAGCATCCGAGAGCTGAGCAGTAGATCGGTTTCGGGTGCCGTCATCGCTGGCCAGCTGGACAGGTAAGTGTCCTTATTTTAAAAGTCAGCAGCTGCATCGGCAGACCTCCGCTTTAAGATTGTCTGAGGTGCAGTGCAGAACCAGGTAGAAAAGGGACACACTGGCAAATAAACTATTTTTGTTGACTGAGGAATTTCAGCTGACGTAGGAAGCCTATAGTTTTATAGTTTTCTACGAGTGATGAAGTAAATTCTTGCAGGAGAAACCAATAGTCAACATAGTAAGATGTTGCAACTTCTTACAAAACCTTAACAGATGTGTGGTTTACGTAGAAAGCATTTTATTTATTTCAGAATGCTGCTGTAATTCTTCTCCTTATGGTCATAATTATTGTCATCTGTAAAAACCTGTATACACAGTGCAAGAATAGAGGAAGATAATATCTCAAGGGACACCACAGCATCCAAGTTGATGTCTAGACATTCTCATCTAATACTTCATGCCGAGTGACTAATTCATTAAGAATTCCTGTCAGTAAGCTTTTTGCATTGACTATGTAACAGCAGAGACCTAAAACAATGTAAGAAGGTTCTGGAATGTTCACAAAAATGAAACACATTTCAGCGTAAGAATCAGAAAATACTTTTAACGAGTCAGCTAAATTGTGAGTGGTAATCTCCTGTACTATGTCTGCAGTCTCTGACCATCTCCTGTACTATATCTGCAGTCTCTGACCATCTCCTGTACTATGTCTGCAGTCTCTGACCATCTCCTGTACTATGTCTGGAGTCTCTGACCATCTCCTGTACTATGTCTGCAGTCTCTGACCATCTCCTTTACTATGTCTGCAGTCTCTGATCATCTCCTGTACTATGTCTGCAGTCTCTGATCGTCTCCTGTACTATATCTGCAGTCTCTGACCATCTCCTGTACTATGTCTGCGGTCTCTGACCATCTCCTTTACTATGTCTGCAGTCTTTGATCATCTCCTGTACTGTGTCTGCAGTCTCTGACCATCTCCTTTACTATGTCTGTGGTGTCTGACCATCTCCTGTATCACTTCTGCAGTCTCTGTCCGTCTCCTGTACTATGTCTGCTGTCTCTGACCATCTCCTGTATTATGTCTGCAGTCTCTGATCATCTCCTGTATCGTGTCTGTAGTATGTCTGGTGGCTCTTTCTAACATACTCTCTAACAGAAGCCCTCTCTGTGTCCATCAGAGAGACCCCCCCTCCAGGTCCCAATAAAGTACTCTGCTTCTCTTCCTGTATTTTGTTTATTGTTAAGAGATCATGTACGGATCCCAGGGTAATTAAGACTTTGTGGGGTAGCATCTCTGTGGTTGAGTCATTGCCATAGAAACATGTGTAAAGGGGAGGAGTTAGTAAAAATGACCACACCAATGTGGGGGCGCCAGAAATATTTCTGCACCCAGGCGCCTGTGACCCTAGGATCGGCCCTGCCTGCAACTACCAGAATTGTTATTTCTAGATAGGCTAACCGTTTGAATTAGGGTGAACACATTTCCAAACTGCCATTCAGGGACACCCCCCCCTCACCTTCCCCCAAAAAAGATAAGGGGGTGATTGGTGTGATTGGCTCACCAGTTTTCCCAGAAGTCTGCACAAAGATACAAATCAGATTTCAGGCATCCCCTGCAACAAAAAAAATTTTTTGGTGAGATACTCCCACTAGGAAATAAAGTCTAAAGGGATGCAGACCCAGCAGCTTTCCTCATTAGAGCCCTGCAGGTCAGCTGATTGATAAGGAAACCACTCCCATTAGACTCACTTTCCCCACATGGATATAGACAAACACATTTGGATTTCCTTAGAATAACAAAAGGTATGAATCTACAACAAAGTTTGTTAAAATCCTTGTAATGTACATAGATCACCCAGAGGGGAATTTTTTTTTCTCAACAAAAGTGGATTTACGTTTTAAGCCACACAGGTGCGAGTAACTCATAACCAGGTATGGGGACCAAGCGGCTTCAAGAATCGAGGAAGAGAACAGAGGACCCAAGAAACCAATTGGCTTATACGAGAGTAGCTCTACATTATTATTATTACTTCTGAGTAGGCACTGCTGTGTCACACATTGTACGGAGCCTGCATTCTGAACTACAGAGGTGTCAAAAGGAGGAGTTTCAGGAGGCAGAGTCAGTACAGAAATCAATATTTGCAGGCAGCATGGTACCATGGGATATATAGTACTTAGAAACTGAAAATAAATAGCAGATTATAAGCTGCAAAGCATGCAGGGATTCCAGGAAGCTGTATAAAGAGATGGCAGCAGGAAAAGACATCATGGGGCCCCCGTGCATAGGAGATTATGGGGCCTCCAGGCAATAGGAGATTATGGGGCCCCCAGGCAATAGATTATGGGATACACACAGTATACATACACAATACGCATACACACACTGAAAAGGTAATGGAGAGGTGGGGCAGCTATAATTTTGGATTTTTTTAAAAAAACACAGATTTTTACATACTGTCTCTGATTTTACTGAGGCTGGCAACCCTCATGGGGCCCCCTAATGGCATGGCTCTAAGCAAGAGGCACCACTAACCAACCAATGTAAGGGACACTGTTTTAGAGAAGTACAAGTCAGGGTTAGGTTATAAAAAAATATACAAATCTTTGATGATCCCTAGGAGCACCATCAAATCTATCATAACCAAATGGAAAGAACATGGCACAACAGCAAACCTGCCAAGAGATGGCTGCACACCAAAACTCACGGACCTGGCAAGGAGGGCATTAATCAGAGAGGCAGCACAGAGACCTAAGGTAACCCTGGAGGAGCTGCAGAGTTCCACAGCCGAGACTGTAGTATCTGTTCATAGGATGACAATAAGCCTTAGGCCTTGTACACACGATCAGTCCATCCGATGAGAACGGTCTTAAGGATAGTTGTGTTAGGTTAACTGATAAAGCTGACTGATGGTCTGATGTGCCTACACACCATCAGTTAAAAAAATGGTTGTATAAGAACGTGGTGACGTAAAACACAATGACGTTCTGAAAAAAATGAATTTCAATTCTTCCAAGCATGCGGCGACTTGATTCTGAGCATGCGCAGGTTTTTAACCGATGGTAGTCCCTACTAACGATTGGTTTTGACCTATCGGTTACGAGTCCATAGGTTAATTTTAAAGCAAGTTGGCTTTTTTTTAACCTAAGGTTAAATAACCTATAGGGCCTACACACATCTGGCTAACCTATTGTGTGTACGAGGCCTTACGGTCGATAGAGTTGGGCTTTATGGCAGAGTGACCAGAAAAAAGCCATTACTTTCAGCAAAATACAAAATGGTATGTTTTGAGTCTGTGAAAAGGCATTTGGGTGACTCCCAAAATGTATGGAGAAAGATGCTCTGGTCTGATGAGAACAAAATTAAACTTTTTTGGCTATCAAAGAAAACGCTATGTCTGGCACAAACCAAACACATAACATCACCTAAAGAACACCATCCCCACAGTGAAACATGGTGGTTGCAGCATCATGCTGTGGGGATGTTTTTCAGCAGCCGGGACTGGGAAATCGGTTGAGTTGAGGGAAAGATGGATGGTGCTAAATACAGGGATAATCTTGAGCAAAACCTGTAGCACTCTGTGTGTGATTTAAGGCTAGGATGGACAATGAAAATGACCCCAAAAACACTGCTAAAGCAACACTTGCGAGGTATAATGGGAAACATGTAAATGTGTTGGAATGGATTAGTCAAAGCCCAGACCTCAATCCAATAGAAAATCTGTGGTCAAACTTAAAGATTGCTGTTCACAAGCGCAAACCATCCAACTTAAAGAAGCTGGAGAAGTTTTGCAAAGAGGAATGGGCAAAAATCTCAGTGGTAAGATGTAGTAAGCTCATAGAGACTTATCCAAAGCGACTTGGAGCTGTGATAGCCGCAAAAGGTCACTGTACAAAGTATTGACTTTAGGGGGTGAATAGTTATGCACATTGCCTTTTTCTGTTATTTTTTCCTATTTGTTGTTTGCTTCACAATAAAAAAAAAAACATCTTCAAAGATGTGGGCATGTTCTGTAAATTAAATCATGCAAATCTTCAAACAATCCATGTTAATTCCAGATTGTGAGGCAACAAAACACAAAAAATGCCAAGGGGGTTGAATACTTTTGCAAGGCACTGTAAACGCTTACAGATATAAACATTTAAATATTATACCAAAAAATATAAAAAAAAATTCTTTAAAAATAAAGTCCATAAACATCTATAAGTCCATGACTAAATACCCAAATAGTAAATGAAGATCTTCCTGCCACCATTGTTTTGATAAAGTGGAAATCAAGAACATCTAGTGACTAGTCCCACAGGAGAGCAGCTCACCATCACAATCAACCTTCAAGATTAATGGAGGGTCTAAAATCATCTAGGTACTGTTTTCCTCATATATGAATCTGGATCACAAGGTGGAAATCCCATATGCATAGAAAAAGATGTTAACAATAGTGAAGTACCGCTTATTTTTTTTTAATGAAAAAGTAAAAGCCTACACACACATTGGCAGAAAAAGCATCAGCATGTCATAAATCCCATAAAACGCTACAAACTCACAAACTCACACAGAGACTCCTATAGCTCAAAAGCATCCAAGCATGATGACAGCACTGGAAACCCTCTCTATACGTACGAGTTTCGTCTGAATGACCGCCTTAGGGACTGATGTTGGAAAATGATAGTGTATGTTTTGACCATAGATACCCGTTAAGGTGGACCTTATAGTAAAATGCAAGGTCTACTTTGGCTGCCTGGGTCCACATCTCCTTAACAAACCACCTAAGATTTATAGGCGTAGCATCTATCTGTAAAGAAATGACCCTTTTCTGAACCTGGCACTTAGTCGAGTATGATGTCACTCTCCTTCTGCAGATATCTTGGAGAATACAGAGCAGCCAAAATCTCATGAGAAAATGCTCTTGCAATGGATGACAGTGTCGTTTCTTTAGATTTTATCTGCTTAGGGTTCCCCAGGAATCTTCTTAAAAGGAGGTGGTGGTGTCAATCCCAGTGATGCAGAAGACTGGAATAAATTAAGTATAATTCTAACATAAATTCTTTTAACAAGTAGTCTAATGTTTTATTTTACAGGTACATTTTACTTCTTTTTTTTTTTCTTTTTTGTTTTTTTTTGGGGTACCCCTTCTCTATTACTGTGGGACCCCTTGCCCCTTCCCACCCACCTCCCCCCCTCTCCCTCCTCCCTCCCCCCAGGTGACTCCCGAGGATGCCTGATTGCTGATATTCCATTTAAGTATTTTAGAGATTTGTTTCATATGAGTTAGAACTTTAGGGCCCGTAGGTTTCTAATCTCAGATTCTCTGCATAACTCCACGTCTTTTTGTATTTTTCCCAGCTTTTCCATTTATTTTTAAAATCCTGGTTTGTCTCTCCCATGGTCTCCTTCAGCTCTTCCATCCTGTGGGTTTCCTCGACCGTGTCAATCCACTCCCACATCCCTGGGCTTTCCTCCCTCTGCCAGTTCTTTGGTATTAACCTCTTGGCTGCATTGAGCAGGTGGGGCACTAGGGACTTTTTGTATCTCGAAATTCCCACCCTCTCCCCGTGGAAAAGGACTACCCAGGGGTCTTTCTTGATTTCTTTGCCCGTTATTTCTTTTATTTGGCCCAGAATTTGTTGCCAAAATTTCTGGATTTTTGGGCATAGCCACCAGATGTGAGCCATGGTTCCTTTCTCTTGGCATCCCCTCCAGCACTGATCTGATTTCCCTTCCGCATATCTACTCACTTTGTCGGGCGTGGCATACCAACCCGAGACACATTTGTAGTTCATTTCTGCCGTTCGTGTATCAATGGCCGAGGCATGGGTCAATAGCATTATCCTTTCATAAGTGTTTTCACCTCTACGTGTGCCCAACTCCCTTTCCCATTTTTGTAGGAAAGGCGGCTCTCCCAGCTTGTCAATTTCCAACAAGATTTTGTATAATTTTGATATTGTGCCTTTTGAGCTTTCTGTTTTGCACAGCCTCTCCAGCGGGGTAAGTTCCTCGCTTGACCGTAATGGGTGAGGCAGAGATTGCACAAAATGACGTAGCTGGAGGAACCGCCATCCATCCAAATCCCATTGTGTTGATCTTTGTTTCAATTCCTCAAACTCCCTAATTTTACCCCCCTCTATTATATCCCCTAGGTGTAATCTATCAGTTTTTATCCAATTCCCCCCTATTTTCCTTACCCCTGGTGCAAAATAAGTGTTTTCCTTCAAGTTAATAAGTGGTGAATTGTATTCCTTGTCTAGTTTTTTATATACCCTGTCCCATAATCTCAGTGTATCTCGTGTTAAATCTAACGTTTCTATATTTAATGCTCTATATTGTATAGGTGTCCACATGATAGTGCATAGTTGTGTTTTAGATTGTGCTTTTTCTATCTGTACCCATCTCTTCTCGCTTCTATCTCTGGCCCATTCTACAACCCGAGATAGTACTGCAGCTTTATAGTACTCTCTGATATCAGGCACGGTTAGGCCCCCCTCGCTCTTCTTTTGTTTTAAAATTGTTAGTGAGATTCTATGCTTTTTATTTTTCCACGCATAGTTTAATAGTATCGAGTTCAATATTCTCAGAAATTGCTGGGGGAGGGTAATCGGCAGCATTTGGAATTTGAAAAGTATCTTTGGTACCAAACACATTTTCAAAATATTTATGCGTCCAACCCAAGAAATGGGTCTATTACTGATTTTCTTAATGTCAGTTTTAATCTCGTTCAAGAGGGGAACGAAATTTATTTTATATATTCTCTTGATCGAGTTTGTTAGCTTAATACCCAAATATTTTAGCTCGCTAATCCATGGGAATACACATATCCTCTTAACCAACATCTCTTCTTTTTTATTAATGTTGATATTTAAGACTTCAGTTTTCGTTTCGTTGATTTTAAAATTAGAGATAGCGCTATATTCTTGGAGTACCTTATTTAAAGCGGGGATTGTGACCAGTGGGTCGGTGATATAGAAAAGGATGTCATCGGCAAAGGCTGATAGCTTATGCTCCTCTTGCCCTACTTTTACTCCGCTAATTTCAGAGTTATTTCTTATTGTAGCTAGCAATGGTTCTAGAGACAGAATGAAAAGGAGGGGAGACAGTGGGCATCCCTGTCTCGTCCCGTTCCTCATGGCAAACGGGGACGAGAGGGTCCCATTGATTTTTACTCTTGCCGATGGATCTAGATAGAGTGTCTTTATCCACCTTAGCATCCTGTCTCCAATACCCATTATTTCTAGGGTTTTTAACATTAATCCCCAATCTACCCTATCAAAAGCCTTTTCGGCGTCTACCGAAAGGAAAAGGGCAGGAGGTCCATCCCTTTTCAATTTCTGAAGCAAGAGGAGAGCCCGCATGCCGTTATCCTTACTTTCTCTGTTGGGTATGAACCCGGTCTGGTCCGGGTGCACCAGGTCGGGCATCATGTTTTTCATACGTTCAGCTAAAATTTTTGCAAAAATCTTAATGTCCGCATTCAGCAAGGATATCGGTCTATATCCTGCACATTGCGAGCTATCCTTTCCTTCTTTTAAGATTAAAGTAATCGAAGCCGCTAACATCTCTTTACTTGCTTCGAATTTTGCACCCAGCCCATTGAAATATCTGCATAGTCTAGGTATTAGAATATTGCTAAATTTTTTGTAATATAGGGCCGTAAAGCCATCCGGCCCTGGACTCTTTCCCACAGCCGTGTTGTTTAAGGCTTTTTTGATTTCAGATTCCGTTATGGGCTCATCCATTTTTGTTCTTAAAGTCTCCTCTATCTTAGGGACCCCGGCTCTCAGCAAGAAATCATAAGTTTTTGCCTCTTTCTCCCCTATTTGCCACCCACACTGGTCTATCGCATACAGTTCCTCATAGTAGTTTTTAAATGTCTCCGCAATGTTCTTAGTTGTATATACCGTCTCCCCGTTTTTATTTTTGATTTTCTCGATGTAATTCCTGTTTTTTTTTTTTTTCACCATATCGGCTAAATGTTTACTAGCTTTATTACCCCATATATATCTCTCCTTCGCTATGCAGTTAAACTTTTTTTTTATTTCGTGTGACAACATCTCTTTTAGTTCCTCTCTTTTTAGGATTAGCTTATGGAGGGTCTCTCTTGTTCTCTCTTTTTTATGGGTTTGTTCCAAGCTCGCTATTTCTTTTACAACTAAGTTATACTTCCTGATTCCCTCTTTCTTTTTCCTGGACCCTTCTTTAATTAGGATTCCACGGATATAAGCTTTGTGCGCTTCCCAAACAATAGCCTCCGAGGTTTCCCCGTTATCATTAGCTAAAAAAAAATATTTGAGTTCTTGTTCTACCTTTCCCGCCCCCTCCTCATCTCGTATCAGGTCTTCATTTAGGCGCCAAACCGGATGGTAGATTTGTTGCGTAGTGTTCTCTATTTTCATAGTGATCGGGGCATGGTCTGACACTGTCATAATTTCTATCTTCGCCTCGATTACCCTATCCAGCAGCCTATGGTCTACCATCATATAGTCAATCCTGGAATAGGTCCCATGGACAGGAGAGTAGAACGTGTAGTCTTGTATCCCAGGATGGAGGGACCTCCATATATCTACCAGCTGGCTGTCATGCATTAGCCGTTTGAATTTTTGGACTTCCACATTATTTACCTCTCGTGTCCGGGACGTACTGTCCTCTCTCGGGTTAATACAGAAATTAAGGTCCCCCGCTACAATCACATACCCGTCTAGGAAAGGTTTTAGTTTCCTTAAAGTCTTGTTAACATAGTTCACCGGGCCGTTGTTAGGGGCATATATATTAACCAACGTGTAGATAGTATCCCCAAGTTTGCCCTTAAGACATAAAAATCTACCATCCGGATCAGTTTTCCTATCTTCCAATACGAAATTCACTCTCCCCGTAAATCCTATGGCCACCCCTCTTGCGCGGTTTGAAATGGAGTCTCCATAAAACCATATCGGATAGCTGGGAGAGTGTAATCTAATGCTGGAGTTGATTGTTAAATGCGTCTCCTGGAGGAAGATCACATCTCCTCCATAATGTTTTATCTCCTCAGTGATCTTCTGTCTTTTGGCCCGGGTATTTAGGCCCTTAAGATTATATGAGATAAATTTTATTCCGGCCATCTACTCACTATTTGTATACTTCTTTTGGTATCCAATCGGGAGTCACCTTCCCTTTCCCGCCTCCCCATCCCCCCTTCCCTCCCCCCTCCCTTCCCCCGTCCACCTTCCCCTGCCTCCCTTCCCTCCCTCCCTCCCCCCCTCCCCCTACCCCCCCACCCTAGGGCCCCAAAGAGCAAGGGGCTAATGAACCGTGTAGACCTCTTTTCCACGGTTCTCTTGTTTGAGGTAGGGTTCCCCTCGGATCTCCTCCCTCCTGGTGGGTCTCCTGAAGAGGGAGGATTGCCCAGAGGATAGGAACGCCCGACTCCCCCTCCCTGTCTAAATTTTTCCTCCTCCACCCCCCTTTTCCATTCATTTTGGGACTATTTTAGTTTAGGCCGTCCATCCTGGCAATTCAGGTGCTTGAATATCCAGCTTATTACAGAAGGCTTCTAGGTCCTCGGGAAAAATTAATTTTGCTGATATGCCATCCTTCCACCCTATGAGACATGCCGGAAATCCCCATTGGTATTTGATGTTTTGGGCCCGTAATTTCTCTAGCAGTGGTTTGAGCAGTCTCCTCCTGGTTAGTGTTTCCCAGGACAGATCTGGGAAAATCTGGATCTCTGCATCTTTATACCTCAGGGGTGGCATCTTTTTTAATTTCAGCCATATTTCCGCCTTGTCCTCATAATTTCTAAATCTTATAATTATATCTCGTGGCCATTCATTTTCTCTATTTTTTTGTGTCCCGATTCTATGGACCCGTTCTATTTTTAAGTCCTTTTCCATATTTTTCGCTAATATCGGTTTAAAGAGTTCGTTCATAATTTCCCTAAGGTCTTCCCCTTTTTCTTCCTTAATTGAGCGAATCCTTAAATTTTGTCGTCTACTTCTGTTCTCTTGGTCCTCAAGCCTGTATTGTAACAGGCGCTGGTTCAGTCTTAGACTATTATGTTGCTCTCTTAGTTGTTTTATTTCTAGGGTTTGCTGTTCGTTCTTGGTTTCCATCTCTTCTACGCGTAGTAAGAGGTGGCTCAAGTCTACTCTCACCATGCTGATTTCTTGTCTTATCACATCCTCCAGCCTCTTTAACATAATGTTCATTTCACTTTTTGTGATGTTCTGTGACCCCGCTGTTGCCTCCTCCATAAGACTTCTGTCTTCCTCCTCCTCTAATGATCTATCCGGGATTTCACCTCCTGTAATTTTATTTTTTTCTCCCTTTTTTTCCGTTTTTTTTGCGGTGTTGGGGCTTTTAACCGTTCCCTCTTGGGTCAAATATTGTCTAATTGTGCTGGGCGTTGTGTTTTCTTTAGGGGCCTTGGGGGCAGTGCCCCTTGTTATCTTGCTCATACTCATACTGTATGTCTTGGCCGTTCTTCTTATTCGTTTCCCCAGTTTTAAGGATGAACAGAGGTTTCCCCTTATTCACCTTTTCCTAGGGGGCTCTGGACTTGTATTGGCCCCTTCACATATACCTTCCAATCTTCCCGTCTCCTCCTTATCTTTAGTATGTTATAAGTTATATCTTCGGGTGTGGGTTTAAAAGTCCCCTCGCTAGGATTTGGTAATGCAGTGGGGAGCTAAGGAGGCAGCAAGCCGGGGGCGCCACGTCGATAGGGGGGATACCCCGATCTCCAAGGGTCTTATATCTCCAGTGCTGGTCTCTCCCTATCTCTCTTGTTTAGTCCCGTAGAGTTAGGAGCTTAGGGAGGCCTGGGTCCGAATTGAAAAAGGGGTCTCCCCTGTTCAGTTCGGTTTTTGATTTTTATTTGTATATTTTCTCCCCTGCTGATTATTTGAGGGTTGCAAAGTGTAGTTCTCAATCAATTCCTGTTTTCTCGTCCTATTCCCAGGATGGAGGGGTCTGTCTGACTTGACCTTTAAATTATCGAAGCGACTTGGCATCAGCTATTTCCCTTTGTCTTCAGGGCTCTTTGGGGGTCCCTGCAGCTACGTCAGTTAAAGGGGCAACTGTTTCATAGAGATCCTCTAGAGGTACTCATTTAGTGCTGTGCCTCTCCAGGGGCTCTCCAAATCCTATCTTAGGACTGGGGGGGGTCTATAGTAGGCCTTCCATTGGTGTAATCAGACTATGTGTTGGTACAGTTATTTGTTGGCTGCCCTCCTCTCCCCGGGCCCCGGGCACTAATTGACCTCTAAGTGTATGCAGTCATACGTTATGTATGTTGATAAATTCTGCGCTGAACTCCGCTCTTTTCAAAAGGACCTCTAATGTACAGCCTTTAATATGGTTGATACATTTTCCCTGGGCATCGGGTGGTCTTTGTCACTTGTATAATTACGCTTCTTTGCAGGTATCTTTGCTCCGATACTATTCACCCCAAACAAGAAAAAAAAACAGTCCTTTATACACCCATCTGGCAAGCTAGGCTGACCTTTTCAAGTAAGGGTAATTTTACTGTCACACATAGCATGGAATGATCTTACCAGCTCCGTAGGTTACCCATATTGAGCTTATGGAATCTCCTTTTGTGCCTGGGGGGGGTGGGAGGTTTAGGCTGGCTCCTGCTTCTCTGATCTCTGCTGGTAGAGCGGGAGGTGGGTGGGATGCGGCTCACCGCGGTCTCGCTGCGGGTTCTCGGGCGACCAGGCGGGTGACACGAAGCGGTGCTCAGGTGCGGATGTCAACCTTGCGGATCTCCTCGCTGTGCACCTGGCGTCTCCGCTCCATAGCCCCGCTGCTCTTCCGGGTCACTCGTCGCTCGCCGCTCGTTCCTCTTCCTCGCGTTCCGGGCATCGACGAGGTTCCGCCTACCTCTCGGCACACGCGCGCGTACTACGTGCGCGTCATCCCGCGCAGCGGAACCGAGGTACATTTTACTTCTACGACTAGCAGGTGTTTTGAAAAAGGGGGGGGGGGCAATTTAAGTGGACCTTGCATTTTATTAGAAGGTGCACTTTAATACAGTATGGGCTAGATTCAGGTACATCGGCGTATCTTTGTGCGGGCATAGCGTATCTTCTTTACGCTACGCCGCCGCAACTTAGAGAGGCAAGTGCTGTATTCACAAAGCACTTGCTCCTTAAGTTGCGGTGGTGTAGCGTAAATGGGCTGGCGTAAGCCCTCCTAATTCAAAGTAGCAAGGCAGTGGGCGTGTTGTATTGTAATGAACCGTGACCCCATGCAAATGATGGGCCGAACGAACGGCGCATGCGCCGTCTGTGGACTATCCCAGTGCGCATGCTCAGAATCACGTCGAATAGAATGCCTAAGATACACTTACGCACAGCCCCATTCACGTACGACTTCCGTAAACAACATAAACGACGTAAAATTCGACGGCTGTTCCGACGTCCATACCTTAACATAGGCTGCGCCATCTTTTTTGGTGGTTTATCTTTACGCCAGAAAAACGCTTTACGTAAACGGCGTAGATTACTGGTTGGGCGTACGTACGTTCGCGAATCGGCGTATCTTGCTTATTTGCATATTTTTAATGGGAACGTCGAATGCGTCCAGCGTAAAATTTGACGGCTGTTCCGACGTCCATACCTTAACATAAGATGCGCCATCTTTTTTGGTGGTTTATCTTTACGCCAGAAAAACGCTTTACGTAAACGGCGTAGATTACTGGTTGGGCGTACGTACGTTCGTGAATCGGCGTATCTTGCTTATTTGCATATTTTTAATAGGAACGTCGAATGCGTCCAGCGTAAATATGCGCCCACGGTACGCCAGCATAGGCAAGTTACGTCGGGCGACTAAAGCCATGTTTTTCGGCGTATCTTGCTTTGTGAATCGGCGCAAAGATGCGACGGCACACATTTGTATCTCAAGATACACCAGAGTAAACCTTTCTGAATCTGGCCCTATATGTGCCTGTGATCCAAAGCAAGAGTGTGCCCACAAAACTGAATCAAGATTCCAAAAAAAAAAAAGATCCAAGCTAAGGACAAGCTATCACACTTGTCTTCCTCTCTGTACTTCCATCACAGTAGGAAGATCAAACAGCGATCCCACGCAGAGGAAGACTACTACATGAACGCAGATGACATAATGGGAAACACACACAGGATGAATGGGACAGAGTAACACAACAGACACCGGCCACAGTGATGGGGTCAAGACCAAATCCTTGTGTGGTCATAATATATAGCTGTGAGTCTGATCAAATGTGAAATGTTAATGAAAAACCCAACACAGAAGAATTCAACACAAACCACATCACAAAAAACTTTTGCTGGAAGTGACAGCCAAGTTTATTTTTCCTAAATGTTCATATTTAAACAAATAACACATAAAGTTATCACAATTTTAGTCCATAATAATGTACATTGTTTCTTCCTTTCAAAAGCTGGCTATTTCATGCAAAAGGTTTACTATGTTACCCAAAAATAATTCAGTTCCCTCTTGAACCCTGTGAGCCAGGGTTTCATGCTATCACCCACCTTAAAGCTGAGGTCCAGCATTACATTTTATCAGCAGTCAGCAGCTAAAAAAACACTGGGCCAGATTCTCAAAAAATTGCGTATCTGGCGGCGTTGCGTATCGTATCGCAGTTACACTACGTCTACGCAAATTACTGGAGCAAGTGCCGTATTCTCAAAGCACTTGCTCCTTAATTTTCGGCGGCGTAGCGTAAATGCGGCGTCGTAAGGCCGCGTAATTCAAATACTGAAGGAGGGGGCGTGCTGTATTTAAATTAAGCGCGCCCCCGCGTTAAATGAAGTGCGCATGCGCCGGCCAGGAAAAAAGCCCAGTGCGCATGCTCCAGCTCGCGTAGTTGAAACCGACGTCAAAACGACGTGATCGTCACTTACGGAATTCCCTATTCGCGAACGACTTAGTAAAACGACGTAACCGACGGAAAAAGACAACGCTGACCCGACGCCATACTTAACATGGCAACGACGGCACTTCGGAAACATACCCCTCATACAGCAGGGGTAACCTTACGCGTACGCAACCTACTTAAACGACGACGGGGCGGCGTAAAAACGCTCGGGAATCGGCGTATTAGGCTCATTTGCATAGGCAAATGAGAAAACAACGTAAAGGCCACCTAGCGGCCGGCGTTGTCATTACATTTAAGATCCGATGGTGTAATTGCTTTACACCTGTCAGATCTTTAGTGTATCTATGCGTAAGTGCTTCTAAGAATCACTCGCATAGATAGCCATTGAAAAAAACTGCGTATCTCTTTTGAGAATCTGGCCCACTGTAAGCACACTTACCTGTCCAAAGTGCCCACGATGACGGCCGCCCGAGGCCGATCCATCCATCGTGGCAGGTCCTGGCGCGGCCATTCTTACTAAGAGAAACAGGCAGTGGAGCCTTGTGTCCCAGAAGGCAGGGCGCCTCCATTTCCCAGGAGGCAACGCTAGGATGAGTACACAGAACATCACAGCGGATGAGGAAGTGGCAGATTAGGACGATCTGCCTAGTAACAGTCAATTCTGGTAAGTATAAATAAAAAATAAAAAATAAATGTTTTTTCAATTTTTTTGGAGTCTTTTTGGCTATTTTTTTCAGGGTGGACCTCCGCTTTAAGTTGGTTCCTAAGTACTGTTTTTTGTTTTTATTACATAATGATAGGCAAGTAACTTACTCAATGAACAAAAGACATTTGGACACCTGTTTCTATAGATACCTGCATTTGGAGATGTTGAGACACTCTGAAGGATCTACTGAAGTTTAAAGGGGTTGTAAAGGTTTGCTTTTAATTTTCTAAATAGGTTCCTTTAAGCTAGTGCATTGTTGGTTTGCTTACCTTTTCCTTCGATTTCCCTTCTAAATGTTTTTTTTCTTTGTCTGAATTTCTCAGCAGGGATGTAGTCCCAAGGGAGGGGGAGTACAGACTGACTAACCCCCAGCCAGCATGACTCGGATTATGGGGGCAAGCTTACTGAGGAGGAACAGGAAGTGAGAAATTCAGACAAAGATTTTTTTTTAGAAGAGAATTGAGGGAAAATGTTAGTGAACCAACAATGCACTAGCTTAAAGGAACCTATTTAGAAAAAAAAAAAAAAAACCTTTACAACCCCTTTAATCCTTCACATACACTAGGATCAACAGGTACAATGTCCCTGGAGCGGGGTTAGAACTGCATACATGGTTTTTATTGCTGTCTGTGTTCAAGTTTAAAAGACTGACCTACACCCAACTAGAGGATACCAAAGTTCTCCCCTGAGCCCTTAAACAACATTACAAATTTACAAACAGAAAAAAAAGTGAAAGGAACAAAAATGATTTAAATAATTTGGGTTAACTAAGATTTTAACAGGTTTTGGGGTTAAAAAAAAAAACTGATTAGAGTTAAAGTGGTTCTAAAGCTTTTGTTGTTTGTAATAAAATAACAAACATGTTATACTTACCTGCACTGTGCAATGCTTTTCCACAGAGAAGTCCTGATCTCCTTCTTCTGGGGCCCCCGACCGGCGCACCAGACCCCTCCCCTCCACTTTCCATGGGGCACTAGTGTTGTATCCATTGACAGCGGGACTCAGCTCTTCCTCCGCTCCCATGTCACAGGATTTAATTGACAGTAGAGGTAGCCAATGGCCTTCGCTGCTATCAATCTGTCCAATGAGGAGAGAGACAGCGGCTGGAGCCCCTCATGTACATTGCTGGATCCACCCAGCTCACATAAGAAAAAGGGTGGGTCTGGGGGGGGGGGGGGGGGGCTGCAGCACAGATGGTTTTTCACCTTAATGCACAGAATGCATTAGGGTGAAAAACCTTAAAGAGGTGGTTCACCCTAAATATAATCTCTCCCATGTGATCCAGCATACTGGTGTCAGCGCCAGTATGCTGTTTTTTTTTTTTTTTTAAATCCCCCACTTACTGTATTATCTTCAATTTTAATTTCTTACCCCCATGGTGGACGGCGCCAGTATAGCGCGTCACATCTTACGAAAATACCCGATTAACCTCCCTGGCGGTATGATTCTGTCTGGAATTACGTACCAAAAGCGGTACAATTATTTTGCATGGAAATTCTGCGTTTTATACTGTAGGCCTGCAATTTTTAGGAATAACTCACTTAAATTTGTCCAAACCAGAGTCTAGTAGACATCCCGGGTATGATAAAGTTTGAAACACAAAATCATAAAATTATAATATAATAAATAACTATAAATAATTATAACAAATAATAATGTAATTATAATATAAATTATTCACTAATGTAATCAAATCAAAATCACTGAAATTTGCTCAGTTGCAGAATTGTCGCTGTCATTACTTTTATTTTTTTATGACGAATTTCCCCACAAATCGCTATCGCTCAATTCTGCAAGTGATTATCATTTATTAGCGCTGTTTTCTAGCTGCTCTAAAATCACTTTTGACATAAAGGGACACTTTTGGTTGCTATGGACAATCTACAGTTTGCAGGCACAAAAATTTTTTTTTTATTATGTAAAAGTACATGTAGGACACTGGGCAGACCACTAGGGACAGGGGGGGGTGTGTACTTTTTACATACAGTACTGTAATCTATAAGATTACAGTATTCTGTATGTAATGTGTTTGTTTACTTTTTTGAATTTGCCGCCGGTCTCCGCCCCCCGTGCGCCGTTACGTCGCAGGGAACGGAGATCGGCAGCGCGCGGGCACTTTGTGAGTCGAATGGAGGACGCCACTCGCTCACACAGCGTGGATGCATCGCTGGATCCAGGGACAAGGTAAGTACAGTACCCTGCCTGGATACAAGGTAAGCCAGCGCGCGCTGCAGGCTCTGCATATTCACCCCGAGCGCGACTCGGGATATCGATATTTACATAAAAAATCCACCCCGAGTCGCGCTCGGGGATACCGGCAGGGGGGTTAAGGACTCAGGTAATCTCGGGTATTTTTGTAAGATGTGTCGCGCTATACTAGAGTCGTCTACCGCGGGGGAAAGAAATTAAAATTGAAGATAATACAGTAAGTGGGGGATTTAAAAAAAAAAAAAAACAGCATACTGGCGCTGACGCCAGTATGCTGGATCACATGAGAGAGACTATATTTAGGGTGAACCTCCGCTTTAAGGTATTAGGACCACATTAACTACAGATTTTATTCTGTCGCCTCCCCTATTTATAAAACGCAATACAGTCATGTTTTTAATACAAGGCAGTTTTTTTTTTTATGTGGCGGTTCAAACATGAACAAACACAAATTAAAAAAGAAAAATACAACATCTAGGGATAGAAGAGAATAAAGGACTTATTGCGTTCTTCTGCACTTCCCATGCAACTAACTGGAATGGGCTAAAATCGTGCCGGATCGCACCAAAAGTAGTGCAGACCACACACCCTGTTTTTGCCTTGTCAAAATGTCTTTATTGAGAAGATTATGGTTTGTACAAGATCAGAAAGTAGGTAGGTTACAGAGTAAGTTTATAACATGTAATAAAGATCACTGCACATCTGGAGAAACATTCATTACAAATGATCTATAAAAGTGTACATACGTGTAGGAGCCCATCGGACTGTTTGTACCTGGTCTTTTATAGTATACCTAGTTTATCGTGAGAAGCCCTAGGGATGGCTGGGCTAGTAGGTCAATCAGATGTGCTAATTCTTAGATCTAAGGCCCCATACACACGAGCAGACACATTTGTTCAAATCGGTTGGACAGACCGATTTGAACAAATCTGTCTGCTGGGGACATATTAGTTTGATCGTGTACACACGATCAAACCAAAATCCCCGCCGGCAGACGGCGCGCTGACGTGGCGGTTTACGTTGACGCCGCCACGTCACCGCACCAGGAAGTAAAACACTTTCGCGCATGCGTCGAAACCATTCGACGCGTGTGCGAGAAGACATGTCTGCTGGTTAGCGTACTAACCAGCAGACATGTCGGGCGGACGGGTTCCCAGCCGACAGATTTGAAAGCATGCTTTCAAATCTGTCGGCTGGCCAAATCCGTCGGCTCGCCCGTACACACGATTGAATCTGTCTGCTGGGACGGTCGGGCCAACCGTTTCCAGCAGATAGATTTGATCGTGTGTACGTGGCCTTAGAGATTCAACAAAACCTACTCAAAGTGAAGTTAATAACATTAGTAACAATATCTTTCCAAACTGTCATCCAGAACAAGGGGAGGCGGGAGGGGGGTAGGGGGAAAAAAAAAAGAAGGGGGGGGTTCTTGTTACCTGTTGTTACTGTAAGTGGAATTTTGTTAAGATTGGCTGGGCTACCATGGCAATATAACAGCATCAGTATTTACACTGGGTACAACATAATCCAACCAAGGTTTCCATGTTATTTCAAATCCGGTTATCGAGTCCTGGTCAATTGCCATCATTTTGGCGTGTGTCGATTGCCACATTCATTCTGTTTATTACCTCATTGAGAGGTATGTTGGGGGATTTCCAAGCTTTGGCCAGTGTTTGTTTCGCGGCTGTGGTAAGCTGTAGGATTAGTTTAAATTGTTTGTGTGGGATATTTTCTGGTTTCAGATTCAACAATGCCAATTTAGGATCAATTGGAACATTGATACCCAAGAGATAGCTTATTATTTAAAAAATTTCTGACCAGAATGAATGTGCTGAAGGGCATGACCACCAGACGTGAAAGAATGTTCCTGGGGAAGAGCAACCCCTGAAACATTGATCAGGGTAGTTTAGTCCATATTTCGCAATTCTGGTAGGAACTAGATACCACCTTGTAAGTACCTTATAGTTAGTTTCACTTGCTATTACATTTAAAGACGCTGATTTCGTGTTGCTCCAAATTTGATTCCATTCTGATGTTTCTAGTTCTAGATCCAGGTCTTTTTCCCACTTGCTTACGTAGGGAAGTTTTTCTGGTGCGGAGTTGAGCAATAACTGAGAGTATATTATCGAGATCCTACCCCTGGTGGGGGGATCATTTGTGCAAAGCTTTTCAAAGGCAGTTAAGCGAGGAGGGTGAGGTGCGGAATCGACGTATGGTTTGAAGAAGTTCTTTATTTGTAGGAACCTGAATAGTTCAGATTGTGGTAAGTCGTAGGTATTACAAATGTTGGGGAAGGATTTAAATGTCGATGAGTCCATTAGCTTGTATAGATTTGTGCAGCCCTTCTTGGCCCATTATTTGAATGAGTTGGGGTATACCCAAGCTGGGTAAAATGCCAGGTTTTTGTGGAAGGATAAGAGTGGGATATGAGGGGATAGGAGCTTGTTTTTGGTTTTCGATTTATCCCATAGGAAGAGAGAGTGCTTAATGATAGGGTTGTGGATGGGTTTGCGCGTTTTGGGGGGGATCCATAATATGTTGGAAATTGAAATGGGGTCACAGTCCACCGCTTCGATAGATACCCAGAGGGGAGGGTCACGTGTGGCGTGGTATTTCACTAGGTCGGTTGATTGTGCTGCTCTATAATAATTTGCGAAGTTGGGAAGCCCCAATCCACCCTTTGTTTTGGGGAGATGTAGGATTTGGTGTTTGATCCTTGGTATGGCGGATCCCCATATGAAATTGGAAACTCTTTTCTGTATCAACCTTAGATAATAAGGAGGGACAGGGACAGGGAGTACTCTGAAGAAGTAGAGGAGTTTAGGTAGTACTGACATTTTGGTTGCGTTAATTCTGCCGATCCACGACAAAGGTAAATGGGCCCAGGAGTTTAGGAGGTTTGAAATTTGTTTTAAAAGGGATGGGTAGTTAGATGAAAAAGCATCTGAATATGAGGCTGTGAGGTGGATTCCTAAGTATGGGATGCTTTTGTCTGACCATTGGAATGGAAGGCCGGATTTAGCTGCAATTAGTTCCGTGTGTGGGAGGGATACGTTGAGGACTACACATTTTTTTGGGATTTATAACTAGTCCTGAAAAAGACGCAAATTGTTTTAGTAAGGACGTTAAATTTGGGCCCGTTACTTGGGGAGATGCGAGAAAGAGTAAGATGTCATCCGCGAACAGGCATAGTTTGTGTTTATGGCCACCTACTTCTAAGCCTAGGATTTTGGGTTCCAGCCTGATCTTTTGCGCGAGAGGATCTATCAGGAGGGCAAACAAAAGCGAGGAAAGCGGGCATCCCTGCCTTGTGCCCCTCTCAATGGAAAATTAGTCCGATCTGTATCCTGCATACTTGACAGAGGCCTTTGGATTATCATATCATTTCCTTATCCATGTCACGAAATTGGGACCGAAGCCCCACTTTTGTAATGCATAATTTAGATAGGACCAGGATACGGAATCTAACGCCTGTTTTATATCCAAAGAGAGGAAGCATGCTGGCACACCCTGTTTTTGAACACAAGTTTCCCGCACCACATTCCAATGTGAACATAGGGTTAATAAGGACCTAAAATGTTTTTGCAGGGAGAGAGATAAAACTTCTGCCTAGTGCTGCGGCACCAAGAGAGGAAGGAGAGTACCCGCTCCTCCCTCAAAAAATTGACATGTCAGGGGGTCACGAGTACTTAAAGTGGAAGCTCCATTTTTAGGTGGAACTCCTCTTTAACCGCTTGCCAACCGCCCACCGCAGTTTTACTGTGGCAGGTCGGCTCGACTGCACAAAATCACGTAATATAACGTGATGTTGCTATGCGGCCACTAGGGGCCCCTGCTTGCCCCTGGTGCTGATGCGAGTGCCCGGTGGGCGCGATCACCGCCGGGCACCCGCGATCACTCTTCACAGAGCGTGAACCGGGAGCTGTGTGTGTAAACACACAGCTCCCGGTTCTTTCAGGGGGAGAAATGACTGATCGTATGTTAATACAATGTATGAACAGCGATCTGTCATTTACCCTAGTCAGTCCCATCCCCCTTCAGTTAGAACACACTTTAGGGAACATAATTAACCCCTTGATCGCCCGCTAGTGTTAACCCCTTTCCTGTCAGTGACATTTTTACAGTAATCAATGCATTCTTATAGCACTGATCGCTATAAAAATGCCAATGGTCCCAAAAATGTGTCAAAAGTGTCCGATCTGTCCACCATAATGTCGCAGTACCGATAAAAAACGCAGATCGCCGACATTACTAGTAAAAAAAAATATTAATAACAATGCCATAAAACTATCCCCTATTTTGTAGACGCTATAACTTTTGCGCAAACCAATCAATAAAGGCTTATTGCAATTTTTTTTATTAAAAATATGTAGAAGACTACGTATTGGCCTAAACTGAGGAATTTTTTTTTTTTTTGTTCATAGATTTTTGGGGGATATTTATTATCGCAAAAAGTAAAAAATATAGATTTTTTTCAAAATTGTTGCTTTATTTTTGTTTATAGTGCAAAAAATACCGCAGAGGTGATCAAATACTACCAAAAGAAAGCTCTATTTGTGGGGAAAAAAGGACGTCAATTTTATTGGAGCCACGTTGCACGACCGCTTAATTGTCAGTTAAAGCGACACGTTTTGTCAGTTAAAGCAAAATGGTCCGGGGCTGAAGTGGTTAAGTCAGCCATAGTCAGTGTTGATGGAAGAATCTCTCCCACTGAGCCATTGTGTTCTCCCGCCAATTGCATGTAAAATCCGGCAGGATGGGTACTCCATATCTGGGGTAAAAAGTATGTTGTTGTAAACATTTATATTCCCCCGTCTTTTCTGGCTCGGTACTATATATGACTCTGAACAAAATCTCCCCCTACTGCCCGGCTAAACTTCTGATTATGGGGGACTTTAAAGCCATTGTATCTCTAGAGTTGGATAGACCTCCCCATCTAAGCCACCTTCTGGAGACCTTGGACATGAAGGAGATTTGGTGCTGTAATAATCCCACTTCCAGGGTCTACTCCTGCCTCTCTGCTACTCACAAAAATCCATTTATTACTAATCAACTGTGTATACTCTTTTTACAATCATAATTACAACAGAAACTACCCAAATGACCCTGATCAAAAGTTTACATACCCGGTTCTTAATACTGTGTATTGCCCCTAATTACAAGCAACCAGATCACAGATGAGGATGGTGACCTTTAATAGCCATTCAGACCCTTTTGTGTCAATGTGTGTGCATGTTATCAGGCCAGAATCACCAGGGTATGCAGACTTTTTACCAGGGTGATTTGGATAGTTTCTGTTGTGATTATGATCTAAAAAGAGTAAACACAGTTGATTGATAATAAATGGCTTCAGCCAAACATTAACCATGAGTGAAAGAAATGTTTTTGTGTTATCATATATATTCTCCAGAAAAATGGCCAATAAATCATAAATTCTGCCAGGGTATGTAAACTTATGAGCATGTACAAGCAGGTATCTTGTTATGTCACATCAAGAATTAAAAACAAGGAAATACTGGCTCTTCTGGCCCTTAACCGTCCAGAGAGATTGGAGACAAGAGTGGCCACCCCACTGATGACCAAAAGGGGGGGCAGGGCAGGAATTCGTTAGATTGAATAAGGTGCAACCAACCTCATTATCCGAGCACTCAGAGGTTGGATAGACTAGTTCCAAGGCGACAGAACAGAAAACCGAACTATGTATTAGTACGGTTTATCTGAAAATAACAGCAGTCGAACATTGGAATATGACATAGACTACTGTGATTAAGGGTAGGTGGAGTAGCGCTTAAAGGGGTTGTAAAGGTTTGTTTTTAATTTTTTTAAATAGGTTTCTTTAACAACTTGCTTACTGGGCACATATATCCCCTTCCTGCCCAGGCGAAATTTCAGCTTTCGGCACTGCGTCGCTTTAACTGACAGTTGCGCGGTCGTGCGACGTGGCTCCCAAACAAAATTGGCGTTCTTTTTTCCCCCACAAATAGAGCTTTCTTTTGGTGGTATTTGATCACCTCTGCGTTTTTAGAGCGACAATTTTGAAAAAATAATCATATTTTTTACTTTTTGCTATAATAAATATCCCCCAAAAATATATAAAAAAACAATTATTTTCCTCATTTTAGGCCGATACGTATTCTTCTACATATTTTTTGGAAAAAAAAAATCGCAATAAGTGTTTAATGATTGGTTTGTGCAAAATTTATAGCGTTTACAAAATAGGGGATAGTTTTATGGCATTAATATATATTTATATTTTTTAATAGTAATGGCGGCGATCAGCAAATTTTATCGGTACTGCGACATTATGGCGGACACTTCGGACACTTTTGATACATTTTTGGGACCATTGGCATTTTTATAGCGATCAGCGCTATAAAAATGCATTGATTACTATAAAAATGCCACTGGCAGGGAAAGGGTTAACACTAGGGGGCGAGGAAGGGGTTAATTATGTTCCCTGGGTGTGTTCTAACTGAAGTGGGGGGTGGACTGACTGGGGGAAATGACTGATCGCTGTTCATATATTGTATGAACAGACGATCAGGCATTTCTCCCCCTGACAGGGCCAGGAGCTGTGTGTTTACACACACAGCTCCCGGTTCTCGCTCTGTAACAAACGATCGCGGGTGCCCGGCAGTGATTGCGAGCAAGCGTGCGCACCCCTATTGGCTGAACGGCGAGATGCCGTAGATCTACGTGATCTCGCCCAGCAGAGCCGACCTGCTGCCGTATAACTGCGGCGGCTAGTCGACAAGCAGTTAAAGGAACCTATTTAGAATATAAAATATAAAATGTTCTCTGATTGATACTGAACAATCTGGTTTCATGCCTAGACAATTCACAGGTAATAATGTGTGTAGGCTTTGTACTAACAACCATGCACAGCATCTCCACACTGGTAACAGAGTTGTTGCCTCTTTAGACATCAACAAAGCTGTTTGACACAGTCCAATGGCCATTCCTTTGGAAGGTACTGGGCAGGATGGGGCTTGCACTCCGCTTCATACAATGGTTGCGTGTTCTGTACTCTCTGCCTACTGCGGCAGTTAAAAAATAAAGAAAATGGAGCTGACAAATAGCCCCCTACTCCCTACTCCCCCCTACTCAGCTCCATTTTCTTTATTTTGGGGCACCAGACAAGATTGCCTTCTCTCTCTGACCCTCTTTGCTCTGGACATCAAGTATTTAGCTGAAACCCTCTGTGTATCTTCTGAGGTTTGCAGGCTTTGGGTGGGGTGAGTGGAAGGGCAGGTAGTCCTGTATGACGATGACCTTTCGCATGATGCTGGTCCTTTCCTGTTGGGTGCGCTGCGCATCCTCAATACATTTTCTGTCTTCGTGTCAATTGGCACAAGTCTGTTTTTTTCCTATTGATCCTTGTCCTCGGGAGCATGACTCGCCTGATCTTACATTGCAGTGAGTTGACTCATTTAGATACCAGGGTGTAACAGTTTTCCGTAAGGTAACAAATTATGTGTCTCTCAATTTGTTACCTGTTTTACAAGGCCAGATGATTGAAGGCGTGGAGCAACTTGCCGCTGTCCCTGCTAGGGCATGTTCATTTAATTAAGATGAAATTCTTCCCAAATTCAACTAATTGTTACGTCACTCCCTACAATGGATTCCCAAATCTTTTTTTTACCCAACTGAACCAATTGTGCTCCTCCCTTCTTTGGGGTCTGCAGACTCCATGCTACAAGTTTTCCACTCTATTGAGACCCTAAGCCCCTACTATTGCCTTTTGGAAATAGTAGTTAATAATGTTAATAATGTTTTAACACTTTACAAAGACACTTAAGTGCACAGATGGGCTGTGCATGTAAATCGACAAAGTATGGGCTACATGGCTAGATGATAAATTCCTCTTTGCTGCTTGGTCTGACTTGGGTGTGGAATAGATTTGAAGCATATGCAATTTATTTTATCCTAATCTTTATTGGCTAATTAATCATTTAACTGCTTGCCGACCGCCCGCCGTCATATTACTGCGGGACGGTGGCACTGTTTCGCGAGAGCACGTAGCTCTACGTCCTCTCTTTTTCGGCCACTAGGGGGCCCACGCGCGCCCCCCGCACGCCCCCGAGTCCCGCGCGCGTGCCCGGCGGGTACGATCGCCGCCGGGCACCCGCAATTGCTCGTTACAGGGCAGGGAACGGGAGCTTTGTGTGTAAACACAAAGCTCTCGTTCCTGTCAGCGGGGGAAACGCTGATTTTCTGTTCATACAATGTATGAACAGAAGATCAGTGATTTCCCCTAGTGAGGTCACCCCCCCATACAGTTAGAACACAAATAGAAACACACTTAACCCCTTCCCTGCCCCCTAGTGTTAACCCCTTCACTGCCAATGGCTTTTTTATAGTAATTCAATGCATTTTTATAGCATTGATCGCTATAAAAATGCCAATGGTCCCAAAAATGTGTCAAAAGTGTCCGATGTGTCCGCCATAATATCGCAGTACCGAAAAAAAAAACGCTGATCGCCGCCATTACTAGTAAAAAAAAAATATTAATAAAAATGCCATAAAACTACCCCCTTTTTTGTAAACGCTATAAATTTTGCGCTAACCAATCAATAAACGCTAATTGCAATTTTTTTTTACAAAAAATATGTAGAAGAATACGTATCGGCCTAAACTGAGGAAAAAAAATGTTTTTTTATATCTTTTTTGGGGATATTTATTATAGCAAAATGTAAAAAATATTGCATTTTTTTCAAAATTGTCGCTCTATTTTTGTTTATAGAGCAAAAAAATAAAAACCGCAGAGATGATCAAATACCACCAAAAGAAAGCTCTATTTGTGGGAAAAAAAGGACGCCAATTTTGTTTGGGAGCCAAGTCGCACGACCGCGCAATTGTCAGTTAAAGCGACACAGTGCCGAATCACAAAAAGTGCTCTGGTCTTTGGACAGCAATATGGTCCGGGGTTAAAATACTATATTTTAGCACGAGCCAACACACTTCTATTCACATATATTGTTTTTTGGTTTCACACCTTTGCCTCGTTTTGGTTTAGCCTGCTCCTGCGTGCGATGGGCTGCCCACCCTGTATTTTTGTTGTACTTATATGTGTCAAAAACCTAATAAAAAGTTTTGAAAAAAAAATTCAGACAAGCTGGTTGCTCCCAAGTTGATCGGTCAATCAACTTGGGTACATTCAGCTTGCCCATACATGGTTCGAATCTCGGCCGCTCCCTGCTGAACTTAAACTGACTATGGCGGACTAAAATCGAATTGTTCCAAAACATGTTCCCTCCCCCTCCTACGACCTATCCTGCCTAACCTGTCTAATCTGCCTAACCTGTAAAAGCTCCAGTTTGATCATGAGAAACCCTACAGCACCGGCTCCCATGTATCAGGGAGCCCTTGACTGGGAATTCTGGGAACCATGAGGTCATCCATAGGCTTCTATGGCCCAGATGTTGTCGGCACTCCCTTCTATCCCCTGTTGCCGCTGCTCAGTTTGTGCTGAATTTCTATTGTTTTTTTTTTTTAAGCTACACTAATGCTGCGTACACACGATCGGTTTATCTGATGAAAACGATATGATGGACCGTTTTCATCAGACTAAACCGATTGTGTGTGAGCCCCATCGGTTATTTATCCATCGGTTAAAAAATTAGGAACTTGTTTTAAAATTATCTGATGGATAAAAAACCTATAGAAAAAACGATCGTCTGAAGGCACGTTCATTGGTTAAAAACCCATGCATGCTCAGAATCAAGTTGACGCATGCTTGGAAGCATTGAACTTTTTCAGCACGTCGTTGTGTTTTACATCACCGCGTTCTGACACGATTGGTTGTTTAACTGATGGTGTGTAGGCACGACTGATCATCAGTCAGCTTCATCGTATAACCGATGGAAAAATTCATCAGACCCTTTTTATCGGATAAACCGATCATGTGTACAGGGCATTAGGCTTTAAGGAGCAACAGTAGTTCAATCTTCTGATCGCTGTGCTCTGTCCTTCTGGTAGCATGTCTCTTGTCATCATGTGTTCACTTCAGAATAACTGATTGGCTTCCAGTTCTGCCCCTCCCTCCCCAAGTTTGTGTGCTAGTTTACATGGGATTACATGAGGTTGATACCAACCAGTGCCGGGACAAGGTCACCTGGTGCCCAGGGCGAAGATAAAAAACTGCGCCCCCCCCCCCCCTGGGAAAAGCTACAGTGATGGGATCCATACTTATGCATCAGTGACAGTGCATTACGCCCCTTCCTGCTGCATATTACCAATACCATTGATAATTAAACAAACTCCCCTCAGAGACTGCAGACATGATATAAGACATGAGATGGTCAGAGACTGAGAACATCATACTAAAGATGGTCAGAGACTACAGACATGATACAAGAGATCAATGCAGTCTCACAGTGCCCATAATCACAGCCTCACTGTGACCACCAATGCCGCCTCACTGTGACCACCAATGCCGCCTCACTGTGACCACCAATGCCGCCTCACTGTGACCACCAATGCCGCCTCACTGTGACCACCAATGCCGCCTCACTGTGACCACCAATGCCGCCTCACTGTGACCACCAATGCCGCCTTACTGTGACCACCAATGCCGCCTCACTGTGACCATCACAGCCTCTCTGTGTCCATCAATACAGCCTCCCTGTGACCAAGAATAGCAGCCTTACTGTGCCCATAGCAGCCTTTCTGTGTCCATCAATACAGCCCCCCTGTGACCAATAATAGTTCCCTGTGCCCATCGCAGCTTCTGTGTCCATCAATACAGCCCCCCTGCGACCAATAATAGCAGCCTCCCTGTGCCCATCACAGCCTCTGTGTCCATAATTTCACCTCACTTTGGCTATAACTACAGTCAGACTAACCATAGCCTGCCCTGGCTGGATCACACATCTCCTTCAGCAGCAGCAGCAGCACCGTCACATTGTTGGGTCTGTGTCTGTGTTTGGCGGCGCCGTAACAAGGTCCCGCCCCCCTAGAACGGCTCGTGTGATAGGCGGAACATTACTTCAATCTGCTACCACATAAGCTGGTCTAGGGGGGCGGGACCGGCACTGCCGAACACACACGCAGACTCGGCTCCCTGTCACACAGCGCCGGTCTCCGCTACCACATGAGCTGGTCTAGGGGGGCGGGACCGGCACCGCCGAACACACACGCAGACTCGGGTCCCTGTCACACAGCGCCGGTCAGGAGACCGGCACTGCGTGACAAACAAGAGGAGGAGGAGGAGGTCGTAGCGCGCCTGCAGCCACAGATCAAAGCTGCCCCGCCTCCCCAGGACAGGCGGCCTGTAGCGTGCCCTCTACTGCACCCCCTTCCTCCAGTAAATGGTCGCACCCAGGGCACCCGACCCTTCTGCCCACCCCTTGTACCGGCCCTGATACCAACACAAACACATGTACTTACACCAGCTGCATATAGAAATACATTTAATTACCTACATACATTGGTATTTTCTTTATATCTGCCTGGATGCAACTTAAAAAAGTAGCTTTATTTATATCTATGCCCAACCGAAGAGTTTTCTAATACTTGCTGTTCCAGTGAGACCCAAAACAAGGAGAGGGAGTAAGGGGAAATCTTCCCAGCGGTGACAATAAAGATGAGATAGAACTTTAACCCTTACCTACTCTATTCAAAGTTCCAATAAAAAAAGCGTTATGGCCTTAGGTGGGACTGTCATCTTTGGTGCCAAAGACTTATGTAATGCGGCTCCACTTTTCAGCAGCACACTACCCAATCCAATTACAGAGGTGTTAAATCTTACCTGACACCTGAGTGCATCCACATGCACACCTGGGCAGGACCCATTTACATTCAGAGGCGGACTGACCATTGGGACTCTCGAGGGCCCCATGCCACTAGGGGGGCCCCATCAGGGTTGCCAGACTTAATAAAACTAGGGACAGGATGTAAAAATCTGTGTTTTTTTTACATCTGCCCCTGATATGTCCGAAACCGACATGCTTTTGATGTGAAAATCCAAAGATTTTTGCTGCCCCGCCTCTGCACTGCCTCCTGGCGTGGTGGCCATCTGTAAGCCCAGGGGCCCCATATTCTTCTATTGCCCGGGGGCCCCATGAGTTGTCAGTCCACCCCTGTTTACATTATTCTATTGTGGTATGTATTGGCATTACATGTGTTTAACTTGAACAGCAACCATGCTCACTTAAGCAACGCGCATGTCTTGCAGCATGCAGCTATGCAGCGCAATGCACCACAGTGTAGGAGTAGGCAAAGAAATGTTCCTTTTTTTTAACCCAGGATGAGTTCACAGATCTGGTCCCATGCATCCCTGAAAGTGATGGGTCACATGACTAGGCTACTTAGAAGCGCATCTCTGCAGTAAACCTGGCTGGAAGAGCAACATTTTTCTTGCCTGCACAGTCCTGCAAATAAGTAGAGAAAGAATTTCCATGCATGCATTACAACGTGGTAGTTCTGCCACTTAAAGGGGTGTTCCAGCCAAAAGTTTTGTTTATTAAAAGTCAGCAGCTACAAAAAGTGTAGCTGCTGGCTTTTAATAAACAATCACTTACCTGCTCCAGCGACGCGCCGGGGGGGCTCCGCTCCTCTCCCCCCCTCCCCGTCCGGCGTCTTCATTTCTACTGTGGGCACCCAGCCGTGACAGCCTTCGGCTTCATGGCTGGGCACCCACTGCGCATGCGCGAGCCGCATTGAGCATGCGCGCGCAGCGCGGCTCGCCGCTGATTGGACAGGCGATTGTCTAGGACCTGTCAGTGTCCTAGATGATCGCCTACAGGGAGGGGCTGCAATAAGGCGATTAAGCCTAATCGCCTTACCAGCCCCTTGGCGGAAGCAGGAAGTGGGACAGGAAGTCCCACTCCTCCTGAAGCCCCCACTCCCCCCCAAAAAAATTACATGCCAAATGTGGCATGTAAGGGGGTGAGGAGTGGGATAAGCGGAAGTTCCATTTTTGGGTGGAACTCCGCTTTAAAAAAACTCCAATACACACACACACTGTATAAATATATACAGTAGGGAAAAAGTATTTGACCCCCTGCTGATTTTGTACGTTTGCCCACTGACAAAGAAATGATCAGTCTAAAAGTTTATTTTAACAGTGAGAGACAGAATATCAACAAACAAATCCAGGAAAACGCATTTCAAAAAAGGTTATAATTTGATTTGTCACAGAAAAAAAGGTGATAGCTGCGCCAACCCTATAGTAATTATATCTCACCACTACTCTTCGAACAGTAAATATTAAAAAACACATCAATAATTACTAGAGGGCCATCAAGTGCATGTTAAGTTAACAAAAAAAAAACAAAAAAAAACAAGTGATATTCCTTATATGTTAATAAAAAAACATAAATTTGACAGAATAATCATATAATTCAGAAAAAATAGTCTCAAGCCCCGTACACACGACCGGTTTTCTCGTCAGAATCCATCAAGAAACTTGATGGGAGACGTATTCTGCTGAGAAAACCGGTCGTGTGTACACTTTTTGCCGAGAAAACCGTCGAAAAACTCGTTGAGCCAATAAGAGAGCATGTTCTCTATTTCCTCGACAGGAGTTGAATTTGGCTCGTCGTGTTCCTCGTTGGGCTGGTTTCCGACTAGAAACTCGAGCGTGTGTATGCTAAGAAACCCGCGCACTTTCTGTAAAAGTAGCATTTGTAATGGAAATAGCACATTTGTCACGCAGTAACAGACTGAAAAGTGAAAATGTCTCTTACCAAACTTTTCAGTAACATGAGATTAGCAAAAGCAGCCCCAAGGGTTGTGCCTATTGAATCAAACTTCCCCTGTTATTGTATGTGTTGAAGTCACCGCGTTTGAGAGCGAGGAGATTTGGTCTTTAACATATACGCAAAACAAGCTTGTGGAGTTCCTCGACAAGCCTAACAAGGGACTCGACGAGGAAAACGATGTGTTTCGCCCGTTTCTCCGTCGTGTGTACGGGGCCTTAGTGTTTGTCTTCAGAGATGATAAGCTACATGCATCCCAGGTGCGCAAATCCACATCCGTGACTTCAAAAGGCTTTTATCCACCAACCTGATAACACCACCACCTTCTGAAATAAACACTCACCAGAAAAAAGATAAACAAACGCATTTGGTTTATGTCAGGGTTAACCACTCCACACATGTGTAAATCTAAAGGTTTTCAGTAATCACTCCATACATACACCTCCACGTTGGTTTATCCCAGGGTATCATAGAAAGCAAACAGTCATCATTGCGCAATACATTATGCTTTATTTAGTAAAAAATGTAAAAAAGGTTTTCACTCACAAAGTATAGTGCCTAAGGACCGGCACAGAGTCTTACCAGCAATGCTTTTGGGGTTGACATCGTTGTATCGTTTGGTTCCCCGGGGCAGGCGTGCGGTCCAAGCCTTGATTTAGTGCGGGTTGGGGCAGGAAGTGACATTCCTGCCCTTTTTGAAATATGTTTTTATGGATATTTTTGTTGTTATTCTGTCTCTCACTGTTAAAATAAACCTACTATTAAAATTATAGACTGAACATTTCTTTGTTAGTGGGGAAACATACAAAATAAGCAGGGGATCAAATACTTTTTTCCCTCACTGCATAAATATATATACTGTATAAATATATATTAATTCCCCTTTAAGCATCCTAGAATAAATGCATTGTTTTATCTATGGCACAGTAAAGACATTTTTCCAAGAGAGGAAATAGACAAGCAGACAGCTTCCTTCCTGGCCTATTACTAAATGACTTTTTTTTTCAAATCTAATAGGCTGGTGGTGTGATTGCCCAGTGTGACCGGCCGTCCTGTTGTAGCACAGACAGACAAAAGATAAACCCAAAAATGTAGATCAGGCTCATATATAAACAAACCAGTTAATAACGAGGGACATAGAGGACGGTTTGTTATATGTGCACATGACATATTACACTGTAACACAATGGTGGGCAGAAAGTCATCCATCTACAATTTATGAAGCCAAGATACAACTCTTTTACTTTATCTTTACTCCACAATCTTTTCTTTATCTTTCCTCAACAGTCTCCTGGTTTGTATGTCTAGGCAATGCTTACCTCCTAGCATCTGATAGGTAGACTGCCAAAAAGTACAAGGTGCATCATATTACTAGTAATTGGCAATGCGATTACACAACCAGAATACAGTAAAACCTTGGTTTGCGAGCATAATTCGTTCCAGAAACATGCTTGTAATCCAAAGCACTTTTTTTTACAGGGTATAAAAGAGAAGAGAGGCACCTCCTAAGTGTAGCAATAAGTTGTTAAATGTTGTACCTTGATAAAATATAACCATATTGCTACACTTAGAGGCTCCTCTCTTCTTTTTTATACTCAATGGGCCAGATTCAGGTACATCTGCGCATTATTGGACTGGCGTAGCGCACCACCTTTACGTTAGACTTGCGCAATTTTGCCGCGTAATCACCGCATGCGTAACGTTTTTTCCGAGGCGTAAGGAGGAGTAATACAAATTGGGAAGGACGTGGGCGTGTTACATTGAAATGAGCCGTGACCCCATGCAAATGAAGGGCCGGCCGGCTCGCGCATGCGCGCTTGAAGCATACCATGTCAGCTCCGCTGTGCGCATGCTCACAACTCGGGAGCGGCGCAATCAGTGAAATTGGAAATGGACTAGGGCAACGTTGTGAACTACGCAAACAGCATAAATAGACAGACACAAACGCACTTGCATTGCAAAAGTACATCCCTTTGTCCCTTCCCATTTAACCAAGTGCTTTTGTCCTGTTGTTTGTTGCGGTGTGTTTTGTAGTTGTCAGATTAGTGTTCTGTGTGATCAAGTGTTTGTTAGTAGATTTTTGAAAGTGGTTTTTGATCAGTGTTTGAGAGACTGTTTGTTTGATTGATATATTTGTGTTTGTTTGTTTTCCTGCTGTATTTTTGTTTTGTTTTTTTTGTGACTGTTTATTGCTGAGTAGTTTTCTCTCTGTGTGTGTGTTTTTGCTTGATTGGTTGGGCTTGTTTGTGTGAGTGAATTTTGTGGACTGGGAGTGATTTTTTTTGGAAGTATGACAGAGAGAAAACGAAAGCTGAATTTTACAGTTGTGGAAAAACAAATTCTTGCCCGGGCCATTAGCAGGTATGGGCGTTACCTCCACGGCCCAGAGAGTGCCAACACCACCCCGGCCAGGAGGAGGGAGATTTTGGATAGGATCACTGAGCAGGTCAATTCAGCGGGGCAGGGGGAGACACGGACCCGGTCTGGGATTGACAAAAAAATCAATGACCTCCGGTGTCTGGTCAAACAGAAGCTGGCCAGAATGCATGCCCATGCCAGGGGCACAGGAGGGGGCCCACCATGCCGTATTAGGCTGACAGCGGAGGAGCGTGCGGTGGCCCTGACCTTTCATCGGCATGAAGTTGAGGGCCTGCCCGGCTTTGACTCAAGTCCGGAGCCCATGGTGCCAGGTAAGTTTTTTTTTTTTTAATATCAGGTGTGTAGCATGTGTGGGGGAGGGGGTGAAAGGGAATATGTGGCAAGTGTGTGGATCCTCCAACCTGTGAATGTTTTGTGTCATCCACAGATGTGCAGGAGGGTGCAGGGCCATCTGGCCTGACCGCACCAACCCCAGAACAGCAGCCTAATGAGGTCCCCCCAACAAGGCCGGAGTCCGCGGAGGAGGTTCAAGAGGAGCAGGAGAATCATGAGGAGGAGGAGAATCATGAGGAGGAGGAGTCCATGTCAGGCACTGGACGTTTGGTTTTTGAGGACTCTTCCCCTCTGGCTGGCAGCAGGCAGGCCTCCCTAAGGGGGAGCCCCCCCCCCTCCTCCCCCAACATGGCTCCCCTCACAAGGGCCTCCCCTTCTCCCCGGCCACAAGCATCAGCTGGAGGCAGGATGTCATCCCAGACCACCAGGGGGGTGGCCGATCTCCTGCCCGCCACTCTGAGAAGGGACCAGTTCCTCCAGACCCGCAATCTGGGACAGGTCAGCCAGACATTGGTGCGGATGGAGGAGAGCCTGTCCTCCATCAAGGATACGCTGGGGAACCTGGACTCCCACTCCCGGGCTTTCACAACCTGCCTAAACGAACTGCAGACGACATCAGCAGGCGTTGGGCAGGATGTGAGGGCCCTTACCCTGGCTATCCAGGCCAACACGGCAACACTTGGTGCTGCCCTGGACAGAATAGCCGTGGCCTTGGAGGGCAGGCCGCCAGGTGGGCAGAGATCAGGGGCTGCTCCTCATTCCCCGGTTTTACCCCTCCCCATGAGTCTCCCCTGAGAAGCTGGGGCCGTGGCCGGGGGCGCCCCAGGCGTGGCTCACGCAAAGGGCAATAATTTGTTTTTCCCCTTTTTTTTTTTTTTGCTGGAAATTTTTTGCTTTTGCTGGTAATTTTTTATTTTTTTTGGGGTTGTGAATGCTGTGTGAATGTGGGGGTGACATTCCTGCCAGAAAAGGGGTGTCACCCTCAATTTTGGTGGAGAAGGGTTCCCCAGGACCAGGGAGAAGTGATCCCCAGGTCCGTGTGAATGGTGTATGAATGTACAGTGACATAATTGGAGCCTTGGCGTGGCGTTGCTGCTCACAAGTCCTGCATGGTGGACTGGTGCCAATCCAATTTGATGTGGATGTGGGGTGTGTGTGCTAGGGACCACAGTGGTGTGCATGCATGCATTCTCATTGTGCCATGATTAATGTGTGTGTTTAACGTGCAAAGATGCCCAATGTGAGTTGTCTCCTGGCTGCTCTTCCCTCAGAAGACGGGGTAGCCTCGGTTAGGGGGGGATTGTCTGGTTCAGGGGTCAGGTCATCACGTAGAGCAATCTGCAGGCCCTTTCTTACTGCGAAGTTGTGCAGCATGCAACATGCACCGATGATCTGGCACACGAAGTTTGGAGAATACAAGAGGGTACCCCCAGACTTATCCAGGCATCGGAAACGTGACTTCAGGAGGCCAAAGGTGCGCTCCACCACTGCTCGTGTTTGGGCATGTGCTTGATTGTATCTTTCCTCTCCTGGGGTTTGGGGGTTCCGGATAGGAGTCATGAGATGGGGTCCCAGTGGATATGCAGAGTCACCTGTAAGGGAAAAGACAGGAGGATGTTAGTCATGCATGTGCCCCTTGTGATGTGCATCATGGGAGGGGATAGTCATGCCTGCCACCCATGTCACTCACCAACCAGCCAGGTGTCCCCATACACGTTCTGATCGGATTCCATTCGGATGTGGCATTGATTGTATATGTAGCTGTCATGGCTGGACCCTGGGTGTTTGGCACGGACGTGCCATATGAGGCCTTGGGCATCGACTATCACCTGTACATTGATGGAATGCCAATGCTTCCGATTGCGGTACATGTGCTCTGTCTCCTGGGGGGGCTGGAGTGCCACATGTGTGCAATCAATGGCCCCCACAGTGCGTGGGAATCTGGCAATTCTGTAGAAATCTGTCATTGCCTTCAGCCGCAGCTCCTCAGTGGTGGGTTTGATGATTTGGTTGGCCATGCGTCTGAGAATTGCAGGGACAACCTGGTGCACACATCTGCTCATGGAGGATTGTGACATCCCAGCCACCACTCCACTTGTACGCTGAAAAGAGCCACTGGCAAGGACATGGAGTGTTGCCAGTACCTTGACCAGTGGCTGCACTGCATGTGAGCGGTGTGTTGGGCTGGTGATGTCCTCCTGCAGGGTTGTGGTTAATTCCAGGATGGCATGAGGGGTGAATCTGAAGATGCGATACACCTCAGAATCACTCATGCCAAACAGGTCTATGCGGGTGCGGTATATCCTCTCCCGTGCCATCCTCCGTGCCATCCTCCGTGCCCTCATCCTTCTTTGTTCATCTAAAGTCAGTAGTATAGCTATGTGCGACGATGCCCCTGGCATGTTGGCATACAGATTGTTGTGCAACACGTGTGACTGCTGAGCTCCTCACTAACAGTGTTGCTTTATCTAACAAGTAGACTTTTTTCTCTTTTTAGAGCAGCTTTTATATGCTCTAATTTTAGACAGGACATTTTGCTGTTGCGCACACTGCGTCGCCTGCGCTGCCCCAACGTTGTTTTGTGGATCCCCGTAAGTCCCTCATTAGCATATTTGACTAGCAAATCAATGGTGTGTCTAGCGCACTTTTGCGCTGACGGATGCGCCAGTCTAACGAAATTACGCGGGACAAAAAAAAGTATATTTTTTGCGTATCTCGTTCTGGGGATGCCGCGCATCGAAACGCACGCGCACATTTCGACTTACGCACGCGCATCTCCTGTTGCACAGGCGTAATCGCTCTGTGAATCTGGCCCAATTAGTCCAATTAGTCTTTTTTATACTCAATTACTCAATTGGACTAATGACGCTACTCTTATATCAAGACATCGCTTGTATATCAAGGCAAAATGTATTCAAACATTTTCTGCTTGTTGAACAAAAGCATTGCAAAACTATATGAAACAAGAAAAGCTGCTCCAGATGGGTGAGTCTCTGGTTAATCCCCACACACACTAGTCAGGTGCTAGTCCAGCCCGCATGCTGTGTAACATGAAGAAATAATTCCGGACGGCTGCACTTCCAAAAATCCTTTTATTGAAGCTTCATATGACAAGTGGTTGACAGATGGAGCAGGGGACAAAGAGGTAGACGCGTTTTGCGCAAATGTTAGCATAACCTATTGGAACTAGTTGCCACCTACTGTATATACTGCTCTAATGTGTCATCATTAGGTTACAGGTGAACTAACCAATTAAAATTAGTACTTAGCTGTTGTTTTACAGAAAACCCGGCTAGAATACACGGTACTTACACTCAAATCTGATGTTCGGTCCAAATCCACTGCCAGAAAAAATCGAATACACCAATAGACATGTGCACACTGAAATATTTTGTTTCAGAATTTAGTTTTCGGCCAAAAAATACATTTATTTAGTTACTCCTGAAATTCATTTTTATTTATTTTGTTTCGTTAAAAAATGCATTAGTCTGAAAATCTGAATTAATTAAGGTTGAATCTGTCATTGAAGGCTTATGGTGTCTGTCGAATGTTCCGATGGACTGTTTTCATCGGTCAAACCGATCGTGTGTGGGCCCCATCGGTTTGTTTTCCATCGGGGAAAAAAAATAGAACATGTTTTAAATTTTTCCTACAGATAAAAAAACGATAGGAAAAAACGTTTGTCTGTGTGGAAGTCCATCGGTCAAAAATCCACGCATGCTCAGAATCAAGTCGATGCATGCTCGGAAGCATTGAACTTCATTTTTCTCAGCACGTCGTAGTGTTTTATGTCACCACGTTTGGGCACGGTTGAATTTTTGACCAATGGTGTGTAGGCAAAACTGATGAAAGTCAGTCTCATCGGATATTTGATCGTGTGTACAGGGCTTAAGAAAATTAGACGGAGCAGCTAAACTGTACGACGCCGCAATCGTACATTTCTGGTCGAATGTTTCGCCTACAAGCTATAGAATAATTCTAATGTTGTATGACACTAGTAATAATTATATTTATAAATTATTATTACTAGTCAACCAACATTTAAATTCTTCTATCTATGTGCCAAACATTTGACCGGAAATGTAAGATTGCGACATCGTACAGTTTAGCTGCTCGTCGAATCTTCTTAGAACTTTCGACAGACACCACAAGCCTTCAATGACAAATTAGTCGTTTGTATGTTTTTCACTGCTTTGTCAAATCTTTGTCGTTCATGTCAAATGGTCTACCCCAACACTGTCTCTATAATGTTGAATCTTTCCTCTCTATGTAGAATAATCTTGGACTAATAGAGTTAAGGTTAGGCACATTCGACCATAGGTTTGATAGACACATATTGCTATTGTCAGTGTCATGTCGAATCTCCTATCTATATCAAACTGTTGTAGCAACAAAAATTAAAATAAAGCATTTTTTATGTCGCATCTTTTGGATTTTGGATTCTGCTCGTTCATTTTCGTTTGTTAAAATGATAACGAAAATGCCCGAAATTCAGATGAAAATGCATTCAGACCAAAATGAATGCACATGTCTATACGCCAATTGAACATGGAGAAAACTCGACACATCAGTCAAAATCATTGTATAGTTACAACAACATACACAAAAATAATAGAAAACATCTATATATGTATACAGATGTACCGGTACCCCCGAAGGGGCTGCTGAATTGTTTTGAGTCTACTTTCTTACCTATCCACCCCTTTAAGTGGCTCGAACCCTCCCTTGGCACACCAGGCAATTGCAATGTATTGTGAGTCCCTTGTTTAGCTAAGACCACAATAACATATGTAATTTATACAATGACATGCAATAATGTTGTTACCTTCGTCTGAATGCAGTCCTCAGGAGCAAACACACCTCACACAATCAATATATTAAACTAAGGATAACTTTACTTGGCATGTAATAGAAAAGAATAAAACATACAACAGATTAACAATATATATATATATACAGCTGGCTCTGCAAAGGGCCCTTTGCGAGAGTCAAAGGAAAAGAGAAGAACAAAGCTAATATATTATAAAGTCTACAAATGGCTATAAATGGTCTATGCTCGAGAGCTTCCCCTAGTGGGCAATTCCTTCAAGCACAGTTTCTAGCAATCCCGGTCAGACCCGGCCTAGATAACTCCAGGATGTTCCTCAGTGGTGAAGTCTATTATAAACACGTTGGTACACTTTAACTTGTTTGTAATCCAAAGGGCAAAGGATGTTTAAGATAAGTCTAACGGTATGATCAATACAGGAACTTGCGGAATGATCCTTAAGTTAGTTTTAGTCAGCTTGGCTAGCGTAACTTTCAGACGTTGAATCTCTGAAGTAAGTCAATATACAGTACGCTATCCCAATGTATGGAGCACTAAAAGTCACAAGGCTAGGAAAGTATTGAAAGCTTGGGCCAATGCCCTCTCACCCGAACAGGCCTAGTCCACCTGAGTTCCGGTCTCTTGGAAACACCGGCTGGACGCACTTGATCTTGTCTCTTTCCGGATAGCTGGTCTTACGGTGGATCCAGGCCCAGGCTTTAGGCCTAGCTACTTGGCTGAAGTGCTCTCCCTCGTTCCGCAGAGAGAGAGGTGCAGGTCCCAAGAGAGAGAATTCAGCTCCTCCCCGCCTTTAAATAACGTCCCCCATAAAGCTGTGCAGAGGTGTCATGTGCTCTGGGAAGTCAATGCATTATGGGAACTGTAGTCTATTTCTACTAATGTAAATGGAGTCCTTTTCTCCTAGTACCTCTATTCTCACAATGCATTGCTTTGAAAATAAATAAATAAACACGTATATACAACATAACCAGAACTCCCGGGGGGGGTGGGGAACTTAGGTATGTAAGATTACCAAATAGTCTATGACAGTATGACCCCCGCTACACACACAATGAAGTTGATGTTAAGAACAAATGATTTTAAAAAGCAAAGTGTTAGAACATCATGAGGACCGATACTGGCATATTCCCAAAGTATGTGCATAGTCTTGAATGAACGTCAATGGCAAAAAAAGAAATAGCTGCTAATAGACTGCAGGAAACTAGCTAAAAACGAGAAAAAATATTATAAATATTTAGGAGAGAAAGTGGTGCTAATAGATTGCAGGAAGCTAGCCAAGAGAGAAAAAAAATCACGTAGGAGAGAAATAGGTGCTAATAGACTGCAGGAAACTACCTAAGGGAAATAAATAAATAAATTAAATGTAGGAGAGAAATAGGTGCTAATAGACGGCAGGAAACTAGCTAAGAGAGAGAAAAAATAAAAACATTACATGTAGGAAAGAAATAGGTGCTGTAGGAAACTAGCTGAGAGAAAAATTAAATAAAAAATGTATTAATTTTTTTTAAAAGTGCATCCTATTTCTAGTAATTGGCAATGCTTTTACACAACCAGAATATCATATTTAAATTGATTATTAGTCATTGAAACAGGCAAGCCAATTCACAGGTTCTTAAGCAGTAATAGGTGTAAATATATGACTGTGGTATGTATATAGTCAACCTAGAAAAACTCATCTGCTCTTTGAAAAAAAGCATTGCAAAGCTATACCAGATTGTGTAACTGCTATGAGATATTGAAGCAATTGTATTGCCTGCACTTGTGAATCCAGGATCCTCCCAGTATGGAACACCTACACCACCGCAAGACAACTTTTGAGAGGTAGAGATCTAGGGAATCTACCAGGATAACAAAGATCAAAGATTTCCAGGATAGAGCACTTGCCTACTGGGCACATTCACCCCCTCCTAACCAGGCAAATTTTTTGGAATTGTGGAATAGTGACGATCTTTGGCACTTAAAAATCTCCATACGCAATGTTTAGAAATTTCTACAGGTTACCAGTTTTGATTTTCAGAGGTAGCCTAGTGCTAAAATGATTGCTCTCACTTTAACGACGATACCTCACATGTGTGCTTTGAGAACTGTTTTCATATGTGTGTGTGACTTACGTATGCATTCGATTCTGCGCGCAAGCTCGGAGTGACGGGGCGCTTAAAATTCTTTATTTTTTTAACTTCTTTTTTTTTTATTTTAACACTGTCCTTTAAAAAAAAATGTCTCTTTAAAGCTGTTTGACATCGCTTCCGTCATCCAATGGTATGGAGTCGAGTGAGGGCCGCCATTCGACCCTTCGGGTCTGGTATGGATTAATAGGGGATCCATCACGCCTAAATTTTAAACAAATGTCGTGGAGTCCCCCCCAAATTCCATACAAAACCCTTATCCAAGAATGCAGCCCGGCAGGTCAGGAAAGGGATAGGACGAGCGAGCGCCCCCCCCCCCCCCCTAATCCTGGTCCATAACAGGCCACATGTCCTTAACCTGTGGGGGTACTTGGAGCACCTTGTCCTCATGTTAATGGGGTTGTTAGGCTGACTCATTGGTTGTTAAGGACATGGCGGCCAGCTTCCCCTCCTTAGCAACCATCTACTATACATATGTACAGTGTTTTTAAAGGAAAAAAAACACAAGACGCATTAAAAATTGCATCACAAATGCAATACTTGCAATTCTGGTGCGACCCATTGAAGTCTATTACATGCAAAACATGGGGGAAAAAAAGTTACGACCCGTTCCAAAAACGCATAGTATATAGTGATAGTATACCATAGGAAACCATGTTAAATGGACTGTAGTGCATTTGTTCAAACTGCAAAATGCACTAAAAAACGCATAGTGTGTACGTAGGGTAAGAGGAGAGAACAGGGTTCATTAGTATGCAGAGGAGTGGACAGGGGTCAGTAGTTTGAAAGGCAATGCATAGAGCCAGCAGTTTTTAGGGCAGTTTGTAGGGGTCAATAGTTTATTGAGCAAAGTAAATGGGTCAGCAGGGCAGAGTATAGAGGTCAGCCGTTTGCAGGACAGAGTATAGGGGTCAGCAGGGCATAGTACAGGCTGCACAGGGTAGTGTACACAGGGTCAATAGTCTGTAGGGTAAAGATTTCTTCATATGCTGAGCGGAGAATTTGCAGTAACGCTCTTCTAGTACACTGGTCCCCTCCAGCCCTCCATTCTCATCTATCCCATATAGTTTAGAGCAGGGGTGTCAAACTGGCGGCCCTCCAGCTGTTCCGAAACTACAAGTCCCATCATGCCTCTGCCTGTGGGAGTCATGCTTGTAACTGTTAGCCTTGCAATGCCTCATGGGACTTGTAGTTTTGCAACAGCTGGAGGGCCGCCTGTTTGACACCCCTGGTTTAGAGTGACCAGACATCCCCGGTTACTGGGCACAGTCCTTGGATTGAGGACACTGTCCCCTGAGCCAGTCTGTCCCCGCAATTTGTCCCCAGATTGAAGTGGCACGGGGGGAGGGCATCTGGTACTCTCGCCCAGGGTGCAACATTTAGGGGGGTTGCAAAATCATTACTGTGCCCCTCAAGTGTGCTGTGTTGCCCCCCTCGCCCCGCCCAGGGATTTCTGTGGTCCAGCCTGTCCCCCATTAACCCCTCTGGTGCGGGCGGCCCGTGTGTGTGTAAGAACGGCGGAGGGGAGGGGCGGTGCAGAGAGTACGGCGGCTATTGGAGAAGCTCTTGGCAGGGAATACTGAAGAGCGGTGCTGGGGAGAGCCCTGCTCCGATGAATTATCATGGAGAGGGGAGCAAAATCAAACGATCTAAACTGTTCATGTAAGGGGGTGTGAGTAGTGCAGGAATCAGTTAGGTCAGTGTAGTAGTTAGTATAGAACTCAGGAAGGCCAGTGCAATGGTCAGTATAGGAATCAGTTAGGTCAGTGTAGCTGTCAGTATAGGAATCAGGTAGGTCAGTATAGTGGTCAGTGTAGGGATCAGGTAGATCAGTGTAGGAATCAGGTAGTTTAGTGTAGTGGTCAGTGTAGTGGTCAGGTAGTTTAGTGTAGTGGTCAGTGTAGTGGTCAGTGTAGGAATCAGGTAGTTTAGTGTAGTGGTCAGTGTAGTGGTCAATGTAGGAATCAGGTAGTTTAGTGTATTGGTCAGTGTAAGAATCAGGTAGTTTAGTGTAGTGGTCAGTGTAGTGGTCAGTATAGGAATCAGGTAGGTCAGTGTAGTGGTCAGTGTAAGGGACCAGATAGATCAGTGTATGAATCAGGTAGGTTAGTGTAGTGGAAAGCCCACGAATTAGGTAGGTTAGTATAGTGGAAAGTGTAGGAATCAGGTAGGTTAGTGTAGTGGACAGTGCAGGGGCGGACTGACAACTCATGGGGCCCCCGGGCCATAGGAGATTATGGGGCCCCCGGGCAATAGGAGATGATGGGGCCCCCGGGCAATAGGAGATGATGGAACCACACAGTATACACACACACATACAGTATACATACACAGTATACACACAGACACACAAATACACACAGTGGGCCAGATTCTCAAAAGAGATACGACGGTGTATCACAGGAAACACCGTCGTATCTCTGTTTTTTTTTACTGGGTATCTATGCGTGTGATTCCTAGAATCACTTACGCATAGATACAGTGAAGATTCGACAGGTGTAAAACACTTACACTGTCGGATCATAGATGTAATTACTTTTCTGGCCGCTAGGTGGCCTTCACGTTGTTTTCGCATTTGCCTATGCAAATGAGCCTAATACGCTGATTCCTGAACGTTTTTACGCCGCCCCGTCGTCGTTTACGTCGTTTCAGAAAGCGTAAACCTACCCCTGCTACATGAGCGGTAGGTTTACGAAGTTCCGTCGTTGCCATGTAAAGTATGGCGTCGGGTTAGCGTCGTCTTTTTCCGTCGGTTACGTCGTTTTACTAAGTCGTTCGCGAATAGGGCATTGCGTAAGTGACGATCACATCGTTTTGACGTCGGTTTCAACAACGCTTTCCGAAGTGAGCTGGAGCATGCGCACTGGGCTTTTTCCCAGGCCGGCGCATGCGCAGTTCGATCGACGCGGGGGCGCGCTTAATTTAAATACAAGCCGCCGCCTTTGAATTACGCGGGGATACGCAGGGCCATTTACACTACACCGCCGCAAACTACGGAGCAAGTGCTTGGAGAATACGGCACTTGCTCCATTAAGTTGCGGCAGCGTAGTGTAAATGGCTTACGCTACGCCAGCGGCCATTCTATGAGAATCTGGCCCAGTATACATACACACAGAATACACATACACACACTGAAAGGTACTGGAGAGGTGGGGCGGCTATAATCTTGGGACTTTTAAAAAAACACAGATTTTTACATACTGTCCCTGGTTTTACTGAGGCTGGCAACCCTGATGGGGCCCCGTAGTGGCAAGGGGCCCGGGTACCCGAATGGTCAGTCCGCCCCTGGGACAGTGTAAGAATCGGGTAGGTCAGTGTAGGGATTAGGTAGGTCAGTGTAGTGGTCAGGTAGGTCAGTGCAGTGGTCAGTGTAGGATTCAGGTGGGTCAGTTTAGTGGTCAGTGTAGTAATGAGGTAGGTCAGTGTAATGGTCAGGTAGGTCAGTGTAGGAATCAAGTTGGCCAGTACTACTGTACTAGTGGAAGGGACTCTGGGAGTTTTAAAGGTCTGGTAGGGGGTGCAAATGTATTGCCTTGTCCCGGGCACTGACAACCCACTCTACACCACTGACTGCATATATAATTGGAGGAAAATATGCGTACAAAATAGTTTACCATTATGTCCCCGGATTTCATTTAAAAAATCTGGTCACCTTAATATAATGCCACACACAAGCACCTTGGATGAACAGGCAGGGCCGTTTGAAGGAATTTGGGGGTCCCAAGCAAGATGGGGGCCCCCAAGCACCCCCCCCCCCACATGCAAAGTCTACGTTAATTCTACACAAATTTTCTTTCTATTCTTACGTCCCTTTCTTCTCTGTAGGCTCCTGCTGTTGTGTTGCCGAGCTCCTCTTCCCCCTGCCTCTTCCCCAGTCCTTTATCAGATAATGCCGGGTACCGTGCAGTACAGGAGATTCAGTTTCCTGTCTTCCCGGCCGGACTGAAAGGAAGTGAGCACTCAGTGTGCACTTCCTGTTAGTCCGGCCAGGAACAGGAAACTGAATCTCCTGTACCACGCGTGGTACCCGGCCAGACTGACAGGACTCCAGGTGGAAAGAAGAAGAGCTTGGCCACACTACAGCCTGGGAAGGGGAAGTTGGGGGCCCTAGGCCAGCTCGTGGGCGCCAAGCAATTGTTTGTTTTGCCTGTCCTGTAGCGACGGGCCTGTGAACAGGAAAGGAGGCCCCGCTGGGATCAGCACAGTATAAAAAGGCATGTTGCTTCCTGCATCTCTCTGTTCGTGTGGGAGGAACACTTCAGACAGGGAGTTGGTATAGCTGGTATGCAATCTACCTGTGCCCTGCCTGCAATTGTCTGTGATAAAGAGGCAGTCTAAATTGTATTGTAGGATGAAATCATGGATTTCTTGTCGGTGTGCTTAGGCTGGGGTGAATACGTTTAATTTTTGACTGTCGATCGTCAAACGAGTCTCAACAGTTGCTCACTCCTTAGAGCTTTTTTGGTGACAACTGGTAATATTGAGGCAAATGGTTTTAGCTGCCAGATGGTTTCTGCGGAGTATCTCAGATTAGCCATAGTCGCATAAACCTCGGGGAAGGTGATATTAATTGGAGAGGTATTCAAGGGTGATGGGAAAGGAAGATTTTCAAGTGGGGCCCCACTCGCTGAGTCTTCCCTCCCCGTTTGACCCAGAGGAAGGCGAAAAAACCCAAGTGGTGCTGTGCCAATCTGCAGCGACCGGTCGGGACAGGTAGGAACAGACTATGTCACCAGCTGCCAAAGAAAGAAGACACTGTCCCTCTCTAAGCGTGTGCTACAGTAACTGTATTAGGGCCTCCAACATGAAAGGGTTAACACACCCAGAATATATGCACATTAAAAACTGATATAGTATGAGGGGTTGCTCAGGTGCCCCTCCAGATCCTTGTCCACACCAAGGAACGTGACAAGACAAATGCATACCACAAATACATACCAAGGTGCGATCTTTTAGTTAGAGAGCTGGAAGAGGTGATCACGTGCTTGCATTCGATTGATATCTACAAGTCTGTCTGTTGCGGTCAGATGGGACTTGTACTTTATTCATTTACAGATCTTTATCAATGAATGACATGTTGGTATGGGTGGAGCCACGCACAGCCATACAAAATTTCAAACTAAGAGCTGCCTCGTGGAAGGGGAACCCCTGCATGCTCCTGAGTGGAGGTCTGTTTTGGTGTGGGTGGTTGGCCTGGCACAATGTTACACCCTAAATGATAGGTGTACTTAGGGCCAGATTCTCAGCGGCGCTACGACGGAGTATCTCAGATACCCCGTCGTATCGCCGTTTTTTTTGGCTCGTATCTATGCGAGTGATGCTTAGCATCACTTTGGCATAGATACGCTTGAACATCCGACAAGTGTAATACCATTACACTTGCGGATCGTAGTTGTAATGACAACGTAGCGTACGTCGTTTACGAACTCGTAAGGTTTCCCCTGCTTATATGAGGAGTAACCTTACGAAGTCCCGTCGGATGCCGTCAGGTGCCGTCGGATGCCATGTTAAGTATGGCGTCGGGTCAGCGTCGGCTTTTTCCGTCGCTTACGTCGTTTTACTAAGTCGTTCGCGAATAGGGCATTGCGTAGTGACAATCACGTCTTTTTGATGTCGGTTTCAACGGCGCTTTCCGATGTGAGCTGGAGCATGCGCACTGGGCTTTTTCCCCGGCCGGCGCATGCGCAGTTCGTTCGACGCAGGGGCGCGCTTAATTTAAATACAAGCCGCCCCATTTGAATTACGCGGGCTTACGCTGGGCGATTTACTCTACGCCTCCGCAAACTACGGAGCAAGTGCATGGAGAATACGGCACTTGCTCTAGTACGATGCGGCGGCGTAGTGTAAATGGCTTACGCTACGCCGGCGAATTTCTTAGAGAATCTGGCCCAGAGTCTTTAAAGTGGCCCTGTCACAATATAAAATGTTTCCATCCAATCACATTCCTGTTAAGAAGGGGGAACAACCATTCAGTCCTGTCCTGGTACAGGGAACTGGTTCTTAAAATTCTTTGGGGAATCTAACACTTCTAGGAGTATCAAACTCATGGGTACCTGATTTTTCATGCCCTTTTCCTGAATCTCATGTAGACAGTTGAAGTTTCAGTCGGCTAGCAGGAGTGCTTCCTGCTTAAATACATCTGGCAACAACTAGTTATGGTGATTTTTAGGTATTTTTTAGGTGGCAGCATTTGAGTTGGCTGTTTGTTTGCACAGAAGAATATAAGAAATAAATTTGTAAAGAAGAATGAAATATCACATAATGTGATGAACACTTTAAGGACACCTTTTGTTTGCTTTATTTTTCACTTTTATTTACAGTTGTGTTAATAGATGCACTATTTAGTGTTTAATATTTGGTATATAATTACAGTTTTTTACCTAGCACAGCTATCTATATTATTCATATCTTGTAGCACTGAAGTTATTATTTTATTCATTTTATTTCATTTAACTTGGGCTAAATATTATTTCTTTGAGTGGCATGGATTTTTTAAAGATTTGAATATTTATATGTAATAATTTGAAAGATTTGGAGTTTCCAAACACTTTTTTGTCTACCTAAATCTACTACTGCTAAATTTTGACAATGTTTGGCTGGCATTCACAGAACTTGAATGCCAATCTTCAGTAACTTCAAATAATTTAAAACCGCACAGTAAAACCTTGCAAGACAAGCAACATTTTTTTAATAAATTTTAACTTGATATACAAGCGATGTCTTGATATAAAAGCAGCGTCATGTCACAACTGAGTATAAAAGAGAAGAGAGGCTCCTCCAATGGCCCGTACACACGATCCAAATATCGTATGAAAACGATCATCCCAGGAAGAATCGTACGATTTTCGGATCGTGCGTACAATACTTTTGAGAGCCGATCACGACAGTTCATCCGATATTATTAGATCAGACAAGCATGAAAATTTTCCTCGTACAATTTTTGTTTAGTCAGTATAGTTGTCGTCTGAAAATACAATACAAATACATTACAACACATGACATCACTTCCGATTTTTTTTTCTGTCGTACGAGAATTTTTCGTGACTTTAGTAACCTATTTAATTTCTGCTTGCGACTATTAAGCGAAAAAAGTCGTACGATATTCGGATCGTGTGTACAGGCCATTAGTGTAGTAATATGGTTACATTTAAAGGGTCACTAAAGGAAAAAAAATGTTTTGCTGAAATGACTGTTTACAGGGTATAGAGACATAAAAGTTAACTGATTCCTTTTCAAAATGATTAAAAAAAGATAAAAATCAATAATATAATGTGCCTGCAGGTTAGTTTCACTTTTAAACTGGCTTCATGTTTCTGTGAAGTAGAAATAGACACACAGAACAAAAACAAACAAATCCAGGGCAGTGTTTTGTTTTTAAAATGATTCTGGGAAGTTTTAGACACACAGGGCCAGATTCACATACAATCTGCGGCGGCGTAGCGTAAGCCATTTACACTACGCCGCCGCAACTTAATGGAGCAAGTGCTGTATTCCCAAAGCACTTAGTTTGTGGCGGTGTAGTGTAAATGGCCCTGCGTATCCCCGCGTAATTCAAAGGGGGCGGCTTGTATTTAAATTAAGCGCGCCCCCGCGTCGATCGAACTGCGCATGCGCCGGCTGAGAAAAAAGCCCAGTGCGCATGCTCCAGCTCACATCGGAAAGCGTTGTTGAAACCGACGTCAAAACGACGTGATCGTCACTTATGCAATGCCCTATTCGCGAACGACTTAGTAAAATGACGTAACCGACGGAAAAAGACGACGCTGACCTGACGCCATACTTAACATGGCAATGACGGAACTTCGTAAACCTACCCCTCATATAGCAGGGGTAGGTTTACGCTTAGGGAAACGAAGTAAACAACGACGGGGCGGCGTAAAAACGTTCAGGAATCGGCGTATTAGGCTCATTTGCATAGGCAAATGAGAAAACAACGTAAAGGCCACCTAGCGGCCAGAAAAGTAATTACATCTACGATCCGACGGTGTAAGTGTTTTACACCTGTCGGATCTTCACTGTATCTATGCGTAAGTGATTCTAGGAATCACACGCATAGATACCCAGTAAAAAAAAACAGAGATACGATGGTGTTTCCTGCGATACACCGTCGTATGTCTTTTGAGAATCTGGCCCACAGTAATGACAGCTTAGACCTCCGTGAGAAAGCTCCCAGTACTGTGTTTATAAGGAAACAGACAAGCAGGAAGTGTGGAGAACAGAGCAGGATTACAGCAACTTCAAAGCAAAAATGAACAATAAGGACATGGAACCAGTACTGCAGTAAGGTAAAGGAAGCTATTTAGCTAAAAAAATTGTTTTCTTTAGTGATCCTTTAATGAAGGTACAACATTTAGCAACATATTGCTACACAAGAGGCGCCTCTTCTCTTTTATACTCTGTAGCTCCTGCTTAATTTTGCCTCTAATCCCCTTGTGGAGGCTTCCATTTGTGGATGGACATCTTATGGTTACACAACTTGGTGACATTGCTATAATCTTTTTATATGGACTATAAACTGAAGGACCTATGAATAAATGATTGTAGAACAAATCATTTGAGTTTCCATTATTTCCTATGGGAAAATTTGCTTTGATATACAAGTGCTTTGGATTACAAGCATGTTTCTGGAACGAATTATGCTCGCAATCCAAGGATTTGCTGTACTTAAAAACATTCACGACTACAGATTCTTTATGACACATTGGGCCATCTGATTAGCGAACAACTTTACTTATACTACTGTTTGCTTAAAAACGCATCTCATCTAAAGTCCCAAAAACTCCCCTCTTTTTTGTATCCAACAGGGCTGGAGGCATATGTTTTTCATACGCTTCATTTAAAGTCCCAATGCTAGTTTTCTTCCAACTAATCTTGGACACCGTAATGCCCCTTCTGGAAGGCACAATCATTTGGGGGGGGGGGGGGGATTTCAATGTGGCTTTTGACCAAGGGTTGGACAAATCCAAACCACCATCTGCCCAACTTACTAGACCCACTAGAGTCAACCTGAAAATTGCTAAGCTACTCCATGACAGGGGGGTGACGGATGTCTGGCGGGAGTCTAACCCTTTAAAGAGAGACTTTATCCATTACTCTCGACCGTACAATACCTATGCCAGGAGAGACCAAATTTTAATTCCTTTGTTTGTCCTCCCGGCAGTGATCAAGGCCATGGTCATCATGTCCATACGCACTATGGCCGGTATGGTAAAGAGTGGACATTGGCGGCTAAACGAGTCCATTCTCTCCAATTCAACCACAACGACAGCAATCAATAACGCCCTGCAAGAGTATTTCACAATTAACAATGTTGAGGATATCTTCGCAGAGACCCAATGGGCAGCCCACAAAGCTTGTATTAGAGGTAAAATTATTCAGATCTCCACGCGAATCAAAAGAGAACATGAAGCGGACATTGTGCGATTGGAAGAGTCATACGGGGTCATAAGGACACAACACAAAAAAAAAAAAACGTCTTTAACCTTACTAGAGAATATTGACAAGCTAAGACTGGAACTTAATTTAGTTCTCACAACGAAAGCGGAGAGATCTCTCCGCTGGAGTGGCAATACGTTTTACACCCAAAAAGAGAAGATAGGTCAGATGTTAGCGACCAAATTGTCCCCTAGAACAAGGTTTCATTCTTTGCCCAAGAAAAAATTAGCGGGTCAAGAACCTACGGCCAACCCAAAAAAGATTCTGGAGGCATTTCAAACATTCTATTCCAACCTGTATAGTGCTCCTCTACAGCTTCCCAAGGGCTTCCTGGACAGCCTACCCATCCCATCCTTAGACACAGAACATAGAGACAGGTTGGAAGCACCTTTTTCGGGTTGAAGAGGTGGCGGCAGTAATCAAGGGCCTCCGAAAGGGTTCAGCTCCGGGCCCAGATGGGCTGTCGGTTCCCTATTATAAGGCATTTGTAGATACAATAGTCCCACATATGACAAACTTTTTTAATTTCAAGACTCAAGGCTTGGGTACACAACTAAATACTGCATACATTACGGTTATTCCAAAACCAGAGAAAAATCCAGAAGAAGTCTGTAATTACCGCCCCATATCCCTGATAACTAATGACCTAAAAATTCTTACAAAAATTCTAGCTGTTCGCATCTCCTCTTTCATTGGTAAATATATTTACAAGGACCAGGTTGGGTTTTTCCCAGGTCGACAAGGCCCAGATCAGGTGAGAAGGGCAGTGGACATTGTCTCAAACTTGCAATCCAACTATGACGGAGGACTGAAACAGCAAGGCTTTATCCTAGCACTTGATCTGCAGAAGGCCTTTGACCTGTTTCCTGGCAGTATCTCCTCCCTCACTGGAGCGATGGGGCTTTGGCCCGTGATTCATGGGGGTGATACAAGCTCTCTATTCCCACCTCAAGGCCAAAATCCGAATACAGGGGTATTATTCTTCTCCAATAGACATAGTTAGGGGTACCAGACATGGATGCCCTCTTTCCCCAATCATTTTTGCCATGGCAATTGAAACCCTGGCCATAGCCATCCGACAGAACCCTAACATTCAGGGTGTATCATGCGGAGATCAGACTCATAAATGTGGGCTCTTTGCGGATGATTTACTATTATTTCTAACCTCTCCCATTACTTTCTTACCAAACCTCTACAGGGTAATTTCGGAATTCTCTAAAATCTCTGGGCTTCAGGTCAATTATGCCAAATCACAAGCCTTGAATGTGTCCCTCACACCTTCCACAGTATCCCTCCTTCAACATTCATTCAAATATAATGGTGTCCTTCATCCATCAAATATCTAGGGATTACCTTAACAGCGCGAACAGAATCCCTTTACACAAACAATTATCCTCCCCTCTACCGAAAACTTACAGCAGACATGAATAACTGGGGCAAATATGAACTTTCCTGACTAGGCAGAATTACCTCTATAAAGATGACCTTGCTTCCTAGAATTTTATATCTATTTCGCTCCCTTCCCATACCCATCAGAAAAGACCAGGTGCAGTCTTTACAAAGAAAAATACTCAAATTCATCTGGGGCAAATCAGGTTACAGATTCCCCCAAAACACCCTATATATTCATAGGAAAAGAGGGGGCTGGGATTACCGCATCTATATAAGTACAGTACTTCTTAGCCGCCAGACTGGCTCAACTGTTCGTAGTTTACTCCAAACTTGAAAAACCAAACACACATAGAGAAACAGGCTGTCCCCCATTTTTCCCTAGACTACTTACTTTGATGCCCCCAAAAGAGAAGACCACCCATTTTGTCCCCCTCCCTCTCTCGATCCTACGCCCTTTGGGATAGAATCCATTACCTTCCAGCCCTGGTTTCGAAGGGGCAACCTCTAGCCAATATGTTTCAAAACCCAAATTTTCCACCTGGAATGGATAGTAAGGCCTTTAGTTGGTGGTTGGACAGGGGTCTGTACCGCATAGGACACTATTTCACAGCTAAAAGCCCTCTTACCCTAGACCACTGTTTAACCAAATTGGATCTCCCTGACACTGAAAAATTCAGATTTAGACAGATATCACAATTCCTACACACTCTATGGATGGAGAGGCCTCTCCCTTCCAAATTTACAGATTACGAGCTCTGGTGCGGGCAGGCCATGGGACAAAGGGAAGGGATATCTGTCATCTACTCTTCACTCACTCGCCTGACCGAGAAGTCTTCCTACATGATGGCATGGGAGGCTGACCTCAAACTTGAATTGGACCTGGAGACCTGGCAAGCGGCTTGCTCTGATTCATTTCGGGGTATTTTGAATACTTCCTTGATGGAAGCAAACTTAAAAGTACTCATGAGGTGGTACATGACTCCCGCCAGACTTGCAGCCATCTACCCATCATCAGATCCCAGTTGCTTTAGAGGCTGCAAACTCCTGGGTTCGATGGTGCATGTCTGGTGGGAATGTCCCAGAATTAGACCAGTCCGGAAGAAGATTTTTAACCTCATCTCTATAGTCTCTAAATGCTCGGTCCCCAGGTCAGCATCTGTTGCTCTCCTTAATGCTCAGGTTCCTTGTATATCCAAGCCCAATCAGAAGCTGATCCGCTTTATGCTCCTCGGGGGTAAAATCACCATCGCTAGGGCTTAGAAACAACCCAGGGTTTCCATTGAAGCGGTAAAACGCAAGATTTCGTGGATTATGGCGCAGGAGAAGCTGTGTGGGAACCATGGGCGTCCCACTGTGGTATATCTCTGGCGACTGGGGTACACCCTGCGCTACCTGCATCCTCAAGCTCTAGTTAGGCACATGATCCCTTTCCTTTCTTTCTCTCTTTCCCCCACCTCTCTTTCTCTTTCCTACCTCTTATTCTTTTAAGATCATTGTATGACTTAAGGGTAATGTTTTATCTTCTGGTTTTTATGAAGACAATTTGGCAACACTATAGGCCTAATTGAATTTGTGATTACAAGCTAGGGGTGAACTGAAGTCAAATTCAAACCCACTAATTTTTTTGTTAGTACTTTTATTGGAGGGGGCGGATTGGGGGGGGGGGGCCTGGCTGGGGCACAGAATGATACCATTAGGGGTGCCCGGGACAGGTAGGACTCCCCTGAGCGATAGACCACCATATTCACTTCTTTTGCTCCCCTTCCCCTGTTAGCAAGCTTGTATTCTTCCTTTAATCAGCCCACAGTCGGGCATTATGAAATCAATTAAGGCCTTGTAGCTGACACTATGCCCTGTTTGTTATGATCATGTAGATCCAGCCTTTTGTCATACTGTAATTTTGTTTTCTGTATTTGAAAAATAAAAAAAAGAAGAATCAAAAGAAGGTGCACAGAAGAGTGTTTTCTGGCTAAGATAGGTAATGTTAAGGCCTGTGGAAGGGTAGGCTGACTTTACCAGTCAGTTATTTTGTACAATCCAACCAATATTACCAGACAGTCAGTTTTGTGCCTTCCCCTTCTTTTTACAGGTAATTATTTCTGCAGATTGCAGTTATGTGGAGCAGGGGCATCATTTACCAATGACACGTGGTGTATAATTAAACTGCATTAGACCTGTATATTTCTAGACTGCATTGGTGTTGTGTATAATTAAACTGCATCAGGCATCTGTACAATTAGACTGCACCAGCCTTGTTTTTAAATTGACTATATTGCTATTGTGTATAATTGGACTGCATCAGGCATGTGTATAATTAGACTGCATCATGGATGTTGATAACTTACAATTACTATGGTGGACAGAATTTAGAATCTCTGTCTTCCAGATTAGGCGTTGCTTGAAACCCAGATGCAGATAGAAGCACTTTGCAATGACAGACAGGGCAATGGCCATGCTGACTTACATTTAATGATTTTTAAGTCATTGCAAAGCATTAGTGGCCAGATTACGAGCAACTGATACATGAAAAGAGACAGACGGCGCATGGACCTAGTGCATTATCCTCAAGCAAGAATCTTTATTTAAATATGAAGGTAGGCTCTGAGGAAGAAGAATTTATTGAAACGCATTAGCCAGTCCATGCCTCCACAGAGGTAGTCCCATGTGATGTGGACAGTTTTACGGACTCATGCGGAGAACCATTATGATATGCTTTTATCAAGTCTATGTTTGTGAGTATGATACCTACCCTTGTATGTAAATAAATATTCTTGCTTGAGGATAATGCGCTAGGTGCATGCACCTTCTGTTTCTTTTCATGTTCCAGTGTCTTGTATTTCCCAGTCTGTGCACCAAAGTAATTGTATGTTATCACCATCCATGATGCAGACTAACTGGGACAAAAAATAGGCCCGGGCATTTTAAACTGAGCAGCCCGGGGGGATAGATAGATAGATAGATAGATAAAAAGGAAGATAGATAAAGAAAAAAGATAGATAAAGATAGAAAGAAGGAAGATAGATAGACAGATGGATAAAAAAAAGATAGATAAAGATAGAAAGAAGGGAAGGAATGAAGATAGATAGAGAAAGATAGATAGAGAAAGATAGATAGATAGATAGATAGATAGATAGATAGATAGATAGATAGATAGATAGATAGATAGATAGATAGATAGATAGATAGATAGATAGATAAAAAGGAAGATAGATAAAGAAAAAAGATAGATAAAGATAGAAAGAAGGGAAGGAAGGAAGATAGATAGCAGCTCCTCTCCTCTCACTGGTTGTGCAGGCAGCAAGGGGAGGGGTAAAATGTCAGAGCTGATCTCAAGTTCAACTTTCTCTATCTGACCCAGCTCATCTCTATCTGGCGCTGTGTGGGTGGCAAGTAAACTGGGCTATTAGGTAAACTGGAAGTCCCCTCTTGGCCTGCAATCCCTTGGTACACCCCTGGGGAGACATGACATGCGGACAATTCGCGGGCCGTTCGCGGGCCACCATCGGCCCGCGGGCATTTGCCCGGTCTGCCCTATGGCCAGTCCGGGCCTGAATACAGTCAATTTAAAAACAAGGCTGGTGCAGTCTAATGCCACGTACACGAGATCGGACTTTCCTACATCAAAACCATGGATTTTTTTTCCCTACGGATGTTTTCTCAAACTTGTCTTGCATGCACATGGTCACACAAATGTTGTCGGGAAATTCCGAATGTCAAGAACGCAGTCACGTACAACACTACGACGAGCCGAGAGAAATTGAGTTCAATGATTCTGAGCATGCATCGAATTGATTCCGAGCATGAGAGATGATACCGCTCTAAAAACTGCTGATCCCTTGGCTTTGCTTTCGTCCCACTAAACCAAAATGCTGCTGGCTAAGCACAGGTGCATTGGATAGAAGAAGATCCTGGATTGCCACACTCCTTAGATAAACAAATGTACAAATAAAAGACAAAAAACAACCAAAACGATACAGTCAAAATGAAGTGAACAACAGGAAAAAGGTGGCTGACATGTTTCACATCATGTGATGCTTACTCAGTGATTCCGAACATGCGTAGGATAGATAGTTTTGTGTGTCGGAATTGGCTACAGAAAATCAGAATTTCCAACAAGAACTTTTGTTGTCGGAAAAATTTTGAAAATTCCGACAGCAAATGTTCAATGGAGCCTACTCACGGTCGGATTTTCCGACAACAAGCTCACATCGAACATTTGTTGTCGGAAATTCCCGACCGTGTGTGCGTGGCATAATTGTACAGAAGATGGATGCAATATAATTATACACAACACCAATGGAGTCTAGAAATATACAGGTCTAATGCAATTTAATTATACATTATTTTTAAACCATTTTTACTCACAGCCAGTAAAAAAACTGTCACTTTTTTCCTCCCAGTAAATGTCAGTGACTGGAAAAGGTTGCCAGTAAAAAATATGACTGTGAGCTGGCTGAGACCATCCGACCACCTGCTACAGTGTGTTCAAACGGCACCGGTGGGGGGCGAGTTTTGCAGAGGTGGTGCCTGAGTGTCTTGTGTGAAGTCATGGTGCAAGGAAGCCAAACGGAGTGGCCGGAGCCCAAGTCCTGCTGCTGCGTCCATTAACACAGACAGCAGGACTTAGCCCTGCCCCCGCCTCCCGTGTCACTGGGTTTGATTGACAGTAGCAAGAGCCAATGGCTCCTCCTGCTATCAATCTCTCCAATGAGGACCCGAGACAGCGGCTGGAGCTGCTGTGCTTGTCCCCGTTGCTGGAACGAATGGGTTCAGGTAAGTAAAAGGGGGGACTGCTGCACTACAAAAGGTTTTTAACCTTAAAGGGGTTGTAAAGGTACTATTTTTTTTCTCTAAATAGCTTCCTTTACCTTAGTGCAGTCCTCCTTTACTTACCCCATCCTTCAATTTTGCTTTTAAATGTCCTTATTTCTTCTGAGAAATCCTCACTTCCTATTCTTCTGTCTGTAACTCCACACAGTAATGCAAGGTGTGCCTATGTCTACATATTTTTGCTAATAGGTGTTCCTCGTTCCCATTTTAAAAAGTTGTGGGGTATGCTAATTGCATATTGTACTTATTTGTAGCCTAAATACTGAAATTTGCACAACTGTAATTTTGTGACCTTTGGAAATGCCAGTAAAAAAAGTGGCGGTGCCAGTAAATGTTGGTTGTTGTGTCAGTAAATTTTAATCTGGTAGGTTGGCAACACTAATAATAAAAGAAAACAATTAGCGCACATATTCTATATATTGATACAAAGCAACTACTGAAAGCTGAACACCAAAAAGTTGATCACATAAAACCTAAAAGAAAATGACAAAAATTAAAGTGCAGCGCAGTAAACGTCCATATACTGAAAGGCCTATCTTCTTATGGTGGAGGATATGTCACTTATCGTTTGAAGATTCCCTTCATCACTGGGTGATCATCACTGTTAATTCAGTATATGGACGTTTACTGCGCTGCACTTTCATTTTTGTCAGGTTGGCAAAACTGCTACATGGCCAGGAAAGAGAGAACTTGTGGTGCAGGACGTAAGTAAACATCAGATGTTGTGGAATAAAAGTGATCAAAGGGGCGGATTTGCAACAGGATCACTTTTAGATGCAGCGGGAGAGGTGCCCCCCTCCGCCACTTTCCGGTTGTTTCTGGGCTTACCAGAGCTGTTGGTAGTACCCAGAAGCGATTCAATGTGCCTTGGCAGGAAGCTGAGTTAGGGCAAGATGACCCTCAATTGGCTCTATGCCCTTGGAGGATCGGAGCTTCCTCTGACGTTCCTGCCGCCGGTTCTCAGGCATTATGGGCCAGATTCAGGTAGATCAGAGCATCTTTGCTCTGGAGTAACGCTTCTCATTTGCGTTACGCTGCAGAAATTTTAGGAGCAAGTGCTGTTATTCAGGAAGCACTTGCTCCTAAAGTTGCGGCAGCGCATCGCAAATGAGCCAGCGGAATTCAAATTGGGCGGGTACGGGGCGTGTAGTATTCTAACTATGCGCGATCCCGCGGCGAACGTACTGCGCATGCGTCAAGTGTCGATGCATCCCAGTGCGCATGCTCCACGTTCTGTCAGTGAACGTCAATGAAGTCACGTCCCCATTCATGAATGTTTTACGCAAACGACGCGATTTTTTTTTTTCCGACGTGATGACGACGGCTATACCTAACATAGGATACTCCACTAGGGGGCTGCTTTATCTATACGCCGCGTATCGCTTGCGGAAACGTCGTAAAGTCACTGCGTCGCGCCCGAAAAAGATCGTGAATTGCCGATTTCCGCTCATTAACATATTTTTTGAGCGAAAAATCGGCGGGAACGCCCCCGGCGCCATTTTTAAGTTGAAGTAACGATGCGATGGCGAAATTCAATTACGCCGATCGCATCGGAACTCCAACCCGGCGTTTCTTGTTTTCTCGTTATAGAAAACAAAAACGCCGGCTTAAAGTGACAGTTAGGCTGGCGGATCACTGGATCCGCCAGCCTTAGGCCGCGTACACACGAGGGGATATGTCCGCTGAAAACGGTCCGATGGACCGTTTCAGCAGACATCTCCGCTCGTGTGTATGGGCTAGCGGACAGATTTCTCCACCCGACAGATTTCAAAGCAAGCTTTGAAATCTATCCGGTGGGAATCTGTCCGCCCGACATGTCTGCTGGTTAGTACACTTACCAGCAGACATGTCGGCTCCCACCACCGCCGCGCCGCTGCCGAATGGATTCGGCGCATGCGCGGAAGTGTTTTACTTCCTGGTGCGGTGACGTGGCGGTGACGCGGCGGCGTCAACGTCACCGCCGCGTCACCACTACGTCACCGCGCCGTCCGGCGGCAGGGAATTTGATCCGATGGTGTGTACACGCCATCGGATCAAACTCCCGATCGGACATATCCGATGGAAATGGTCCGCGGACCGTTTTCATCGGATATATCCGATCGTGTGTATGGGGCCTAACTCTACCTGAATCTGGCCCTAAATAATTCTTTTTTTTTTTTTACTTTTGCTTTTAAAGGTAAATTAGAGATCTGGGGTCTTTTTGACCCCAGATCTTTCAATAAAGAGAAACTGTCATGTTTATTTCTATTACAAGGGATGTTCACATTATTTGTAATAGGAATAAAAGTGATCAAAAAAAATGAAAGGGACAGTGTAAAAATAAAACATTTAATAGATAAGAACTTTTCTTAAATACAGCCCCTCCCTTTATGCTCGCACGCAGAAGTGAATGAATATGTAAGTGGCGCCCACATATGTAAACGGTGTTCAAACAACACATGTGAGGTTTCACTGCGATCATTAGAACGAGAGTAATAATTCAAGAACAAGACCTCCTCTGTAAATTTTAATAGGTAACCTAGAAACATGTCTAAAGCGTCGCCTATGGAGTACTGTAGTTTGTCCTCATTCCATTAGTGTGCGCAATTTTAATGACATGTTAAATATGTATTTACTCAGCGTAACATAATTTTTTAATTCTTTAAGTGTATTTTTTCTGTTTTAAAGACTGCTACGCAAATACAGTGTGACAATAAATGTTGCAACAATTGCCATTTTATTCTCTAGGGTCTCTAAGTAATTTTCTAGCAAAAAAACAAATTTAAACTTGTAAACAAAAAGTTCCAGAAAATACTTGATCAGCAGTTAGCTCAGGGCAATCATGCACTTTGCTTTAACCTCTTAAGGACCGCCTACTGTACATTTACGTCAGCAGAATGGCACGGCTGGGCACATCAACGTATATATATACGTTGGTTCTAGTACCCAGCCGTGGGTCACGGGCGCGCTCCGGGACCGGGACCGCGGGACTCGCGGACCTGATCGCCGCTGGAGTGCGGCGATCGCTCCCCGGAGTTGAAGCACGGGGAGAGCCGTGTGTAAACACGGCTTCCCCGTGCTTCACTGTGGCCGCAGCATCGATCGCGTCATCCCTGTTATAGGGGGACGTGATCGATGACGTCACACCTACAGCCACACCCCCCTACAGTTGTAAACACGCGCAGGGAACACACAAATCCTACAGTGCCCCCTTGTGGTTAACTCCCAAACTGCAACTGTCATTTTCACAGTAAACAATGCAATTTAAATGCATTTTTTGCTGTGAAAATGACAATTGTCCCAAAAATGTGTCAAAATTGTCCGAAGCGTCCGCCATAATGTCGCAGTCATGAAAAAAATCGCTGATTGCCACTATTAGTAGTAAAACATTTTTTTTATAAAAATGCAATAAAACTATCCCTTATTTTGTAAATGCTATAAATTTTGCGAAAACCAACCAATAAATGCTTATTGCGATTTTTTTTTACCAAAAATATGTAGAAGAATACGTATCGGCCTAAACTGAGGAAAAAAAAGATGTATATATATTTTTGGGGATATTTATTATAGCAAAAAGTAAAAAATATTGCATTTTTTTCAAAATTGTCGCTCTATTTTTGTTTATAGCGCAAAAAATAAAAACCGCAGAGATGATCAAATACCACCAAAAGAATGCTCTATTTGTGGGGAAAAAAGGACGCCAATTTTGTTTGGGAGCCACGTTGCACGACCGCGCAATTGTCAGTTAAAACGACGCAGTGCCGAATCACAAAAAGGGGCAAGGTCCTTTACCTGCATTTTGGTCCAGGTCTTAAGTGGTTAAAGTGCACTTATGCACTTATTCTTTAAGGGCCCTTTCACACTAGCGGACGAACGGTAACGGACTTGTAATGGGCCCCTATGGGAGCGGATCCGTTAGCGGATGATGTATCCGCTAATGTCCGCAAGATCCGCTTCCTTTTTTTTTCGGACGGAAGAATGTCCTATTTTTCTTCTGTCCGGTGGAACGGATCGGATGCAAACGGACAAACGGTCCGTTTCCATCCGATTCCCCATAGGGGATAGCGGAGGAGAGACAGGGCGGTCCCTGCATAGTGTGCGGGAACCGCCCTGTCTGCCCGACAGCTCAGCGGAGACCCCCGCTGAGCCGACGGACACATGGAGCGGACCGCAAAACGGACCGCTCTGTGTGAAAGGGCCCTAAGGGAATGATAACTAGGTGAAACATTTTGTGGTGCTCTATGCATTATTTTACCTAAGGCTCCATTCAGACCTGAGTGTGGCGATTTACTGCCTTTTTTCTGGCATTTTTTTTAAGCTTTTTACAAGTCTTTTTTTAGGAGTTTTAGGTGTATTACAAGCCTTTTATTTATTTTTTAGCTTCATTGGCTTGTTTAGCCAATAGAAAGCACTAAAGAGAGGACAGGGAGATAAAATTAGGGATGGAGAGCTGCTGTTTGAGCAGAAAATGAGCCAAATAAACACTCAAGTCAGGTGTAAGGCTGCATTCGCACCTGAGCGACAAAACACCTGTCGCCCGGCGCTCGTGCCGCTGGAGGGGAAAAATCCCATTCATGTCCATAGAGATGGTTCACATCTCTGAAACGCCGAACGCCTGTCGCCTGAAAAAAAGTCCCGGACCCTTTTTTTCAGGCGACATTGGCGTTTGGCCATAGACATCAATGGGAGACTTTGTAAAAAAAAAAATGAATCGAAGCGCGGCAAGTAAAGCCACGTATGCGGCGTTACTTGCCGCTCAGGTGTGAATGCAGCCTTACTATTGAAAAAAGTGTTTTATTTCAGGCGACAGAATGCTCAGATGTGATCAGGTGTGAACAGGGCCTAATGGCTACTTTAGCTCTAAGCTGATGGTCAAAGCATAGGAAAACAATCTTTGGACTTTATGCCTATGGAGCAGAAATAAAACAATAAGGCGGCGTACACACGAGGGGATATGTCCGCTGAAAACGGTCCGATGGACCGTTTCAGCAGACATCTCCGCTCGTGTGTATGGGCTAGCGGACAGACAAGCTTTGAAATCTATCCGGTGGGAATCTGTCCGCCCGACATGTCTGCTGGTTAGTACACTTACCAGCAGACATGTCGGCCCCCACCGCCGCCGCGCCGCTGCCGAATGGATTCGGCGCATGCGCGGAAGTGTTTTACTTCCTGGTGCGGTGACGTGGCGGTGACGCGGCGGCGTCAACGTCACCGCCGCGTCACCGCGCCGTCCGGCGGGGAATTTGATCCGATGGTGTGTACACGCCATCGGATCAAACTCCTGATCGGACATATCCGATGGAAATGGTCCGCGGACCGTTTTCATCGGATATGTCCGATCGTGTGTACGCCGCCTAAGTCTGACTTAAGCATATTTATTTTTCACTGTAGTTGCATAAAGGGGTTGTAAAGTTTTTTTTTTTTTTTAAATAACGAACAGGTCCTCTGTACAAGGGTTTTGCACGGAGTGGCCCTGATCCTCCTTTTCTGGGGTCCCCCAGCGGTGCTCCTGGCTAATCTGCTTCCCCTTGGGTCATTTGCCAGCGTATTGGTCCGGGTCTTAAGTGGTTAAAGTTCACTTTTTGCTTTAATTACTCTATAAATGAACGGAGTATATAAACTATAGGTGCCTCTCCTCAGCTTTAATCACATTATAATGATTTTGTTTTTGGCAAGATTATTTTTTCAAAGATGATTACAACAAGTTTCTAATGCCTAAGTCCTTAGCAGGAAGCAGCTAATAGCTTTCTCATTATACAGCTATTAGCCTAGGCCTAGCACATGAGTAAGTGGGGAGAGATTAGGAGGGCTTGGAGCCGCAGAGGCTTTGTGCTGAAGCCAAGTGTTTGATGAATAAATGTCAGTGTGCCAAATGAATGTATACAGTGCCACTTACACGGATGGCGGCTACGTGGGCTTTATAGAGATTTCTTAGTCCTTGATGCCAAGTACTTGTGTGAAAGAAACAAGATTTTACAATTGGTGATAAAATCATATTTATTAGGACAGTTTGGTAAGAAAACATGGGGGGGGGGGGGGACTAAAATTGGTGCACACAGAATCTGATGTAGCTGTGCATAGTAGCCAATGAGCTTCGAATAACTATGCACAACTGCACCACATTATGTAAATCTCCCCCGTTATGTTATTGTCCAAGATAAATGTATCTTTGAGTGTTAAAGCTGAACCTAATCCACTACTAATCTATTCCAGTTTTTTCTATTTTAGTCTATTTTTTTATTTTCTATTATATTCTATTCTTTTCAAAATTAGAATATTGAAAGATAACTATATTCTTTATATTCTATGTTATTCTATTCTATTCTTTTCGACATTCAAATTTTGGAAGACAGCTATATTCTTTCTATTATATTCCATTCTATTTGTTTTATATTTTATTATTTGCTATTCTACTGTATTAATTTATTTTCCATTCTGTTATATTTAATCTTTTATATCATATTCTTTTTTTTCTATTCTATTCTGTTCTCTTCTGTTTTTATTCTATTCTTTTTAAAATCTGAATTTCAGAAGACGGCTATATTCTAATACACAGTGTTTGAAAAAAAGCAGCAATAGTTAGCAATATGTGTACATTTCAAATTTGTTTTTGAATTTGATTCAAATTCAGATGATTCACTATTTCAGATTCATTTAAATTCATTGCTATTCTAACTTGGAAATCCGGATACATCCAAATCTCCGAATAACAAAAATGTAATACGATGTGATCTCCCTACAACTGTCATTTGTAATAGATCTTGTAAACTCCCTACAACTGTCATTTGTAATAGGTTATGCGATCTCACTACAACTGTCATTTGTAATAGATCTTGTAAACTCCCTACAACTGTCATTTGTAATAGGTTATGCGATCTCACTACAACTGTCATTTGTAATAGGTCATGTAATCTCCCTACAACTGTCATTTGTAATAGGTCATGTAATCTCCCTACAACTGTCATTTGTAATAGGTCATGTGATCTCCCTACAACTGTCATTTGTAATAGGTCATGCGATCTCGCTTCAACTGTCATTTGTAATAGGTCTTGTGATCTCCCTACAACTGTCATTTGTAATAGGTCATGTGATCTCCCTGCAACTGTCAGTTGTAATAGGTCATGTGATCTCCCTGCAACTGTCAGTTGTAATAGGTCATGCAATCTCCTGCAACTGTCATTTGTAATAGGTCATGCGATCTCGCTACAACTGTCATTTGTAATAGATCATGTGATCTAACTACAACTGCCATTTGTAATAGATCATGTGATCTCCCACAACTGTCATTTGTAATAGGTCATGTGATCTCACTACATCTGTCATTTGTAATAGGTCATTTGATCGCCCACAACTGTCATTTGTAATAGGTCATGTGATCTCGCTACAACTGTCATTTGTAATAGATCATGTGATCTCACCACAACTGTCATTTGTAATAGATCATGTGATCTCACTACAACTGCCATTTGTAATAGGTCTTGTGATCTCCATGCAACTGTCAGTTGTAATAGGTCATGTGATCTCCCTTCAACTGTCATTTGTAATAGGTCATGTGATCTCCCTGCAACTGTCATTTGTAATAGTTCATGCGATCTCGCTACAACTGTCATTTCTAATAGATCATGTGATCTCACTACAACTGTCATTTGTAATAGATCATGTGATCTCCCTACAACTGTCATTTGTAATCTCTCATGTGATCTCCCTGCAATTGTCAGTTGTAATAGGTCATGTGATCTCCCGCAACTGCATTTGTAATAGGTCATGTGATCTCCCTACAACTGTCATTTGTAATAGGTCATGTGATCTCACTACAACTGTCATTTGTAATAGGTCATGTGATCTCCCTACAACTGTCATTTGTAATAGGTCATGTGATCTCACTACAACTGTCATTTGTAATAGGTCATGTGATCTCCCTACAACTGTCATTTGTAATAGGTCATGTGATCTCACTACAACTGTCATTTGTAATAGGTCTTGTGATCTCCCTACAACTGTCATTTGTAATAGGTTATGCAATCTCCCTACAACTGTCATTTGTAATAGGTCTTGTGATCTCCCTACAACTGTCATTTGTAATAGGTCATGTGATCTCCCTACACCTGTCATTTGTAATAGGTCATGTGATCTCCCTACAACTGTCATTTGTAATAGGTCTTGTGATCTCCCTACAACTGTCATTTGTAATAGGTCTTGTGATCTCCCTACAACTGTCATTTGTAATAGGTCTTGTGATCTCCCTACAACTGTCATTTGTAATAGGTCATGTGATCTCCCTGCAACTGTCATTTGTAATAGGTCATGTGATCTCCCTGCAACTGTCAGTTGTAATAGGTCATGTGATCTCCCTGCAACTGTCAGTTGTAATAGGTCATGCAATCTCCTGCAACTGTCATTTGTAATAGGTCATGCGATCTCGCTACAACTGTCATTTGTAATAGATCATGTGATCTAACTACAACTGCCATTTGTAATAGATCATGTGATCTCCCACAACTGTCATTTGTAATAGGTCATGTGATCTCACTACATCTGTCATTTGTAATAGGTCATTTGATCTCCCACAACTGTCATTTGTAATAGGTCATGTGATCTCGCTACAACTGTCATTTGTAATAGATCATGTGATCTCACCACAACTGTCATTTGTAATAGATCATGTGATCTCACTACAACTGCCATTTGTAATAGGTCTTGTGATCTCCCTGCAACTGTCAGTTGTAATAGGTCATGTGATCTCCCTTCAACTGTCATTTGTAATAGGTCATGTGATCTCCCTGCAACTGTCATTTGTAATAGTTCATGTGATCTCACTACAACTGTCATTTGTAATAGATCATGTGATCTCCCTACAACTGTCATTTGTAATCTCTCATGTGATCTCCCTGCAATTGTCAGTTGTAATAGGTCATGTGATCTCCCGCAACTGCATTTGTAATAGGTCATGTGATCTCCCTACAACTGTCATTTGTAATAGGTCATGTGATCTCACTACAACTGTCATTTGTAATAGGTAATGTGATCTCCCTACAACTGTCATTTGTAATAGGTCATGTGATCTCACTACAACTGTCATTTGTAATAGGTCTTGTGATCTCCCTACAACTGTCATTTGTAATAGGTCATGTGATCTCCCTACAACTGTCATTTGTAATAGGTTATGCGATCTCCCTACAACTGTCATTTGTAATAGGTCATGTGATCTCCCTACAACTGTCATTTGTAATAGGTTATGCGATCTCCCTACAACTGTCATTTGTAATAGGTCTTGTGATCTCCCTACAACTGTCATTTGTAATAGGTCATGTGATCTCCCTACATCTCCCTACACCTGTCATTTTTTTTTACAAAAACTTATAGTTACAGCATATATACATAGCAACACAGAATTGGAGTGAGTAAACAACTGTGGAAATAAACTATATACTGTACTTAAGTCACCAGAAGATATCTTTTACCTGCTGTTCCCTCTTATGTGCCGTCCCTTGTACCTCCCTTCCCCCCCTTCCCACCCTCTCTACCCCACCTTGCTGGAGCGTACTTCTCTCGTGCTGCCTAGGCTAAGGAGAAGTTGTGCTAATATATTCCCTTAAGCTTTGGGCTATTACCTGAGGGAGTCTTCCAGGGGCATAATGTAACTCAAGGGTCTACTAGGACATATAAGCTAATCAAGCAGATAGTCCACTGAAGCCATCATAACCAGGGAACGTAGGCTCTTGATGGATCGAGACAATCTTCGTTGTTGGATCCAGGGGCGGACTGGGCCAGGTGGAAAAATGGAGATTGCTCTCCAGGCCGCTCACATTATATTTAAAACGGCCGCGGTCCGCAGCGCTGTTTTTTTTTTTTTTTCCCTAAAACTCGGCAGCGGCGGCCGCCGATTGGTTGGCTGCTGCCGCGCTGCATTGTGGGAGTTGTAGGAACTAGGAAGGTCATGTGGCACGTCAGGGGAGGGTCCCGGGAGAGCGCGCTGTTCAGATATTACCTTCTTTCTGCTCAGTAGGTCGCAGCCTGCTAGAAGAGGCAGGTCCTGTCAGCTCCTGTCCTGTAAACTACTAACAAATATAGACTGTGTATTATAAAAAATAAATACATCGCTATCAGTTATTTATACAATAACTGATAGCGATGTACTTATTTTTTATAATCTGTAGTGTACTTACAACATTCTGCACAGAGCTTTTCCTATAGCTTGTACCATGATAACATCTACGGATCTGCCAGGACCTGTAACCTGAGTCCCCCTGGTGAGTGGACACTGTAGAGCAGCATTGTCAGTGAGTGAATGGCTCCTTCCTGGATCTTGGAGGGGAAAGACTGTCCCAGCGTTGTGTACAGGTCAGAGAGGCTTCATCATCAGTGTGTGATCTCCTCCATCACCTCCTATTGTCCTGCCATATGACCCCCTCCTATGTGTACTCTATACCTCCTCTGGTAATGTCCTCCTCTCTATCCAATGCAAGTTATTGTTCAGGAACACATGCTTGTATTGTCCACCAGCAGGCTGTGACTTTTACACTGAATACCTTCATAATACATGTTATATGATGGGATTTGTAGTGAATTGTCCAAGGCAAAACTTTTTTTTTTCAGGCACACAAAGTGTGTGATAAAGTGTCATGTGTTTTGGTGTGCTATGAATTATAAAGCATCATGCACTTTTGTGCGATTTTTTTTTTTTCAAGCTGCCCTAAGCGTGATCCATAAAACTGCTCTGTTGCACCTGCATAGGTGTGAGTGGGGCCTGAAAAAAAAAAATCAGTGGGTAAAGTGCAGCGGGCAGTGTTACCCATCAGATTTCAGCTTCCTGGGACTGAATCTGGGAACTATTGAAGTAGAACTGAACTGCTGTCTGTGCACCAATTAGGGTTCTTTAACATGTGCAACCATCTCCTGTACCACGTCCGCAGTCTCTGACCATCTCCTGTACCATGTCCGCAGTCTCTGACCATCTCCTGTACCATGTCCGCAGTCTCTGACCATCTCCTGTACTATGTCTGCAGTCTCTGATCATCTCCTGTACCATGTCCGCAGTCTCTGACCATCTCCTGTACCATGTCCGCAGTCTCTGACCATCTCCTGTACCATGTCTGCAGTCTCTGACCATCTCCTGTACCATGTCCGCAGTCTCTGACCATCTCCTGTACCATGTCCGCAGTCTCTGACCATCTCCTGTACCATGTCCGCAGTCTCTGACCATCTCCTGTACTATGTCTGCAGTCTCTGACCATCTCCTGTACTATGTCTGCAGTCTCTGACCATCTCCTGTACTATGTCTGCAGTCTCTGACCATCTCCTGTACTATGTCTGCAGTCTCTGACCATCTCCTTTAGTATTTTGGGGGGAGAGCCATGCGCACTTGCGCTGCAATCGTGATGCATCGCAGAATCGCATCGCATCGAATCGTGAGACCGGTGAAGATGCGCAGCCCTACTCAACAGCGGCGGCCGCCGATTGGCTGGCTGCTGCCGCGCTGCATTGTGGGAGTTGTAGGAAGGTCATGTGGCATGTCAGGGCACGAGCACCGCACCATACATCTCTGTGACTCGTGGGCTGGCTGCAGAGAAGCAGAGAAGAGTCAATGAGACTGCGAGAGAGACTGCACTGCACTGAATTGAAAGTAAAGTAAGGTGATGTGAATGATATTGATGATTGATGATGACCTGCCTCTTTAGTACTGTATCTCCTTCATCTCTCCATAGAAGCCATCCAGCGGACTCAGCCAGTCCCCCCCCCCCCCCCCCGGCCAGCAGACTCAGCCAGAACCTCCAACCCCCCCCCCCCCGCCAGCAGACTCAGCCAGAACCACCCCCCCCCCAGCAGACTCAGCCAGAATCCGGTTAGTGGAGCCGACTGATCCAGGAGGACCCCCGCCCACTGTCTGCCGGCAACTTAGCCCATCACCTAGCTCTAATCAGGTTATTAATAAAACCTGGCCGCTGTACTTCATGTGCCCAGTAACCCGGAAGGCGCCAGATGCATGAATATGGGGCAGCAGTGGATAGATTCATGCTATGCAAGAATCTATCCACTGCATATAGTGGGTGGCAACCGGGCCTGCTCAGTTGAGACAGACCCTGATACCCCCAGCTGACCCCCACATGCCATGGGCAATGATTAGGCTGCATTGATGGGTACTGATCATGCTGCACTGATGGGCATTGCACTGGTGTGGCTGCATTGATGGGCACTGATCAGGATGTATTAACGGGCACTGTCTGCACTGATCAGGCTGCGTTGATGGGCACTGCACTGGTGTGGCTGCATTGATGGGCACTGATCAGGATGCATTAACGGGCACTGTCTGCACTGATCAGGCTGCACTGATGGGAACTGCACTGCAATAATGGACAATGATCAGGCTGCACTGATGGGCACTGATCAGGATGCATTAACAGGCACTATCTGCACTTTTTTAATTACTGCATTGTATCATATTTGTCTTGCTTAATAACATCAATCATCCATTATAAAACCATGTGGACATGGATGGCGAGCTGATTTGTGGTTCAGTGGGCCACTTGACTGGACTTGCCCCCCAGGCCTAAGGCTGCCAGTCCTCCCCTGGTTGGATCCCCCCTATAAAGGTTCTCCCACACCTCTCAGCCATGGTCCCCACAGTGTCGCAAATTTGCCATAGTTCCCTTGTTTCACTTTTTTACTGGAGATGGTTAGATCAATAGTTGCTTCCCAGTTTTCTACGGACGGGGGTACACGTGCCTGCCATTTTTGGGCGATTATCTTGCGTGCCTGAAATAGGCATCTTAATACTGCCTCTAAGTTGCCTGTAGGGACTTTGTTGTTCCCCATGCTCCCCAGGAGGCAAGTCTTAGCCTCCGGTTCCAAGGAGGCTCCAAAGGCTTTGTTGATCCTCTCAATTATCCCCACCCAATAGCTATACAGCCTAGGGCACTTCTAGACCATATGATGAGGTCTCCCTTAGCCTTGCATCTTGGGCATTCATTGTTTTGCCTCCAGCCTAATTGAAACATCTTTTGGGGGGTGTGGTATACTCTATACAGTAAGAATAAGTGGGACAGTCTCTGCGCTGGGGCAATCGAAACTAATGCTCCTTTTTGCAGGATCTTATCCCACTGTTCAGAGGTAAATGTCCCCAAGTCCCTTTCCCACCCCTCTCTGCTCTTAGTGGGGCCCGCTCTACTTATTGCTCTGTCCCCCAACATGCTGTACATGGTTGAGATTAAGCCTTTAGATGTTCTAGCCTTAATTACCTTATGAAGGGCAGGAATCTGGGTCCATATAACTGTTTGTGTTCTAAGTTGTGTTTGAATGGCATGGCGAACCTGAAGGTACTTTAGAATGTTTTATTTGATATATCATATTCCCTTGACAGTTCTGAAAATGTTTTCATAGTTTCTCCCTCAAACAGATGTATTAAGTGGGTTATGCCCTGTCCCGTCCACTCGCCAGATTCCTCTATGCTAGGCATGTGCATTTCGTTTCGTTCCGAATCGAAATTCGGACGAATTTTCCATTAGTCGGACATTCAGATGCATACGAATTCCCGAATTGCTATATTAGCGGAATTCGTTCATTTTCGACCGAATTTCGAAAAAAAAAAATATTTCAACTAGATTAGAAAACAGTCTCTTTTCGAATAGAATTTTTTTCGAATTAAATTCGAAAATAATTTTTTTTTCCGAATTCCGAATCGAATACCCGTGGACTAAATTCGATCGGAATTCGAAAAAAAAAAAATATATATTTTCGGATTTAATTCGAAAAAAATTCTATTCGAAAAGAGACTATTTGTTTTCTAATCTGGTTGAAATATTTTCGATTTCGACTGTTTTTTTTCGAAATTCGGTCGAAAACGAACGAATTCCAAAAACGGTCGAAATATTTTCGATTTCGACCGTTTTTTTTCGAAATTCGGTCGAAAACGAACGAATTCCGAAAACGAATTCAACACATGTAACGAACCTAACTTAACGAAATGTATTAAATGACGAATTGAAACGAAACGAAACAAATTTTTCACTTTTGCACATGCCTACTCTATGCTCATTAATTCCTGAAGGTTTCTATTATTCCATATAGGAGAAAATTCTGTTATCCCAGAATACCCCATTAGTACCTTTGTTGTCTGCCATATTTTCCTCACTAGTTTTATAATTGGGCATTTATAGGGAAAGAAGTCTGCCTCTAGAGATTCCACCAATAGCCTATGGGGGTTCCCTGTTAAAAGCAATCGATTATTAGGAGTATCTATCTCTGTGATTCCACAACCCGCCAGTTGTTGTAGCTGGGACGCAATAAAGTATAATCTTGGGTGTGGAACCGCCATACCCCCCTCTTTTACAGGGAGTTGTAATGTTTGCAGGCTAGTCCTAGCTTGGCCCCCCCTCCATATTAGTTCTCTGAATATTGACTCTATCTTCTTGAACCACACCTGCCCTATCCAAATCGGGGAATTGTGGCACAAGTATAGTATCTGTGGCTGCCATATCATTTTTATAAGATTGCAGCGTCCTGCTACAGACAGTGGGAGTCGTTTCCATATGTCACTTTTTTGTTTTAATTTAATTATAAGTGGGGCGATGTTGATGTTGGCATATTGAGTAACATCGTTTGTAACCCAAATCCCCAGGTATTTTAAATTGGTGACCACGCTCAATTGGGACGCACCTGATAGTATCCGGTAATCAAATGATTCCAGTGGCAGCAATGCAGATTTTTCCCAATTAATAGTCAGGCCTGAGAATTGTCCAAATTCCCCAACCATTTTTACCACGCTATCCAGTGAAGTTGCGACATCTCCTAGGAAAAACAGAATATCATCTGCAAACAATGCGATCTTCTCTTCCCCCTGCTGTCTTCTAAACCCCCTTATAGGCCGCGTACACACGACCAAATACATCTGTTCAAATCGGTCTGGCAGACCGATTTGAACAGATCTATCTGCTGGGATGTATTGGTTTGATCGCGTACACACGATCAAACCAAAATCCCCGCCAGCAGACAGCGCGCTGACGTAGCGGTGACGTGGCGGTGACGTTGACGCCGCCACGTCACCGCCCCAGGAAGTAAAACACTTCTGCGCATGCGTCGAATCAATTCAACGCCTGTGCAAGCAGATATGTCTGCTGGTTAGCGTACTAACCAGCAGACATGTCGGACGGACGGATTCCCAGCCGACAGATTTTAAAGCATGCTTTAAAATCTGTCGGCTGGCCAAATCTGTCTGTTTGCCCGTACACACGATCGAATCTGTCTGCTGAAACGGTCTGGCAGACCATATTCAAAAGCTAGCCATATACAACTTACATTTCATTCAATTAACTCTGAAGCACAAGACCACTGAAAAGCAAGTCCTGGGTGGCACTATAAGCACCACCCAGGCTGGAAAAATGAATGAATTTAAAATAACTGAGCTAAGTGGAAAATTGCCAGTTGACCAGTGACCCCCATCCTATCAGTAGCAGTCACTGTTTAACATAGATAAAACATTAGAAAGGAAGGAGACAAAAAGATTATTGCGGTGCCCATATAAGTCAGATAGATAAAGAATTCCATGTTTTTTTCATTTTTCATATTCAACCTGCTAGCATGGCTATCATTAACTTAAAGTGGATGTAAACCCCCCCAAAAAAATATATTTTTTATGTCACAATAGAGTATAAGATTTCCTATCATCTGTGCCCAGTCTTGCCACACAGAGTTAATCCAGCGCTGAGTAATCCTCTTGTAATGTTCAGTGAAAATTAACAGAATTCCAGATAAAAACCTGCCAAATTATAAAGTCAGTTTTCTCTCTTCTTGCTTTGAGTGACAGGTTATTTACATATCTAGCTTGGACATGTTTATCATATGTTATGTGATGTTTATCATAACATGAGGTGATCCAAAGCTCATTGTATATTACCAGGATGTGTTATGTGGGGGAGGGGTGTATTTCTCACTTTTTATACTGTGAATAACCTCATGTTATGATAAACATAACATAACATAATGATAAACATGTCCAAGCTAGATATGTAAATAACCTGTCACTCAAAGCAAGAAGACAGAAACAGACTTTTTATTTAGGCAGGTTTTTATCTGTAATTCTGTTAATTTTTACTGAACATTAAAAGAGGATTTCTCAGATCTGGATTAACTCTGTGTGGCAAGACTGGGCACAGATGATAGGAAATCTTATACTCTACATTGTGACATAAAAACATACATCCACTTTAAGGCATGGTTGCTCAACTTATGGCCCTCCAGGTGTTGTGGAGCTACAAGCCTCATAAAACATTGCAAGGGTGACAGTTACAAGCATGACTCCCAAAGGCAGAGGCATGATGGGATTTGTAGATCTGCAACAGCTGGAGGGCCACAAGTTATACACCTATGGCCTCGTACACACGACCGGTTTCCTCGACAGAATCTATCAAGAAACTTGGTGGCAGAGCTTTTTTGCAGAGGAAAATGGTCGTGTGTATGTTTTTCGTCGAGAAAACTGACGTGAAACTCGACAAGAAAAAAAGAGAACAAGTCAGGCTGGTTTACGACGGGAAATACGTTTGTGTGTATGCTTAGAAACCCGCGCATGCTCAGAATAAAGTATAAGACGGTAGCGCACCTTCAGTAAAAGTAGCGTTCGTAATGGAAATAGCACATTTGTCACGCTGTAACAGACTGAAAAGTGCGAATCGTCTCTCACCAAACTTTTACCTAACACGCAGTAACATGAGATTAGCAAAAGCAGCCCCAAGGGTTGTGCCAGTGGAATCGAACTTCCCCTTTATAGTGCCGCCATACGTGTTGTACGTCACCGCGTTTGAGAACGACAAGATTTTGGCTTGACAGTGTGTACGCAAAGAAAGCTTGTCAAGATTCTCGACAAGCCTGACAAGGAACTCGTCGAGGAAAACCATGTTTCATTTACGAGGAGTTCCTCGGTCGTGTGTATGAAGCCTCAGGCTCAAGGACTTCTGTGGAGGGGTATATGCATTGTGCTTTTAGTTATCTTTAGCCTGCATTTGAGATAAGTTTGATATGCTTGTGAGATTCTTCTGAATTACTTCAAAAAATATAAAAAAAAAAAAAATGTTCACCAGTTTATGCGCTGGTCAAGATAACTTCCAAATCCAGCTGGTAATCCTGAACAAAGGAAACTCATCTTCTATCAATTAAAATGCTGCAGCTCTCTTGTAGTCCACTGGGTGGTGGACATGGATATATACAAACAGAGAACAGTCAAAAAGTGCACGGCCACCCTAGTGTGATCCTTTTTAATAAACAATTAAAAATAAGTTTTCCATTAATTGCTCTCAAATTGTGGAAGTATAAGTAATGCCGCGTACACACGATCATTTTTTGTGATGAAAAAAAACGTTTCAAGTGATGAAACAAAACAAAGTTTTTCAAACTTCATTTTCCAAAACGATGTTGCATACACATACACCACGTTCGACGGCACTCTGTTCCATTAAAGCTCCGTCTCATAACTTGCTTCTGAGCATGCGCGGCTTCAAAAACGTTGTTTTCAACATCGTTTTGCCCACACACCATCACTTTTTATGACACAAAAAACAACGTTTTGAAAAACGACACAAAAAATTCAAGCACAAATTTTTTTTGGTCGTTTTTTTGAAGACATAAAACGACGTTTTGCCCACACACGGTGATTTTAAATGACGTTTTTGAAAACGTCGTTTTTTTTCATCACAAAAAATGATCGTGTGTACGCGGCATTAGGCTCATGTTCTCCTCTCCTGGATGGCTCCTGTAAGGTGAACCGATATACGAGGTACATCCAACCGGATAGCAGCTCACAAGCCACCCGACAACTCCAGTGTAGACTGCGGACCGCGCATGCACCCGGACCAGATGGCATTGGCCTGCGGTGTGGACATCCGCTATGGGGGGGGGAGCCGATGGAGACAGAGAGCAGTACGTCAGCCTGCAGGGTTGCTACGACGAAGCCTTTCGGAGGCATGGCCTCCCTTATCAAGTCACGCCCATACCTCATGTCTACGGCTATTTATTGGGAGTTGCATCACCTCCCATCTTAAAGTGGCCATACCAAAAGAGGAAAACATACATATAAATAGCAACAGATGGGGCTAATAGCAACCTTATCTAAACTCTATTATTAAAAACAATGGCACACACAGAAGACTTTAATAATTAAAGGGTCACTAAAGGAAAAAAAAATTGGGCTGAAATGACTGTTTACAGCTGAGGTGCCCAACCTGCGGAGCCCTCCGATGTGGCCCACGGCCTCCTGCTCTGGGATGAAAAATAAATAAAATAAAATACTGTTATTAAAGGTAAGTTTATAGCTAAAATCACAGTGTATATTTGGGCATATCTGTTCTGCAGTGGTTACTGGGCTGCTTTCAAACTGGTCCACAAGTGCAGAGACGTGCACCTGAGGGTTACCTGCACTGAGCCATAGACTTCTATTACCTGCGAGTTTGGTGTGCTGAAAGTAGAGTGGGCTCTATAGAGCCAAATGGGCTGTCATCCACCTGCTCCTCTCATTGAGGCCCGCGATCGGTTACCAAGTCACTTAAGTGGCCCTTGCTCTTCAAAAGGTTGGGCACCCCTGGTTTACAGGGTATAGAGACATAATAGTTAACTGATTCCTTTTAAAAATGATTAAAAATAGATAAAAATCAATCATATAATCAACCTATAGTTCTAGTTTCGTTGTTGCTGTTGTTTCCTGTCTCTCTGATGTACAGAGCCAGAGAGCCAATAGAGGGCAGTAATGGTTTGTCTAAAACCCCTCAGCCCAATATAGTTTCGGTTTACACACAGTAGTCACACCTCCTTGATCAGTGGCCACAGTGAGAAAGCTCCCAGTACTGTGGTTATAAGGAAACAGACAACCAGGAAGTGTCCAGAACAGAGCAGGATTACAGCAACATCAAAGCAAAAACGGACAATGAGGACATGAAAACAGCACTGCAGTAAGGTAAAGGAAGCTATTTAGCTTTAGTGACCCTTTAATTATAATTAATTATTAATAATTAATAGAATACTATCTTAAGAAACCCTGTGCTAAGAAAGTATAAATGCTGTAATTGTGGTCCAGTGGGGCTGTCATTCTATCCTTCAATGAGTATGTCTAGCACCAGCAGTACTCATCCCACATTTTGGGAAACACTAAACAAGCATACCATTTATATTATCTACAAGGAAAGACTAATCCACCTATTTTTACCATTACCGACCCATCTACCCACTGCCTATGACATGTGAGAACTGGGTTCTGGAACACTGGGTACAAGTGCATGCCAAAGGCAGACATAGCTATGCTGGTCTTCTCCAGTTCTACAACATTCAACAATGTGCTCTTGCTGCTCCCGATGTCCATTCTGTTTCCACTCATTTGAATGGCTTTCTTTTCCCATCAATATAAAGATAAGTTTGGAGAATGTTAATAAAGTCAATGTTATGACTTGCCATGGCATGTTTGTATGATAGGAAATAAATAAACCCTCACAATGTTTGCAGACATAAAGCAGAATCTACTTAGTGAGACAGCAAGGAGGAAAACCCATAGCATAGAGAATGAAATCAAACTCAATCCTAATGCATCCTAATGTCTTTGTAATACACAGGAACATGTTATCAATGAGATTTCACTTATGAAATGTAATACAGTAAACTTGAGAGTAACTTGGTTTGAGAGCGTTTTTGCAAGACAAGCAAAATGTTTTAATAAATTTTGCCTTGATATTAAAGCGATGTCTTGATATAAGAGTAGCGTTGTGTCACAACTGAGTATAAAAAAGAAGAGAGGAGTCTCTCTAAGTGTAGCAATAAGGTTACATTTAAAGGGTCACTAAAGGAAAAACATTTTTTTTTGCTGAAATTACTGTTTACAGGGTATAGAGACATACAAGTTAACTGATTCCTTTTCAAAATGATTAAAAATAGATAAAATCAATCATATAATGTACCTGCAGGTTAGTTTCACTTTTGAACTGGCTTCATGTTTCTGTGAAGTAGAAATAGACACACAGAACAAAAACAAACAAATCCAGGGCAGTGTTTTGTTTTTAAAATGAATCTGATTGGTTCTGGGAAGTTTTAGACACACAGTAATGACAGCTTAGACCAGGGATCTCCAAACCACGGCCCTCCAGCTGCTGTGGAACTACACTTCCCATGAGGCATTGTAAAACTCTGACATTCGTAGACATGACTAGGCATGATGGGAATTGTAGTTCCTGAACACCTGGAGGGCCATAGTTTGGAGACTCCTGGCTTAGACCACCGTGAGAAAGCTCCCAGCACTGTGGTTATAAGGAAACAGACAAGCAGGAAGTGTGGAGAACAGAGCAGGATTACAGCAACTTAAAAAAACACAAACAAACACTGAACAATGAGGACATGAAACCAGTACTGCAGTAGGGTAAAGGAAGCTATTTGGCTAAAAAAAAAGAATTCCTTTAGTGATCCTTTAATGAAGGTACAACATTTAACAACTTTTTGCTACACTTAGAGGTGCCTCTCTTCTCTTTTATACCCTGTAAAAAAATGCTTTGATACACAACTGCTTTGGATTACAAGCATGTTTCTGGAATGAATTATGCTCGCAAACCAAGGTTTTACTGTACAATGAAATGTATTTATAATCTAGTCTTGAATACTTCTAAATATTACTGCAATTTACCCAGAGAAAGTCTCATCTTGATCAGGTTTGTATTTCAGTTATGTTTTTCGCAGATGTCTTTTGTTGTTTCTCTTTATATACCTACGTGTTTGTAGTACTACTTCTGCAGGAGCCGTAATTTGGGTTCTCTGTTCTGCGCCTTGACTCTGAGAACAACCTCAGTCCCTTTGACACACCTGGTTGAAAATTACTTCAAGCACTTATAAGAACATGAGTAGAGATACCTTTACCTCGACTGAGAATTGGCCCCTGGAAATAAACAAAGACCATTTAGTGGTAAATGAATTCAATGTATTGAAAATGTAATCACTATGCCAAGGTAACTTAGAATAGAATTCTGTACAACTAGACTGGGGTTAGGAGAGCAATAAACAGTGCATAAAAGCATTAACTGCAATGTGAATAATAATATAATAATTAGTCTAGAATGCACTCTAGGAGAATGGCTAGCATATAGCGCAATATCCCCTGAGAGATACCTCTTAGCATAAGCAATAGGTCAAGGTTTCTGCGTAGCAGCTGTCAAGGTATAGTCTTTTGTCCTAACTCTCGGGCCCAGTTGTACGATTGGTCCACTTGACACTAATTTCAGTCAAGTCGGCAGTAATAAGGTTACTAGATGGCTGTATGGTCAGTTCCCAAAGGTTCTCTAGCAGCAGATAGTAAATCACCACAGCAGCAACTCACCAGTCCCAGTGATATGGCAGCTCACATGCCGTAAGACACACAGTGATTAGTCCACTCTAAACTCTGAATTCAGATGACTCTGGCTGTCAGCAACATTGAACTTATCGGTCTGGATCTCGCTCATGGTGCTGATATGCAGCAGTGAACACTGGACAGCAACGTGCACTCTCCTGGCTCCCTCATGGCAAGAGGAAGATGTATCTTGTATAGCCTCATGATTACAGTGGAGTTTCTTTCCTCTGGACAGTGCAGTGCTGCCTGACTAAAGAACTCTTCCTGCTCAGCGGATCCTGCCCTCCCTGATAAAGCTGTTATTCATCACCATGGGGCAGCTGCTACAGAGAGCAGCTATAGCTAGTGTTTTGCTCACTCTCCTTTTCTAGCCAAACACCTTGCTAAACTTTTTTTTTTTTTTTTTTCACTAAAATAACTATAATAGCCACCAAAAGAAACAGCAAACATTTCCACCTCTCCTTATTATATGCCATTACACCTCTGAACATTATCTACAAATAAATCATGGCTCAATTACTCCTTTTGTTTGATTAGCTAACAGCTCTCAATGGGTACAATATTTTACTGAGGTTTACATTTTTTTATTATTTCCAAAAATCATACATGACATAAAGCACCCATAAGCAAAGTGACAATGGTATAAGATCATAATACATATTGCAATAAGGTTAGAGTAAGCTACCCCTCGTGAAAGTCTGCTAGTGAGAGCGCCTGTTGAACAATACCCGGTAGACTTTATGCCCCGTGGACCCCTGGGAGTGAGTCCAGTCCCAAACCCCCCCCCCCGCACCCCCAATGGGAACTAACTGTGCTGGGAGGAAGAAAACCGACCCCCACCCACCGGCACATCTTTCGCCAGAGGTACTGGTGGCAAAGTATCAACAAACGTTTGAAGTAGGCTTCGACAACTCATACTGCTTACGTCGTCGTACGGCATTAACATGGGAAAAGCCCTTCAGCAGGCACTACAATATACATGATGCACTAAGATGATATCAGTGCCTAGGATCGATTCCCTAACAATTCCGGGAAGTATGGGGGAGGTGAAGAGGGTGGGGTAGAAAGAAGAAAGGAGGAAGGAAGTGGGGAAAAAGAGAGAGAGAGAGAGAGAGAGAGGGGGGGCACCTGCAGACAGTCTGGATCTAAGCACAATCAGAGCTATCAAGACACGTAAAGGGAATCATTTACTCCCATGTATTTAGCCCATGGTTCCCAGATCTCCCTAAACTGGGTGAAATTGTCCAGGATGGAGCTCACCATTTTCTCTTGGGGCATAATCCATGATATTTTGCATTTAGCTGCCGTAAAAGGAACCTTGGGGAGCTTCCAGGCCCTAGCTAAGGTGATTTTAGCACCCAAGAAAATAAAGAAAATTCATTTTTGGGAGGATTTTGGGGCTTTGGGGATTAACTGGTTAAGAAGAGCCGTTAAAGAATAGTGATGAGCGGAATACGCCATATTCGATTTCGCGATATTTCGCGAATATTTAGAAGAATATTCGCGAATATTCGTTAATATCGAATATTCGTGATATTTTATAAAAAAAAAAAAATTGCGAAATTTCGCATTGACGAAATTTCGCATTGACGAAATTTCGCATTGACGAAAATTCGCATTGGAGAAATTTCGCATTTTTTTTTTTTTTTAATAAAATATCACGAATATCACGAAAAAAGTGCGAAATTTGGCTAGTGCGAATGCGAAATTGATTTGCGAAATTGATTGCGAAAAAAATACGAATATTCGAAATAGCGAATATTCGCCGCGATATTCGAGTTATTCGCGAATACTCGAATATGCAATATTCGTAGCGAATATTCGCAATGCGAATATTCGTGAGCAACACTATTAAAGAAGATCTGGGAATCACAAGTCCTGTGACTTTGGATGCTACTTGGTAAATTTTGTTCCTAAAGCTTCTGATCTTCGGGCATTCCCACCATATGTGTAGCATAGATCCCCTCATTAGACACCCTCGGAAACACAAAGGGGAAGCCGAAGGAAACATGGTGGAAAGCCTGAGGGGTGTTAAATACCATCTGGTTATGACCTTTAAGTTTGCTACAAGCGAAACGTTGAGGATCCCCTTGAATGATCTTGCAAAGGCTTTGTGCCAGGTATCCAAGTCCCAGGATACTTGCGTATCAGCCTCCCACGCCAGCATATAAGACGTTTTCCGGCTATTCAAGGCAAGTGACAAATAAATTATGGAACCCCCCCCCCCCTCTGCTCCAGCAGATTTCCACTCCATTATTCATAAGGGGTGAAAAAAAGTAAAATAAAAGAAATAAGAAACAACAAATGAAAGAAAAAAAAACAACAAAAAAAAAAACTTGAGGGAAAAACCACGTATGATGCGAAACCTTGGAAGAGACTTTATGGGCAAATGAACCGTGAGCAAGTCTCGCTGCTTTCTTTTGGTGGAGTCTGGAGTGGAAACAATTAATTGGGGATAATCAGGTTTTGTGGACCAAATAGTGAAGGAAGTGTGATAGTTGATGAAATCTGAATTTCTCTGAATCAGGTAAGTTCAGAGTCTTAATACAGTGAGTTAGGGAAATGGTCCCGTTGGAGTGAAGAAGTGACCAATCCGATACATCCTTTTATCCATCCCGGGTGAGCGGCAGGTAGTTTGATACCTGCAGCTCAGTAACATAAGTAATATGTCCAAACCCTGCATGCAGGGCGGACAACTAACCCAGAGAGAAGGTTTTACCAAGTCTGTGGGGTAGGGGGAGGTGCGGCATCACCGCCCCAGCCCCGGCGCACAAAAGAAACAACTGCTGAACAGAAAATGACATCACTATATGAGGGACCAAGGGACCCCAGGGACCCCTCCCTAAGACTCTCGCCCCCCCACAACAATAAAACAGAGGGGGGGGCAGGTATGCGAGGTAAGCCTGCGCTTAGTACGCCCAGCCCCCTCCCACAAAAACCACCACACTTACACGCACTCGAAATTGGGTTAACATGCACGCACTTTGGCCACGCGGTCTCTAAAAAAAGAGAGGCGAAGGACTAACGGGGCTGGCTGACCGGGCTAGATCCTCTCACTCCCTCACAGGGGAGTCCCTCTGCCCCGTTGGGCTTCAAAGCGGAGCAGGTAGGGCGGGCTGTGTAGGAGGACCCCCTGACACCCGCCATTGCCACCCGGGGGCATGGAGAAAGATGGCAGATTGCCTCTGGGGGAGGCCTGCCCACTCCCAACTCCTGCAGTCCGACTCCTCTCTCGAGTACACGCACAAAATACACTTTAAGAAAATAAAAAAAAATAAAAAATAACAGAGGGGGGGATGTGCCACAGGCGGATACTACCACAACCGTGTGCAGAGCAAAAGATCGCGGGATATAATGAATAGACCAAAAATGAACAGCATTAATGTACAAATATTGGTATTGGAGCTGGGGGAAAAAAATCAAAACAAAAACTTGTCCGTTAACTCATTTTTGTGTCTGCAACATCAAAAAGTAATCAACTTAAGGAGGAAAGGAAAAAAAAAAGGGGGACTAGATGCCCCAGTGACCCCTGGAACTCGGGGGGGGGGGGGGGGGGTACAAAAAGGGAGTCCTTTTTAGAATTGTTGCCAGGATGCTTGACTCGGGTGTCAAGGTGGTCTGGTGTCCTTTGACTTTTTGAATTTAGGCTTGTCCCAGGCCTTCGTCAGAGAGCTCATCCGAGAGGGGCGTTTGAGAGATCCCGTAAGGGTGTTGGCGATGTCCATCGCTGCTTCATGTGAGATGAGGCGGAGTTCTAGGAGTAGACGTTCTCCATCTTGAAAGTTATGAAATGCGTGAGCCCTGCCCTTGTATTCAAACTTCAGGGCAAAGGGGAAGGTCCACCTATGTTTAATGTCGCGTTGAGATAGTACCGAGAGAAGGGGTTTCAGAGCTCTCCTTTTTTGAATAGTGGTCGGTGAGAGATCGGCAAACACTTGGATGGCATGCCCCCGGCAAGTAAGAGGGTTTTGGTGTCTGCCCAATTTCATTACTTCCTCTTTCGACGAAAAATAGTGGAGTTTAACCACTATGTCACTGGGGGTGCTGTCTTTGCTGGGGGGCCCCAGTGTTCTATGAGCACGATCGATTTCCAACTTGTGTGTGGGTATGTTAGGGATCAGTTCAGGAGATCCTCCATAGTGTACTCAAGTAAGGACTCTGTAGAGGCTGGGGAGTGAGCCATGCTCATCATGTTACTCACAGGGGTCCCTGGAGAGCAGGATTGGGCTACAGCAGCATAGGATAGCCTGGTTCCAGAGGATTCCACAGCGCCTGGAGAGGGCGCCTGTATGACGCCCGCCATCTTGGATTAGGCCGGTTCACTCGCGGCCCGAAATTGCTGTCCCAGATTCCTCCTAACGTGTCCCGCTTGCATAGGCAGATGCCCTGGACTGTCCCCTAGCCGGTGGTGTGGCTATTGTGCGCGATCGGGACCCGAGTCCCCCGCTAGATGCGCCGTATGGCCGAAACAGCGCGGAGCTCCTGGCTTAAGCGGCCATCTTGAAACAGTCCGCACATGCGCCCTCTCCTTGCTACAACTTTTTATGGTTTTCCCTTCTTTATACCATAAACGGGGACTCATTATTGTTTTTTCTTTTTGGTGCTTACTATTGGTCAATGAGCTGCCCATCACATTATTGGAGTAGTATGGTAGCTTGGGAAATAACAGGGGCTTCAGGCCAAGCTCAGATTTTAAATGTTTTAATTAAAATTGAAATCTGCACACCCCCAACTGCTTTGGTCAAGTTGATACTTATTACATGTGGTCTTCACTGAGGTAAATGTATTTAATGCTCAATTAAAGCTTCTTTATTTATTGATGTAATGTAGTCAGTCTGCATATATACTAGCAGGGCCGTTTGAAGGAATTTGGGGGCCCCCAAGCACCCCCCCTCCACACGCAAAGCCTACATTAGCGCTACACAAATTTTTACACCCATGTTCTTACTCCTCCCCCCTTCCCTAGTCCCTATGTTTTTCTATTCTCACCTCCTCTTCTTTCCTGTAGGCTGTCGCTGTAGCGTGGCCAAACTCCTCTTCCTCCAGTCAGTCAGGTGTTCTATCATTATGGGTCCCCAGTTCCCAATCAGATAGTGCCTGGGCTGGGCCGAGTACCGTGTGGTACAGGAGATTCAGTTTCCTGTGTTCATGGCTGGACTGAAAGGAAGTGAGCACTCAGTGTGCACTTCCTGTCAGTCTGGCCGGGAACAGGAAACTGAATCTCCTGTACTACGCCTGGTACCCGGCCGGACTGACAGGACTCCAGGAGGAAGGAAGAGGAGCTCGGCCACACTACAGCCTGGGAAGGGGAAGTTGGGGGCCCCAGACCAGCTCGGGGGCCCCAAGCAATTGTTTGTTTTGCCTGTCCTGTAGCGACGGGCCTGTATACTAGTAATAAACACATTGCTGCTTTCCTTTTAGTTGCTAAATGTTGCATCAAGTGTTAAAGTCAAAGTTTAGTTATGATTGCATAGTTATCTTGGTCCAATTTGGACAAATGTAAGTATGCATATCTGATGCCTGACCGACCCCCGTGGAAGCTGCAAATCACTGTAGTAGTCCCCACTACTACAGTGATGACAGCAGTCTTCCAAGTCCAGTGCTGAGTGGCTGTCCTTCCACACAGTAACTTCAAGGATTTGCTAACTTGGCACTGCCACCAGTCAGAGAAAGCATTGTATTTTTTCAATGAAAACAAGACGAGATGGGGAGTGTAACATCACTACCCTGCCTCTCCACCTTGCCAAACAGAGAGGATATAAAAAGTAATTGGACACACAACCTTGCGCTAATGGTCAGCAGGAGGAAGAATGTCCACTTACGTTGGTGGTCAGTAGCAGGTAGAATGCCCACTTACATTGTCAGTCAGTGGGTAGAAGAATGTACATCTACATTGTAGTCAGTAGTAGTAAAAATGCATATTGGTGCATTCTTCCTCCCACTGACCACCAATATGAGGTGGAGTTCTTATACTCATCAGTGCCGGCTGGTGGTATATTTCTGGGGGGGCAAACAGTGCACCCACAGCCCCCCCGGTCGGTCAGTCGATTTGATGAAAGGTCCCCAGCCCAACACTTACCCCATCTATGGTGCAGGCGACGGGCAGCGGCTTGTCTTTGCTTCTCTGCATCACAGCGTCTCCTCCTTCCTCATCCTAGGCCAGGCATGTCCAAAGTATGGCCTGGGGGCCAAATGCGGCCCCCCTGTTGATTTAATATGGCCCCCCTGGGGATTTGGATATATATATATATATATATATATATATATATATATATATTGTTTGTGGCCCCCAGGGCCACAAATGATATATACTGTATTTATTGGAGCTGCCTTGAAAGGAACAGGGAGGGGGCAGGACAAGCGCCATCAGATTAAATGAAGAGAATCTCCTGTTTACTTAGCAGCGTCTCTATTGGCAGTCCCGTCTCCTGGGATGCCATTGGATGCAGATGGGCATCGTTCAGGCTGCACTGATGGCAATGGTAAGGCTGCATTGATGGCCCATGTGAGGCTGTATTTATGGCACATGTGAGGCTGCATTGGTTGCAATGGTAAGGCTGCATTGGTTGCAAAGGTAAGGCTGTATTTATGGCACATGTAAGGCTGCATTTATGGCACATGTGAGGCTGCATTTATGGCAATGGTAAGCCTGTGCATATTATACGCCGATAAATACGAAATATCCAAATAACACACCCATCCTTAGTCCTGAGCAGTGCTCTGGGATTCGTTGGGGCCACAAAAGATACCGGCCCCCCACCCTAGGTGAATGAATATGGGGCACATCGTACCCCTACCCATTCACCTGGAGGCAAAGTGTAAAAAAAGTAAACACACGACACAGGGTTTTAAAATAATTTATTAGTCTGCTCCGGGGGTCTTCTCCGCTCTCCAGAGGTCTTCTCCGCTCTCCGGGGGTCTTCTTCCATCTTCTCCACTCTCCGCTGTTGCCTCGGCACTCCCCGGTTCTTCTCCCGCTCACTCTCCGGTGCCTTCTTCTTCAGAGCTGGCCTCCGCTATCTTCGTGTTAGCTCAATTACTAGCAGCGGCCAGCTCACTCTTCTATGCCGTCTTCTGCCTTCTTCTCTTCTTCCGATGTTGACGCGATGCTTCTTCCCGCTGTAATGCCGGGTGCGCAGCTCGCACCGATTTATATAGGCCTCTAATGATGTCACAGTCCCATAATGCTCCAGTACCTACCCGCGGAGACCGGAGAAGACCCCCGGAGCAGACTAATAAATTATTTTAAAACCCTGCGTCGTGTCTTTATTTTCTTTTACACTTAGCTTCCAGGTGAATGGGTAGGAGTACGATGTACCCTATATTCATTCATCTGAGGGCCCCCTTTTAAAAGGGGCTCCCAGATTCCGATACGCCCCCACGCCCGCAGACCCCTCCAACCAACGGCCAGGGTTGTTGGGAAGAGGCCCTGTCCTTATCAACATGGGGACAGGGTGCTCTGGGGTGGGGGGGCCGCAGTGTGCCCCCCTGCCCCAGAGCACCCAACCCCCCATGTTAAGGGCATGCGGCCTGGTACGGCTCAGGAGGGGGGGGCTCGCTCGTCCCTACTCCTTTCCTGACCGGCCGGGCGGCATGCTTTGGATACGGGTCTGGTATAAATTGTGGGGGGATCCCCACGCTGGCTTTTCGACGTAGGGGGGTTCTCCTTACAACCCATACCAGACCTAAGGGCCTGATATGCCCCTGGGGGGGGAACCCATGCTGGTTTTTTATTTAAAATTTGGCGTGGAGTTCCCCCTCATGGTTCATACCAAACGCCGCGGCTAGAATTGGCGGGAATCCAAATCGGATCCCCGTCGCTACTATGACGCGCTCGCTGGAATGTGCTTTTTCTATTCCAGCGAGTGCAAGATGTCGGCACCCTGACGCCGAGAATCAGCGCGATGCTGTCGTGCTGGAAACACATTCTCGGTAACAGGTACTGTACCTATAGGTAAAAGTGACACAGGAGTGTTTACAACCACTTTAAGGTATGTGGACAGCTGACACTAATAATGAGGATCGGCTAACAAGTATACTGTAGGCTTTATCACACCCAATGCTCGACAAAGTCTCTGAGCCCCAGGACCCAGAATACAACCAATTCAGATTCTGAGAAAACAAAATGTTTATTCTCCATATCAGTAATTAACCCTGGAGCCCAACACCACCCTATGCTATGGAGAAGGGAAGGGGGAGATATTTTGTAGGCCTAACACACTTCCTGTCCTAGGGTGACAAAGATGCTCCACCAAAGATATAAAACATTAAGTGAGAATTGACTATACGCTACGCCGGCGCAACGTTGGGAGCATTTGCTTTGTAAATTCCATGCTTCCCTCTCTGCGTTGCGCCAGCGTAGCGTAAAGAAGATACACTACGGCGGCATATATATGCGCCGAGGTATGTGAATCCGGGCCATAATAGTTAAATGATTTATTTGAAAAACTATTAAAAATAGATAAAAATCAATCATATAATGTACCTCTAGTTTCTAGTTTCGTTTTTGCATGTTTCCTGCTTCTGTGAGCCACAGAGCCAATACAGGGCAGTGATGGTTTGGAAAACTAAACTGATTGGTGCTGAGGGGTTTTAGACACACAGTAATCACACCTCCTTTATTAGTGACCACAGAGAGAAAGCTCCCAGTACTGTGGTCATCAGGAAACAGACAACCAGGAAGTGTGGAGATCAGAGAAGATTTACAGCAACTTGAGAGCAAAAACTAATTACAGCAACTTGAGAGTAAAATTACAGCAACTTGAGAGCAAACGAACAATGAAGACATGAAAGCAGCACTGCATTAAGGTAAAGGAAGCTATTAAGATAAAAAAAAAATCCTTTACAAACCCTTTAAAGTTTTTTTCTTTACAACACAGGGGACAGGCTTTTCTACCATGCTGTGACTATTATTTATAAAGAAAACAAACTGTTAGGCCGCGTACACACGACCAAATAAATCTGCTCAAATCGGTCGGACAGACCGATTTGATCAGATTTGTCTGCTGGCTGTTTTGGTTTGATCGCTGTACACACGATCAAACCAAAAGCGTGGTGACGTGGCGGTGACGTTGACGGCGCCACGTCACCGAACCAGGAAGTAAAACACTTCCGCGCATGCGTCGAATCCAGCAGGCTTTAAAATCTGTCCGCTGGAAAAATCCGTCTGCTCGCCCATACACACGATCGAATCTGTCTGCTGAGACAGTCTGTCAGACCGTTTTCAGCAGATAGATTTGATCGTGTGTACGCGGCCTAAGACGTGGAACCAGACATGTGCAATTCATTTTTGCAATTTTGACAAATTTGTTGACTCGGAAACATCTGAATTAAAGAAAACCCGTTTTTTTTCCGAATATTTTTTCCGAATATTCGTAAATTCAAATATTTGAAAGTTCGTAAATTCATATTTATGAATTTATTTGTAAATTCGTAATTTCGTAGATTCGAAAATGAGCAAATTCGCAAATTCATAAATTTATAAATTCAAAAATCTGAAAACCCGAAAATTCAAAAATCTGAAATAATAACAAACTATTAAATTATAAGTATTGGAATTTCCTTTCAAATTTGGCTGTTAATGAACATAACAAATATGGATTTATCCTAAGTTACGAATTATTCAAAATAACGAACAAATGCCTTATCTAAACAAATGGAACGTAATGAATTAATAATAATAAATAACAGTAATAATAATAAAAAAAAGGTTTTATTATTATAATTTATTATTAATTTGTTCCGTTCCATTTGTTTAGGTGGAACAACAGGGAAAAAAAAGTCTAAACAAAGAAAACGAATGCAGCTACCACATCTAAGGTTTTTTAAACTGCAATATATAAGATTTTTGTTTTGGGGTTAAATACTGCTTTATCTTATAACTATGGTATGGTTTTGGGTGAGGGATGAGCTTCACTTTTACCAGAACCCAGCCTGATCAGTTCTCCCAAAAGAATCCCCGGCTACTGTTTGTACACAAACTGACCATGGATCCACTATTTAGGATACCGCCACAAAATGACAGCTTTTCAGCTGGATTCTGTTTGTAAGCGAACAAGGGGGAGAACCTTGGTGATATCTTTAACTAGTATTGATAACCCAGCTTCCCCGGTTAGTTTGTTTGCAAACAGAGGCTGGACGAGAATCTTTTGGCTGATGTAATGTGACAGGACAACCTTGTGTTGCGGTGGGTCATCGTGACTCACACTGGATTTATATCACTGGATGACATGATTGATTTACATATTGCTTTACTGATACACATTGTTTACTGATTTTTATTTGCAGCAAAGAGCTTTATCAAAATAATGATTAATAAGGTGTACTCATGTACCTTGTACTCATTCCCCTGGGGGAGATAGTGAATATCTCGGGGCTTTCAGATTCCAATAAGACCCTTGCAAACACCCACACAGGATGTGGTGAAGAGGCTTTTTTTCCCTTTAACATAGGTACAAGGGGGCAGATTCACGTAGATCGGCGCATTATCATTCCGGCGTAGCGCACCACTTTTCCGTTAGACTTGCGCAATCTAGCCGCGTAATCCGGCGATTCACGTAGCTTTTACGCAAGAGCTTGCGCAAACGTAAGTTTTTTTCCGGAGGCGTAAGGAGGAGTAATACAAATTGGGAGGGACTTGGGCGTGTTACATTGAAATGAGCCGTGACCCCATGCAAATGAAGGGCCGGCCGACTCGCGCATGCGCGCGTGAAGGAAACCATGTCAGCTCCGTTGTGCGCATGCTCACAACTCGGGAGCGGCGCAATCATTGAAATTGGAAATGGACTAGGGCAATGTTGTGAACTACGCAGACAGCATAAATAGACACACACAAACGCCCTTCCATTGCAAAAGTACATCCCTTTGTGTCCCTTCCCATTGAATCAAGTGCTTTTGCTCTGTTGTTCGTTAGAGTGTGTTTTGTAGTTGTGAGATTAGTGTTCTGTGTGATCTTGTGCTTGTTGGTAGTTTTGTGAAAGTGTATTTTGATAAGTGTTTGAGACTGTTTGTTTGATTGATAGATTTCTGAGCGTTTGTTTTCTTGCTTTATTTTTTCATCTGATTTTTTTGTGTGTGTTTCTTGCTGAGTGCTAGTGTGATTTTTGGCTGTTCTTTTTCTCTTTGTGTGTGTTCTTGTCTGATTGGTTGTGCTTGTATTTGTGACAGATTTTTGGTGACTGCTAGTGAGTTTGTTTGGAAGTATGACTGAGAGAAAAAGAAAGCTCAATTTTACTGTGGGGGAAAAAATAATTCTTGCCCGGGCCATTACCGACTATGGGCGTTTTCTCCACGGCCCGCAGAGTGCCACCACCACCCCGGCCAGGAGGAGGGAGATATTGGATATGATCACGGAGCAGGTCAATTCATCGGGGGAGGGGGAGACACGGACCCGCTCTGGGATAGAAAAGAAAATAAATGACCTCCGGCGTGAGGTGAAAAAAAAACTGGCCGCAATAAATGCCCATGCCAGGGGCACAGGAGGGGGCCCACCATGCCGGGTTAGATTTTCAGAGACGGAGCGTGTGGTGGCCCTGACCTTTCACCGGCATGAAGTGGAGGGCCTGCCAGGCTTTGACACAAGTCCGGTCCCCGCGGTGCCAGGTAAGGTTTTTATTTCTCTCAGGTGTGTAGCATGTGTGGGGGAGGGGGTGAAAGGGAATATGTGGCAAGTGTGTGGATCCTCCAACCTGTGAATGTTTTGTGTCATCCACAGCTGTGCAGGAGGGTGCAGGGCCATCTGGACTGACCGCTCCAACCCCAGGACAGCAGCCTAATGAGGCCCCCCCAACAAGGCCACAGTCCGCAGAGGAGGAACAAGAGGAGGGGGAGGATCATGCGGAGGACGATCATGAGGAGGAGCAGAATCATGAGGAGGAGGAGTCCATGGAAGGCACTGGCCCTTTGGTTTCTGCGGACTCTTCCCCTCTGGCTGCAAGAAGCCTGCCCTCCCTAAGGGTCAGCCCCCCCCCTCCTCCCCCAACATGGCTCCCCTCACAAGGGCCTCCCCTTCTCCCCGGCCACAACCATCAGCTGGAGCCAGGAGGTCATCCCCAAGCACCAGGGGGGCGCCCAATCTCATGCCCGCCTGTCTGAGAAGGAACCTGGCCACCCAGACCCGCCTTCTGAGACAGCTCTGCCAGACTATGGGGCGGGTGGATCAGAGCCTGTCCTCCATTAATGATAGCCTGGGTAACCTGGACTCCCACTCCCGGGCCTCCACAACCTGCCTAAATGACCTGCAAACTACAGCAGCAGGCGTTGGGCAGGATGTGAGGGCCCTTACCCAGGCTATCCAGGGCAACACGGCAACACTTGGTGCGGCCCTGGACAGAATAGCCGTGGCCTTGGAGGGCAGGCCGCCAGATGGGCAGATCTCAGGGGCTGCTCCTCCTTCCCCGGCTTTTCCCCTCCCCCATGCGTCTCCCCTGAGGGTCCGGGGCCGTGGCCGGGGGCGCCCCAGGCGTGGCTCAGGCAGAGGCCAATAATTTTTTTTTCCCCCTTTTGTTTGTTTTGAAAGCTTTTTTATTTTTGGTCTCTGCTTTTTTTTGTTTTTTCTAAGCATTTTTTTTTTCCTATGCATTTTTTGTTTATATGCATTTTTGTTTGTTTGAGTTTTTTGGCATATTTTGGGTTGTGAATGATGTTTGAATGTGGGGGTGACATTCCTGCTGGAAAAGGGGTGTCACCCTCAATTTTGGTGGAGAAGGGTTCCCCAGGACCAGGGAGAAGTGATTCCCAGGTCCGTGTGAATGGTGTATGAATGTACAGTGACATAATTGGAGCCTTGACGTGGCGTTACTGCTCACCAGTCTTGCATGGTGGACTGGTGCCAATCCAATTTGATGAGGATGTGGGGTGTGTGTGCTAGGGACCACAGTGGTGTGCATGCATGCATTCTCATTGTGCCATGATTAATGTGTGTGTTTAACGTGCAAAGATGCCCAATATGAGCTGCCTCCTGACTGCTCTTCCCTCAGAAGACGGGGTATCCTCGGTTAGGGGTTGATTTTCTGGTTGGGGGGTCAGATCATCACGTAGCTCAACCTGCAGGCCCTTCCTCACTGCGAGATTGTGTAGCATGCAACATGCAGCGATGATATGGCACACAAAGTTTGGGGAATACAACAGTGTACCCCCAGACTTATCCAGGCATCGGAAACGTGACTTCAGGAGGCCAAAGGTGCGCTCCACCACTGCACGGGTTTTGATGTGTGCTTCATTGTATCGTTCCTCTCCTGGGGTTTGGGGGTTCCGGATAGGAGTCATGAGATGGGGTCCCAGTGCATATGCAGAGTCACCTGTAAAGGAAAAGACAGGAGAATGTTAGTCATGCATGTGCCACTTCTGTTGTGCATCACGGGAGGGGATAGTCATGCCTGACTCCCATGTCACTCACCAACCAGCCAGGTGTTCCCATACACGTTCTGTTCGAATTCTGTTCGGATGTGGCTTTGATTGTAGATGTAGCTGTCATGGCTGGACCCTGGGTGTTTGGCACGGACGTGCCATATGAGGCCTTGGGCATCAACTATCACCTGTACGTTGATGGAGTGCCAATTCTTCCGATTGCGGTACATGTGCTCGGTCTCATGGGGGGGCTGGAGTGCCACATGTGTGCAATCTATGGCCCCGATGGTGCGTGGCAATCTGGCAATTCGGTAGAAATCTGCCATTGCCTTGATTCGAAGCTCCTCAGTGGTGGGTTTGATGATTTGGTTGGCCAAGCGTGTGAGGATTGCAGGGACAACCTGGTGCACACATCTGCTCATGGAGGATTGTGACATCCCAGCCACCACTCCACTTGTACGCTGAAAAGAGCCACTGGCAAGGACATGGAGTGTTGCCAGGACCTTCACCAGTGGCTGCACTGCATGTGAGCGGTGTGTTGGGCTGGTGATGTCCTCCTGCAAGGTTGTGGTTAATTCCAGGATGGCATGAGGGGGGAATCTGAAGATGCGAAAGACCTCTGAATCATTCATGCCAAACAGGTGTATGCGGGTGCGGTATACCCTCTCCCGTGCCATCCTCCGTGCCCTCCTCCTTCTTTGGTCATCTATATTCACTAGTGCAGCTATGAGCGACGATGCCCCTAGCATGTTGGCAGTCAAATTGTAGTGCAACACGTGTGTGTGGTCTGCTCCTCAATAACGGTGTTGCTTTATCTGACAATTAGACTTTTTTTCAAAAGTTAGATCAGCTTTTATGGGCTCTAACTTTAGACAGGACATTTTGCAGTTGCGCACATCGCGTAGCCTGCGCAGCAACTGCGTTTTTTTGTGGATCCCCGTAACTCCCTCATTAGCATATTTGACTAGCAAATCAATGGTGTGTCTAGCGCAGTTTTGCGCGAAGGGAAGCGAATGTCTAACTCAATTACGCCGGACCAAAAAACGTAGATTTCTGGCGTAGATTGTTTTGTGAATCGCGTCCAACTATACGCACGCGCACATTTAGACTTACGCACGCGCAACAGCAGTTGCGCACGCGTAATCGCTCTGTGAATCTGGGCCAAGGTGCCTTGCAACAGGGGGGGGGGGTTGCTTTGCAGCCCCCCTGAATAATACTCTTCCAGTATTGAAAGGTATGTGGCCTGGTATGGTTCAGAAAGAGGGGAAGGCTCACTGCACTCTTTTACCTGGCCACTAAGGATGTCTGCCTAGATAATGGTCTGGTATGAGTTTTGCCTGTACACTTTATAGAACAGGGTAAAAAAAAATTAAAAACAAGGCAGCAGGGGATATTAGATGATGTCATTGATCAAATTGATTTGAATCACTGGATGACTTTGGTGAGGCTGGATTTACATTAATGTACATTGTTTACATTGTTTTTTGTAATGTAATTAAAAGATTTTGTCTAAGGTGTTGGTGTGTTAATTTACTTTAAACTTTTTTTTTAATGATTCAGGGTTCTAATGTACCTTGAACTTATTCTTTTGGGGGAGTGGATAACCCCCTCATTATGAAATGGGCTTCCGGATTCCAATAAGACCCCTTATTCCACCCCTCAAACGACCACATTCCTATCCAATCCTTCTAGATTGTAAGCTCTAATGAGCATGGCCCTCTGATCCCTCCTGTATTGATTTGTATTGTGCCTGTACTGTCTTCCTTGATGTAAAGCGCTGCGCAAACTGTTAGCGCTATATAAATCCTGTATAATAATAATAATAATATTAATTTCGAGGGGGAGGAAGTGGTGATGAGATCCTAGTCCCCCCTCATCATGGGGACATTTACGAAAGTACAAAATGACGAAAATCCTTTTTCTGTTCATATTTTCAGTCCCATGTTCATATGACATAGATGTCATATGAACATGCGACTGAAAATACTAACAGAAAAAGGATTTTCGTCATTTTGTACTTTCGTAAATATATTGCGGGATTCGCGGCACTTTCAACACACGGCTCATCCATATTAACTATTGTTAAGCCCCATACACTTAGTCAGACTTTTTTAACCACAAACATAAAAACGATTGTTTTCCGTTCGTTCTCAGAAAATTTGTTCGTTTTCAAACTACATCAGAAAAACATTTTTGGGTTCAAAAGTCTGGCCAACTGATCTCCCTTCAAATGAAAATCCACAGAAAAGTTCATTTGGCTTTACTGTACTACTCACTGTACTAGTGTACTCAGCACAAAAGAGAAGCTGCTTCACTAACTACACTCACTCACTGCCCATTCAAAAAAACGAAAATAACATCTATAACAAAAGATTTGCATTCTGTATCTTGAAACCCTTTTCTTTTGCTATTTTCAGTCGTATGTTCATATGACATCTATAACAAAAGATTTGCATTCTGTATTTTGAATACAAAATACGAACAGAAAATAGGAATTCAAAATACAGAATGCAAATCTTTTGTTATAGATGTCATATGAACATACGGCTGAAAATAGCAAAAGAAAAGGGTTTCAAGATACAGAATGCAAATCATTGACAAAAATTCACGAAAATTATTGTCTAACAAGTAACAAACATGAATTAAACAGAATAACGAACCATACCGCATGTACGAAAATAAAACGGTAACGAAAATACGAAACGATCGGAATCCAAAAAAATCGCGTCGTAGGAAAAACGAACGGGAACGAACAGGAAAACGGGCGTCTTACGAAAAACGAACGGAAACAAAAAAACGGAACGATACGAAACGGAACAAAAAAAAAAAACGAATTCTCCCAATGTTAAAAAGCATGTGACTTATATGGGTCAGAAAAGGGGCTGCATTTCCTTTGCTAGTCATTTAATTTTTTATGTCACTTATAAAGAATTAACCTGTACTGTTCAATAACTTTATGTGCAGCTTTAAAATACCCCCAAGCGTTCCATTTAAAGGTTTTTATATTTTGTAAAGGAAAGGTATTTAAAATGTTTGCCTTTTAGGCTGCATTCAAAGACCCTCCCCCCGCTAAACAGTGTTTTTTTTTTAAAAAACATTGGCCCAGATTCACAGAGCGATTACGCGTGCGCAACTGCTGTTGCGCGTGCGTAAGTCTAAATGTGCGCGTGCGTATAGTTGGACGCGATTCACAAAACAATATACACCAGAAATCTACGTTTTTTTGTCCGGCGTAATTAAGTTAGACATGCGCTTCCCTTCGCGCAAAACTGCGCTAGACACACCATTGATTTGCTAGTCAAATATGCTAATGAGGGAGTTACGGGGATCCACAAAAAAACGCAGTTGCTGCGCAGGCTACGCGATGTGCGCAACTGCAAAATGTCCTGTCTAAAGTTAGAGCACCTAAAAGCTGGTCTAACTTTTGAAAAAACGTCTACATCTCACAGAAAGCAACACCGTTACTGAGGAGCAGACCACACACACGTGTTGCACTACAATTTGACTGCCAACATGCTAGGGGCATCGTCGCTCATAGCTGCACTAGTGAATATAGATGACCAAAGAAGGAGGAGGGCACGGAGGATGGCACGGGAGAGGGTATACCGCACCCGCATACACCTGTTTGGCATGAATGATTCAGAGGTCTTTCGCATCTTCAGATTCCCCCCTCATGCCATCCTGGAATTAACCACAACCTTGCAGGAGGACATCACCAGCCCAACACAACGCTCACATGCAGTGCAGCCACTGGTCAAGGTACTGGCAACACTCCATTTCCTTGCCAGTGGCTCTTTTCAGCGTACAAGTGGAGTGGTGGCTGGGATGTCACAATCCTCCATGAGCAGATGTGTGCACCAGGTTGTCCCTGCAATCCTCACACGCTTGGCCAACCAAATCATAAAACCAACCACTGAGGAGCTGCGAATCAAGGCAATGGCAGATTTCTACCGAATTGCCAGATTCCCACGCACCATCGGGGCCATAGATTGCACACATGTGGCACTCCAGCCCCCCCATGAGACCGAGCACATGTACCGCAATCGGAAGAATTGGCATTCCATCAACGTACAGGTGATAGTCGATGCCCAAGGCCTCATATGGCACGTTCGTGCCAAACACCCCGGATCCACCCATGACAGCTACATCTACAATCAATGCCACATCCGAACGGAATTCGAACAGAACGTGTATGGGAACACCTGGCTGGTTGGTGAGTGACATGGGAGTCAGGCATGACTATCCCCTCCCGTGATGCACAACAGAAGTGGCACATGCATGACTAACATTCTCCTGTCTTTTCCTTTACAGGTGACTCTGCATATGCCCTGGGACCCCATCTCATGACTCCTATCCGGAACCCCCAAACCCCAGGAGAGGAACGATACAATGAAGCACACATCAAAACCCGTGCAGTGGTGGAGCGCACCTTTGGCCTCCTGAAGTCACGTTTCCGATGCCTGGATAAGTCTGGGGGTACACTGTTGTATTCCCCAAACTTCGTGTGCCATATCATCGTTGCATGTTGCATGCTGCACAATCTCGCAGTGAGGAAGGGCCTGCAGATAGAGGAACGTGATGACCTAACCCCCCAACCAGACAATCAACCCCTAACCGAGGATACCCCGTCTTCTGAGGGAAGAGCAGTCAGGAGACAGCTCATATTGGGCATCTTTGCACGTTAAACACACACATGAATCATGGCACAATGAGAATGCATGCATGCACACCACTATGGTCCCTAGCACACACACCCCACATCCTCATCAAATTGGATTGGCACCAGTCCACCATGCTAGACTGGTGAGCAGTAACGCCACGTCAAGGCTCCAATTATGTCACTGTACATTCATACACCATTCACACGGACCTGGAGATCACTTCTCCCTGGTCCTGGGGAACCCTTCTCCACCAAAATTGAGGATGACACCCCTTTTCCAGCAGGAATGTCACCCCCACATTCAAACATCATTCACAACCCAAAATATGCCAAAAATGTCAGGAAAAAAAAAATGCATAGAAACAAAAATTGCATCGAAAAAAATAAATAAGCAGAGAACAAAAATAAAAATGCTTTCAAAACAAACAAAAGGGGGAAAAAAAATTAATGCCCTCTGCCTGAGCCACGCCTGGGGCGCCCCCGGCCACGGCCCCGGACCCTCAGGGGAGACGCATGGGGGAGGGGAAAAGCCGGGGAAGGAGGAGCAGCCCCTGAGATTTGCCCACCTGGCGGCCTGCCCTCCAAGGCCACGGCTATTCTGTCCAGGGCAGCACCAAGTGTTGCCGTGTTGCCCTGGATAGCCTGGGTAAGGGCCCTCACATCCTGCCCAACGCCTGCTGCTGTAGTTTGCAGGTCATTTAGGCAGGTTGTGGAGGCCCGGGAGTGGGAGTCCAGGTTACCCAGGCTATCGTTAATGGAGGACAGGCTCTGATCCACCCGCCCCATAGTCTGGCAGAGCTGTCTCAGAAGGCGGGTCTGGGTGGCCAGGTTCCTTCTCAGACAGGCGGGCAGGAGATTGGGCGCCCCCCTGGTGCTCTGGGATGACCTCCTGGCACCAGCTGATGGTTGTGGCCGGGGAGAAGGGGAGGCCCTTGTGAGGGGAGCCATGTTGGGGGAGGAGGGGGGGGGGCTCACCCTTAGGGAGGGCAGGCTTCTTGCAGCCAGAGGGGAAGAGTCCGCAGAAACCAAACGTCCAGTGCCTGCCATGGACTCCTCCTCCTCATGATTCTCCTCCTCCTCATGATCGTCCTCCGCATGATCCTCCTCCTCCTCTTGTTCCTCCTCCGCGGACTCTGGCCTTGTTGGGGGGGCCTCATTAGGCTGCTGTCCTGGCGTTGGAGCGGTCAGGCCAGATGGCCCTGCACCCTCCTGCACATCTGTGGATGACACAAACCATTCACAGGTTGGAGGATCCACACACTTGCCACATATTCCCTTTCACCCCCTCCCCCACACATGCTACACACCTGAGAGAAATAAAAACCTTACCTGGCACCGCGGGGACCGGACTTGTGTCAAAGCCTGGCAGGCCCTCCACTTCATGCCGGTGAAAGGTCAGGGCCACCACACGCTCCGTCGCTGTAAATCTAACCCGGCATGGTGGGCCCCCTCCTGTGCCCCTGGCATGGGCATTTATTGCGGCCAGTTTTTTTTTAACCTCACGCCGGAGGTCATTTATTTTCTTTTCAATCCCAGAGCGGGTCCGTGTCTCCCCCTCCCCCGATGAATTGACCTGCTCCGTGATCATATCCAATATCTCCCTCCTCCTGGCTGGGGTGGTGGTGGCACTCTGCGGGCCGTGGAGAAAACGCCCATAGTCGGTAATGGCCCGGGCAAGAATTCTTTTTTCCCCCACAGTAAAATTGAGCTTTCTTTTTCTCTCAGTCATACTTCCAAACAAACTCACTAGCAGTCACCAAAAATCTGTCACAAATACAAGCACAACCAATCAGACAAGAACACACACAAAGAGAAAAAGAACAGCCAAAAATCACACTAGCACTCAGCAAGAAACAGACACAAAAAAATCAGATGAAAAAATAAAGCAAGAAAACAAACGCTCAGAAATATATCAATCAAACAAACAGTCTCAAACACTTATCAAAATACACTTTCACAAAACTACCAACAAGCACTAGATCACACAGAACACTAATCTCACAACTACTGTACAAAACACACTCTAACGAACAACAGAGCAAAAGCACTTGATTCAATGGGAAGGGACACAAAGGGATGTACTTTTGCAATGGAAGGGCGTTTGTGTGTGTCTATTTATGCTGTCTGCGTAGTTCACAACATTGCCCTAGTCCATTTCCAATTTCACTGATTGCGCCGCTCCCGAGTTGTGAGCATGCGCACAACGGAGCTGACATGGTTTCCTTCACGCGCGCATGCGCGAGTCGGCCGGCCCTTCATTTGCATGGGGTCACGGCTCATTTCAATGTAACACGCCCACGTCCCTCCCAATTTGTATTACTCCTCCTTACGCCTCAGGAAAAAACCTTACGCTTGCGCAATCTCTTGCGTAAAAGCTACGTGAATCGCCGGATTACGCGGCTAGATTGCGCAAGTCTAACGGAAAAGTGGTGCGCTACGCCGGAATGATAATGCGCCGATCTACGTGAATCTGGGCCATTGTTTTTTACATTGGTAGATATTTCACGTGTCCAGCTACCCACGCCCTTTTTAAAATAGCTCACAAACTAGCCTTAAAAAAGGCTAGAAAAAAAGCAAGACATCCCATAGTCTTCAATAGGGTTGGCCCTATGTTCAGAGTTAGCGGATTTCCTGCTGGGTTCTCCAGACCTCCTATGAGCTGAACGTTGCCCAGTTCGCTGATCCCTACTCATGACCTGTTATGACATTTACCTCCCTCAAAGCATTAGAATGATCTTCCTGGAGTTCTGCTCCTTCTTTCTTGTTAAATAAGTTAAAAAATCTTTGTACACAACAAACTATCTCTTCTTATTTGAAGTAATTGAAGGACTAATAGCATTCACATGTTTTAACATGAAACCCTTTGAGACAGTGCGGTCCATACTGTGAAAATGTTGTATTTAAAATGTCTATCCGAATTCTATTAAAATTCCTAGAATGTTTTAACAGGAATAATATGATCTCAGGCTGGTTCTCATAACTGAGTCCATGATGCAAGCTTCCGTGGCCTGAGACGTGACCAGATGCATTTTCTTCAAATTTTTCTTCATCCTAAAAATAGGACATACACCAAAAGTGTTCAGAGAAATCAGGGAGTTTGTGCAAGTCAGTTTTCGTTCACATAAACTTTGTGTGATTTATTTCTCAAGAGTATAGTTTTTATTGTGAAGTTTTATTTAGAAACAGAGCTATATTTGTGTTGTTTGTCTTAGATGTCAAATGGATAATTCTTCAGAAATATATTATGTGAGCCACTGCTCATTTTTTCAAATGAAACAAATGTGTGCCTTATTTTTGTTAAATCTGAACATATGCCACTGTGTTTTTTTTGTTTTGGATAGCACAGGGAGGGGTTAGAACCTCTGTTAGCTTTTTATTACTGTCATCAATGGGGAGATATTCCCTCCATATATGTTCTGCTCACATCATTTGCTAAATCTCTTGTCTTCCCAAGCGAATATTCTTTGCTTCCTGTCCCCATGATAGAGTTGTTACTAAAATATGAAGGTGAAGAAAAGGAGAAGATGAAGAGAAATCTACCTAAACATGCAAAATACTGCAACAAAACTTTACGGAGGGTTTAACCCTACCACAAGGTAAATATCTGTGTTACTTTTCAAACATTGTCCTGTGTGCCCAGTTCCCAAATCCTTGGTGCACACTGTTCATAGATCCCTTGTGCTGTCACATGAGCTAATCTCCACCATTTCAAAGCTGCAGGCCCTGACCATTACCAATAAACAATTGAGTGTGAGATCCTCTGTACTTAGAAATGTGAAGGTTGAGGATGATTAAAAATTGCTAAGAAGGCAAAGCAGAAAGATGACAAAGTGGTTGAGTAACAGCAAAGCTACAGGCACCACAGTCGATGGCTACTACTGAGAAGATGTCTTTTTTCTCAACAATTAGTAGCCCTGAGTTTGTTAATGTCAGAGTTATGGCTCAGACAGGTGTATAATAGACAGAAAAAGGAAAAGCCTCCTTCAACTCTTCTCTCTGTGTCATCGTCCTCGTCTGCCTTATGTGACTTACCGCACCATTGAACACCCCATTGCAAGAACCTACAGCATTTGGAGCTCCTCGCCCACTGTTGTCTTGCCCAGATATAGAAAGTAGTCTTGCAGTGCTGTTTTTCTTCTCTCTGCTTGATATGGCTTTGAAATAATTTTTGTGTGAAAATGGAATTTTTTTTGGACATTAGATCAAACACCTAGTTTGATGCTAAACAAACACTGCGTATATCACAAACGTAACATCTCCACCTTGAAGCATGATGGTAGCAGCATCATTCTTTGGGGATATTTCTCTGTAGCATGAAAGTTAGGCTTGGAGTAAAACCAAATGAACTAGATGGAGGATCTATATGACTGGTTAAAAAGGGGAGTGTAGGCACAGGAGTAAACTTGGGAATATAAAGGATGCAAGAAAATGGGGTACTTACTTAATTTGTGTGGCCAGACAGGAATAGGTTGGGTTTCATGAGATTGTAGACAGGAGAGTTCTTAAAGAATTTCAGTTCAATGATGGCAGACATTGGGAAATCTTCCCGCCCAACATCCCCATTTTTTACATTTAATTTCGTGTCTATTCTTCCTTTGGTTGTGGATTGTTTTTTTTTTCAGTTAAGACATTTAGTCATGGTAGCTGGCGGGGTTCAAGGTGCTATAAGGTGGGAAGTAGGTTTAACCACTTAAGACCCGGACACATACGCTGATAAATGACCCAAGGTGTTTTTACAATTCGGCGCTGCGTCGCTTTAACAGACAATTGCGCGGTCGTGCGACGTGGCTCCCAAACAAAATTTGCGTCCTTTTCTTCCCACAAATAGAGCTTTCTTTCGGTGGTATTTAATCGCCTCTGCGATTTTTATTTTTTGCGCTATAAACTAAAATAGAGCGACAATTTTGAAAAAAATCACTATTTTTTTACTTTTTGTTATAAAAAAAATCAAATAAACTAAATTTTAGTAAAACATTTAGGCCAAAATTAATTCAGCCACATGTCTTTAGTAAAAAAGTGATTAGATCACTGCATTCAGTGACACTGTGACAGGGGGGTGGGGGGGGGGCGATCACAAGGGGTTAATGTGCCTATGTGTGTGTGTGTCAGTGTTGTGTTGGTGCACACTTACTGTGGATGTCTTCTCTCATCAGCAGTGGTGGGAAACACCGCTGCGATGAGAGGTGACATAATTTCCTCCTTCCTGTGTAAACACAGGAGGAGGAACTGACATGAAGGGGGAGCACTCCCATTGGCTGGGAGCGATCGCGGGGGGGGCGGAAAACACGGACATCCGCCCGCTCGTCGGCGATCGCTCCCAGAGCCAGGGGGACCGCCGCACGCTGCGGAGGGGGTCCCGATGGGACCCCCGAACCGCACGAAGGCGAGGACGTAAATTTACGCCCTTGTGCCTGTACGAGCCATGTTGTGGCCGTAAATGTGCGTGCGGGGGTCCTTAAGTGGTTAATGTGAGTTGGTAGGGACTCATCTTCGGTACGGCTCCCCTCAGTTTTGTATGTTCATGATAGTACCTGAGGTTACTGGTAATTTTCTCAGAGTCAGTGTAGTATGGCTGGAGGCCTACCTTACAGTTGTCATAGTTGAAATATTGCCCACAAGGATCTTGAGATTCTATTCACATTGTGTTGAAGGTCCTTCTGTTTTTGTTAATTGTTATTTATGTTTTCTATTTATGTTTGTGTTAATAAAGTGGCTGGTGTGGCCATTAAACCTCTAATCAGCACTGATGTGGTTTATTTAGGTAGGGATGTTTTGGGGGAGGGGTGGTCAAGCAGCATGAGTGTAGGGAATTAATCTTTAATACTCTGGTCAAGGCTTCTGATTGGGGTAAAATTAGCGCTGCTAAATACAGGGAAATACGGAAGGATAAATGATGCAATATATATAAATCTATAGCCTTGGAAGGAAAAGCATAAAACCAGAACTACCCAAGAATGGCATAAAAACAACATAGTTAATGCCCCAGAAAGGCAGTGTTAGTGTCCAGTAGACATGTTCACTACCAAAAACTGTGTAAAGTTTTGTTTTTACTTTCATTGTTTTGTTTTTTAATTTATCGGATAATTAGTTATGATCGGCTCTTGAAACTAAACTTTTGTCAGTGAAGAAGCTCATAAAACAATGCAATGTAGTGACCTTCCAAGATGACAGTTGTGCCATCACAAAAGGGGATAACTTACTTGCAAAGGCTAACATTACAGATGAACTGTATCAGCTAAACTGCAATAAGGTAGTTAATACTGTCAAGGAGGAAACACATTCAAACTGCATTGACATCTTGACATCAGAAATTACCTAACAATGACTATGCAAGTGGAATAGAAGGCCCTTTTCACAAGCTATACTCCATCATTTCCAATGAGTACCATTCATATCTGTGCGACTTTAAGTTACAGTGACTTCAAAGTAGTCTCTGCACTACTTTGGTCTGACTTTGATGCAATTTCAGGTTCATAGACCTCAAGATTATACAGGCATTGCTTCAAGTTGTGTCAAAGTCACGCGACTTTCAGGGCGTACAAGTGTGAAAGGGGCCTTAGTCCATATAACCAAACAATGAAATGCACCAGGTAAATAAAAGGAAAAGCCTTTCCAAACCAGAGTAACAGCAAAGCTAAGAAACCTCGGGACTTAATTCAGATCTTTGCGGTCCAATGGAAAAAATGTACTCCAGGTAAGAAGACTTATTTTCTTACTTTTATAGATTACTCGGGGTATAGTGCCTTGAAAACGTATTTTCCATGTTTTGTCATGTTATAACATGACATGTAATAGGCCAACACAAAGTGTCACATATTGTGAAGTAGAAGGAACATTTTAAATGTTTTTCAAATTTCAAATTTCGTTACAAATAAATATGTGAAAAGCGTGGCGTGCATTTGTATTCAGTCCCCCTGAGTCAATACTTTGTAGAACCACCTTTCGCTGCAATTACAGCTTTAAGTCTTTTTGGGTATGTTTTTTTACCAGCTTTGCACATCTATAGATTACAATTTTTGCCCATTCTTCTTTGAAAAATAGCTCAAGCTCAGTCAGATTGCACGGAGAGCGTCTATGAACAGCAATTTTCAAGGCTTGTCAAAGATTCTCAGTTGGATTTAGGTCTGGACTTTGACTGGGCCTTTCTAACATATGAATATTCTTTGATCAAAACCATTCCATTGCAGCTCTGGCTGTATGTTTGGGGTCATTGTCCTGCTGGAAGGTGAACCTCCACCCCAGTCGCAAGTCTTTTGTACAATCGAACAGGATTTATTTTAAGATTTCCCTGTATTTGGCTCTATCCATCTTCCCATCAATTCTGGCCAGCTTCCCTGTCCCTGTTGAAGAAAAGCATCCCCTTAACATGATACTGCCACCACCATGTTTTACAGTGGGGATGGTGTATTCAGGATGATGTGCAGTTAGTTTTCCTTTCACACAAATAGTGTTTTGCTTTCAGGCCAAAAAGTACCATTTTGGTCTCCTCTGACCGGAGCATCTTCTTCCACATGTTTGCTGTGTCCCCCACATGGCTTCTCACAATATGCAAACAGGATGGCTTCAACAACAGCTTTCTTCTTGACTTTCTTCTTGCCACTCTTTCATAAAGGCCACATTCGTGGAGTGTGTGACTAATAGTTGTCCTGTGGACAACTTCTCCCACCTGAGCTGTGGATCTCTTCAGCTCCTTCAGAGTTACCATGGGCCTTTTTTGCTGCTTCTCTGATTAATGATCTCATTGCCTGGCCTGTCAGTTTAGGTGGATGGCCATGTCTTGGTAGGTTTGCAGTTGTGCCATAATCTTTCCATTTTTGAATGATGGATTGAACAGTGTTCAGTGAGATGTTCAAAGCGTGGGATCCTATTTTATAACTTGCTTTATAACAATGCTTTAAACTTCACATACAGCGAAAGAAGGTGGCAATTTTCCTATTAAATCAGAAATATAGCATTGAGGCAGTACTTCAGCAGTTTGGCATGACTGAACTCCAGTCAGCCATAAAAAAAAGATAGTGTGCGTTCCCTGAATAGCACGTTTTGAAGTTGAAGGTTTGAAGTTTCAAAACAGTGACATTTCAATACACAGGGCGACAGAAAGGTAGGTATACATCCTGTTCTTTAGCAAGGGTGTTCTGCATTGTAAATGATGAAGTCATTGCTGGAGTGGAAGAGAAAGGAAGAGATTGCCAGGTGCTGGTGGAGTGAGACATAAGGTAAGTATTCCTCTCCTTTAAACCGCCCTGAAATTTAACAAGCATTTAAACCTTGCTATTGAAGGAAGTGGGGGAGGAACCACCTACTGCTAATATTTTATGGCTGACTGAAGTTCAGCTTAAGCTGGAAATGTACTTTAAAGTTGAGGATTTCTTGGTTCCCAGCAAACAATAACTTAAATGGTTGTACTGTACAACTTCCTTAGTATTGTTTTTACTATTAGTGTAAGCTAATTCTGATACATTGTTTGTTAGGCTACTAGGAAATGAAAAAGAGGTGATCTAGCATTTAACATCCAATATCGACAAAGATACTGTTCATTGTCACTTGACAGCTTCTACTTTATTGATTCTTCCCCAACATATTTATCCTGTACAAAACTTGAATCTAGAGGAAATGCCATTGTTTACTTGTTACACTGACAAAGGCGATTCCCATGTGAAATCTCAGGCCAGACGTGGGACCTTGGTCTAAAAAATTAAGGAGGAAACAGCTTTGTAGGTTCCCAAACTAAATTTGTTGTCATATTGTTGAAATGCTGTACAAATATAAATGTGTATTATTGTTACTATTTCTGTAGTGTTTTTTTTTTTTTTTTTTTTTTTTTTTTAAACCACCTATTGGTACTGGTCAATGGCATTGTAACCGCCTGACCCCCACAATCGCAACAAACCCATTGTTTAATAAATAATAATTTATTTATTCTGAAGTACAACAGGAAACCAGTCCATAACGTTATTAATAATCATCCAAATTTAATCATTTTTTAAAAGAAAAATCAGATTACAAAACCAATAAACATATCAAATCAATGGACACGTGAAAAAATAGGAAAGTTCTATGAACTGTTAATACACTTTTCAATATTAATTAAAATGCCATCTTAAAGTATGAAAATATATACAAAATAAATGTTGGACTGCAATATAAAGACCCTGAAAAAGGTAAGTTAGACATATCACAATGTTAATGTATATATCTTAAGACCATTATCAATGTATAAATAAGTATTTTCCAAAATCTGACTTTAAATAAGTTATATATTGTCATATGAGTTTATATAGAATGAATATTAACAGCTGTATTAATTTAATGGAACATTTTCTTCCAGTTCACAGTGTAAGCTTCATGGGTCATTAATGTTGCTGTTTAACCACTTAAGACCTGGACACATATGCTGCTAAATGACCCAAGGTGTTTTTACAATTCGGCGCTGCGTCGCTTTAACAGACAATTGCGCGGTCGTGCGACGTGGCTCCCCAACAAAATTTGCGTCCTTTTCTTCCCACAAATAGAGCTTTCTTTTGGTGGTATTTGATCGCCTCTGCGATTTTTATTTTTTGCGCTATAAACTAAAATAGAGCGACTATTTTTTACTTTTTGTTATAAAAAAAATCAAATAAACTAAATTTTAGTAAAAGATTTAGGCCAAAATTAATTCAGCCACATGTCTTTAGTAAAAAAAATTTAAAAAATCGCAATAAAAAAAAAAATAGCTACCTAGCGGGAACAGCGACACTAATACAGCGATCAGAAAAATGATCGCTTAGTGACGCTGGCAATAGGGAGTGAAAGGGTTAACTAGGGCAGTGATCAGGGGGCTAAAACTTTATTAGGGGGGGTACGGGGCTACCCTGAACCTAACACTAACTAACTTTCACACTGTCTGTCACACTGACACTAAATGCAGTGATTAGATCACTGCATTCAGTGACACTGTGACAGGGGGGTGATCACAAGGGGTTAATGTGCCTATGTGTGTGTGTGTGTCAGTGTTGTGCTGGTGCACACCTACTGTGGATGTCTTCTCTCATCAGCAGCGGTGGAAAACACCGGTGCGATGAGAGATGACATAATTTCCTCCTCCTGTGTAAACACAGGAGGAGGAAGTGACACGAAGGGGGAGCGCTCCCATTGGCTGGGAGTGATCGCGGGGGGGGGGGCGAAAAAGACGGACATCCACCCGCTCGTCGGCGATCGCTCCCAGAGCCAGGGGGACCGCTGCACGCCGCGGAGGGGGTCCCGATCGGACCCCTGAACCGCACAAAGGCGAGGACGTATATATACGCCCTTGTGCCTGTACGAGCCATGTTGTGGACGTACATAGGCGTGTGGCGGTCCTTAAGTGGTTAAATCAAATTTTAATCTACTTTTGGTCATTATATATTCTACACTGAATATAGTATACAATACTATAAGTGTATTGAACTATTTGGCAATTATTTTTTAATTTACCTTTGAAAAACAAAAATAAAATGTTTGAAGGATAATGGTACAAAACCGAAAAAAAAACATTTTTAAAGCAGAATGCCACCCAAAACTATTAATATATATTTTGGTGAATGATGAAGAGGTAGAGTGTTTTTAGATATTTTGCGCTATTTGCAACCCATATGCAGGCTGTCATTGTTAAATAACTGCCTGGGGTTTACTGCACTAAAGAAATAGGGGCCGTTCATTTTGCATGCTGAACATTAGTAAATAAAGCGAAACATAGTTCACCTTGAAAACTCAATCATGTGCGAAAAAAAAAAAAACAGGGATTGTGCTAGCATATTGAAGGGGATTCCACATGAACAGAGCTTCATTTTATTTACTAATATTTACTTTGCTAAATGAACAGCCTCTTCTCCTTTTGTATATCAACCCCTCTGCCATGCTGATTCTTTGGCTTTAATACTTTGAATAACTGACTGGGAGAAGGTATTAATTAGGAGTACTGACTGGGTTAGTGACTTAGAATGTTTTGAACCCTGAGATAACCAAAGAACTAACATTTTAAGAAACAGTTAATGAAGAAAAAGGAGGGGGTTGGGACTTTATATGTGGCTTTGAATGAGGTATAACAATTGCCTCTATCTCTGTTATATGGAAATATCGGAGAGAGATTCATATAAAGTCCCAAACTGTCTCCTATATTTCCCTTTTAAGAAACAGGTCTACAATAACAACTACCACATTAATCTGATAGCAAGTTTATTTTAAAAGCATCTGTAAAGCCTTTGCATTAAAAGGGCAATAATAATTCTGGCACATTTCCTAGACATGCTTATTTGAATCATTACAAAAAAAAAATGCCCAAAGATACTGTTTAATGGTGGGCACATGACTTCTTTCACCTTTCTTCTTTCTTAACAAGAGCTAGAAGCAAAGACTACAAATGACATTAAGGAGCATTGCGGAATTTAAAGCAAGGAATAGCCGAGAAGCATGGTTGCCTGCAATGCTGTACAGGGCTCTGTACATTGGTGTGGCATCCTGTAGAACAGCCATTCTCAACCAGGGTTCCGTGGAACCCTAGGGTTCCTCCAGAGGTGGCTAGGGGTTCCTCGAGCTGTGGCTGATTTACCTCCTGTTTGATGGTACCTACATAGTTCTGAGCCAATTCCACTTGGAGCTAGTGGTATTACACCAATGATCTTCATGGTTGTCTGTAAGGGGGCATTCTTACCACTACTGTAAAAAAGGCATTCTTCTCACTGACCACCAAAGTAAGGGGCATTGTTCCCACTGACCCCCAATGAATGAGTTTTATCAGGGGTTCCCTTAGACCTGAAAATTATTTTTAGGGTTCCCCAGCGGTAAAAAGGTTGAGAAAGGCTGCTGTAGAATGATCTGGAGCAGTAATGGCAAACCTTTTTGAGCCCAAGTGCCCAAACTGAAACACAAAACCAACTTATTTATTTCAAAGTGCCAACACTGAATTAAACCTGTTAGCAGCTCTGTACAGAGGATGGGTCTGATCATCATTCTGAATGAGCCCTAAGGGACCAAAAACGTAATTTTTTTTTCAAACAACCGAACGCTCAGGTAAGGGCGGGGCCATTGACAGCAATGGGGTTCTTCATCATGTGCATTGGTGCGTTTCGTGAATCACGCAATTTATATACTATATGTGTGGACTCCAAGATGGAAATGGTAATTACCTGTTGGTAAATAGAAGTGGTTTCTACTGATGTCCCAATAGTGTCCTCCAAGGCAAAGTGCTGTAGATACAGCATGCACAGAGGCCCTGGACCAACTGAGCCTGAAGCGCATGGTGCTGCTCTGACAGTTTGCAGGGCTCCACCAGTCCACAGGCAGTACCCCCAAGAAGGGGGGCTCCATATGTCACCGATGATGCATTCTGATTGGCCCCACCCGAGCCAATCATGGGGACCCCCCATGCGTCGGGTGGAGAAAATCCGGCCCCACAGCAGAGACACTCCCTGATCCCCAGGTAACCAACCAAGTAAAGGCAAATAACCAGGGCCTTGTGTAAGGGAAAATTGTGTGACATTATGCACTGATACATAAGGTGGCATATAAAAAAAATTACGGTTCGGCTGCTGGGGGGTAGCGATCTGGCGACTTAGCTTGTGTGCCCAAAGAGAGGGCTCTACCATAGGTTCGCCATCGCTGATCTATGGAGTGCGCAGGACTGCATAACAGAAGGAAACCAGGTAGCATCCTGCAATGTTTGTTGTCATGCCTGTACAGGAAAAGCAGGCTTCTGGGAGGATCAACAGGTATTTTAGCGTTACTCTTGAATGTAATAGAAAAACAAAGGGCTTGCAGGGATAACTGATATTTGTATGAGGAACCATCATAAAACTGTCACATTTTTGGGGTTTACAAACACTTTATGTTTTCTAACAATGTCTTCAATGCACAAACTGTGGGCGGTGGGGGTTACTAAAACTGGTGCACATAAAATCTGGTGCAGCTGTGCATAGTAACCAATGAACTTTCAGGTTTTATTGTTAAAGCTCAACTGAACAAGCTGAAGTTAGAATGTGATTGGTTACTAGCAGAGCTTCCAGATTCTCCAGTTTTAGTAAATCAACCCCTGTTATCTTTCCTTTGAGGATTTGGGACATACCATATTAAGTCCATAGAGTAGACACCTTTTCCTGATTAGCCACAACAGTTAGGAAAAAAGTTTACAAGAGGAACTTCGCAATATTAAATGTTGACATCGGTTTTTTTTTAAATTAAGTAAAATCTTACTAAGAGCCTGCCCATTTTGCCCTTCAGTGCAAAGAAAATTAATAGTTTTGGGTTTAATTTTCTTTGTTTGCATAGACATATGAAAATTAAAAAAATCACAGTATTTTATTTTTGAAATTGCCCTTGTAAACAGATTTATTTCACAATCCTTCTTCTGGTATGCATCAATCCATTCCAAAACATTTACACCACTCCTTTAAAGCATTCTTTGTATCAATTAGAAGTTTAAATTACATAGGAATTATAACAGTGAAGGAAATGTATCAAATCTAGTGCTAAGGACAAAAAAAAAAAAAAAAAGCTTTGTCCATTACATGCTTACACATTAAAAACATTTTCATGTTTATAAAAAAAAAAACAGTTTATTAACACACACAAACATCAAATGGGTAACTGTAAGCAACCATAATTGTCTCTTGTATGAAACTGCAAGTGACCAATTTGATTCCAGTTTTCAGTAGTATTATTAAGAAAGGAAGGGAATGATCCTATTGGATGCTTATAGCAACTTCCCTGTTGTTCCTATGCACTAGTTTTAATAAGCTACCTTTGCTGTATAACATTCTATAGCACCCTTTAAAAAAAATCACCATAGCAAAATCCTTCACATTTACCTAATTATTTGGGCAATGTAACACAATATGTATGACAAGGCACTTCAAAACTTAACAATGCACATTCAACTAGCTTAATCCCTCCACAATTTCACAATAGTGTGTAATCACATACGATTTCTTTAAGTTTTGCAGGAGTAAAATAAAGCAGGTTTGCTTTAACAAATTATTGTTAGACCCAGCAAACAATTGGTACAATATTCCAGTACCTGCACTTTGGTATGAAAGTTTGATATGGATGAGTGCAATTGTTTGGATATCAGTGACAGTGCCTGTATGTGCAATAGACTCGTGCACAATGACCACTAAATTATTTGACTGCTTTTAGATGTTAGCTTGCTCATTGTAAATCCCCATACACACAATCAGAATATCGTACAAAAAATTACGCTTTCTAAGCGATCGTATCATATTGATCGTTAGTACACAGCTTTTGCCCAAAATTTTCCAAAGAGTCAAACACGAAAAAAAAATTCTCGTATGATACCAGATTTTTGGTTAATTAGTACAGTTTTCATCATAAAATGCAATACAAATACACTACAACGCATTACATCACTTCCAAGTTTTTATTCTGTCATATGGAAATTTTTGTACTTTAGTAACCTTTTTTTTTTTCGATATGGAGACTAGCATCCAAAAAAAAAAAAATGATAATTTGTCTGATAACCTCATCGTGTGTACTAGGCTTAAGATTTGGTGTCTAAACATGTCTGTCAACAACATCCAATTGTTCATGTAAAAAGTGAAGTCAGAAGCATTTTGATAACACGTCTGTGTGTTTGTCTAATGATTCTAGAGGGCAATTGTTGAGCTCCAGTATGTGATATGTGTCTGACATGCAAACTAAAACTATACAACTGTTAGTCTGGCACCTCAACAATTTCCCAGTGCATGGGTACTATACAGAAAACTTTTTTTTTTTTTTACCATACAAAGAAAATACATACATGCTCCAATTCATACTTTCAGCCTTGCTACATATTTTTCCTAAAATCTGGATGACAAACTTGTTTATTTTAATAAACTGGGAAAACATTAAGTCATGCCCCATGTCTGCAGTTTGCTGTAGAATTCCATCTTGTATGTCTATGCTGTTGCTGTTTCTGTTTTCTGTCAATCCCTTTCTTCCTGTCCCCTTTACACAAATATTCTATTTAAGGACTTGTTTATTTTGGAATACTGCCTTAGCTAAATCAATCTAAAAACAAAGCTATATATGGGATATTTATAGATTCCCAAATGATTTAGACTGAAGAAGACTGAAGAAGCCTAAATGTTGCAGCACTGCATTATTTTGACAATCAACTGCCCAGATTTCTATCTCAGTAACAATATAGAGGAAAAGTCAGAAAGGGGTATGGCTGTGGCGGTATTTATATGTACATTTTCTGTCATCTAATGGTTAATTTAGCGTTAGGACCAATCATCTGTTGTACACACTGCTCCTCCACCGCTCCTGTCCTTTGAAATAAATGGGCAACGGCGCCGAACCACCGGCAAAGCGCAGCTGCAGCAGGCGGTTTTAACCCTTTTTTGTCTGCTAGCTGGGGTTAAAAGCTAGTGGCCAAAAACCTCTGCAAAAACCATGGTAAAGTGTCGCTAAAAATAGCGGCTCTTTGCCACTGACGCTCCAGTGTGAAAGCAGCCTAAGGGAAAGTGAAGCCTTCAGGTTTTACAGGTCCCAGGAGACCGTGCACCATTCAGAAAGTGCCTGCATGAGTCACGCTGTACATTCTAAATGGTCCCCTGTCTCCTGGGACCTGTATGTGTCACAGAAAGCAACGGGGAGGGGGAGGAAGAAGGAGGGTCCGGAAATGCTCATAGTTTGCCACAATGCTCTTACCCAGAAGTGGGGGCAGGTATCTGTCAGAACCAGGCACCCCCCCATTTTTCTGGCTGGAAAAAGGTGTTAGGTGTAAAAACACTCTCGGACATTCCAACAACAAAACCGTGGATTTTTTTCCGACTGATGTTGGCTTAAACTTGTCTTGCATATACACGATCACACAAATGTTGTCGGAAATTTTGAACGTCGAGAACGTGGTGACGTACAGCACGTACGACGAGCCGAAAAAAATTAAGTTCAATAGGCAGTGCGGCTCTTCTGCTTGATTCCGAGCACGCGTGGATTTTTGTGCACTGGAATTGGCTAGACACAATCGGAATTTACGACAATAACTTTTGTCGGAAAAACCGAGAACCAGCTCTTAAACATTTGTTATCAGAAATTCCGACAGCAAATATCCAATGGAGCATACACACTGTCGTATTTTCTGACAACAAGCTCACATCGAACATTTGTTGTCGGAAATTCCAACCGTGTGTACGTGGCATAACTCTGAAAAATGCTAAAAAACACAAAAAAAACGCTAATGTAAAAATGCTGCAAAACAAAGTAAAACTTTTTAATACGCCATTCTACAGCTAAAGTTACTGACGTTTTTTTACAACATCCAGTGTGCATGAGGCCTTAGTGCTTCGATTGGCTATCCTTGGGTTATAATTAATTTTAATGCTACAATCAGTGGTCTGTTTTGTCAGTGACTGGTAGTGACCTGCAATATTGTTGTGAACGGAATGGCTTTTTAGATGGCCAAGCCATTTTAATTTTTTTTTTGCCTGCCTACCAAAATATCTTAGTCGGCCACTGCTGCCTGGCAACTGTTTTAGCTCTGCAAACATTCTCACATCTAGGCTAACTATTGTTGAGTTGAACATTAGGAACAATGCAAACCAGAATCTTTACCACATCCCCTAGTAATGTAAGTGTCTCTAGGCATATGTTACTGCTCGTGTTGGTATGAGAATCACAGTGTTAATTCCTATAGTTTGATTTTCAAGCTGGACACCCATGCTTGCTGGGTCATTTGGATATGACAGGTCTCAAGGGTAATACCTCCATTGAAACGTATCTAAATGGCTGTTTGAAAGAAACAAACCCAAGGTCATTAATCCTTGTTTTATAGCACTACTAGTATTGACTGACATCCCCAGCTAGCATGTACTTGTTACCTCCACAGCCTACATATACCATTAAAAATGGTAAAAAGCAATGCGCTTAGAGTGCAGTAATTGTGGCCATACACAACTTGATTTTTGCAAGTAATAATGAGTAAAAATAGCATTTCTTGTGGAGATTCTCCAGTTCATTCCAAAATCTCTGCAAATGTTTAGTAATAGAGGGAAAGAGTCCCGTCTATGCTTATAATAAGTTGCATCTGAACATTGGCCAAGTTGAACAAAAGCTCATGGTAAATACTTGCAGTACGGTAATCCCAAAAGGCACAAGCAGATCCCTCACTGCCCAGTATTCTCAGTGAGAGATCAGCTTATGTTTATGAGGCCTTACCCATTGGAACCACAGCAATCATTTCTTATCACTGTTTCAAGATGCTTAAAGGTGAAATCTGGGCTGTACTGCACTTTGCACATGAGAGTTGCCTTTTTTACGTCAGTTGATTAAAGTGAGAAAAGTATGGAGCGTGCCATTGCCCCCTCTGAAAATACTAGTTTCCTGACTATGTCTGTCTTTAACTTTTGAGTTACGTATATGGAACAAACATGCATTAAAAGAGTGTTTGAAAATTGTTGAAATTTCTACGAGGCCAGAGACTCGAGAAAAATTACAGCAAAAGCATCAGCATGACAGCCAGAAAATTTAGATTCTCAAAGAAAAGGTCAGCAATGGCAGCCGCCAAACCTTTCTCATGAGAGAACCACTTTAGGAAAAAAACTTGACACAGAGGAAATACAGACAATATCTACAGCAATTACACTAATGTGACTGAATGAGAAGGGAATGCTTCTAAAGTCCTCTTTATGGACAGTAAACAGCATGCATAGTTTTAAGCATATATATCAGTGCATTCCTTGGAATTATTTATTCTTTAATTAAACTTTATATTAACATATTACAACAAAAACTATGTACAGTTTGTTCAACACATACAAAAGTATAGGTTATTATTTTATTAAATATCTGTTGTCTTTTTTTACAGTACAATAATTATAATCACGCAAAGTTTAAATGAACTCTGCACAGAGCCAGTTTATGTACATTATAGACAAACTTACCTATCAAGGTATAGCTATAGACACTAATCGAACGTTCTCAAATTTGCAGTCTGCATGTGTCTATGGGAAGAGCATGGTTACTGATGTCTAGCTACTTTGACAAGGGTAAGGCAGGTGTTTATAAAACTCAAGCAAACAAGATCTGTGTTGCCATTTGCAAACAGTGCCATTCCACATGTCAAGGCAGGTTAGAAAATGGTGCTAAAATATGCTTTGCAGCAAAGGGCATCTTCTTTTTTTTCTCTCTGTGTTTTGGTTGTAGCTGTACAATGTCAGAGCCATTTTTTCAAGGCTAGTTTAATCTGACAATTAGTAGCCAGTAAGAAATCATTTATTGGCTTTAAAAACTGGAAACTAAACTACAATGAGTTAGTAAAATGAAATACATTTTCAGCTGTTTTCTATTAGCAAAAACAATTATCCTTTGCATAATTTCAGTTTAAAGCTAAGCCTACCCCAATGTTTTTTCAGGTTAGAGAGGATGGCATTATCTGACCCTCAAGCGTTGTATATGTCACAAGAGTTTCAGATGTGGAAAGTCCTCCCCTGAGTTTCTCTTTTCTAAGAGCCCACCAAAGGACACTATGGAAAAAACAGCATTGCTACAAAATCCTGTTTGTTTTTAGTTATACTCATTTTGGAGAAACAATAACAGGAGCATATCAGCCTTGTTTGGACTAGGTGGAGTACCAGAGGTCAAATGATTATTAGGTAACAGATTCTGCCAGTGTACAACCAAAAATGAAATTCCAGATAGGGGTGGGCTTAACCTTTATGTGTACCTGTACACAACACAAAACTGAGGCAGCCATATTGTGATAATTTTAACCATCTATTTGCTTGAAGAGGTTTTCCAGTTTCAGACCTGATTTTGAGGGACACCATCTGTACTTACAATGAATGATATGAAATAAGCCCATTTCTTGCCTGAGCTAACTAACTATTTATTATTTAGGTCTACCTGTGAGTGGAAATGTATCTATTTGAAAAACATTTTCAAAGTATTTTTAGGACTCTTGCAGTCTGAAATGTACAAGATATTTTACAATTGTATATACATAGTGATATGATAATAAGCCTAGGTAAGATTTAAAAGCATGACCACTGTATTGCAATTGTTGCTTTACCTTAAGACAAACTGGTCATGAAAAGATAAAAATGAAATCTACAACAAGATTATCCAGCTAATGTACAGTGTATTTGAAGCAAATATGTAGAGAACGAACCTGTAGGGGAAAACTTGCGCAAAGGGGGGATTTAACACACACGTAAGGGAGCTGTGTTGTAAACAGGGATGACCCAAGTAAACAAACACCTCTGACATTGCAGTGATGATGCAGATAAGGAGGAAGATAATAGAAAGGATATTTGTTCTAGGCATAGAATCACATTTATAAATAGTTATCTGAATCTGGAAAACCCCTTTAAATACAGATACAACCCACTATAATATTGCCTCCACTGTGTCCAGACAGCAGGTACAACTCTACAATGAATCTGATCCATCTTTTTTTAAAAGATAGCCTGAACAACCTTCCAGATGATGTGCATATACATAAATATTAAAAAAAAAAAGTTTAAACACTTGCAATATAAATATATAGGGTGAATAAGGCTTAAAAAATTGAACTGTTACAGAAGATGACTGATATGGTAGCCACATAGTATTTCAGTGAATACATGAACTGGTTGCTAGGTCCCCTGGAAAAAAGGCAGGAGACAGAAAATAAAGCTAAGTGAATACATCATGAAATAATCATTGTAGACATATATTCCTGACTCCTTCCTAAAAAAATCTACAGCACCTGAAAACATTACTGAAATCCTAAAAGCAACACACTATATTGGCCAGCCTGATGAAAATCCTTAACATGAACAAATAGGTATTAATCCATGTTGCTTATGTGTTGCTTATGCTATTAAGAAGGTTCCATAGCACACAATTAAAGGCCTCTGATAAATGGATATGCTGCCCCAAACGACTAATACATATAACAAAAATCAATGTTTCATAGACTTGACAGTGCAACTACTTTCATGATACCTCAGGAGAACTATTTTTAGAAATAAAAGCAATACCCACTGGGGTTGATTTACTAAAACTGGAGAGTGCAATATCTGGTGCAGCTCTGCATAGAACCCAATCGGCTTCCAGGTTTTATCATCAAAGCTTAATTGAACAAACTGAAGTTAGAAGCTGATTGGCTACCATGCATAGCTGCATCAGATTTTGCACTCTCCAGTTTTAGTAATTCAACTCTATTGCTCCTATAATTTCCTTTAAGACATTTAACACCTACAAAATGCTGCTTCTGCTAAGGGAGGATGCAAATATATCTTGCTTAATTTACTCTTTTTTTAATGGCGTTTCTGGGAACCTAATTGAAAATTATTTTCTGGTGCAATTTCATAAACATTTAAACTAAAAAAAAAAAAAAAAAAACGCCATCTTCCATTTGTTAATTAATTAGTTCTCTGGTATATTCTTGCCTGACACACTCACTTGCATGATATATATTTTTGCACTGACATATATATATATATAGCAGCTCAGTCAATAAGGTGCATTATAGCTACCAAGCAAAATAGTGAATGTTAATTTTCTGGACACCAAAATGTTTCCTTTTAAAGAATTATATCTCCTATAAATTAAAGTGAACCTGTGCCTAGATCATGCTCATTAAAGTATTTACATATTATGAATAAGCAGCAGAATCACTCTCATCCATCTCAAGCCCTCATCTATCTCTGTATCTATAAGCATTCTGTGGAAATTAATTTTCAAAGTTCACAACACAGGAATTTAAATATCATTTTTTTTCTATGAAAGCAGATTTTGGCAGCCCTCTAATGAAAACACACAGCAAGTGTTAAACCGCATACACACTATCAGTTTTCCTGCAGGTTTTTCTTTTCGGGTTTACCAAAACCATGTAGTGCAAGGGCCTGCCTAATTGCATACAAATTGAAACTCCTAAGGTTTGACCTCATATTAGATGGTTTTGGTAAATCTGAAGAGAAAAACCTGCAGGAAAACTGATAGTGTGTATGGGGCTTAATAAACAGATCTAAACAGGAAGCTAGAGTTGTGATCTTTAAGCATCTTTAAGACGGAATGGCTTCAATTTACAAGCAGCTGAGGGGTTGTTTTAAAGTGATGTAGCTTGTAATGAATATACAAATAATTTAATGTCCATACCCTGGGCATAGGTACACTTTAAGCTACATTTGCTTCATTCATTTTACACTTTTGCACAACTTTGATTGTTAGTGAATTATATAGTATGTCTCACAGATCTCCAAAGTTTTTAAATATGACTTAACCTTTCATTTGTTCTTTCTTAGTGTAGATTGTGTATTTCTGCAGCATTTACCATTTATCTGTCCAGTGGACCTGGTTCCCTTAAATCTAGATGCACTGCATACAACTAGATTAAAAGAATGGCATGCTCCTTACTAATGTACTCAGATACAATATATTGAGATACATGCCAAGAATATTCAGAGAATCCTGGGTACACTTATAGCTTGAAGAATTTGAAGATTAGTCTTTGGAGACCTTATCCTCCAACTTTGGACTAGTGTATCTCTGGAAGATTGATAGCTTCCTATACAATAGAGTTAGTATGAGAATGTAGTCGAGCAAGACATCTCAATTCCTTTCTGGAAGCATATTCAGTACCTTCATTTTTAAAATCACAATCTTTCATAACGATGATTAGAGTCATCTTAGTGGGCACCTCTGCTTTCTGTTGCATAATGTTTTCTTCTTTGTTTTGAGGTCCGTGAAAAATGTGTTCTTCTAGCCAGATACTCTCCTGTGATAATAATCTTTTTGCTTTGTGAAACTATGTCTCCACTGTATGTGTTTGTGGCTCTGCACTCATACACCCCTGAGTCAGCCTGGGTGGCATTATGGACAGTCGCTGTTAGAATGGTTGAGTATTCTGTTGTTGTAGCACTTCTTTGTTTGCTGATGCTGTGGTTAATTGTACGATTCCCAACTTGCTTGCGCAGAATCCAGGTTATGTTGGTGTACAAGTATTTGTTAACTGAGCAAGTTAATGTCATGTTTTCACCTTCTTTTGGTACCTTGTCCAAGGTTATGTTAAATCCATTTAGTACATCTAGAGAAATAATAAACAGTTTAATATAGGTAAAAAATAAATAAGCTAAAGTCATATTTAACACAGATGGTGAAAACCTGCAAGTTAGTAACTTTCTATGGATGTTGGCTTTTGGTCCTAGCTGTTACTGACAGCTCTACTTTCCACTGATTAGAGTGATTCCTGATCACGTGATCACTATGTCAGCTATGAAAGAGTGATGGCATACAGGCTGGTGGCTCCATTGACAAAATAAGTCTTCAGAGTTTAAATAAACATGGCCTCCTTCAGATGGCATCTATTACTGTACATGTCTGACACAATTAATAATAATAAAAAAAATTGCCGCATTTAGCAACTTATAACTTATATTTGCTTTTGCCAAAACAGTGTTCTAAAAAAAATCTAACTTTAGTGTCAGATACAATGACAGCTATAAAACAGTAATAATAAATACATGAGAAAAAAAAAGATTTTTTTAAAACACATAATAAAAAACATTTTTTTTTTGTTTTGTTTTTAGGTTTACCAAACTTTTCATTAACTTAAAAAATATAACATTTATTTAGGTATACAAATTAGTCATAGAATCATTATCAAGTTTGCTTTGAATTAGGTTTATGTTAACGTGTAAACAATTCAATGAAATTAGCCTCCTTTGATGATGAACAAAATGTACAAGAATTATCATTTAAAATACGTCCCCTTAGAGCCGGTTCACACAGGGGCGACCTGTGATCCTACTTGAAGGTTCTCCCCAAGTCATCCCAAGTAAATCAATGGAAGTGAATGAGAGCCATCTTAATGTACACTACTGAAGTCGCTCCGACTTCAGAAAAGGTTCCTGTACTACTTCAATCTGACTTGTAGGCAACTTGTACCCATTGATTTCAATGGAAGTTGCCTCAGAAGTCTGATCACTGTCTTAACTGAAGCAACTTTCCAGGAAGATAACATACATTTCTCAGGCAAACCCCTCCCTCCCACAGAGCTGATTGTTGTTTGATTGGCCACTGGAAAGCCTCCTGTCCTGGAGGCGACTTGAAGTTGCCTTGTACTGTCCAGGAGGCAATTTGAAGTTGCCTGTAAGTTGCCTGATGATTCATACTCAAGTCGTGTCCAAGTTGCCTCCCAAAGTCGTGCTGGAAGTCGTGTTGCCCCTGTGTGAACCGACTCTTATTTTCTCTTTGACAATATTGAATAAAGTGTTCTAAGAAAAATAAATAATGGCATTGATTTACTAAAGGCAAAATGACTGTGCACTTTGCAAAGTTCAGTTGCACTCTGCAAGAGCAGTTGCTACAGAGCTAAGTAAATGACCAAACGCTCTGCTGACATCCATCATCCAATCTTGTGCAAGCAAAAATGCATTTTTTTTATTTTACCTCATTTACGAATGTAGCACCCTCTAGTGTGCTAGAATATGATTTTTCTGAAGTGTTGGTAAATTGTCAGGCTTGGCTGGCAGCCAAGCTTGTGTTTATTATCTGGGTCGGGTGACTGACTCAGGTAGGGCTGAATTACTCACAGGCAGCATCTCTGAGACCTCCTCCTACTTCTGGAACTTGCTGGAAACTTCTAGAAGAATGGGAGTGGAGGTGAGTAGGAGCTGTCTGGAGTATTCTGAGGGCCCTGACCAATCCCCAACAGATGGGTTGGCAGATGGCAGGCCCCCTTAAACACTCTGGGTCAGCCCAGAAGGGGCAGTTTGGGTGGAAGTTGAAGATGGATTTTTAGGCTGTCCGTGCCCCTTGAGAGTGCCCCCTAGTCTAGGGGGGCCTCAGGCCTGGACTTGGGTACAGAAGGGACCCTCTTCATGACACAGAAAGGTGTCCTGACCAGATGCACAGGAGCTGGAGAAGGACAGCAGGAGAACACTGCTGAGCAAATCTGCAGAGAGGAAGACAGCCAGGTGGGCTAGCGAGTGTTATAGTCAGTAGAGGATTGAGAGGTATGTCTGAGAGGACTGGGAGAGACCAGTCTGGGATTCATGCAGAGTTAGTCTGGGAGTAGCCAGGAGGGCTAGTGAAAGGGACTGCTGCAATCAGGTGGGTTGGCAGTGCCTGAAGAGGTGGTGCGGAGATCAGTAGCCACAGAAGGACAACTGGGCACTAAGACTTTGCTGCACAAACAAGGGGCCTGTGGTCCCTGCCTGTAAAGGGCTTTTACTATTAATCTGACAAAACCTTTTGTCAGATCATCCAGCAGTGTGCCAGCTGGTCCTGGGGGTTATAATGCTGCAATCAAGAGTTGTGCAGGAGGCACAGGAGAAGTGTATATATGGACTGTATATAGTTGTATCCCTGAAGAGTTCTGATAAAGGTCAAGTGGGCATCCCATAATACCCTAATCTCTATCCAAGTTTATTCCCCTTAATAAAACATAAAACAAAGCACCGGACTGCTCTTTATTTCAAGTGTGCTGTGAAGATGCCGTGTGCCTGGCTGTACAGGGTGGGGGATCCCTTTTCTACTTGAGGCTCCTTAGTGGGTGTGCTACACTAAGCTCTGGGTCAACTGCACTTGCAGAGTGCAACTTTGCAAAGTGCACAGTCTATTTGTATTTAGTAAATCAACCCCAATGTATGTGACAACATACCATGATTTAACATAGTAAAAGGAAAAGTAAAAGCCTAACTAATATAACCCTTTTCACCCAGAGGTCACTATAATACAGAACAAAAGGTTCTTTTAGGTGGGATGTCATGTTTTATAACATTTCCTTGATGTCATTAGCAAGTTACACTTCGTTCTGAAGAGTTGCTGAAACAGAGAAGGAACATTTTTGAACTGGAGAGCATAAAAAAAGCTCTGGCTTATTACACCTAAACCCAGAGATCAGATGTGATGCTTAGCTGCACGGCTGCAATAATGTAAAATGGTTGTATTTACTTAAGTGATTTGAGACTTCCTGTGGAAATAGCTCCCAGGTTTCCTGATGGAAGATGCTGTTTATCTTTGCCAAGCACCACCAGGAATCTCAAAATAAAACGCTGTTTAGTGACATTGGGAAGCCAAGGAGATAAGCTTTTGCTGTTCCTGTCTCACCCTAGGTAATTGCAAACACACCCTCAGTCATGCTGTGTGCCAGCAAATGCATAAGAATGGACAGCTTACAGGTTATTCAGTCTCATGGACTGGACTGTCATCCTATCTGAAATGTTTCTGATGGTGAACAATTCAGGCATGTTTGGAATACCTATCCCATTGTGAATGTCAACTTCTACTACAGTTAGACAGCAACTATAAACAGGCAGTTGCATGGCCACCTACAAGGCTACATCCTGGAGCACACACAGGGGTAAAGCAAGGCAGTCAAAACATCAATATCCAGCGGAAAGCAGCAATTTTGACTCAAAGGAGAGACCTTCATCTAGTAATGTTTACTAGAAAAACTTGACAATGTGAGAGATGTGACCCTTGCTTTATTCTATCACTTTTTTTTCTTAAAGAAATAATTGAAATGATTATTACTGGAGTTTGGCAGAAACTGAAAATAGCCTGAGCAACATTTCATCTACCAAACACAAACTCTCCTGGATCATGATAAACAGTAATTTATCTCACATTTCTGAAATGAAAAAGAGTTTTTTTTTTTTTGATAAATAATGTGTGCAGAGGACACACACCTACAACTCCCTCCAGTTACTTGGTTTATGAATAATGAAAACACAAAATTGTATTTACAAATGCTTCTGTCACCACAAGTTATCTTTTATATTGGCTTCTCAGAACAACAAATTCTCTGATTTGGAGGTCGATAAAAGGTTTAGTGCTTGTACCACTTTTAATAGTTAAATAGTGAATTTAGATAAAGAAGTCTATTTATCAGCTCAAAATGAAGAACAACTGAGGAATGCCAAACAGTATATACCAATTTTTATTTTTTTTAAAGAATACCAAATCGCGGGGCAAAAAAAAAAAGCATTTTTACTTGCACGTGATTGGATGTTGAAAATCAGCAGATCTTCAGTTCATTCACTAAGCTCTGGGGAACATTCTCTTGCAAAGTGAAAAGTATGTTTGCCTTTAATAAATCACCCCCTATGGGTACACAATCAAGGGAGATCTGGGGGCGGACCTCCCTTTTTTTCTATACCCATACAGGGACAACCGAGGAAAATAGTGGGACAAAGACATTCAATTCCTTTTACGATGGTACATGGTACCGATTAGGCTGGCAAATTACATCACAAGTTCATCTCCACGCTATGTTTCTGTGGGTGTGGTCAGGAGGGGACTATGTTCCACATTTGGTGGCAGTGCCCTAAAGTAAGGCATTTCTGGATTAGATTATATAACTTTATTTTTTCCCTTACGCAAGTTAACCTGATAAAATCCCCAAAAACGTGCTTTACTGGGTGAAGTGGTAGAAGAGCCATTAAATTCCAGAGGAAACTCATTACTTAAATATTTGTGTCTGCTAAAAGTATCATTGTCGGGTCCTAGAGGTCTGCGACCATAGCGTTTGATCAGCTCAAACACAAACTCTCCTGGATCATGACAAACAATCATTTATCTGCAATCTTAAATTACAAAATGAAGGTATGTGAAAGAGGGTGGAACCTGTGGATCCAATATCTGGCGGCTGATCCCAGGACACTAGCCACTTAAATTGTTTATTGATCAGTAAAGGTTGGAGTGTGGAGTCCCCCTACCCTTTCTCCCTTCTGTCCCCCCTTTTTCTTGTTTTCCTTCTAGCCTCACTTCTATTGGTAACTACAACTTCTCCATTTGACAATTCTGGGCACAGGTTTGTTTTATAGGTTTGCATACTGTGATTGTCCCCCCCCCCCACGAAGGGGGCCGACAACCGCTGCGCATGTGACGAGTGTACTCCAGGTTTTAACTAGTGAAAACATCTATTACTACAATAACATTAGGTATGGGCGACATGCTTTGGCGTAACATATTGAGGGTTGCTTGCCTTTGGTCCGGGAGCGGACAGCCATGTGTTACATCAAAAATGTAAATGTACTCTTGTTACACAAGTGAGACTAAGGGTATTGAGAGTATGATTCCTTAAGTCTAATCAGAATTTTGGTACACTCCAGTCTTAGAATTTGCAGTACCTGGATACCCTCCCCTATGGTTCCATGTTTTTTTTCATCTCTTGTGTTCTCCTCAGACATTCGTTTTGTCTAATGGAGGTTCTTTTTAATTGTTAATTTTTTCCTTTGGATTACTATTGATATGTCTATTTTATACCTTTTGTTAAAATCTTTAATAAACAGATTGAAACATAAAGACATTTAGTTCCAAAAAAGGGATAGCTGCTCTTAATGCCAGACAGTTAGGAGCTATAACAATAGGTGGTCTGCTTGATATTTCAATTTTTGGCAGATGCTGGAAAGTTAAAGTAAATGTAAACCCTAAAAATCTATTAATAGTGTGTTTCACTGTATTCAGTAGACATGTGCATTTGTTTTCGTCCGAATGCATTTTTGTCCGAATTTCAGGTATTTTTGTTATCGTTTTAACAAACAATAAAGAAAGCACAGAAAACAAAAACCGAAAGATCCGACATAAACAAATGCTTTATTTTTGTTGTGGTCGAATGTGCCTTACCTTAACTCTATCTGTCCAATATTATTCTACATAAAGAGAAAAGATTCGACATAGAGAGAAAAGATTTGACATTATAGAGACATGAAGAAGAGTTGACATAGAGAGAAAAGATTTGACATAGAGAGACATAAAGATTCGACATAGAGAGAAAAGATTTGACATAGAGAGACATAAAGATTCGACATAGAGAGACATGAAGATTCAACATTTTTTTTTTTTTTTTTTTTTTAAAGATTCTGTCGAATCTTCTTTTTTTTTTCTTCTTAGAACAATCGACAGACACCATAAGCCTTCAATGACAGATTCGGCCTTAATTGTGCCTAACCTTAACTCTATTAGTACAATATTATTCTATATAAAGAGAAAAGATTTGACATAGAGAGAAAAGATTTGACATAGAGAGACATTAAGATTCGACATAGAGAGACATGAAGATTCCACATAGAGCAACATGAAGAGTCAAATGTTTTTTTGTTTTTTTTTAAGATTCTGACGAATCTTCTTCTTTTTTTTTCTTCTTAGAACATTCGACAGACACCAAAAGCCTTCAATGACAGATTCAACCTTAATTTGGATTTTCGGAGGAATGCATTTTTTTAACGGAAAACTAAATAAATAAAAACTAATTTTGGGAGTAACTAAATACATTTATTTTTTGGACGAAAACAAAATTACGAAACAAAATATTTCAGTGTGCACATGTCTAGTATTCAGTTTTCCTAAATGAATAATTTTTGTGAATCTGTTGGAAGGTTAGTTAGGCGATAATGCCGATAATGCCAAACACCACAGCTTCACAATTAGCAGTATTGATGGCCTGTTATACAAGCTCCATTGGTTGGCCATTTGGTTGCTTATCAAGTCTGCAGGAGGGATGCACAAACTTGGTGGGCTGCCCAGTTGCCAAATGTAGGAGCGTACACAGCAGGTTGACAACACTGCTGCTAAATACAAGGTAGTGGCTTAGACCCCTTTAACATTGAGGCCGCCCAAGCATTTGTGGAAATGCGCTGCTCGTTTTAGCACTTTACCGCTGTTTGAGCGGTTCTTTTCAAGTTGCTAGCGGGATGCATTCGGCTAATGGCCGAAGAAGGGGTTAAAAGTATTCGCTTTTCAGGCGCTTTGGGAACGCTGTAATACTGCAAAAGAGGCTTCTTGTAGGACTTTTCCTAATATTCCGCAAGGGCATCATCCCAGTGCAAAAAGTCACACTGAAATAATTGAGAGGCTTTCAGGCACTTTACAGGTGCTATTTCTAGCGTTAAAATGCCTGAAAAACACCTCAGTGTGAAAGTAGTCATAATTTTTTCCATCAAGCAATAAGTTCCTGAAACACTCAAACCTAGCCGTCAGTGGGGGGTGTATATTGATAAGGTTAATGTTGTCCATCTGCAACAGGAAGTACTGTTACAGACAGACTCTCAAAGTAAGAACCTTTGCAACAAACTCACTAAAAATATTTTTACTTAAGAAAACAGCATACAGTGAGTCATGATGCCAAACATATTAAAAAGCTGATTTGGGGTTTACCAACACTTTAAACCCCGACAAACTTGTAAATTAGTTTGAAAGGTGAAAATGCTATTTTGGAAAACTGATAGAAAGGCATCTCTGCAAATAAATCATTTCATACTTACCTTTCCTTTCTGTCCTTGCCGAGGAAAGAGGAAATCTTGCTGAAGAATGTTGAGGATTTAAAACACCAGAAGTGTTGGACACTGACATTTCCTACTAGGTGTTTGGAGTTTTATGAGTAACTATGTACAGGCCAGTGGAAGGAACCACAGAGGGCAGTGGGGAAGTGGGAAGGCAGCCGACACACCCAGAAGCTAAGGATCTTTGAGTAAGCTTTGCCCTGCAACACATAGGAATTGGGGGCACAGGGAGTAGGACAGTTATTAAATGGTTTCTTTGCAGAGATGCCTTTAACTGTGTCACTTTAACTGTGTATTTCGCTACTTTATAGACGCTTGCTTTAACCCACCAACACCTTTGTGGATTTTTGCTTTAACTTGCATACAAAATATCATCTAAGTATAGCGATGGAGGAAGAATGACAAGAGTTGAATTTTTTTTTTTAAATATGGAAAGTAAAACAAAAGTTTTGTAAAAAATATTTAACATGTTTTTATAAGATAATTTTCAGGATCAGCACATCTGTTCTTAGACCCTTACCTGAAACCAAAAAGCTTATATCTCTTCTCTCTGTTCCTATTTTATTGGATGCAATGCAGCTGTAAACACCAGATGTTGTAGCATCGTCTATAATAAGAATGCCTGCAGTCTGGAAAAATAGAAAAAAGATACAATAGAGTATTTTAGCTATAAATAATAAGGCTCATGCACTGAACTGCTCCATTTAAGACATAAAGGGCATATTTATAAAGCAGTGAATGTCCCATCCACCAATTATTCACTGCACGTGTATCTTTTTGGTGCTTTCAATTGCAGTGATTCGTTTGCAGCAAATGTTTAGTGAATGTTGCATGTACTTAAAATATATACCCTTCCTCTGGATCAACTGTGGGTATAGTAGGATTGTGTATAAGGAAGTTTTATATAAAAAAAAATGATATTGTTTATAGCATTTGTTACCCAAACACTTCATATTTAGGTGTGATGGACTTGTGTCTTTTTTCAACCTCACCTGTTATGTAACTATGTATATTCCTGATATGTGCCTGCTGTACCATGTACTTGTATGTAAAACTATCCTGTTCTCTTTTTTATAGCTTCCTTTGCGAGGACCCCACATCAGTCCCTCTGCTTTTCTATTAACAACTATCCACACTAGACATAAGAGCACAGCATGGTTAGTTCTCTAGATATGCTGGGAACTCAGTATGCTCTCCTCCAATGATCAGACTTGTACTGGCGCTCCTCTGCTGCACAGCCATTCACTAGGAAGCTCAGTCTGCTTCTGTTTCTCAATCCCCCAGCTCTTAACTGAGGGCTGAGGAATTGCGATCACTTATAAAAAAGGGAAAAAAGGTATTTATAAAGTTTTTTTTTTGTTTGTCCTTTACATCTATAAACAAATGTTTTGACTTTCATATCTATTTTAAACTGAATGGGTTGTTTTTCAAGGTTATCGTATAAAAACAATGGCCCAGATTCAGAGAGAATTGGATTCTCGTAGCGTATCAGAAATACACTACACCGCCGTTTCTTACCTGGCTCTACGTGGAATCCAGGTAGATTTTGTCCAGTAAACGACGGCGGCGTAGTGTATTTCTCCCGTCGCAATCCATCTACACGAGTAGGGGGCGTGAAGGATTTAAAATAGGCGCGTTCCCACGGCGATCGAACTGCGCATGCTCCGTTCGCAAATTTCCCGCCGTGCATTGTGCGAAATCACGTCGTTACGTCATTCGTTGTTTGAGTAGCGTCGTTTACGGACATTTCTATTCCTGAACGAGTTACGTAAAAAAAAAAAAAAAATTAATTAAAATCGACGCGGGAATGACGGCCATACTTAACATGGGTTACGCACCGTTAGACCAGCAAAAAGCTGGTCTAACAGTACGTAAAAAAAACAGACGTAAGCGATTGCGAAGACCGCTCGTATCTTCGTGGATCACCGTAAAAACACATTTGCATATCCCGACGCATCAAAACAACGCGAACTCCTCCCAGCGGCCGCAAATATATCGCAGCGTAGATCCGAAGGTTTACGAAGACGTAAGCCTCTCGGATCGAAGCCCGAAGCCGCCGTATCATGGTTTGAGGATTCAAACTAGTGATACGGCGCGCGAAATTTGAAATTACTCCTGTCTAACACCAGTTAGACAGGCGTAATTGCTTTATGAATCTGGGCCAATCACTTTAACGTTAAAGACATGTGCCTTGTTTCAACCTGAATAACTATGTAACTATATATGTTGTTGTAGGGGTTTCTTTGTTAAATGTTAACAGTACTAGATGCAAAATATATGAAGAACCTTCATTCCTAAGAGAAAATGGTTAAAACAAATTTGATCAAAAATTAATTTCATCAGCAAAAACGTTATATATAAAACTCATGTGCAAATGCTAACCTACACAGAATGAATGCAGTTTTAGAGGAAGAATAGTTATGCAATTTTTATTATATCATTTTTTTTAAAGATATTTCTTTCTATGCGTTTTAGAGGCAAAAGGAAGTAGGAGAAAAATGGAAAAAGTATGCTTTTACCAACAGTGACCACATTTTAATAACAGACAGAGTTATTATAGATATACATTTACATATTTGTTGTATATGTGTTCTATTTTTCGATGACACTAAAATTATGCTTTAGTCAGTGACACAATGGGGTTGATTTACTACAATTGGAGAGTGCAATATCTGGTGTAGCTGTGCATGGTAGCCAAGCTTCTAACTTCAGCTTGTTCAATTAAAGTGGAAGTCTATGCTAAAACTAAAATCCCTGCATCTATAGTCACCAACATTCTAACACTAACCTATCCAGCCCTGTAAAGAATGAAAATCAGTATACATATCTTTTCTGAAGGTGATCCAACCAGAGGTGGAAGCTCTGCAAAGGATACACCCGACAACGGCTGTGAAATGAATGGGAAGTGATGTCACCCATAGACTTACTATGGGGCTTCCATTGACATGTCCCCTACACAATGAAGCCATGGCTGACAGCTCAGCATGGGTCAGATAGCCTGCAGAAAATGTATACTTATTTCTTATTTACAGGGCTAGATATGTTAGTGTTAGAATGCTGGTGGCTATAGATGCAGGGATTTAAGTTTTAGCATGGACTTTCACTTTAAGCTTTGACAAAATTGGAAGATCAGAGTTGCACCAAATTTTGCGTTCTCCAGTTTTAGTAAATCAACCCCCCCCTCTGGTTTTACAGAGACCACTGAAGCAGGAAGCTTTCACGGCAGCTCCTGCTTACACATAAGCAATTTAGTGTCTCGTAAAGACTACCTAAAGGCTTTAGAAAGTTCAAAAGCAGTTGAATTTAGTTCCATGAAAGTGTCCCAGCAATCAGCTAAAATGTATATAAACTTGAGTAACAGACCTAAAGGGTTGATTTACTAAAGGCAAAAAGACTGTTCGCTTTGTAAAATGCAATTGCACTCTGAAAGTACAGTTGCTCCAGGGCTTAGTAAATTAGTAGAAGCTCTGCTGACTCCCATCATCCAATCATGTGCAAGCAAAAATACAGTTTAAAAAAATCCTTGCACGTGATTGGGTACTCATTTACTAAGCTCTAGAGCAAATGCACTTTGCAGAGTGTACAGTCTATTGGCCTTTAGTGAATAAACCCCATAGTACCTACACATGGGCATAAAAGATTGTTCAGAATGGGGATTCCAAACATTTAACATTATCTGACTGTTCTTATGTGTGCAAAAGGAAAAAGAGCAGCCGAGGTAGTTCATTTGTAAGTCATCCACATAGCTACAAAGTACAGTGAGTCTATGTTCAGTTTTTGTCCATTCATGATTACCTTGTAACCTACAGACCCCATATATTTCACAGATGTGGAAGAGAAAAAGGGAAATACATATGTCCATTCAATAAAGACAATACACTTCTCGTCACGTATTCACCACATGCTATAATTAGCCAGGGTGAGAAGAGCTAGAAGATTATTCCTGATCTGCGACGTGAGAATAAAAATGTTTTGGATATGGGAAGTGAGTCATTAAAGAAAAGTGGAAGTTGATATTTTATTAGTATGTATCAACACTTGACTCAATGATAGGGCTCCATTTCTCAATGTGCCTTTGCAAAGTGCTTGGCGGAAATCTTGCTAGAACACTATAGCTGTCATAAACTGATTGACTTAGTCATAATAGTACATGTTTCCTGCACTCCACCTTACACCAGTACAAGTTTTTTTTTATACTTACATGGTAAACACTAAAAAGGTCATGTATTCAACGCGCACAGCCATGTATAAAGTAGCTGCGTCCAACATCCACATTAATAACACTTTAGACCAGAGAATGTTACAGTTAAATAATAACTTATGTGAATGTTTGAAGTGTTCACATAAGAACCTTCTTCAGTTTAGACTAAAGGCCAATTAAAGTGGATCTGTCACTTTGTAGGAGACCTAACGTCACAAAAACAAGGGTACAGAATGTAGAATGTTACTCACTGAATTTCCATTTTGGATGACAAGTTCTCATCCAGGGGTCTACAAAACCAACTTTTCAGCAAATTAACACTATGGGGTTGAGTAGATGTGCACTTGGCTTAGTAAATAGGGCAACCTGTGTTCATTTCAGTCATTGGCTAGGCAGAATCCTGTATTTGATTGGATATTAAAAGCACAGTTTTACTTTGTTAACTTCTTGTAGTGGACATTCTCTACTGCCTTTGTAATTCAAAGTCAATATGTCACCACTACCAAAACATATATCAATAAAATGTAACCTTAATTTTAGAGACTACGGTAACCTATACAATTTGGACTGACAATACATGACCTAAAACCTTAATCAGTTATAGTTATTCCAGTGTTAAAGTCAGATTTACAAGGGGTGTTCTTCATTTTGCATGGCTACTACAGGTGTATGAGCCTGTAGCGATAAGCACCAAGGCTTTAAATAGACCTGTACTATGGAACAAACATTTGTACAAGTGGAAATATGCTTTAAGCATATCATACTACAATCTCAATGGAGCATGACTACCATTGCTATTTACTGTATGTAAATGGCTTAGCAAATGAAAAACAACAAGTTAATTAATTCCCATATACCAAGAGCTACAACCTCCCTGGTTCCCCTGAAATGTTGTGTTCAGCAGCATACATGTCAGATTTTTTGGGTGAACATGATATGTAATTAAGCATCCCAATGGACTCTCTTTGCACGTTGACTTACAAATAATTGAAATTTAAAATGTTACCTTGTTTCTTCCTTGAATTGTGTAGACCCGTTCTGTGATACTGTAAACCTTGTTGTCTATACTACTGTTATATTTCCCTACGATTACAGGGACAGCATTTTCAGGTTGGAGATCACACCTGTACAAGGAAAAACAATACGAATATTTTCATTACACTGAAACAATTTTGTAGCAGCATATGAATTATAAATTATTCAGTGTGTCATTTCTTATCTAATACATTTCACATTTATAACAGGACTTTATAATATTGTCAGTTTTCTGTAAGATTTTTCTTGGCCTCATTTACCAAAATTGGAATGAATAAGACCTTGTTGTCTCTTAAAATACCAAAACAAGTGCAGAAGAAACACATTCTGACTGGTGACAATGAAGTATCACGATACATAGCAAAACCTGCTGCTCATAATACAACTGGATAATTAAGATATGATAACAATGAAAATATCACACTAGGCACATGCAAACTATACTGAATAGACAACAGTAAACTTTATTAAGTGTAAAGAAATTATATACCGTTCAGAGTAAGGCTGATGGTAGCCTAGAAGCAATAGTATACATTGACACTGGGCAACCTAGTCTTTTTTTTTACTTTGTATCTTTTTAAGTAGATACTCCATTTGTACATTAAAGTTGGGCTGTCCTTTCTTTGTTTTAGCACTTAAAACTTTAAAAGCTTCCATCTTCTTTTTCTTGTAGAGTTCCTTTGCTTCTTCTCTCTGTCTTCTGTTTTCCTATGCTTCTTTTCTTTTGTTAGCTCGTTAATTTTGAACTCGTTTATATTCGTCTTTTGCTTTCTGTATCAATGTTTTATTCTTGAATTTATTTTTTGGCACTTCTTCTACACGTTCCTCTGTTGTCTGTGTTATTTACTTCTCTGTTGTCTGTGTGATGTTCTTCTTTGTTGTCTGTGTGATGTTCTTCTCTGTTGTCTGTGTGATGTTCTTCTCTGTTGTCTGTGTGATGTTCTTCTCTGTTGTCTGTGTGATGTTCTTCCCTGTTGTCTGTGTGATGTTCTTCCCTGTTGTCTGTGCGATGTCCTCCTCAAGCTTCCTCTATCTTTCTAAACTTTTCAGTCTTTCTTCTTCAGCCAAGTAGAGATGCTTTAAATGTTCAGGGTAATTGTCGGCATACAAATCTTTCGGAAGTGTGGTCTTCTTTTGCTTTCTTTGCAGCTTTTTATATTCTAACTGAACTTTTTGTTTTCTCCATAAAGCAAAGCCTTGCCCTTCCTTGGTACTCCCCGCATTGATCTGCTGGGCGCTCTTTCACCTCTTCTTGTCTTTCTCCCCTCTCTGTACACTCTCTCTGCACGTACACCCCACCGGGCTCCGCTTTCTTCTGAGCGGCCCCTCTTCCTCCTCCATCCCCGAAGCCTTTTGTAAACGTCCCCCTTGCTTTTCCCCAAGCGGGCCCGGGTCTCCTTCTTTGCTGTGCGCCCTCTGGACCGGAGGAAGCCATGCTACTCCTCTACGAGTCACCATGTGATGACCGCAACCTAGTCTTTTACGGGGAGTTATATGTAATTAAGGAGAAGGAACTTTATCTATGTTGCTCCTAAATACACAGGAAAGTAATGGACTTGGTGGAACCTATATGGAAATTCCTCTAATGATGCCATAGGGAATCACATGGAAACACACTGTGACCATGAAGGGCCGAACAAAGTTTGGTTTTACATATGAATGTAACGCCTGTGATTTCCAGCACTGACATCAAATCATTAGTCAGCATCTAAACAAGGTCTATTTCAGAACATGTCAGTGACTGTCGGACACTGCTAACAAACTTCCAGCAATTAGCATTTTTATATTAGACTTCATTATACAGATTTTTTTTGACATCTACCTGATTATTTGTACATTATTGTGTTTATTCATACAATTTTGAGAATAAAAAGGATATTTACAAAAGGATTTGATTGGATTTGACATTATAAAAGTAACTAGAATGTTCTTTAATTTATGTATTACAAGTATTTATACAGCACTGACAATTTACAAAGCACTTTATATATTGTACATTCACACCAGTCCCTGCCCTCAAGGTGCTTACATTCTAGAGTTCCTACCTCACATTTATACACATACTAGGGCCAATTAAGGGGTTAACCACTTGGTGGCGCTGCAGGGGTTAAGTGTTCCCTAGGAAGTGATTCTTACTTTTAGGGGGCATGGCTACACGTGACACGTCACTGATGACCGTTCCCGATCACAGGGAATGGTCATCAGTGACAGTGTCACTAAGCAGAAAAGGGCAATACCTTGATTACAAAGGCATTCCCTTGTTCTACTCTTGCTGACCGCAATCGCGGGACTCCCGGGAATATCGAGTTCCCAGGACCCGCGGCTGCACTTGCGTGGCAAGAGTCGGGCGCGCACGCGCCTGATGGGCGGCAGATTTATATAGGTGTACCTGTACGCCAATCTGCCTGCTCGTGCCATTCTGTCGACATAAATAGGTGTGCGGCGGTTGGCAAGTGGTTAAGCTACAGAGCAAAGAACAAAGAATACCATTTTTTTAAACAGGTAGTATAGAGATAACATCTCAACCTAGGAAATATAACCATAAAAAGAACAAAATACCTGTAAAACATTTAATTTTTTATGAACCATGTGAAAGAAAGAAAACATATATGTATAAAACTACTTCACATTCCCATTAAAATCACTACGCTAGTTACTGCAGATCCCTATTGCACTACACCCTGGCTCATTGCACTGAGCAGTCTAAGTTCCTGGATTCTATCCCTGCGGAAAGTTCTTTCTGGGTTAAGAGCACTTTGAAGGCGCAGGGGGGGAGTAACACATCTTGGGATTATTTATTCTTGACTTTCCTGCAGTCTGTCCTTGACCATACTTTGGTGTTTTTCTTTCTGTTCGCTATGAATAAGTAGGAATAGACTTTAACAGAAGTCATCATTTCTATTTTAATATTATAAACCAAAAAGGAGGTGAGGGGGAGGAAGAAAGCGATAAATCTGGCAGCGCACAGAAGCAGGAAGCTGAGAACCCCTGCAATTATGTTTTCAAAGATCTTAAAGCAATTCCACACTTCCACCAGGAATTCCATTGTTAACCATTTGTGACCAAGAACATCTTTAATGCCCCTTCTATTATACTATATCTCCTATCCAGAATATCTCAATATGCGTATTTATTTAATTTATGGTATACTTCACACTATACATCACTGGCTGCATAAAAACGGGTTCTTATTTATTTGCTGAGAGCGCCCTCTACCCCAGAAACAGAAACTCCAAAATTCCACGAACAAAGAGAAAACGAGGTAAAGTATGATGTCAACCTAAAAATCTAGTTTTCCATATTCCAGAATTTAAGGAGCATATAAGAGCCAGCATGGACAAAAACAAAGTCCTCTGACTAATCTGTTTAAATTAGGTATTTATTGATTTGGCAACATAAACCACAAATTGACCCTTAACTTCAAAGTGGAAACTATCATCTTTAAAATAGGGAGTTTCCTGGCTTCTTTGAGCCCTGTTGTCTTTTCAAGTCTTATTGATCCAGCTCAGTTGCTTGAGCATCTATTGATGGGCCACTGGCATGGTGGATTTGGGGTAAATTACCCTTTACCCCCTCTATTAAAGTGTTTCTACCTAATCTGAAGCTCTCAGCGTGTGACCACTGCAAATGGTTGGGCTACTGATTAAACAATGTATGCAAAGACACCTGGAGATCATCTGAAGCCTCCTGATACATTCAGTGAAAGTGGAGTTAACGGGGCAGTCAAAGTGATGTTTTTCAGGTTTGATGAAAGGCTCAAAAGACAGGAGCCCAGGAGGAATATTACAAAACACTTGGTAGCTACATCTCAACATAAATGTAATTTTCTTATCATTTTCCTGGGTTTCTGACACCTGCCATAAGAGAAATCTATGGACTGCCATTGTTGACCCCCTTCTAAGCAATTAAACAGTCAGTAATGTCAGAGTGCCTGATCTACTGTATATACCTGTTCTGGGTCAGTGACTCCTAACCTAATAAACCTAGAATTGTGTAGCTCTCATTTTAAAATGGACAGATATCTTTTAGTGCATTTAACAATTTTTGCACAGAAGTTCCTTCCATGTTATCACTTGAACCCATATATTTTAAAGTTATTGCATGCAGCATTTGAATGCATCATATCATTTCCAAATCGTATGGAGCCACGTTTTCCAGCTCCTTCATGCTTGAAGGGGTTAATGCTGCCTCGCAGGAGATGGGGGGTATAGTTGGACCCTTAAGAATACATAAAGCTTTTAAGGAAGTAAATTGTGCCATGTTTGAAGATGCAAAGATAACTGCAGTGCTGGGAACAGTCTTGTATAGGGGAGGAAGCCAAACAAGAAGAGGAAAGCAGCGTACGCTCCTGATTTCGCACAGGAAACTTGGAACACCTCCTGCCAAAGGGAGATAAGACGGCTCCCATGGCCTATTCTGGACCAGGCCACTGTTATCAACCTTTTTCTGCTAGACTGTCCTCGATCTCTTCTCTCTGCTCACTCCCCGTGTTCTTAGCCATTTTTAAAAAGCTTCTGCTGCCATTGCTGAACGGCGTGCCAAACACAATAGAGTGGTATAATTAAAACTGCTGAATGAAACAAAGTTTCCGGGGCAAGCGTGTACTTCATGTCACTCATATACAGTACCCATGGGCTGTTATAAATGAGCCTTCTGATGGAACAGTGGTGAATAGTAAACAGTGGCACAGTACTGAACACACTCCGATCATTTCCTTTCATAGAACTGCCTCAGTGTCAAGCCAAAGATATATTCATTTAAAGAGAACCTGTCATGAATACTAATGCTTTCCTTCCATTTATTAATTCATAGCCAATGCATAAATGTGCTAAGATATCCTATTTTACAATAGTATTATTGAGTCCCAGGATCATCGGTAGTTGCTATATTGTAATATTGCTTTAAAACAAATCTGAGAGGGCAGAAAAATGGGAGATGTGATTCCTAACTTATTTGTAAAAGTTGCATATGGCAGGTGGTCTCTCTCATTCTTCAGTTACTATTTGGAAAGCCTCTAAGAAAGTAGGTAATGTCATCATTGCATTGTTTGCTTCAATCACCAATTAAGACAAAATACATATTTTTTATTATTTACTTGAACGTGATTGGATATTCCATGTGATTATATTTTAACCTTCACTAAGCTAAGTGAATGTTCACAAAGCAAACATTTTGTGTCCCTATAGTAAGTGACTCCAGTGACTTGGAACACACATGCAGGATGCAAGTTCAGACTGTTCCTTCCTACTCTGTTCTTTACAGAGGTTTCAATAAAATTTTAGTTTACTAAGGTCAGGATCACATAAACATAAAATAAAGCTAGCTAAAATGGGGTTACAGCATTGAACAAATTGCCATTTTAAATAAGCCAGTTAGTAGCAGTGCAAACTCAAAGCAACCAGACAGATTTTACTTTACTGCAGTCAGATCCCTTAAGAGACTACTAAGGAATTAGATTGGCTGTAGTTCATTCTCCTCTGCGAGTCACCATTATTTATTTACGATACATATTTGATATATGCGTTGCAAAGTAACAGGGTCTAATAAACCCCCCAACTCGGTAATTCAGCTTGGTCACTGGGAAAGAACAGTGAAGACTAAGAAGCAGACCAATTGTTGGAGCTCACACAGGGCTACTGACAGCTAAATCGAGTGATAGGGGAGTAAATGAAATGTAATTAATTGCTGCTAAGGAGGGGGGAAGGGAATTAAAATGTATGTATAGCCCAAGCATTTTTTAGGTTTAGATTAGGGAATGATTAAAACCCCTGTCAGGGTATTTTTTATGTCTATTAAAAAAATTAAGATAAGTTTCCCTGCACTTTATTCCCTAAAGATGCAACAGGTTGTTAGAAGAAGACTTTCAGAATGAGGAAATTCCCCTTTTAGACAGTTGTTCCTGGAACAAGTGTCCCCATTGGAAGATTTCCTCTTATCTCTTATTTTAGGGATAGCTCAAACATTTTGGGTTTCCCCTCTCTTTCTCAATGACAATTGTCGCCAAATCAAATAGAAGGGTGAATCACCCTAATTAAAACACAGACAGCAATGAAAACTTGACACGAGTTCTAACCCTCCACTACTCTACTCAAAAGATAAAAAAAAAAAAAAGGTTTTGCCTATATATAAACTTTAGGTTTCCTGCATTGGCACAAGAAATTGTCACATTAAAGTGGAGTTCCACCCAAAAATTGAACTTCCGCTTTTCCGGTTCCTCCCTCCCTCCGGTGTCACATTTGGCACCTTTCAGAGGGGAGGTGGAAGCAGATACCTGTGTAATACAGATATATGCTCCCACTTCCGGCAATAGATCATCGCAGATTCCGCAGCGATCTACACCATGTCCGGCCCCTCCTCCGTCACCCTGCTGTCTTCTGGGAGACACACAGGTCCCAGAAGATAGCAGGGACCAATGAGGAAATACAGTGCGACTTGCACAGTAGGGAAGGCTTTACTTCCTGATTCCCTTACTGAAGATGCCAGCACCTGCATCCGGGAGCCGAGGGACAGATCGGGTTCAGCTGAGGACATTGCAAGCGCCCTGGACAGGTAAGTGTCCTAATATTAAAAGTCAGCAGCTGTAGTATTTGTAGCTGCTGACTTTTATTTTATTTTTTTGGCGGAACCCCGCTTTAAGTCTGCTAGTCAAGATTTCCACATTACATGTGTAATTCAGTACATTATATTTCAGTGTAATATTTACTTTTTTAGCCAGTAAGCCTGAAAACATTAAAGTGAAACTTAAGTAATTTTTTCATCTTTCCATCTATTAACCTCCCTGGCGGTATGATTCTTTCTAAATTTAAGGTGCTGAAAGCGGTACCATTATTTGCAAGGAAATTTGTCATTTTATACTGTAGGCCTGTAATTCTTAGGAATAACTCACTTAACCGCTTGCCGACCAGCCACTGCAGTTATACGGCGGCAGGTCGGCTCTCCTGGGCGAGAGCCCGTAGCTCTACGTCAGGACTTCTGCGGCCACTAGGGAGCGCGTGCGCGCCGCCGGCGGCCTGCACGCACGCCCCCCGCTCGCCCCCGAGTCCTGTGCGCGTGCCCGGCAGGCACGATTGCCGCCGGGCACACGCGATCGCTCGTTACAGAGCGGGGACCGGGAGCTATGTGTGTAAACACATAGCTCCCGGTCCTGTCAGCGGGGGAAACGCTGATCTTCTGTTCATACAATGTATGAACAGAAGATCAGTGATTTCCCCTAGTGAGGCCACCCCCCCATACAGTTAGAACACACCCAGGAACACACTTAACCCCTTCCCTGCCCCCTAGTGTTAACCCCTTCACTGCCAATGGCATTTTTAGAGTAATCCAATGCATTTTTATAGCATTGATCGCTAAAAAAATGCCAATGGTCCCAAAAATGTGTCAAAAGTGTCCGAAGTGTCCGCCATAAGGTCGCAGTACTGAGAAAAAACGCTGATCGCCGCCATTACTAGTAAAAAATAAAAATAAAATTGCCATAAAACGACCCCCTATTTTGTAAACGCTATAAGTTTTGCGCAAACCAATCAATAAACGCTAATTGCGATTTTTTTTAACGAAAAATATGTAGAAGAATACGTATCGGCCTAAAGTGAGGAAAAAACTTTTTTTTATATATTTTTGGGGGATATTTATTACAGAAAAAAGTAAAAAATATTGCATTTTTTTCAAAATAGTCTCTCTATTTTTGTTTATAGTGCAAAAAATAAAAACCGCAGAGATGATCAAATACACCAAAAGAAAGCTCTATTTGTGGGAAAAAAAGGACGCCAATTTTGTTTGGGAGCCACGTCACACGACCGCGCAATTGTCTGTTAAAGCGACGCAGTGCCGAATCGCAAAAAGTGCTCTGGTCATTGGACAGCAATATGGTCCGGGGGTTAAGTGGTTAAATCTGTTCAAACCAGAGTCTAATAGGCATCCCGGGTATGATTTTTTTTTTAAAACAAAATTATAAAGTATAATATAATAAATAATTATAAATAATTATAACAAATAATAATATAATTCAATAATGTAATCAACTCAAAAACAGTGAAATGTGCTCAGTTGCAGAAATGTCGCTGTCATTATTTTTTTTTTTATGATGAATTTCCCCACAAATCGCTATCGCTCAATTCTGCAAGTGATTATAATTTATTATCGCTGTTTTCTAGCTGATCTAAAACCATTTTTGACATAAAGGGACACTTTTGGTTGCTATGGACAATCTACAGTTTCCAGGCAGAAAGAACAGTTATTATTATATAAAAGAACATGCAGGGCACTGGGCAGACCACTAGGGACAGGGGGGGGGTGTATTTTTTACATACAGTACTGTAATCTATAAGATTACAGTGTACTGTATGTATAGGGTTTGTTTACTTTTTTGAATTTGGCGCCGTTCTCCGCCTCTGTGCGTCGTAACGTCGCAGGGAATGGAGATCGACGGCACTCGGGGACACTGTGTGAATCGAGCAAGCACCCACTCGCTCACACAGCGGGGATGCATCGCTGGATCAGGAACAAGGTAAGCCAGTGCGCGCTGCAGGCTCTGCATAGCTACCCCGAGCGTGACTCGGGGTTATCGATAATGGCACAAAAAAAACACCCCGAGTCACGCTCGGGATACCGCCAGGAGGGTTAAATCTTCTGCCCTTTGTTGTTTTAACTTTGGATAGTAAAACTTTTTTTTCTACCAGTAAATACTAAATAGTAAATTTTTATTTATTTTTTCAAAATTGTGGGTCTTTTTTTTGTTTATAGCGCAAAAAATAAAAACCACAGAGGTGATCAAATACCAGCAAAACAGAGTTATATTTGTGGAGATAAAGGACATAAATTTTATTGGGTACAGTGCTGCACGACCAAGCAATTGTCAGTTAACTACTTGACGACCAGCCGCCGTCATATTACTGCGGCAGGTCGGCACTGCTACGCGAGAGCACGTAGCTCTACGTCCTATCTTTTGCGGCCGCTAGGCACGTGCGCTCATACGTTACAGAGCGGGGACCGGGAGCTATGTGTGTAAACACATAGCTCTCGGTCCTGTCAGCGGGGAAACGCTGATCTCCTGTTCATACAATGTATGGACAGAAGATCAGTGATTTACCCTAGTGAGTCCACCCCCCCATACAGTCAGAACACACCAGGAACACACTTAACCCCTTCCCTGCCCCCTAGTGTTAACCCCTTCACTGCCAATGGCATTTTTATAGTAATCCAATGCATTTTTATAGCATTGATCGCTATAAAAATGCCAATGGTCCCAAAAATGTGTCAAAATTGTCCGATGTGTCCGCCATAATATCGCAGTACCGAAAAAAAACGCTGATCGCCACCATTACTAGTAAAAAAAAAATATTAATAAAAATGCCATAAAACTACCCCCTTTTTTGTAAACGCTATAAATTTTGTGCAAACCAATCAATAAACGCTAATTGCGATTTTTTTAACGAAAAATATGTAGAAGAATACGTATCTGCCTAAACTGAGGAAAAAAACGAAAAACCGCAGAGATAATCAAATACCACCAAAAGAAAGCTCTATTTGTGGGAAAAAAAGGATGCCAATTTTGTTTGGGAGCCACATCGCACGACCGCGCAATTGTCAGTTAAAGCGACGCCGAATCACAAAAAGTGCTCTGGTCAGAAAGGGGGTAAATCCTTCCGGGGCTGAAGTGGTTAAAGTAATGCAGTGCCATATCGTAAAAAATGGCCTGGTCATGAAGGAGGGTAAACCTTCCGGAGCTTACGTTTTTAATTTACTAAGCTTAGGGAATACTGACTTTGCAAAGTGAACATACATTTTACCAAGTAAATATGCTCTATTCCTTTAAATATACTTTTATTCCTCTGTCCCGCAATACAAATGCAAAGTATAATGACAGTTTTAGAGTAGTGGTAAGCCAATCCAGCAAGCATTCCAAGAAGGCTATAGCAGAAAACCATGGTCAAGCGTCCATGCTATTTCCTGTTGTTTTTCCCTTTTACTTTTCGCTTATTTGTTTTTTCAAATCTGCAAACTATCTGAAGAATTACCAATTAAGTAATTGCCAGTGTTTTTGGCAATGATTTTCTCATCCACATATAACACATTGAAACCAGATGGTTAAGTATGTAAGAGGGATTTTATATTTCGGGGGGCAGTTCCTGCTTGGATTTAAGGGCTTAGTATTCAATTATAGAGCTTTCTTGCATGGTACAGAATAACAAATCTTAAGCAGTTCTCTCCATGAGCTATTTTTAACTTGGGACCTCAGAAAATTACTCATAATGCACTACAGGCAAAACAGATAGAACGCTGTCACTCAGGACTACAGTACGCGACTTTTTTTCCTCACTAGAAGTACAACTTTAATGAACTGGCATTGTTTTATGAACATGCTAGTTGCTTGGCTGTTATATTGATCCTCTGGTTTTAATATCCAGAGTACACAAAATACACTCTCACACTGCAGTGCTCTGTGTTGGCAGAGCTGCGAAACAGTCCCACCTCTCAGTAAAAGCTTCCTCACACAAACTTCTTTTGCAGACAAGGGGAGGAGGGTGTGTCTGACCAGCGCTGTTACATTACAGAGTCGCTGGTTCTAAAACTGGTGGGTATTGAAATACACAACTGCTGCAACAGGAAAGTGGAAATGGGACTAGGAAAAAGGAGATAGTTAGTACAAAGTCTGTCTGACTTTTTATATATTTTGTGACTTCAACTGGGCTGTAAATAACAAATATGTATATTAGCCAAGTGTTGCGGCCATAATGCTTACCTTGACCTAGAATAGTTTCTCGGACATGGATGCCAGGTCCAAGTTATGGTAGGTGGTGGAACACCATACACTGTGCATTTCAGTGTTTGCCTGCTGCCTAGGAAACGTGGATCTGGTTCTTGAATTGATGTTGATTTTTCATAAATGCGAGGCTTCACTGTAAAAAAGAAAATCAATATAAGTGGCTTTCTCTATAATACATGGGCACATGTTGAGAGAATGAGAAAAAAAGAAAATAGTTTACCATTCACTTTGAGGGTCATTGTTAAGTTTTTGATCAGGTTCCATTGCTTTAGTCGCAGGACCACCGTGTAATCCCCTGCATCTTCTTCAGCTACATTTTTAATGGTTAGGCTATTGCCATGGATAAGGTACCGTGCACAATTATCTGCTGCTAATAAATTGTTCTTCAACCTGTGATGTAAAAACAATAGTAGGTACATATTTAGATGCAGTAAAAAATATAGGTAGATGGCGCACGACTAAAAAGTGCAATCAGGAAATCAATAATACAATTATTAGTTAATAAATCATAAGGTCCATGTCAATATCAGAGGAAAATTATCAAAGGAAAATAAACAAATGGATAAATAAATAAATGGCCATATAATGACAGTCCAATGAATGACCATACAAATATGGTCAAAAAAGTCCCAAAAGTTCAGTGTTAGTCCAACAACACTAGTGGCAGCACAATCCTGAAGCAGAAGCAGACTCTGAAAGGTATATGTAAACAAGAAGGACATGCGCCAAACTAAGTGCAGTAAATAAGGGTTTAATAAAGTAAATTAGTAAACAATAAATTGGCTACTCACAAGACAATGAGAGCATAGGCACATAGGGGGTTAATGACTGGTCCGGTGTCACACCTATCGTCCACAGCTGCAAAGGTCCAGGCAGGCTGACTGGCAGGCTGACCAAAAGTGACGTCGAACCTCGGGCCAACCAATGGGATCCCATTGGTTGGCCCGAGGTTCGACGTCACTTCCGGTTGTACGGCGACGGATTGCGCTTCATGCTGGAACGCACAGCGCGTCCTAACTAGGATACACGGCTCCTGGACCCCCTGTTGCTTCTCCTAGGCTTCCCCAGGATGGGCTCTTACATCTCCCATGACTTGGCCAAGTCAGCCTGCCTGGACCTTTGCAGCTGTGGACGATAGGTGTGACACCAGACCAGTCATTAACCCCCTATGTGCCTATGCTCTCATTGTCTTGTGAGTAGCCAATTTATTGTTTACTAATTTACTTTATTAAACCCTTATTTACTGCACTTAGTTTGGCGCATGTCCTTCTTGTTTACATACATATTTAGATGCAGCCAGTGGAATGTCCTAACCAACTCTGCTGGGGCCACAAAGACTGCTAAACCTAAATGGGCGAGCTTCTATCTACGATCTATGAGAAAGTGCATAATAGATATTAAGCCCTGATAAAAGAGGATATGTGCAAAACCATTGAAACATTGCAAGCCAACTCTTAATAGACCATTTTATTGTGACAAATGAAGATTATATTTGGACCAATCCTTTAGACTTGGCACTCTCACAATGCCAGAAAATGTGGGGGAACGAGCCTAATGTATTGCAATCTCTAAAGCAAGAGGGGGAAGTTGAGGGGAAGATAGAATGGAGTTTAGTTGTGGTGTAGTACCATCTTGTGAATACTTTTAGGGCTGTTTCTTTGATTGAAATGGAATTAGTGCATTTGTGTAGATTGTTTATACAGTTTTCCCAGACAAATATGGAGTAGGTGAAGTTTATTTGGTCACAACTTGAGAATTTCGCCTCCAAAATCTCAGGTGATGTGATCACCTTGACGATACATAATTGCATATTGTTTTCCCCAATAACCGGTCTTTCCACTAGCCAGATGAGACTGATCCACACAATCTGTATCGCCATACACTGGCTAATAGCATCCCAGTGGAAATCTTCATCAATCCCCCTAGCTCCACTCAAACCCAGAATCAACAATATAAATCTAATGGAAAAAATATTCCATACTTTACAAAACACTATGCACATTTTTAATAATAAATGGTTTCCCTGGACTGAGTATTCCCCCCTATTCTTTAACATAGTCTAGACCCCATAGTTTATAATTTTTTTTCTGATATTGTTTGGTTTCAACATATTACACAGCTTACAGTCTAATAACACTTTTGCCAATTTGGATTATATTTGTAACCTTTGTGCGATATTCTGATTTACCCACTAATTTTATTTTCTTGTATGAGCGAACCCTCACTTTGTATATGCATTGTTCTTATAGTTTTGTACCATCATCTATTTTTTTTTCAATAAAAGTTTGTAAACAAAAAAAAGACTTGGCACTCTCATCCTATCACTCAATGTATGCTGGCTTTCCCAGGGACCCTGTAGCGGCTCCATTTGTCAGGAGAGTTCTACCATGCTATAACAATCATCTAACCCAGTGGTCATCAACCCTGTCCTCAGGGCCCACTAACAGGCCAGGTTTGCAAGATAACTGAAATGCATCACAGGTGATGTCATTTGCTGCTCAGTGATTGCAGTATTCCAGTCTACATCTCGCCAAGGTAATACATAAAACCTGGCCTGTTAGTGGGCCCTGCAGGACAGGGTTAATGACCACTGATCTAACCCATTCAGGATCACCAGCAGTCTTGAGAGTCCAGCACTCCATCATGCTAAGTCTGAGTCCAGAATGCAGGCAGTTGCTGGGTGTTGTAGTGTCTAGTTCCATCTGCTCTTTAGTACTCTGAATGATTTACTATTTATAATATGGATCACCCATGAAAGCTATTACATTCTGCTCACTGACATAACCCTGTCTTTCAGTACATAAAAATAGCTTCAGATATTTTTAGAACATGGAATTCAGAACATTTGTGGAAAACAAATTCCCTTCCTAACCCTTATTAATATGACCCCTACATTCATTTCATGGGAAACAATGTGTAGCTATAAATACAATAATCAAAGTTTACCAGTCTATTTTTTTTTTGGACTCTTGTATATAAGATACAACATATTGTATTCCTTGGAGAGCTCAATAAAAATGTATTGTTTACCAGTAACATTTAAAAGGTAAATGTTTGGCAAAAATATTCCCTATTATTTTCTTATAAAAACCTAAAAGAATCACTGCGCTCAGTGTATAAATAAACACTACAGCAGCACATTAATTAACTAAATTAAAAATAGATGTGCTATTTCTTTACATGATAAATAAATCCTTACCGCTACCTCCTAAACTCAAAATGGCAATGAATAAAACAATAAAATACTGTATGTAAGTGAATTACAGCATATAAATCATATCCATAAGTAAAAACAATGCATATAGTGCAAACAATTATTAGCTCATGTCCAACTTTAGGACAATAAATACATCTAGCAATAAAAAGAACATCAAGTCTTTGAAAGAAGTAATGTGCCCATGACAAAACACAGTCCCACTGGCAGGCATGATGATGTCACAAACCACTTTCCGCCCAAAGCATTTCGTCCTCATGTGGACATTGTCAGGGGAAGGAACCTTTTTTCATTCAATCAGTGCTTGCAGCCAATCAGCTGCAGCACTGATCAGTGTATTGCGACAGCTGAGGAGTTCCGTGTCAGAATACAATAGCGGATAATATGTTCAGTTTCTTTTAATATAAAAAAAAACGGATCCATGGCCAGCTTAAGGGCACCCTCTCTGAACATTAGAATGGCCTTGGTGGGGCTTAACCAGGAAATTAGATACATCACCTTCCTGGTATGAAAGTGAAGCCAGCTTTCAGCACACAAGTAAAAAGCCTCATGTACACTGGATGTTTTTCAGCTGCTCCTAGGGGCGTCTGCCATTTTTTTCTTACTGCCTCTTAATGCACCTGCATGCTAGCCCATGTGTCCATTAATCAGCTTTAGATGAGTTTAGAGGTCACTACTGGCAGTGCATTTAGGAGTAGCAGCGTTTTGGCAGAATAAAGGCTTGACGAGTGAAAATGTGTATAAACGCGTCTAAACGCACATTAGCGATAGCCATGTTTAGTGCTTAGGCGTCCTTTAATTTCAATGGCCAGAATTATTATTTGAATTAATTAAATTAATTAACACCCAAACGCTTGACATGGATAAACATGCCTAAACACGTTTACAAGCATCAAGCTTTTTTTCTGCAAAGAATAAAGGCATCTAGGGTGACCGAGGCCTAAATAGCCAATTATGAGGCATTGCGTATATAAGACATGCTACTGACTAAGTTGGTTATCTTATTGCCCTACCCTAGTAGATCATATTTGTCAGAATTGTAGAGAAAAGCTGCATTAGTTATACACTGTAGTCAACAAGCTGAAAGGCCTTGATAATAAGCCACAGTGGCCCTTGGATTTCAATTATGTAAAGGACAGGAAAACCACCATTAATTGTTTAGAACTAATAACATCATGTGAACTAGAATAGCTTCTCAGTTACAGAACCTTATGGGAAACTTGAGTCCATGACCTTAGGGCCACATTAACAATTAATTGTCTTCCCTTACTATTTCAGGAACCAAGGGTATGGAGGCTATTCCCACTTACTATATTTGTTTTCCTAATTAGATTTCTCACGCAAACCTTTGTTTCAGGTATAAAACATTAGGCCATTAATGACGGTGCTAAACATCTGATCAGCCTCACAGATAGCATTGTTTATCAAAAAAGGTTTGCGTCTTCTTTTTATAGTTTTAGAATGTTGAGCCTCACTGCCAAGAATTGACTACAATGGGTGAGCCACAAAGAGAGTGGTTGCACAGTTTGAGAGACAAAATCATGGCGCAATATCAAAATATATCCTAATCAGCAAATTATTGACTGAATGGCAGTTTGATGTTCAAGAGAAATAACAGCCTTCTTTAAAGCAGTGATTTTTACCTGCAGGTAAGACTATAATAAGGGTTATCTGCAGGTAAAATTAATGCACCTCTTAGGAGATGTTCACCATGGATGCAGTCGGTAATGTCACCACCGCATGCACTCTGAAGGTTCAGCATGCCATGCCAGACCTTTAGAGCACTTTGCTATAACTGAGGGCTCCTGTGCATACGTGGGAGTGATGTTATCGCGGCTCTGGCCAATCACACAGCTGGACCTAGAAGGAAGACCAGGGGAAGATGGAAGCCCTCTCAGTGGTTTCAGCTGGAGGGCTTCATTTTAAGGTAAGTATTTCATTATATTCTAGTATATGATGCATGCATACTAGCACATCATGCTATTATTTTGCAGGGGAATGTTTTTTTTTGTTTTGTATTGCAGCGGTTTACTTTTGCTTTAATAAGGGACTTTGAAGAGACTATGTCACTTTTCCTATTCAGGTAAAAGAGACAGGTTTTCCTGTGAGAACAACTCTCCTGCTCCACTAATCTTTGGTGGTTCTCGATTCCACCATCAGTTGGTAGTCCAATGCTGTGGAAGCTCCATATTAGATAATGTCAGAGTTTACACAGGATAAATGACTTTGACAATGTTTGTACCTGAGGATTGTATGTTGAGACCAAAGCAATGCATTCTAGCAGAATTTATGCTCTCCCATATCCAGAAGCACCAGGTATTTACTGAAGGCTCTGGTAAAGCAATAAAGCAGTGGGGAGCATGGTAAAGATGAAGTTGGGCAATTGGTGGGAGTTTATTTTTTTAAGGGAGCCTGTTACTTTGCCACTTCACAAATCTCTTTAAAGGAAAACTCTACCTAACTAAAAGCACAAGAGGGGGCAAACATGGTAAATTAATTGTTTTCCAATAATACTGTTCTCCAGCATGCAGTCTTCCTATAATAGTGATGCCTGCAGGGTGGTATGGTACAGAAAGTGGTAGATATTGCAGATAGGTCAGATTAAGTGTTCAGATTTTACTAGTAAGATTCCATTATTACTAAGGAGAAGGAGTCTTATATTGGGGTAAAGGACAAAGAAGCCACACATGCAGCCCAGAGCATTAATGCCAGCCTTCTGTCAAGTGATTGAAGTTAAAGAGGGAATGGACTGGAAAAAAAAGTCATCTGGAGAGTGCAAAATCTGATGTAGCTCTGCATAGAAATCACCTTCCAGTTTTTTTGTCAAAGCCTAAAGTGGTTGTAAATGTAGGAGGTCCTTTTAAGATAAAAAAAAAACTTCTGTGTGCAGAAGCCCCCCTCAGCCACTCTAATACTTACCTGAGGTCAATCTAGATCCAGCGATGATACATGAGTGTCTCGGCCGCCCGGGACTCCCCTCCTGGTTGTCAAACAAAGTCAGTCAGCCAATGAGGAGAGAAAGGGGACGGTTCCGGGTTGCGGCTCTGTGTCTGAATGGACACAGGGAGCTGTGGCTTGTCTTGGGTACCCCTATAGCAAGCTGCTTGCTGTGGGGGCACTTAACAGGAGGATGGAGCCAGGATCGCTGAAGGGGGACTTGAGACGAGGAGGATCTGGGCTGCTCTGTTCAAAACAACTACACAGTGCAGGTAAGTATAACATGTTTGTAACTTTTACGTGAAAAAAACCCCTGAGATTTAGTTCCCTTTAGGATTCTATAAAATAAACCTTTTCCATAAAAAAAACATCAGGATTTTTAATATAAACATTTTCTTATCATCACACTTGATAAACGCCAACAAATAACTCCACCCATCTAAAGTTTCAGAGCTCTAACTCTTATCCAAAAGTAAAAAATCGAATACACATTTGAAAATGTCTTTCTAACTATATTGCACAATAAATTGACTAATTGCACACTGGCTTTAATTCGTGGATATGATTATTTTATTAATTTTTATCATCTAAATTTCACATTTAAATGTATCCAAATTATAGGAAAAAAAGGGTAAAATTATGGGGAGAACTGTTACATAAAATAAAATATGCAAAAGGTTAGATCAGCCTTTTTCAACCAGGGTGCCATGGCACCCTGGAGTGCCTTCTGGGATCTTCAGAGGAGCCTTAAAAAATAATTTCCTCAAATTGCCCAAACTTGTCAGCAAGCTGGTAGGTGAATCTCGTCTGCATTTTTTGGTTACACAAAGCCACATGTTTTAATTTGTGCAGAAAATTATAATCAAGCTTTACAGGTGTTGAAAAAGAATCCTATATCCATACCATACAGTAAATATCCTATATAAAACACAAATGGGGCCCCTCATTATTAGTGCACACTATAAATTTAAAAAAACTTTCATACAAATTACTAATAGATATGGGAACAGTCCTTCAACTTACTGTAAATCAGGAGGTAAATTCCAAGTATCCTTTAAATATCTTCCATGAAAAAAAACATCCAAAAATGTAATGTTGGAAATGCGTTGGGTTATATTACTAAAGGAATAAAGGCTATTCAGTTTGTAAATTTAATGTTTACTGAGCTTAGTAAATCAGACAAAGCCATGTTCAATTTAATAAACCAATAATGTGTGAGTAAAACTCATTGGGTATTAAAAATTAATTCTGGTTCACCTTACTTACTATCATTCATTTTGCAGAGTGCGTATTAACTTTACTAAGTGAACAGCCACTACTCCTTTAGTTAGTCAACCCAATACAGAGGTGCCCCTCTCAGCCGAGTTTATAAAGCTCCCTTTACTTATCATCCATTATAATGCTCACTTAAGAGTCTGAGAAGCTGAAAAGTGTGCCTTGTTTGTGAATTGAATAGCATAATGAGTGCAGAAAGGTTGCATCAGTGGGTTGTAGGGCAATAGAGAGAAAACACGCACTGTAAATAGAGTCTGGCCATGTGTGTAAAAGGACGTGACTCATTATTCATTGAAGAAAAGCCTGACGTGATGTCCATTCATAAACTACACTCACTAGATTTAACAGGGAAGCATTAGCGACAGTACACTGCAACTTTCTTGTATGAAGTTAACACCTTTTTACTACAGAATCTTCTGCCGAGCGCATATTAAAAAGATAATTCTGGCCAATACCAATATTTAAACATTTCTGCACATTTACAGAAATTATCTGCAATAGTGAGCTATTGTTTTCTCATTATATCAAGCAATGGATCACTGTTGCTGCAGAAGTGAATAGGGGGTGTAACATATGTTTGTGATTGGCCTTAGCTACACAGTACTGCAATTTTAGGGGAAGGGATAGGGTCACATACCCCCCATACCTCTGTGAGGTTAGTCGTGTTGCAGCGAAGCAAAAAAGAAAACATGGGCAAAGTACAGGTTCACAATGATTAAATGGCCAAGCAAAAGTAATTCTTACATAAAACAAAACATTAAAGTGGTATTAAACCTCAAAACAAACATGTATTATATTGCAGCTTACCAATTCTGACATGTGATGGCTGCATCAGTTTCGTTTTTTAGGCTTTCTTTACTTTATTTTTACCAGGTGATATGGCCACTGTAGGGGTGCTTAAAATGGTCAGCTTTAATTTATTTATGTAAAACCTTTTTCCTAAAAGGAACTAAACCTGTTTGCTATAACTGCTTAAAAGGGTGTTAGCTGGAGTTTGGCTCAATTTGTTAGTGTATCTAAATCGATTAGTACATTTATCACTCCCCCCCTCCCCAAACTGACAACGCTGCTGTCCAAAGGTGTCTCTGTGCTCCATCATCCAAAATTTAGGCACTATTAATACAGGAGGTGTGTTACTGGCCAGACCACCATGGGGAAAAGCATAACCAAAGAAAAATAAAGCAGTCCATACATCTAATGATTGGTAAGCTGCAATATATTACATTTTGATTTTGGGTTTAATACTGCTTTAAATAGGAATTAAAAAATAAATACCATGCACAAATTAATGGTTTTGAGAGTACACACAGTAACTGCATTAAAGTCAGAAAAATTCACTCAACTTCCCATAATCCTAAATCTTCACCAAAGCATTATGTAGTGCCATCATTTGTACAACGCATTTCATATGAAAACCCTGAAAAATGTAGCTTAAGTGTCATGCCAATGTTTGAATGTTACATTTGATCTCAGAATGCACTACAACAGGTATAATATTTTCTCAAAGAAAACCACATTAATAGTTTCAATTTCATTCATTGGGGGAAAAAAAAAACATCCTTCTTTGATTTTACACATCACTGCCATCAAAACCAATACTTGATTTGACTCCATTAACTATTAAAAAATGTGAACAACCATTCCAAAAAGAAATTCTTCTGTTATATGGCTAGCTTAAGTTCTGTGTTCCTACAAAACTTCATAAACTTCTCAGAACACCTCCCAAGAAAAAAAAATTGGTTTGACATTTGATAAATGCCCTGATCGTGCCATTCCACCATCCCATTCTCCCATACCATTCATAATAAACCCCACTCTCTTGTCTGTGGATTTATTGCTGGTGCTAATGCTGCATCACCACCTTAAACATTTTTCCAGGATCAACATTTCCTACAGAACCCAGATAATGGCACATCAAACTTACCATATTATTTCGGGAGGAGGAAAAGCTCGCACTTTTACTGCAATACGAAAAGACTTCTGTCCCACTACAGCTTCTAATAAACCTGTCTTTATGGGTTTCACATTAATAAATGCTTCAGCTGAAAAGAAACAGATGAATAAAGATAAGGTTAAACCTTTCCCAATAATTAAAATTAATTTGTATATGTTTGTGTGTGATAAATGAACCATAAAAAAAATACAGATTTGACAAAGAGTTGCATTTTATACATATATAAAACTCTGGGGAAACTCTTGCAGACAGTATGAAATGGTCATGTGCTGGAGAATGTTATATGGCATACCATAAACCCGAACTGTAGTGTTAATAAATTTGGTTGTTGGTCCATTCTTAGCAGTACAGACGTATGTTCCCTGGTCAACTGTTTCTACGTTTGGAATAACCATCATGCTGTGACTTATGGCTTGGGAATCGGAAAGGGATATCCGCCTCACAAAAGAAGCAAGTTTTCCATATTTCTGCAATGAAAGTATAGACATATAGATATTATCATGATGCAAATATTTCTTATTCTGTGTATAGCAACAATTGAAGGCCTGGATGCAGTAATCGACAGACAGCAACCAATCAGATTTTTGATTATTGCTGTTAACGATAATTTCTGAATACTTGTCATTTATTTTTACACTTTTTTCTATACTATGGCTCTTGCATTGCCATATTTAGCATGCTTATTCAGCAAGTCAAGTCATAAAAGCCAGTAACCCATAACCACCAATTAGAATAATTCTTTAAGTGATCAGACTTTAGTAAGCTCAAATCTGATTAATTGCATTTTGCACAAAAACGTTATTGATTTATAGAACAGGCCCGTGCGAGCGCCGAAGTGCTAGGCTGACAGACTAGAATGTGTTTACAATTTGCTATATTACTTATTGAATAAGTGAATATTTTAACTACCATTTACAGAATAATGTTCAAAACTTAATGTGTGGTAAAATTATTGGGCTGCCTTAACACAACACGCATTAACACATGAAACGTCCGCACCTGCACCACAGCAAAGTAAAGGGTTCCAAATTGTCTAAAGCTAAAACTTTTTAACTTTAGGAAAGAGTTATAACCCCTTTAAACATTTTTTTTGCTATCTGTGTCTTGTTACATTAACACTGTACATACAGTAAATTTGCATAGTTTAATGCTAGTTATTTTGTGAACTAGAATATACTGTATTATATATATGTTGATGCTAATGGCAGACAATATGCCACCCATAGCAGTGCATGCAGCACGCTTAGTTAATCTAATGTCTAATCTCAACAGTCACCTAATCCATCCACTGATTAATGGAAGGTTTAACAGTAAAAATGCTGTGTCGCATTTTTAGTCATGTGTTTCTTTACAAAAAACTGTCTGCTGAGTATAGCTATACAGAGAGAAGCTTAAATGGAAGACTGTTTTAAGCAAGAGGTCTGTTATACCAAGTATCCCAAAATACAATTTACACTGCCAATGGAGATTTATTAGGTTATGCAAATGTGATATAACACCACTCAAAATGAAAAGAATAGCCTTGGGTGGGCAGCAGTGGAGTGAATTATCTGCAGGTTCAAAGGCTAGCTATAGACGTGAAACAGTGTGCAAATGGCCTCCTTCAGCATCTATACCCCCTGAGTGCCTGTGACATCTGACCTTGGTAGTTGGATATTAACGTTTGTCATTTGCCCAGGGTAGGCAGCACCAGGACAAGACAGCGTTAGTATAACCACAGAGTGGATAGGATAGTAATAAGTAGAAACTTACTGAAGCAGGGTATGTCCACTGAATTTCAGCTCTAGTATTCAGCTCAGTAGTTGCATTGCAGGTAATAGACAGAGTCTTGCCACGAAGCACTTTGATGGAACTTGGTACGCTAAGTTGAACATTATGAATTTCAGTGTCTGCAAACAATCATTAACATGTTACCAATATACATAAATGCAGAGCAAACCAGGTTACAAATCAATAGCAAAATGGTATTAGTTACTCACGTTGTATGAATGTATAATAGGTCCTAGTGTGGGTGGCTCCATTTACCTTAACCTCACAACTCAAGAGGCCAAGAAAATTGGGGTATGGTTTTCGGATGATGAAGCCTTTTTTACTATCCCAGACAGCAGACCTGGCACCAGGTTTATACAATACATACCGATTGTTCTATAAATGAACAAAAAAAATCTTATAATTATTTTTTTTTTCTATTCATCACGTGAACAATGTGTGTTACTAAATTTGGTCTGCCTGGCTAAAAAGGAGCTCTATGATTACTTTGAAAATGGCTAAAGCTCAAATCAATTGTATTGTCTAAGAACATGGTTTAAAAAATGCAAACTAGTCTTTTGTAGTAGCTTGTAAAACAACTCACAGTTTAAAAATACCCACAAACCCAACAAAACTCCCATCTTGTAATAAAATAGCATCAAATAGGGTACATGTTAAATGTCATCCTCATTCTCTGAACCTCTTACAAAACAAAGTTTAACATGTCTTGCCCGTGTTGTGAATGGGACACCCGGGCACCTACTGTGATTATGCCTTTAAGATAGGAAGTCATGAAGAGTGACGTGCTTTTATTCTTAGCCTAGAACGGTTTCCCATACAACTTGACGGTCCAGCAGACAGGCCATTCTAAAGATATTCCCGAGACTTCAGAAAACTCTAAAAGGTCTAAACTTCCTATACCTATAAATATACATGTTTATTAAGTGGGAACTAAAATGGGCCTGTGTCTAATCTTTACAGTCATTAGCTTTTCCACGCAATAATGTCTTGTTTGTCACCAAAGCAATAACAAGTCCTATTTTTAGATGTTTTGTGTAGTTATAAATAGAATGTTCTTTAAGAGCAAGGAATGCAATGGGTTTTTAAGAATTTCTACACAGGTGTGTCATACGGACCCTATAAGAAGTCGTATTGACTGTCTATACACATTTATCACTTTGATGACCGTTGTAAGTAGAATATTTAGTAAAGGAATTCTAAAACAATGTATTTTAACTCTTAAAGTATATGGGGGAAAAAAAAAACATTTTGGATAGAACACGTGAGGGTTATAACCCCTGTCAGATTTGTTTAATCAACTGTGTTCCATTTTGGAGATTTTTCATCACTTCCTGTCTCATGGCCAAAAAGGAAGTGAGAGGAAATTCCTGCAAATTAAGGGAATTCCACATTCAAAGATTTTCCCTCTATTACGTTTATGGGGACAACCCAAAATGTGGGATATACTTTTACTTTATCCTAAATGATAATGGTCAAATAGACAAATAGAGAGGGGGGATCTCTCTAATAGGGGCACAGACAGCAATACAAACTGAAGGGGCTCTAATCCCTCTCCACTCTATCCAAAGCAGAAAAAAAGTTTTGCCTTTAGTTATACTTTAACTGCTTCCGGCCCTCCCCACGCACATTTACTGCGGCATGGCGGCCCAGGTAGGCAAAATCATATACCTGTACGTGATTTTGTGCATGCGGTTTAGGAGGCGTGCATGGCACACCCCCTGGTGGGACACAGCGAGAGACAACCAATGGGTTCGGCGGCCGCAATGGCCACCGCAACCTGCCGATCTTTTAAAGGAGAGACGGAGCAGCGGTGCACCAATGTAAAAAGTGTCACTTGGGGTCAGATTTGTCCACTCGAAATGTTGCAGTCCCGCAAAAGAAATGCAGATTACCGCCATTACCAGTAAAATCAATAAAAGAAAAGAAAAGTTCCTAAATCTATCCCCTATTTTGTATGCGCTTTTTTTTGGAATATATATTATAGCAGAACGTAAAACATAATTTTTTTTTTTCAAAATTGTTTATAGCGAAAAAAATAAAAACTGCGATCAAATACCACCAAAATAAAGCTCTATTTGTGGGGGGAAAAAGACAGAAAATGGTCTGGTCAGGAAGTGGATAAAGCCTTCTGGCACTGAAGTGGCTAAAGGCATAAAGTAATGCATGTGGCTTTCACCAAATATTCACTGGTGAATATCAATCAATATTATTTAAAACATTCAGATTCATTTGCACTGAATGTTCGATAAATGACATATTAACTGCTTTATAAATATACCAGCTAAAATGCTTATTACGGCTCTGTGCTTGTGTTTTAAGCTCCTAGAAGCTGTTATTAGCATTTTTTCTGCTCCTAGAAGCTAAATCCTATTTCCATGAACACTACTTTAGGCTATTAGTGTTTTTTAGGTTTCAACGTCAAGAAAAAAAATAGTTTTTGCTGTTAAATGCTCCTAAATGCTACTAATGTTTTTTTTTTAGATTGTTTTTCCTTTTACTGCAAAAACGATAATAAAATGCTAAGGGCTCTTTCACATGGGCGGACCGTTAAGGTCCCCCTGCCAGTTTTTTAGGCAGACATGAACGGACGCTCTGTGATCCTCTATGGAGCCACGGATGTGAGCAGTGACATGCCTGCTGACATCCGACCTGCTCCGTTCCACCAAAGTGTGACGGAGAAAAACCCTATTTTCCATCCGTCTGGCGGATCAGGAGACAACGGACCATAGTCATCCGATCCCCCATAGGGAAGAGTGGTGCTCTGACAGGTCGGTCCCTGCACAGTGTGCAGAGACAGACCTGTCATCTCCCAGGTCAGCGGGGATCGCCGGAGCGATCCCCGATGAGCAAAGCGGAGCCCACACATGGACCGTGTGAAAGAGGCCTAACACTCCTAAATGCTACTAAACATTGCTAAAATGCTGCTGAAACACTACTAAAATGCTACTACAAAAAGCAATTTCCAGCGTTGAAGCATTCTGTATCATTTGTGTGAAGAATATTCACCCTCTGATTCCATTGCATTTTTCAAACATGGAATCACTATGAAAAAGACCAAGTATGGTTGAAATCTATATTTTTATATATTTTTACATTTTCGATAAACACATTTTTCTTAATCAAATAAACATAACCTAAAATATTAAATGTGACATTAACTGGGAGATATGTGTATTGTGCACTGAAGATTATTTTTTTATTTTTATTTTATTTTAATAGCACATCAGGAGTCTCCCTTCCCTCCTCCACATGACCATGCATCGTCCTCTACTGGACGATGCACAGAAGATCATCTGACAGGCATTTTGGGTAAGCTGTCATAACATGCAGTTTGACTTGTTCGAAAAAAATAACTAAAATTGCTTATCCAGAAGAAAACACTAATACAAAAGTATACTAACCCTAAAGCTCTTTTTACAAATATTTTGGAGGGAAAAGTAAGTAAAATAATTTTGAAAAAATATAACTTGTCTAACAAATGTCAAATCAGCTTTTTGTTCACTGAGTTTCCCCCTACACAAGGAATAAACAATAGAATCTCTAATTCTAAGCTACTGAAGTGTGAAGAGCTGATTTTTTTTTTTATTTGTTTGCACCTAATTAGTAATTGGAAGCGGACAAAGGCTCAGTTTATTTCACTTCACACTTTAGTAAATCAAACCTCTTGCATCTGAGGGAACCAAAAGATAAATTTCAGCACCTTGAACAGTGAACAGTGCAATATTTCTATTTTTATTTCCAAAAACCATTATAGCAACAAGTAAAAAAATTCCAATAGTATGTATGTATTTATTCTAGTACCTGTTTTAATGTGACTGTGATGTTGGGGGATGTAACCCGGCAAGGAATAACTAACTTCTCTCCATCTTTAATGTCAATTACTTGTGGTTGTTTCATTTCCATATCTACAAAAGCACTGTTTTGTTCTGCAAAAAAATAGGAAAATATTTAGAATATAAAAAATTGACAAATATTATAAAAGACAACAATCTGTAAAAAAAAATTAAACAAAATAAAAATCGAGAAGGAGGGACAGTTAAATTTATAAGGCCTGTACAATTAGATATTCCGACAACAATTGTCTGATGGACGTGTTTTGCCAGGTAATACGACCGTCTTTATGCTCCATCAGACAATTGTTGTCAGAATTTCTGGCAACAAATGTTGGCTGTGCATGCTCTCAAATTGTCTGACAACAAATGTGTTCCATCGGATTATCCGATCGCGTGTACACAAATACGTCGGACTAAAATTCAAAGTACAAACACGCATGCTCCGGACCAAAGCTAAACATCAGGCAACAATAGAAGAAGTTTCCCATAGGGTGGCAGTAAAGAGCTTAAAAAACACGTAGTTTGGCGTATGTTGGCTGAAATCGTTCTGCCGCCTTTATGCAGAACAAGTTCACGGACAACGCCCTTCGAAAATGTCTGATGGAAGTCCAATCGTGTTTGAGGCTTAAGGATGCCAACAAGCACTCATACATAGCCTATTGTTACAACATGTATTGTTTTTTCAAATATTTAAAAAAATAGCAATAAAAATTAAACAATATAAAAACAGTTTTGTTGCACAAAAAATGGTTTAGTTCGAAGAGAGGTGGGAAATTGAGGAACTGGCCTTGAGGTGGGATGACTTCACCCACTGTTGAAATGGAACAGTAACATGCTAAAGTCAACCAGTTCATTCCTCCACATGTCCTAAGAGAATGAAAGAATGTAACTACTCTCTGATTGGAGAATACAAGAGCGTGAGGCACACACACCCACACAAAAGCAAGGCTTATTGGTGGAGGATATCAGCATATCTTATTCCTAGAACAAAGAAGGGAAATTGCCCTGTAATAAGAAAGAGGAAACTCCAACATAAGCTATTCTATTTTAGTGACAAGTTTGATTATTTTTTTTCAATTACAAAACCCCATCTTTTCCTTTAAGAACATCTTTCTAAAAGAGCATTGCTATATCTAATTACAATATCTTTATAGCAAGTTTGTCATGAGAGAAAATATGTAGGTTGCCATTGCTGACCTGCTACTGAAAAGGCTAGTTGAGTGGCCATTATGCTGATCCACTGGCTTTAGTACTTTGGGTCATTGACCTGGAACAAGTATTCAGATAAAGAAAATTTCCTATCTACATACCTTCTTTTCTTACGGAATGTTGGCTTCCACGCTCTTGCCATAGCTAACAGGATGCTGTACAGCTGGAGCACAGAAGAACCTGAGATCTAATTTTTCATTATGGTGTAGACTGGGCATTTTTTTTTCTTTTGAATAAAACATATCTCATCCCCAGGGCTGATTTCCATATATGCATTGAAGGAACACACACATTACCACAAGGTATGCATTGATGCATTACAGTAACATTGATTTTGAACACACTAATGCCTCATACACACGGCCGGACTTTCCGAGAAAAAAAGGCAGACAGGCTTTTTTTCTCAGAAAGCCCGGCTGTGTGTAGTCTCCATTGGACTGTTTTTGCCGGAAGTCCGACGGACCTTAGATAGAGAACCTGTTCTCTATCTTTCCATTGGACTTCCGACGGACTCACGGCAGACTTTTGCATAGTCAAAAGTCCGACCGTGTGTACAAGGCATAAGACACGTTGCAATGCACCATAGTGCATTGTGGCAAAAATTGTGATGTCCAATTTTATGGATGTTTTTGGGTATCAGAAACCTACTGAGTTCAATGGGCTGCCTTAATGCAATGTATGTTAACACCTGGCATAAGGCACATTAAGACAACGCACAAATGTAAATAGGCCCTTAAATAGTTTATGCACTTCAGAGCCTGCCTCAATCGTCCATAAGGTAGTGCCAATTGATAAATAAGGAGCACATGCTGTAAAGGCCTTTTCTTTCCCTTTATTTTCATAAGAAGGTGAAATATTAAGGCATACGTCTTAAAAAAATATTCCAACATGTTGGGCAACCCTTTATGCTCATAACAATTGCTTCCAATTTTCTAATACTTGAATTGGACCTATAGCTAGTCCATATATAACCTACCTTCAGCTAATATATGTGGTAGTCCGAAAAGCATAGATAGGTGCTTGAGTATTTGACAGGCAGCTATTCCAGTGATTGAAGAGTAAGGGGTCACTTTATAAGCATCAAAGACCTGACAGGTTCACAGTTTATGGCTTAATTTCTTGGCTCTGAATGTATTCTTTAAAGGACTATCAAGCTCAGAAATAAAAGGAAATATGTATTATGAAACTCGACCATGGCAACCTTTTCATAATACTCAAATGCATCCTATTTTTGGGATGTTGAAGGACTTGTATAATGTAACAGGGAAACAAGGCTGTTGTTTTCCAAGACTGGTGATGTGTGAAGAGGTCATTAGTTCTCTACTTTTAATCATTTGTAGAGCTGATTACTGCCCCTCCCCAAGGGACATATTCATTCATGTCAAGGGATTAACATAACAATTCCAAACTTTGCTAGTGCTGTACAGCAATTTCCTGTATTCTATCACAGATAACACTACAAGGTGCTCAACAAGCTGCCCTGCAGACATCATGTCACCATTCGCTGCAGCCGTTTATTTTATAGACCTTGAACATTTAACTCTAGGCTTTTCTCTATGTTTACATCTCTATGGGTAAGTTCTTCGAAGTCTAATTGAACTTTCAGTTTAAATAAGCTTAATAAATTCCAGAAGCATCAAAAGAAAATGTATGCAAAGTTTTCCAGCTTTTTTCCCTTAGAAAGCTGCCACAGCCTGAGTATAAAGCCTTCCCTTGCCAGCATTCTTTAGAGTGGGACCCTTGCTCCCTGTATGGAAGCAGTGTTCTCTTTCCAGAGGTCTAACATGTTTTCTGCTTAATTAGAACAACAGCTCTCCAGTCAGTGCAGCTGATTATAAATCTATAGGTCCGAATCATCAGGGGGTATGTTAGACCTCTGTAGAGAGGCCACTGCTTCCACAAATAGAGAAAACGTCCCTTTCTACAACTGCTTGCAGGAGACCGGCCTGTCCCCTCAGGCTGTGGTTGATTTAGAAAGAAAATGAACTGTATGATATTGCACACCTTTTTTATTGATTGGAATGCATTTGGCTAATTTAAACATAATGTTTAATTGGGTTTAAAGGGAGAGTATAGTGTATGCAATGTTTTTTTATTAAATGTGGCTACTCTAAATACCTATGTTTGCCTTAAAATCAGTGTCTTGCAATTCCCTATAGAGTAGCACTCTGCTAGGGGGGGTTGGAGAGGTAAAGCACTCTTTTACAAAAAACATGCTGACAGGAGGAGATAGCAGAGGAATGACTCATTGTTATTCTGCTGCTCCTTTACTGACCAATTACACTCTAGGGGTGGAGAGGTGACCTAGTTCTATGCTTAAAGTAGTGGTAAACTCATACATATAACCAGTGAAGTGACTAGTCTCAGGTGATAGAGGGGAAACAAATCTTCCTACATAAGTTGTACCTGTTTATCTGCTCCTTTTCTTCTCTGTAGCCTTCTAAACCATACATTTTACAGAGTATTTCTCAGCTCCAGAAGGCAGGTGGCAAAGACATGATGTCAAATAGCATAGAACAGGGAGATGGGTGTAATCTGGGACCTGAGTGGAAGGGAATAGATACACCTCCTCTACACAGTCTCAAAGAAAAGCATGTGTTGCTGAAACTGTCAGTCACCTGCTATGTGCTGAAGGGGGAGGGGCTATTCCTGGGATTGACTGGAGCCAGAATAGACTGACAGAAGACAGCAGAGGGAGGAGACAGCAGACAGAAATCACACTTATGCCCTGTACACACGATCGGTCCATCCGATGAAAACGGTCTGATGGATTTTTCCATCAGTTATCCGATGAAGCTGACTGATGATCAGTCCCCTAATTTAGTCTGAGCATGCGTGGATTTTAAACCGATGGACATGCCTACAGACGATCGTTTTTTTCTATCGGTTAGTTACCCATCAGATAATTTTAAAACAAGTTCCAATTTTTTAACCGATTGTTAAAAAACTGATGGGGCCCACACACGATCGGTTAGTCTGATGAAAACGGTCCATCAGACCGTTTTTCATCAGACAAACCGATCGTGTGTACGCGGCATTAATGAATCAAGGCAAGTATAAACTATAGATAGAAGGATTTGTTTTGTACATTTTTCATTTCAGAGAATTATAACAACTTTAGCAGTAGAGAAAACCAGGTCATCAACCTAACCTAATCTGCTTTGTTGTTCAGCACTGGATGGACAGAAATCCAGAACCTTAAACCTTAAACCTATTGTTTTCAGCCAAGGAGGCTGCCATCTTTGCCTCTATTTAAACTACAACTGCCATGATGCTGCTCATGTGATTATTTATGACAACGGCCATTGGATGGTTTGAGAGCACAACCAATGGCAGTGTTACATTTCCGGCACATGCTGAAAATGAAACTGTTTTATGGATGGGTTTACTTCCGCTTTAAGTAGGTAAAACTGCTGTCATATAGGTAATCTATCTGTTTATATAGTGGTTTGCCTACAGTTCAGATGTTTGATATGGTTATACATTTTACAAGCTTTTTGTTCCATGTATTTGTTATTGTGTTTAAAATAAAGATGTATAGATTGAACACTAGATGTGGGGTAGATGAATCAATAATCGGTGATTGATTTATCTCACTGCTGTTAAGAAATTTTATCAGCCACTCAGTTGGCCAAGTTATAGGGTTGGATTGTTAGAAGGAATAGTAAAGTACAACCACTGTCCAGTGCTGAAAAGTTAAAGACAAACCCAAGTTTGCAACCAGCAGACATGACTATTCCTTCTGCCCCTAATCTGTAATTATATGAGCTTTTGGTTATCGCTGCCTACATTAAACAACAACTTTAGTCAAGAAAAAATCTAAGCGTCAATACAAAAAATAGAACAGATATATTATATTGTAATGAAGATGATCAAAGTAGTTCTAAGGTTACCTGTGTCATGAAGAAAGCATATAAATAACGCTAAACAACATTTTGTGTAATTAACAAGTTTATAATTTCCTTTCCACACAAACACAGCCAAAAGACCTTGGGCCGCATCATTAATGCAGGAACCATTGGCGCCGTCCAGCACAAAGTGAAGGAGAATCTGCATCCTTCCACTAAAACAGCCAAATTGTCAAAAGCCAATGTTTTTTTTCCAGTAAAGTATTTTTATCCACATTTACCTCCAGCCCATCGCATTTTGGGCATGGAATTACAAGACATAAGCCATTGGGATATCATTTGACACACTTATCCTCCCCAGCTCGCAGCTTCCTGATCCAAAGACACTATCGTGGGGATGTCTGGCCCTCAGGAAGTTTGGAGTTCCAGAGGATGAAACAGGGAGGACAAAAGTTCAGCCAAGGACTGTAATCGAGCCACCAGTTAGCAAACAAGGAAACAATAGCTTGGGATTGAAGGGAACGCGCTTTGAGTCCACTGTAACAACTTTTTTTTTAAGAAAAGGACTTGATTTATTGAAATTAGGTGAGGCCCTGAAGTAAGGTGACCAATACATATTTACTTATTCTAACATATTTACTTGGCTCACAATATTTTTCACCCCTATCCCCAAGTAACTGGAAAAATTGTATTGCAGGTGTTGTAAAGGTAAAAAAAAAAAAATCCCCATAATAGCTTCTTTTATCTTAGTGCAGTCCCCCTTCACTTTCCTTCGATTTTGCTTTTAAATGTCCTTATTTCTTCTGAGAAATCCTCACTTCCTGTTCTTCTGTCTGTAACTACACACAGCGATGCAAGGCTTTCTCCCTGGTGTAGAGAAAGCCTCCTGAGGGGACAAGCAGGAGTGTCAGGATGCCCACTAACACACGGCTCCTTTCTCTATCTGCTCTCACCTCCCCCCTCAAGAGGCTTTCTCCACATCAGGGAGAAAGCCTCACATTACGGTGTGTAGTTACAAACAGAAGAACAGGAAGTGAGGATTTCTCAGAAGAAATAAGTACATTTAAAAGCAAAATCGAAGGATGAGGTAAGTGAAGGAGGACTGCGCTAAGGTAAAGGAAGCTCTTTAGGGATTTATTTGTTTACCTTTACAACCCCTTTAACTCTCTTGATAATACACAACATTTAAATAAAGATACCAGTGCTATATCTTCCCACAAAAAAAAAATACTTAAATAATTTGTGATAACATGCAATGTTAAAATATAGTTAACACTCAGTACATAATAAATTAGTCTTATACGTGAAACAACTGCAATCAACTTCCACGCCTCAAACAGTGTATATATTAACCAATAACATCAAATCTTCCATATAACATATAATCCATAATTCACTGTGAATAATCAGTAAAAGTTCATAAGTAACAGTGAATCAAACATTCATCTTTCTTTCTAATGAATCCCATCTCCATGCTCAGTGCTTGAACAGCAAAACCGATTACCAGATATACTGTATATGACTTCTTATTCCTAAACAGGTCATAAATTGCCCAAAAAATTATTGGAACACATCCAACACCTCTCCCCTATCCTGTCCACCTCCTAGGCTCAGTTTTGTAACTTGCTTTAAAAAAAGCTTTAATTAATTGCCAATAGCCTCCTCACATAAAATCACGTGCACACTTCTCAAATGCCCAGTTCCTGCATCTGATACTTGTGGATTCCCTTATGCCGCGTACACACGATCATTTTTTGTGATGAAAAAAAACGACGTTTTCTGTGAAGTAAAAAACGACGTTTTTGAAACGTCACTTTTCAAAGACGATGTTGCATACACACCATCGTTTTTTTCACAAAAAGCGAGGTTACGTTCACCACTCTTTTCCATTGAAGCTCGCTTCATAACTAGCTTATGGGCATGCGCGGGTTGAAAAACGTCGTTTTAAAAGACGTTTTTGCTACACACGGTGACTTTTTGTGAAACAAAAAACGACGTTTTGAAAAACGACACAAAAAATTCAAGCATGTTGGAATTTTTTTTTGGTCGTTTTTTTGAAGACATAAAACGACGTTTTGCCCACACACGATCAATTTAAATTACGTTTTTTAAAACGTCGTTGTATTTCATCACAAAAAACGACCGTGTGTACGCGGCATAAGTGTCAGACCTCAAATCTGTCTCAATGCGTTTTGTCACAAAGAATTTTTCAGGTTTGCTATCTCCTGAGGAAGTCCTTGGGACTAAATGTGTTAAGGTGAGGGGAACCAGAAAATATCAGATCTTTCAGATGCGGGAACAATTACCTAGCATTTGAGTATATATGAACCTTTCCAATGCCTGTCTAAAACAAATTAAATACGTTTTGGCCTGAGTTTTACTTTAGAGCCCCATACACGCTATTGGATTTTTGGCAGATTTATTTCTTCAGATATACCAAAACCATAAAATATGAGGTCAAACCTTAAGAGTTTCAATTTGTATGTAATAAGGCAGGCCCTTGCACTACATGGTTTAGTAAATCTGAAGACAAAAATCTAGAGAGAATCTAATAGTGTGTATGGGGTCTTAGTGTTCACCTGAAATTACATACTGCATTGACATCACACAACATAGTAAATTCATCTTTACCTGTAACATATATGTAGACTGCAGAGGTTTTCTTGGATATGGTGAGGTGCTTGTATTGGCATCTATAGAATCCAGTGTCACTGATCTGTGCTTTGTACAGAGTTAAATTCATTTGGCACAGGGCATCAACGCCTCCATGACACACATTCCCCATCATATGGAACCTGTTACTTTCTTTCCTCGAGGCTGCTGGGAATTTCCAGGAAAGCATTTGATCACCACTGTGAAAAGCAGAAAAACATATTAATAACATCCAATGGTAAACTAAGAGCATTAGAAGCAGGACAAACAATATTTTTGAGCAAGTAGAAGAGGAAAATTAAAATAACTTATTCAGTAACTGTAGGCAATCTAAAGAAACTAATTACCTTTCAATGATCAGACAAATTTGATACCTATTGGTTTATAGGGATTACTTTGTACATAGCTACAGTGGGGCAAAAAAGTACTTAGTCAGCCACCAATTGTGCAAGTTCTCCCACTTAAAAACATGAGAGAGTCCTGTAATTGTCATCATAGGTATACCTCAACTATGAGAGACAAAATGTGGGAACAAATCCAGACAATCACATTGAAAGAATTTATTTACAAATTATGGTGGAAAATAAGTATTTGGTCACCTACAATCAAGCAATATTTCTGTCTCTCACAGACCTCTATCTTCTTCTTTAAGAGGCTCCTCTGTCCTCCACTCATTACCTGTATTAATGGCACCCATTTGAACTTGTTATCAGTATAAAAGACACCTGTCCACAACCTCAAACAGTCACACTCCAAACTCCACTATGGTGAAGACCAAAGAGACAATGTGATTGTCTGGATTTGTTTCCACATTTTGTCTCTCATAGTTGAGGTATACATATGACGACAATTACAGGCCTCTCTCATATTTTTAAGTGGGAGAACTTGCACAATAGGTGGCTGACTAAATACTTTTTTGCCCCACTGTATATATCTAAATACAAAAATAAAGCTTAGCTGTGACTGTCTTCTACTTACAGAGGGCAGGATGGATATGCAACCTACTAAAATTGATAACATAGCTTGAGCTCTTTAGGCATCAAGCGTTAACATAAAACCATTTTGATTTTGTCCTTAGTGCTAGTGCTTTTTATCCTTTATAGACCACAATTCAGATATGGTCCTGTTGATCTGCCAATAATTTTGGTTCAGACATTTAAGGTATCTGGTCTCCTATTGCATTTTGTGGTTCCATATGCTTGCACATAGTTAACTAGTTAACATAGTGGACATAACAAAGAACCACAGTGCACAGCTAAGAAACGGGCAAATGGCACACTTGGAACTGTCAGATGCTGAAGGTCCTTAAGCCAAATTATAACTCTTAGGCCCTGTGCGCACGAAGAGATATATACGTTGAAAACGGTCCGACGGACCGTTCTCATCGGACATGTCTTCTGGGAGATTTTGGTTTGATCTGTGTACACACGATCAAACCAAAATGCCCGCGGACAGACAGCGCGGTGACGTGGCGGTGACGTTGACGCCGCCACGTCACCGAACCAGGAAGTAAAATACTTCCACGCATGCGTCTAATCCATTCGACGCATGCAGGAGATTTCGGTCCGCTGGTTAGGCGTACTAACCAGCGGACATATGCAACAGACGGCTTTCCAGCAGACAAGTTTTAAAGCATGCTTTAAAACTTTTGTCTGCTGGAAACCTGTCTGCTAGCCGTACACACGATCAAATCTGTCCGCTGAAACTGGTCTGCGGACCAGTTTCAGCAGATATATTCGATCGTCTGTACGTGGCCTTAGGCCTCGTACACACGACCGAGAAACTCGTCATAAAAGAAACATTGTTTTCCTGGACAAGCTCCTTGTCAGGCTTGTCGAGAATCTTGTCAAGCTTTCTTTGCAATCACACTGTCAAGACAAAATCTTGTCATTCTCAAAAGCGGTGACGTACAACACGTACGACGGCACTATAAAGGGGAAGTTTGATTCCACTGGTGCCACTGTTGGGGCTGCTTTTACTAATCTCATGTTACTACGTGTTAAGTAAAAGTTTGGTGAGAGACGATTCGCACTTTTCAGTCTGTTACAGCGTGACAAATGTGCTATCTCCATTACAAACGCTACTTTTACCGAAGGTGCGCTCCCGTCTCATACTTTATTCTGAGCATGCGCAGGTTTCTAAGCATACACACGAACGTGTTTCTCGTCGTAAACCAGCCCGACGAGAGACACGACGAGGAAATTGAGACTCCCGGCGAGAAAAAAAAGAACTTGCTCTTTTTTTCTTGTCGAGATCCACAACAGTTTTCTCGACGAAAAACATACACACGACCGTTTTCCTCGGCAAAAAAGCTCTGCCACCAAGTTCCTTGATGGATTTTGTCAAGGAAAACGGCCGTGTTGTACGACTGAGCATCTGATTTTTGTCAAAAGCACGTGTGCATGATTTTGTCTGGAAAATCGTGACGTACTACGAGAGTATAAAGAGGAAGTTAATATATATATATATATATATATATATATATATATATATATAAAACCAAAGTCATTATATGGCTATATGGGTGGCATCTGATCAGTTTTCTTACTATCTATACACACATATTGTATCACACAGTATAGGTTTTGTTTCTTTAGCCATTGAAGTGATTTTCCTTTCTGTGTCACTGCTACAGGAAATTAGTAAAATCTTTCAAACAGTGATAAATATATATGGCCTTGCTTTGGGTTTTAAAGTGATTGTGTTAATTCAAGGTAAAGTGGGGACTCCTAGAAGTGCACATATCTGCAGCACCTGAAATTTCTCCCCTACACCCTAATACCAGACATTGTGAAAGGGCAAAGATTTGGCACTTCCTGTTACTGTCAGGGCTTAGTCATTCCATCTTCCCCCATACACACTCATTTGTCCATAACAATGATGGTCTGGCATACTCGCCATTTATAATGTGTGGGAGGTGGGAGGGGGGAGGGGACAGGCAAGTCTTAGCACTACCAGGAAGTACACAAAGCTTTGTCCAATAAGAATGGCTTGACACTTGGGCAGAGTGGGGCACTTTGCTCAGGGTATGTGCAGGTACCTCTAGATGCCCATACTTTACAGTTGTCAACAACTTGTTTTTGTTGTTAAAGTTATATAGTCATTTGAAGTAGTATCTTCATGTCAAACTTTGCTTAGCAGAAATTTCACTTGGCTTGTTATTCGTGCTAATTTCATATAGTGTGTGGGCCACTTTAATGTCACATTATTATTTGAACCAACTATACCCAAACTTAATCCAGTAGCCATAGGTATTAGATGATTGCAATCCTATTCTTGTTTTCAACAGGCAATAACAGACGGACTTTGTCTATGGGCAGCTTTCAAGTACTTCTATAAAGATTTAAGAAAACATGTAAATGTAATGACGCACAAGGTTTCTTACCTGCATGAAAGGTTGATTGGCTGTCCTGCTTGTACAATCAACTCCTTTGCTTTTACATTCAACACTGTTGCAATCTTGGAACCAGAGCTGTGTCCTAGAGGATCAGAAAATAATTCATATAATTACACTGAAGACTTGAGTGGCTCATAATGTATTCAAGGGTGAAAATAGCACTCAGGTGACTTCAGAAAGTGGTAAGCAATTACATCCCCCATATTTTGCTTGGGAAGTTATTTATTTGTATTGAAGATTATTAAAGTTGAACTAAACCCTCCTATCCTATACAGCTTAGGCATGAATTGAGGAAATTGGTACCTGCAGAGCTGCTAATAGTACAGCCAGCCATCCTGTATGGGGTCCAAGCCCCATCATTTTAAACGGGGGATTCAGGCACCTGACGAGCAGGAGGGTAGGCTTTACTGCCTTACTACTGAAACTGATCCCCTGTGTCTCCCCCTGCAGCACAGCCACCTTCTTCTCTCCCTCCCACCGTTTTTTAGCTGCTGCAGGGGGGACCACAGAAGGATCGGTTTCCCCACCGCTCTGATCACACCCCCCCCTTTCTACTGCTACCTATTTTGAGGGCTACATGGGGCCCTGTGATTTCCAACAGAAGCCTTTAAAGTCTTAAAAAAATGTTGCAAATTTGTTAGAGGCAGAAGAGAAAAAAGGGATAAGGCATGTTTAGGCACTTTTTGGTGAATAAGGCACTTTTTAGTGAAGATCCATTTTAAAGATAAATAGTGGACATTACCAATTAAAATTGTGCAGTTACTGAAGCTGTATATGCCTTGAAAGTTGACTATAAAGAATTTCCAAGGAGCTGTGGTGGCTCAACGTGATTGGCACTGCGTTGACAAGCCATTCACCTCTGCAGCCAAGGGTTCGGATCCCGGTCTCGGCTACATGTGAATTGAGTTTGGTGGTGTCAGCCCGGCTCCCGGTGGGTGTGCTATGCAAGGTACGCCTGTGCTTAGTACGCCCACCCCCCCCCCAAAAACCACCACACTTGCACGCACACGAAATTGGTTTAAAACACACACACTTTGGCCATGCGGTCTCTTAAAATAAAAAGAGAGGCAAAGGACCTACGGGGCTGGCTGGGTGGGCTAGGCCCCCTCACTCTCTCATAGGGGGAGTCCCTCTGCCCCATTGGGGTCCCGTTTGTCCCCAGTTGGGCTCCCAAGAGGAGCCGGTAGGGCGCGGTGAGTGGGAGGCCCCCCTTCACACCCGCCATTGCCACCAGGGGCATGGAGAAGGATGGCGAATGCCTCCGGGGGTAGGGTCTGCCTACTCCCAACTCCTGCAGTCCGGCTCCTCTCTCTCGAGTTCATGCACACAAAAATACACTTTAAAAAAAAAAAAAAAAAAAAAAAGACTATAAAGAATTTCCCATTATTTATGTGAATGTTGTTTGTGCATGAGGACCACAAAGACAGACTGAGACCCCTTTCACATTGAGGAGTTTTTCAGGCAGTGCAGCGCTAAAAATAGCGCTGTTATACCTCCTGAAAAACTCCTTCACTGTATCATCAATGTGAAAGCCCAAAGGGCTTTCACACCGAGGCGATGCGCTGGCGGGAGAGAAAAAAATCTCCTGTCAGCAGCATCTTTGGAGCGGTGAGAGGAGCGGCATGTATACCGCTCCTTCACGCTCCTTCCCACTGAAAAGAATGGGAAACCGCAACAATACCACCCGCAATGCGCCTCTATAGAGGCGCATTGCGGGAGGTAATAACCCTTTATTGGCCGCTAGCGGGGGTTAATACCGCACCACGAGTGGCCGCAACTTGCGGCAATTCCGGCGGTATAGCGCCGCTATTTTTAGCGGCGCTATACCGCCAGCGCGGCTCCCACCGCAATGTGAAAGAGGCCTAACAGCTAGTCTTAGAGATCATCTCAATACAATTAAGAAGGTGGGACAGGAACACGACTTTCACAGGAGCTAGTACAAAAGACCCATACCCTGACTCCCTCAGTACCACAACCACCAACTTTTTTTATAAAATTTAGTAGGAAAGTCCCTGGCTATATTGGTTAATCTATAGAGAGGCAACATTGAATTCACTAAATGTTTTCAGGCATTAATCTCTTGGGAAGTATTGTTGGAGCAGTCACTATAAATTGACAAGAGCACGCATGGGCCCAGCAAAGAAAGAGCATGCGTGGGCCTGGCAAAGGAAGATTTTGACAAAACCATTCATGGGCCCAGCAAAGCAAGATTTTGACAAGAGTATGGATGGGCTTGGCAAGGGAAGATTTTGACAGGTGCATGCGTGGGCCCAGCAAAGGAAGATTATGACATGTGCATGAGTGGGTCCGGCAAAGGAAGATTTTGATAAGAGCATGCATGGGCCCAGCAATTGAAGTTTTGACAAGAGCATGTGTGGGCCTGGCAAAGGAAGTTTTTGACAAGATAATTTGTGCCTCAAACCTGAATGTTTTGACGTGTGACTCTGTGATATAGTGAGTGATATACCCCTGGACTAAGAACAAGTGACTATAAGGCCGCGTACACACGACCAAATAAATCTGTTCAAATCGGTCTGACAGACCGATTTGATCAGATTTGTCTGCTGGGCTGTTTTGGTTTGATCGCTGTACACACGATCAAACCAAAATCCATTCGACACATGTGCGGGCAGATTTGTCTGCTGGTTAGCGTACTAACCAGCAGACATATCGGAAGGACGGATTCCCGGCAGACAGATTTTAAAGCATGCTTTAAAATCTGTCTGCTGGAAACATCTGTCTGTCCGCCCGTACACACGATCGAATCTGTCTGCTGAAATGGTCTGTCAGACCGTTTCCAGCAGATAGATTCGATCGTGTGTACGCGGCCTAAGACTAAAAGGTGGGGTGGACTACTATATAAGCGTTAGCAATAACATTTTAATTACTATATATACTCGCGTATAAGCCGACCCGAATATAAGCCATCTCGGCTTATATTCGGGTCGGCTTATACGCGAGTATATTTTACCACAAAAAAAGGGAAACCGTATTGACTCGAATATAAGCCTAGGGTGTCCATCTGCATGCCTCACTGTGCCTCACTGTGTCCATGAGCATGCCTCATTGTGTCTATGCTTCACTGTGTCCATGCCTCACTGTGCCCATGCCTCACTGTGCCCATGCCTCACTGTGTCCATGCCTCACTGTGTCCATGCCTCACTGTGTCCATGCCTCACTGTGTCCATGCCTCACTGTGCCCATGCCTCTCTGTGCCCATGCCTCACTGTGCCCATGACTAGACTGAAGTTTAACATGGGAGTCTATGGAAGGGGTACATGGCTTTGAAAAATTGTTGCTCCCCAGCCGTAGGTTCTCCAGACAACTTTGCAAACTTATAGAGGAGAAATGGGGCTACATGTATGCCAAGTTCCGGGTCCAGAGGACCTACGACTGTCCGGTACTGGATCCCCAAAGTCACCGGAGAAATGACAATTTAACATGGGAGTCTATGGAAGGGGTGTCCGCCTTTGAAAAATCAGTGCTCCCCGGCCGTAAGTCCTCCAGGCAACAAACTTTGCACACTTGTAGAGGAAGAGTGGGGCTCAGTATCGGTACTGGGTCACCCAAAGTCCGGGAGATCAGGTGCAAAAGGTGAAAAACTCGGCCTATACTCGAGTATATACGGTACTTTACAAACTAAGGTTATAGCCTTAAAGCCTAAGTGTGGTTAAAAGAAAAAAAAGCACAGGTGACAGTACTTACATTCAATGAGGAGGGTCTCTTGTGCTGGTGGCTTTTGTCTCAGTGGAAATTTTAAGCCCACACAACCCCCCCATACCTCTGCAGCAGTAATCCTCCAGTGCTGCAGGGGTTAACAGAGCTGCTGGACCTATCATAGACACTTGTCAAGAAGCTGAACCACAATGAAAAGCACCTTTCATTCTTCTGCCTGTCCTCCAGTCATAGAGCTATTTTCATTGTATGATCTATAGTACAGAGTCTATGAATAGAGGAGGGATATGGAAAGGGCAGGCATTTTTCTTTCTTTTTTGTTAACTACCAAATTTGCTTATATCAAGTACATGAACTGCACACATTTCGTAACCTTCTCAGGATCCTAAGGCTATAATAAAATGAAATAAATTTGTACTTAAAATGCATGCAGGCTGCTGTTGCCGAAGTGCTGTTATGCTGGTCCAGTGGCTTAAGTACTTGCTGAGTAGTAATGAGCTTGGTCATGTTCAGTCTAGGGTCTGAACCCACAGGTGAAAGCCTGCCAGGAAGGTGTCACCTGTACAGGTGAATTATCTGAAACCAGGGCTTTCCTAGCCCCACAGCTGCCCATATACAAGAGGCATGAAATCCTACAACTGCGGGGTGGTGAATGCCCTAGCTACAGATGATTGGCCCATACAGATAACAGCTTCTTGGCAGGCTTGCACATCTAGGTTCAGGTCTCAGTCTGAACATACCCAAACGTCTAACTTTGAGCTGGAACATATATGCCAATTGTTATTGCCACCGTGCATTCCTGTGCGATTCACATGCAGTTCTGTGCCATATGATTTCAGCATATTCATTTTGAATGAATGGGCTGCATTCTTTGAGGACCTGTGACGTGTCCCAGAAGACTGCAGGGGAGGGGGAGGGAGAACTTTGCTTGGATCGCCTATGATATCCCAACTGCCGTGTGTAGTGGGAGTGGGTACCTGTCAAAACCAGTATCGGTTCCCCTTAAAAAAACATGAAGGGCATTTGGTGATTACTTAAAGTGGATCTTCCCTTTTTGGGTAGAGTTCCACTTTAATGAAAATCTGTCATTTAGCTGTTCAATATTCAAAGCAACATATTTAATAGTTCAGCCAGTGAAAATGTTACAATGTAATACAATGTTTACATTTAGCTATGCACAATATGGGGTGGCTTTACTAAACTCAAATAGACTGTGCACTTTGAGAGTGCAGTTCCACTATGCAAGTGCAGTTGCTCCAGAGCTTAGTAAATTAGATAAAACTTCATTAGCAAAGAATACCGAATTAGGTGCAGGGTGACTTGCAAAGCGCAAAAAGTCTATTGGTCTTTAAATCGACCCCTATGTATCTATAGTGTCTGGGTGCAGAACAGTGTCCTAATGCTGGCCATACACTATATGAAAAATCGTCCGAAATTCGGTCTTTCAGACAGTTCATTCGTTTTTTGAACAGTTAATGAGCACAAAATTGATAATCGTTGGGACGCTTTTGAGACGAAAAAAACCAAGGACAAGTTTGGAAATTTTCTGCCGAACGAACGATAAATCGAAAGGTTAATGTGTTTCCTGTCCAAACTTTCTGCACTAGGTATATGTAAAAAAAAAACTTTTTTTTTATATGTCCTATTTATCGGTCATTACATGATGGCAATATCGTTTGCGCTCGCGGCCGAACGTTCGTTTTTTGAAAGTTCGTTCAGTCGATTTTTCGTAGAGTGTATGGCCAACATTATTGTATTGTTTATTTACTTTTTCAGAAATATAAAAAAAAAGAGGCACCACATGTGCTTATTTTCCACTGCTGATTACTTAGCAATGACAATGTGAATTAAAAACATAAAACAATTACTCTTTTGTCTGCCCGGCAACAGTGCTCTTTCCTGACATATGATCGGTTCTACTCAGATCTGATCGGTTTCTCTCTTTTTCTCACAATCATCTAATTGGTTGCCATGGCCAATAATCCACGTTTCCAGTTTGATAAACAAGCGCGGTAGAATAGTCCGGTGGATCCGTTCAGATGACTCATACAGCGTGTAGTGATGCAGCACAATACAAATGTACATAATTGTTCATTAGAAGAGAGATTAGCAGGGAACTTTGTTCACCTGTTCTGCAGCCTTGTCAAGATCAAAGCACCCACAAAGCCTAATACTCACTAAATGAAAACAACATGAGTGGATTTGCTGAGCGGCATGGAACAATGCTCACATGAATGCAATGTGCTCAGAACATCTGGAACACTGGAGTGTGCTGAGCTAGAAACACGTGCTGCAAAACACCGACAGCACACCAGCAGTCACACGGTGCTGGCACATTGCATCGTTTTTGCTTTCCAAAAAAATAATCTTGTATTGAAGAAAACCTCAGGACCACCTATATGTTCACAAATGCCTCCCGAAAAACATGACTTTTATTTACTCTTATGGAACAAATTCAGGCAACAAGTACGCTCGGTGAGTGAATTGTAGTACAGCATGGTATTCAATGTCTCCAATGCCTTCTTTCACTCTCAATCTATATGGCCATTGAAATAACTGGGATAATGCATCCAGAATGCTGTCTGCAAGACTGAGTCACCCAGTGCAATGTAGAGCATGTCAAACCATAAGTACACCCATTTGGTTCAGTACATCCTTCCTAACCCAGTGGTTGGGGGCAATTCATAAGTATTGAAAGTCGGTGAGGAGCAGGTAATACCATAGCACAAAGCGGGTAAGTATAATATGTTCATTATTATAGAAAAAAAATGTATGCCTTTACAACCATGTTAAATTATATATATATTGTATTAGACCAAAAGGGAGCAAATGAGTTCAGTGTTTGGTTTTATAGACACTGCATGCTCCCAGCCAGGGCCATCTTTAATATGGTTTGGGCCCTGGGCAAACATTTTTTTTGGGCCCTCTTCCAGCTTATTTTGGGCCTGGCTGGTTCACATGTATGTGTTTTGGTGGCCCTCATTTGTGCAGGCACAGCAGCCTATTGATTTGAATGGGCTGCCATGCCTTTGTTTCCTGCAGAAAACAAGTGCATTTAGCATTTTAAAAATACAGTTGCCTTGAAATCCATTCTGCTTTTGCACCATGCTACTTACCTGCAGTTCTTGCACACACAAACGCACTGTGTTTTTAAAAGCGTGACCTAAACGTCTAAAAATGCAGCAAGTTTGACAGTGCAGGAACTGCAGATAAGTCACAGCAGACAGCAGAATGGGTAGACAGTGCTGTATTTTATTGCTTGATGGGCATAGGTGTGCAGTGTGCACAGCCTATTACATGAGGAATGCGCTTTTCTTTGCAGGAAACTCAGGCATGGCAGACCATTCAAATGAATGGGCTGCTGTGCCTGTGCAAATGTGGGCCGCCAAAATACATACATGTGAACCAGCCAGGCCCAAAATAAGCCCATCAAGCAGTTAAATACAGACAGTAATGCCATGTGCTCTGAGGCCTTACTCAGCCTGGACTGCAGGTCTGGTCTGTGATTTAAAAAGTTCCTCTATTTTACACATGGCATGGCATTAGGGCCCCATGGTGCTAAAGCAGAATGGATAGACAGTGCTGTGACCCCATGCCATGCCATGTGTAAAATACAAGAACTTTTTAAAACACTGACCAGGCCTGCAGTAAATCATCAAATATTATAAAGACTTTGGGCACACTCTACAGAAAACTTCTATTTACAATATAGATTAGCAAACAGTGACATTCCTTGGAGTGCAGGACATGAAGAAGAAGTCAGCCTCAGGAAGAGCAAACTGGGGATGCTATAAAATCACATTCTAATTCACTTTTATATACAAGCAGCACCCAGTGCCAGGAAGGGAGAAGTGCACGTCTAAAGGAAAGCCAGGGGTGCTGTACATTTTAAAACACTGGGAAGGGAAGCAGTACTGCGTGCCACTGATGATTCAGCGCTGATTTGTGGGCAGCACAGGGGCTTAACGGGTGGCTCTGCTTTGGGCCCCCAACAGTGACAGGGCCCTGGGCAGCTGCCCCTGTTTGCCCTATGGTAAAGACGGCCCTGCTCCCAGCACAGTAACTGGGATCGGTAAGCTCCCAATGCATACTTGCGATTAGGACAGGGGTCAAGTCCTGGGGAAAAAAGTGTGGGAACTCCCACCTAAGATCCACTCCCCCACCAAAAAAAATTAAAAATTATATGCTCATATGCATAATTACTAAACCGCGTGTTTTTTTTTTTTGATCCACTGTAATTCTTTATGTTACTGGCCGCTTCCTATATATGGATTCATCGGGTAGTGTGCGGGTATTCCGCAACTTCTCCGATGCCGCAATGTCTCCTGGGAGCTTTTGTCATATCACGGCAGACCTCCCCAATGTCTTCTGGGAACAACGACAAAAGCTCCCAGGAGACATTGTGGCATTGAGGAAGTGACGGAATACCCGCACACTACCCGATGAATCCATATACAGGAAGCGGCCAGTAACGTAAGGGATTACTAAGGTTCGCCTGCCCCTGACACTGACTCGAGCTGGGCATTGCGGCTTAGTGAAGGATTGGCTTGGCTGCTCTAGCCCTGCAAAGGGAACTGAGTTCCTGCTGTGAAAAAAGTGCAGGAACTCCGTTCCCACGCGTTCCTGCAGGACTTGAGCCCTGGATTGGGAGCTTCACAATCACGTGACTGCTGTGAGAGCCAATTACAGCAGTCACATGACCCAAATGCGCCTCCCGCCTTTTAGAACTCCTAAAGGGCTGAAAGGCGGTCGGCGCAAAGAGGTTAAAAACATATTTCCTACAGGAGTTTGCAGCATCAGTGAGGACTGTGAGCAGGCAGGTAGTTTTTATTTTTTAGAAGAGACATTGCATGTCATTTCTGTTATAATAGCCTGTCTGCTCACAAAATGTATAAATTGGACTTTACTTCCTCTTTAACTATATCAACCAAACAGATTTCAATTCCTGATTCTTGGAAGAGGACTTCTGATTGGTTGCTGAGAGTTATTGCACCTTGTGCATCATCAATGTTTTCTGCACTGCCTTACTAAAAAATCCCAAAAGCTGCACAAACATTGTAACACAGCACATTCCAGATTGTTGGAAACCTTCCCAAACTATTGTAAAAAAAATATGTTGTCCGTAACAAGAGTATGAGAAAGTTCACAGGAATCTTTGTCAGTAAGAAAAAAAAAAAAGTCACATAGCCGCTTACACACAAACTTAACAATGAGAATTCCAAAAATAGCAGTGGAAGTCTAGAAAACTAGAAAAGTAGCTTGTATAAAAACCTCGAGAGGGACGAGGGCAGAATGGACAGCACTGACAATTGCTTTACAGCAGATCCAGATCTGCTTCTTTCTATTGTTTAATCTACACTATTGTAGGAAAAGGATTCTGACTGGCTGTATGAATGCAGAATATTAGGGCTCTTTTAAATGAATAGTGCCCTCTGAAATTACCGTAATTGCTTTTCAGATGTCATTTGACAGGCCGGTGGGAAGTGAAGCGTTATGTTGCCTCCTCACCACCTGATTTGACCCCCAAAAGCCCACGCCACCGTGCTGCAGGAAGGGTGCACTTTAATGAACTGCCCACTGAACACAATAGGGGGTATAACTCTTGCCGCAGTGTAAAGCAAAGCATCGCAGCTGTGGAAAGTATACAACCCTCTCTGGCTGATGGGCAGTAAAAATATAACTCGGTCTCCTGTTTTTACTGCTCTAGACAAAAAGTGTAAACTTAGGCAGGCCATACATGGTCAAATTCCAAACAAATTTTCTTTTCAAAATCAGAAATTTTGTGCATTTTTTGATCCGATGGTGCCACCATTGATTTTCTAAATTCGAACAACTAAGCCTTCAATTTCATCTCATGTTGCTACAGAAAAGAATTTGTGTGTCTGGGAATCTTTTCTTTCCGGGAATTTTCCTTTCTTGCACTCATGTACATTTTTCGCACGATTCTCCCATCTTTGTTTAGAAAATTAATTTGTTTTTCTATTTTTTTTTAACATGTCCGATTGCTCAAATTTGATTGCCGCACGAAAACCGGCTGTTGCTGCAGCCCACTAATGGTGCGAAATTAGAACGAAAATTCTTAGATACGATTTTCGACCCGTGTATGGCCGCCTTAGCCCTTTTGTCTTATATTTCTCTACAGACTTTGTGCAGCACCTTGCTGAAGGTTTTGTTAATGATAACCAAACATATCCCTTGTTTCTTTTCCCTGCAGAATAATTGGGTGTTGTAGCAACAGTGCCATATGTAGTCCTAATTCCTAATTCCAATCAATGAATCACAGGGCCCTTTATTTCCTATTTATGATGATTATTAATGTCAATCATGATTAATATGGGAAAATATTCATAAGCAAGTATAATGCAGGGTGTGGAAGGGGACAGGGAGGTAAATTGTACATGAAATCTGATTTAGACCTATTAACTAAAAATATTTCTGAACCTCCAATTTGCCATCACTGGAACTTGATCACACTTGCTGGAGGTTGTTGCTGGCCCTGACATTTGCTGGAGGATATAGTTGGGGGTTCTCACTGCTGGCGCTGACACTTGCTGGAGGTTATTGTTGGGGGTTGTCACCGCTGGCCCTGACACTTGCTGGAGGTTATTGTTGGGGGTTATCATTGCTAGCTCTGACACTTGCTGGAGGTTATTGTTGGGGGTTGTCATTGCTGGCCCTGACACTTGCTGGAGGTTAATGTTGGGGGTTTTCATTGCTGGCCCTGACACTTGCTGGAGGTTATTGTTGGGGGTTATCATTGCTGGCCTGCTCCTGAAACCTACTGGGGCCTCTCTTTGCTGGCTCCAATGTAGCTTATTTTAATCCCACAATCTTTTCTGTGTCCCAGGCCCTATTTTGTCTAAATAAAGTTGGAAAGGCAAGCAAAACACCATTAAGTAACACCTACTGTTTTGGCCATTTCCACCATTTGGCTACACCTCTATTTTGACCACATCTACAGGGGTGCCACTGGTGGGGTGCTATAAACACTGCAATAGCCCTACCACTTCTACTCTGTACACCAGTCCCCTCCCCCGCTTCCCCCAACAAAAAAAAATTGTCAGGAGCTGCCCCTGCCTAGGGACAACTCTAAAATGTTTGATTTTCCCTCCCTTTTTTTCTTGGTAAAAATGGTCACAAATGCAAATAGAGAGCTGAATCTCTCCACTGGTGACACAGACAGCAATACATACATGACCACGTTTTTTGTCTTTTGTTCCATAGGAACTGAGTCAAACGTGAGTAAATCCTTAGACCTCTTTCACATTGAGGAGTTTTTCAGGCGGTACATCGCTAAAAATAGCGCTGCTATACCGCCTGAAAAACTCCTTTACTGCCTACTCAATGTGAAAGCCCGAGGGAGAAAACAAATCTCCTGTCAGCAGAATCTTTGGAGCGGTGAGAGGAGCGGCGTGTATACTGCTCCTTCACCGCTCCTTCCCATTTAAAACAATGGGAAACCGTGAAAATACTGCCCGCAATGCGCCTCTGCAGAAGCGCATTGCGGGTGGTATTAACCCTTTATCGGCTGCTAGCGGGGGTTAATACCGCACCGCTAGTGGCCCATTCCCACGGTAATCCTGGCGGTAAAGCGCCGCTATTTTTGGCGGCGCTATACCGCCACCACGGCTCCCGCCCCAGTCTGAAAGGGGCCTAAGGTTGGATTGGGCCTATTTTAACAAACATATTTACAGCACAAAAATATTTTCTCTTATTTTCTTTAGTTTTTGTTTTCAAAATAGTTGGGAAACTTTAGATTTGCAGAACTGTCTACTATATGTTTTTTAAGTACACTATGAGCAAGAAATGTCTTCATTGAATCCAATACTATAACTTTGCAGGTGTATGGGAGCATTGGGTCATTTTCAATGCAGGAAATCACACACAGTATCTGTATTTCCATGGATTCCTCCTGGACAGGCACAGCCAAGTACAGCTATAGTTATTATACACTTTTAGCACATATGCAATATTTTGCAGCATTTCAATTTTGTGCTACATTTTTATTCCGATTATGTCACCCCTTTATCACAATGCCATAGTGCATAGGAAAGGTTACCCTTCCATGACAAATAAATGGGGCAGGTGTATGAGCTGTCATTTCCTGGCACCAACATGGCAGCATGTATATTGCCATGAATTGGCACCAGGAAAAGGAAATTACAGTAAGTTTTTGCAACAATTTTCTATTTTCTTGCTCCTGTTGGTAGAATGACAGTACATACATTTTATCCAATGAGTATATTAGGCAATTTATAAAAATAGCACGCCATTCATCCCCTTTAAATGGCATAGGACCATGGCTACTGTCGTATTCCGATTTTACTACATTACTGGCAGATAAAAACACATTATAAAGTGTACAGTATATTGTACGAAATCACAATCAATTTCTACAGGCCATTAATTGTCTTAACTTTCCATGCCAGGTTCACTATACAAATAAATATGTTCTTGCTTCAAACAGATGAAGACAAAAGGTCTGCTTGAATCATATGTAGTAACTAGACCAGTGGCTCAATGGCTCAAACAAGCTCAAGTAAGAAGCTGGTTGGCTACAATGCACAGCTGCACCAGATTGTGCACTCTCCAATCAACCCCACATGTTCTAAACTAAGTAATTATTTAATTAGGATACATCAGTTTTTGCTTTTCAAATTCTACTTGTGTCAGATAGACTGCTAGCATAACAAACATGTAGCTAAATCAATAGTAGCTATGATGTGCCACACTTGCCTCTTTCCCAGTAACTCCAACTTCTATCAGGTGCACGCCCAGGGGTGCATCCCTACTCAATTGTGCCGCATGTCAAGTAGAAATGAACTGGCCGCACACTGATGCAGAACTAGCTGTAATATAATAGGGGGAGGATTCATAACAAATAGTCTCCCCTGTCCAACTCCTGCTTCAGCATGTTTAGGCCCACTCAGGTCTCCATGATTAAGCTCTTAAGATGAAATGCACTGAAATGGAGGTGAAAAGGCATGACTTTATGTTGTAAATTCTCTACTTATTACATAAAAGTTGGTTTTACATTGGTAATGGCACCAGTGTGTAGCCCACCAATGTTGCGTGGTGGTTATTGTGCACCATATTCATGCATGGTTACTCTACATGCACCAAAATTTTGCTGCAAAGCTGATGTTTTATTAACCACAGTATTTACAACACGCTGGTTTAAAATTAGAACATAGGTGTAAGGCAAAATGCAAAAAAAAAATATGTTTTCAGTGTTGGACAGTGTGGAGAGTGGATAAAACCCCTGTATGGTTTTGCAGGGATTTTCTCTCTTTTCCTGTTTTGGCTATGGCACAGGAAGTGAAGGAAAATCTCCCCAATGGGACACAAACGTAAAAAAAGAAAGAAAAAAAACTGACTAGGGTTGTAATCCTAACTACTCTATCCAAAAGTAAAAAAAAAAAGTTACCTATAGTTCTACTTCGACTTTCATATGCATGCACAGGAGTTATGTCATCCCAGGCTGGCCAATCAAGATTTCTGAGTAGAAGGTTAGTACTGAGCAGTTTTAGTACTTTAGCACACAAGACAACTTAATTTACATCAGGCTGATCACTTTCATAATATAAAAAAATAAATAATAGCGTCAACTGATAATATCAGTACTATATTGTATGCAGTACAAATAAGCATGCTTACTCATGAGCTATAACTGTCTTCACTCCAATGTATCTATGAAGGGAGCCATGGTTGTGTTACCCAGACTGCACTTCAACCAGGTCATAGGAAATCTATTACTACAGAGCTGGTTTAAAGCAGAACCTGACCCTGCTTTGTTACCTTCCCCTTACCGCTCTCCTGTGCCACCATTTTTTTAATCTGGCAAGGTTCTCATGCATGCCACTAATTTATTTTATCTGGGACACAATGGAACCCTGCGATGTCTGTGTGCTTGCATGAGACACCCCCAGTGTGTATGTGTGCAATGCTGTCAGGCTCTGCCAGGTCCTGGACCCCCGATAGAGCAGAATGCCCTCTCTGTGCATGTGCACAATCCTGCAGCACACATGCGCTCCCAGTAAAACTGCCTCCTTGGAATGTATGGCATGTATGGGGGGGGGGGGGGTTGGGGGTAGATATAAAATTCTTGCCTAGGCGGGAAAGCAGGAAGTGGTGCCTTGAAGCATAAAAACTGCACTATACTTTACCAATACCATTAAAATGTGTCCCAGCTCTATAAGGCCCCATGCACACGAGACGCTATTACAAACGCTTCTAATCTCACCTTTTCAACGGCAAAACCGGCGTTTAGCTGCGTTTTCCCACGTTTGCGGCTGTTAGCATTTATCCCCAAAACACTGTAGACCCTCCCCAAGCTCAGAATCATATATATTTGTAACTATTTGTGCCATTTTCAACAGAGAGAGCAGCAGCAGCAGCAGCAGAGAGAGCACTTGCATACTTCGATTTGATTCTACACAGCATGCCAGGCATTCATATGCAAACTAATCACTGATTAGATTATTTGGGCTGAAGGAAATACAGGTAGACACACATTGTTCAAAGTATAAAGTAACATTTTGGAAAGAGCAATGCTGGTGGTGTTTTGCATTCATGATTGATTATATATCATCTCTGAATCATCTAAACTATTCAACTAATTTAAAACTAGTTTAATTTTTTTTTTCATTTTAAATGATTTTTCCCTTTTTTTTTCTGTGAAAAAGAGGGTGCCGCGTTTAGCCGTGTTTAGCGGCATTTAGCGTTTAAAACGCAAAATCAAACGCTTCTGAACCCAAAATTTTGCGTTTGAAAAAACGGCCCTAAACCCAACTGCTTTTAAACGCCAAAAAACGTGATTGTGTGCATGGACACATAGGATAACATTAAATGGGTTCAAGGGCAGTTGAAAAAAATGCCCAAATGCCTCTGAACTCGAGTTTACCAGCGTCTCATGTGCATGGGGCCTAAAAGAGAGGGGAAGCAAATGTAAACAGGTTCATGCAATGGGTGAAGGTCTGCTTTAAGATCCCACTATTAATTCTGGACCATATCTAAACAGTCATCTTAAGGAACAATGAAAGGCAAAGGAAAGTCCAAAAAGCCACACATTTGTATGGGTTCACAGTCAACTGAAGCAGACCATTATACTCAGATGTGCTACAGGACAGAAATAACTTATTCCAGTGACACATAAATGAGAAAGCCTCCTAAAGCAACATTGAAACCCATTATATAGACTACATCACACTTGCCTATGGTTTTATGAAAACCTAATGATCAAGAAATTGATTACCCAATGTGAAACTCCAGACAAACGGCTAAACAAACAGTTAAAATACATATAGTGATAGGAATGTATAATTCTGATCAGCCAATCTTCTGAGGTACACACCTCTGCCAGCCAGCTAGAAAAGATCACTGGACACGTTTCTGGCTCATTGACCAATAATCAGTATTATTATGGGAATCACAAGCCTGGCTGAACAGAATTACAAATGTTTTGGCAGGTAAAACTCTAACCATATATTATATATCAACTGTGTTTTTGTGCTGTTTTTATAGAGATTTACTTTTGTCTGCTAAGGCAAAGATCAGTTTGGGTAAAATACAATTCGGACATTGAAACCCTGGGTACACTTAGTGTGACTGTTTTCTTTTTCTTAGAGAAGATCAATGATTACTGGAAACGGTGTCATTCATAGCAGTGACAGTGACACGTTGCCATTCAGTAGGTGATGAGTCACATGGTATTATGTGAGCGATACTAACAGTTCAAGTCATGAATCACACAGTGCTTGAAAGTAAATTTTAACAATAAATGAGGAATCAGTGTGCGGCCAGCTAATAGCATCATGCTTGTCTCCTGACCCTTGTGTCTAAAATTCTGCAGTCTATTTTTATTAATTTAATTTTAAAAATGCAATTATAAAAATAATAATATAATATAAAACAGGAGAAAAAGACTGACCACTATAAACAACTATAATAACTAAGACTATAAGGGGAAAAAAAGTAGAAAAAGCAGAAACAATAATAGAAGAGAAAGATAAAAATAAGAAAACAACTATGGCTTGAGCACAACTAAAGGTAGCAAGTAATTAGAACATTCAGGGTCAGATCCTATGTCCATCTTAAGAGGATACAAAGGGCAATAAGGAAGATCGCTTCTTTAGGCACTTCTCCATCAGGGTTTGATGTTTGTCTTTAGTCTCATAAGCAGAAACCCCTTAGTGAGGTCCAGACTTCCTCAGCTGCTGGGCGATGCTCAGGAAGCCACTGCCTCCTCCTGGCTATTAATAAAACAATGTCAGATAACAGGGATTACTGGTTTAAACCAGAAATTTAAGGGTTAACCCCCAAAAAATAGCAAGGGAAGACTAACCAAGTTATTAGTGCAAAATGATTCCAGAGATAATACTGCCCAAAAATTATGCTGGAGTTTTACATTAAATAGATTGCAATTAGAACATAAATTCTTCAGCTCCGTTTGCAAATTTAATGAAGCAAATCTAAGTATACTGTGTGATCATGAGGAATTGTTAACATAACTAAATAACATACATAGACTAAAACTAGAATCACATCAATGCAGATAAGAGAAAGTCTGTATAATGCCCCGTACACATGATCCGAAAATTGGACGACAGATCATCCTTTTTTTTTTTGCATGCTAGTCGTATATTGAACCTGAAGAGTTTACTAAAGTTACGAAAACTCTCGTACGACAGAGTAAAAAATCAGAAGTGATGTCATTTGTTGTAGTGTATTTGTATTGTATTTTCTGACGACAACTCTACTGATTAAATGAAAATCGTACGATCTGGTATCGTTTGAGAAAATTTTTCATCCATTTCCGATAAAATAATTCCGGATGAACTGCCACGATTGGCTCTCGAAAGCTCTGTGCTAACGATCTAATTATAGTACGATCGCATCGAATGCGGTATCTTTAATCCGATTTTCAGATCGTGTGGCCCACCACACATTACAAGGGACTGCTTGTTTTAGTACAAATTGATTAGATAGCTTATGTAGGTCCTTATGTAGGTTATGTAGGTTCTCATATTACATAGTTTTGTAAATAAAATAAAAATTGATTGTTCAAAGATTGTACAGTCAAATGGTAACATGTAGGCCTCAAGGGCCTGTGTTGAAAGGCTTTTGTTTGCATCAGAACTGCTTCTCTCCCCATATAAATCATTAATTATATAACAGCAGATTAAGGTAACTTAATTCAGTTTACAAGGAGGTTAAAGCGGAACTAAACTCTGGAAAATACTCACTTCCACCCTCTAGCAAGTTGGCCAATACTGGCCTCTGTCATTGTCCTCATTGGTCTCTGTCATTGTCTCTCCTGGCTCCTAGGTGCTGGGTTTTCAGCCTTTTAATTGGCCAGTGGGGGATGAAGTTGTGTGTTAAATAAACCTATCCATGTACTCTGATTGATCTCAAAAGCATCTGAAACTGATGTCAAATGCAAGAATGCACCTGAAAAGAAACACTGAATTTGCTTATCAACACAAGCCCTTAATTGGCTGACAAGCTCCAGTTCCACATGTAGTCAATTCCAGCCATGTATTTTATCTAAATCATCAAACACAGAGTTTGTCTGAGAGTTGTCTGAGATAATAGAACTGTTTTAAAAAGATTTAACACAGTTCATTGACATTGGACATTACTAGAGAGTAAAAGTTTTTTTTTTGAAGAAAGCATTCAAGCTCTGCCTAGTGTATGGTTGTTCTGTAATCATAAGTACTCTTAGGTGTCATATAGGTTACAGCAGAGCTCAAAGCAAACTAAGGCAGGAGCCAAGGGTAGCAGATGTTACATCTTTTATGTTCCTGCATTAAACCAAGGAATCAACACAACTGCCCAAAGCTGTACACCTGTCTGTCATTGGAGAATGTACTTGCAGGCAGTAGGTGTCTAATGGGGCCACACCAGTACAGACAATGGAAATAATATGGCTTCCCTGTGCCCATCATTGTCAATATAAGGGACGGAAGGGCCAAAGCTGCCATCTTGCCTATTGCCCCATTCTGCCCTAATGTGTCTCTGGGTCCTTTTGAAAGACATTACTGTTTCTTTTCACACTACAAGTGTGTTGATTCATTGAAAAAATGCAATATGGCTGATATTTTAACAGTTATTAAAGTAGATTTAAAGCCCAATCCTTTTTTCCTCAGGGAAGGATTAGAACACGTCAGGTTTTTGCTGCTGGATTCACCCTTGTTTTTTTTTTTCCTGGTGCTCTATGAGACACTGTGGTAAGTCACTGAGGTTTAGAGTGACAAATAGTGACAATTGAATGTAGAAAAGCTCCAATGGGGACAACCGTCTCTTGAAAACTGTCTATAGTGGCAGTTTTCCCCCACTTCTTTGAGATTTAACATTGCATCCCTAGGACAGGAGGTGGCTGTCATGGTGTCATAGGAGTTGCATTGCAAAATTATTCTTGTGCACCTAACAGGAGTATACTCCTGTGGCCTATACATCCAATCAAATGACAGCTTTCATGTGAGCTTTCATCGATTTCATTTGATTATACTGTTTATTGTAACCTAATTTGGGGTTTCTCTGATCAGATACAACATGCTGTTAATAAATTGTAAAGTACTGCATGACCTTTTCACTGCTTTTAAACTAATACTTGCATCTTTCATTAGACTAAACACATCTTTTTTTCTCAAAGAAAATAACATTGCATGTGCTGCAGTTTATTTATATAGATTAACCTCCCTGGCGGTATCCCCGAGCGTGACTCGGGGTGTTTTTTTTTGCAGAGATCGGTATCCCCGAGTCACGCTCGGGGTAGCCATGCAGAGCCTGCAGCGCGCGCTGTCTTACCTTCTTCCTGGATCCAGCGATGCATCCCCGCTGTGTGAGCGAGCGGGTGCTCGCTCGATTCACACAGCGTCCCCGTGTGCCGCCGATCTCCGTTCCCTGCGACGTTACGACGCACGGGAGCGGAGAACGGCGCCAAATTTAAAAAGGTAAACAAACACTTTACATACAGTACAATGTAATCTTATAGATTACAGTACTGTATGTAAAAAATACACCCCCCCCTTGTCCCTAGTGGTCTGTCCTGTGCCCTACATGTCCTTTTATATAATAAAAACTGTTCTTTCTGCCTGGAAACTGTAGATTGCCCATAACAACCAAAAGTGTCCCTTTATGTCAAAAATGGTTTTAGATCAGCTAGAAAACAGCGATAATAAATTATAATTACTTTCAGAATTGAGCGATAGCGATTTGTGGGGAAATTTGTCATAAAAAAAATAAATAATGACAGCGACAATTCTGCAACTGAGCAAATTTCAGTGTTTTTGAGTTGATTACATTATTGAATATTTTTTATTATAATTTGTTATAATTATTTATAGTTTTTTATTATATAAAAAATTATGATTTTGTTTTTCAAACTTTATCATACCCGGGATGTCTTGTTTGGACAGATTTAAGCAAGTTATTCCTAAGAATTGCAGGCCTACAGTATAAAACGCCAAACTTCCATGCAAATAATTGTACCGCTTTTGGTACGTAATTCCAGACAGAATCATACCGCCAGGGAGGTTAAAATACATTCAGATTGATCATCTCATCTGTTCTAAGTGTGTCCAGTTTTGTGCTAACTAAAATAATTATTCCTGCAGTGCACAACAACAAGCAGATACAATAGGACTATTGTAAAATAGTGTAAAGGGGTTAGATACTCACTGTACTTTTAAAAAACCGACACGGTCATGCAATGATATCCGCTGAGCTGTTACAGTGGGAGCCTATGTAAGTAGTGAGGTCACGGGCTGTTATGTAATTCTCACCCATTTAAAGGGAACCCATCACCATAAAACAGTGCTTGACATGCGGTGGTTCAAACACTAATTAGATAAGGAAAAAGTTTCCTCCAAGACAAAAATAAAATGTACTAAACAAAAATCTCTACTGCTGAAAAATATGCAATGGCATCCTGAATAGTAAAAGAAAAAGTGTATTTTGAAATGTCTCAGTTGGCTCTCCAACACTGTGGCTTTGCACATTGAGGGCCATTTCACATCACAAGCAGTCCAGTGTGTTTTTTTTCTGCATCAAAAACGCATGGATAATAGGTTATATGGTATTCAATGGCATAGTAACACCAGTGCAGCCTGTTCCAGTGTGCTCCAGTTCCAGAAAGAAAAAGTAGAACATGCTGCATTTTTTATGCACTGAACTGTACTGGAACGTGGTAAAATGCATCAAAAACGCACTGGAAATAAAATAAATGCATGAAAAATGCATTGCAACACATATTTCCTTATTTAAAAGTGAAGAAAAAAGATGGGGGGAAAATGCACTGGAACATATCAAAAACGCACTGGGACACATGGAAAACATGTCAAAAACGCACATACAGAAAAGCATCCAGAACACATCCGGACAGCATTTCTATGGATGGAACTAGCCCTGAAAGTTGGTTGAAAATGGTAAGAAGTGCCTTGTGTGTGGTCAATATAATTCTTTATAAAGCAAAAAACTTCAAACACATCTCTAAGAGGCTTTTAAAAATGTAATAAACATTTTTGTAGTCTAAATTATGCTGCAATATTTGTTTTTTTTATCATTCAAAACAGAATGACATAAAACATTGTTTGGTATGAAGCATATCTATTTTGAAATAATTACTGGAACACTTCAGTGTTTCTAATCCAAAAAGCAAAAAATATAGCCACAAGCATTTGGATTTTAACAGAGATAAATTCAGCCAATAATTCAAGTCCTATGTTCAGTCATCCTAGGTCCTCAACCATGTTACTAATTGTTGAAAGAAATGAACAGAAACAGTAGAAGACTGGTATCCAGTGTTGTTGATAGCACCTGGTCAGGTCATTGCTCTAACATACATTCACTTGGGAATGGGATAGCCAACGAGAACAGCAGCAATATTCCAGATAGAAAACATTTTAAATAAGCCTCACAATCATGGAATTTCACAAAAGAGACTTCTATACTTCAACATTCTTCCATGAAAAAGGCATATTTAGAAGCTCATCCAGCCCAAAACAGGGTTTAACGCTTAGGAAGGCACACTTATCCTAATATTACCTATAAGGCCGGTGTGTTGTAATAATAAAAAAAAAAGGAAAAGCATTGCACAGTCCTTTATCTGGTTACTTAAAACTGGTGGCATTACCAAGTAGATTGTCCAGTCAGACAATTTTTTGTAATTTTCTTTTCCACAATACAAGTTCTCTGTGGCAACAGATCACCACTCACAAGCCTCATCAGTAGCTCTGATTTCTGGCTAACAAGTGAAAATTCCAAATCGAAGCTCATAAAAGCTCACTACAATAAAGTCCACAAAATGAAAGACACTGAATAATCAGGGCCGTCTTTAAGGAAGGGCAAAAGGGGAAGCTGCCCTTGGCCCTGTCATTGGTGTGGGGCCCAAAGCAGCTGTCTCATACTTGTCAACTATTAACCACTTAAGACCCGGACCAAAATGCAGGTAAAGGACCTTGCCCCTTTTTGCGATTCGGCACTGCGTTTTAACTGACAATTGCGCGGTCGTGCGACGTGGCTCCCAAACAAAATTGACGTCCTTTTTTCCCCACAAATAGAGCTTTCTTTTGGTGGTATTTGATCACCTCTGCGGTTTTTATTTTTTGCGCTATAAACAAAAATAGAGCGACAATTTAAAAAAAAATGCAATATTTTTTACTTTTTGCTATAATAAATATCCCCCAAAAATATATAAAAAAACATTTTTTTTCCTCAGTTTAGGCCGATACGTATTCTTCTACGTATTTTTGGTAAAAAAAATCGCAATAAGCGTTTATCGGTTGGTTTTCGCAAAATTTATAGCGTTTACAAAATAAGGGATAGTTTTATTGCATTTTTATTAATTTTTTTTTTTTTTACTACTAATAGCGACGATCAGCGATTTTTTTCGTGACTGCGACAATATGGCGGACACTTTGGACAATTTTGACAAATTTTTGGGACAATTGTCATTTTCACAGCAAAAAATGCATTTAAATTGCATTGTTTACTGTGGAAATGACAGTTGCAGTTTGGGAGTTAACCACAGGTGGCGCTGTAGGGGATGTGTGACCTAATGTGTGTGTTTACAACTGTAGGGGGGTGTGGCTGTAGGTGTGATGTCATCGATCGCGTCCCCCTATTACAGGGATGACGCGATCGATGCTACGGCCTCAGAGAAGCACGGGGAAGCCGTGTGTACACACGGCTCTCCCCGTTCTTCCGCTCCAGGGATGGATCGCCGCACTCCAGCGGCGATCGGGTCCGCGAATCCCGCGGTCCCGGTCCTGGAGCTTTGGACGTTTATGTGCCCAGCCGTGCCATTCTGCCGACGTAAATGTGCAGTAGGCGGTCCTTAAGTGGTTAAAGTTCAAATTTGCTTGTATCTTGAAGTTTTAGTTTTCCTGTGCTGTGTCCGGATATCTCAGTGTGAAGTGCTGTTACTAATGCTGCCCAGCTCTGCCCTATTGTTGTGTACAGATGAATCACCTGCAGATCCTGTGTTTACATGTAAATAACCACCAAATATAGGATGCATTCATATGTAAATAGCTGAGGCCGGCATCATTCATATGTAAATAGCGGCATCATTCGTATGTATATCATGCCCCTCTGCCTTGAGGTGATTTAGTTCACATATGTAGTGCTATACAAGTTTCTCAGTCACTCACTTATGTGCTGTAATCTCTAGCAACCAATCAGTGAGCGGTGTTACTGTACAATAAACTCCAGCAACCAATCAACCAAAATAAATAATGTGCTGTAACCTCTAGCAACTAATCAGTGAGCTGTAATGTGTGCTGTAACCTCTAGCAATCAGTCAGTAAGTGGTAGCATGCGGTAACCTCTGGCAACCAATCACTATCTGTCTGATCTGATACAGTAAACTGATTTTAAGTCTAGCTGATATATATTGTATGTCTCAGAGCATGTGGAGAGCAAAATTGCATGGGGGGGAGCCCCCAAGAATTTTTTTGCCCAGGGTCCAATCAACATTTAAGATGGCCCTGTGAATAATCTGGTGTTCAATAAACCGTAATTCTTATGGATACATGAACAATGAAGCCCCACCTGGAACCTCCATCACTATGATTAAGCCCCTCTTTGAGGTAAATGCTTCAGTAAGGGTTTACAGGATGGGCTTTCTTTTTAATGTCTCTGGAATAATAAAGTTTTCTTGATTACTTGAATATTTAGTAGGGTAGAATACAGCTGTAATGACATTTAATGCCAAGTGAGAAATAATTTTCCACCTCATACATATGACCATAAGAACGAAGGTGTAGCATCATAGCATAATCTGTGTTTCACATTGAAGCCATCATTGTCTTCTTAGGAAAATGCAAAATGTAATACAGTCTGTGCGACACCAGTGTGGATTTGGGAATTTCATGCCAATTTCCAGAGAACTAATCTAGCACTTATAGTATAATACATAAACTCTATACGTGTATCAACATGTAATGACTCCATAGTGATGTGGTTTTACCAATAAAATTTTGTTCTGCTTTTAGTTTCCTTTTTTATACCACATTTCTTGGTATTGTGGTGTCATAAGCTGTAATCACTCCTACACCTTATGAGAAATGTATAGCAACGTGCTGAATTCAACTTCAGCCTTTCCCAAGAAACTGAAATTGTTAATGCTGCCCACGTTAAGCCATCTCCTGCTCATATCCCCAATGGAATTCATAACCTGTCAATCTATCTATGTTTGGAACAATAAATTGTTTGGGGAAAAAGTGCACTTATAGGGCATAGGCCAGAAGCTCTCAACTATTTAATTTGGAAATCCAGGTGTTGGTGTGTCATGGCTTTGTACTTCCAGGCATAACTGCCCTATGTGCAAACTATGTACTAATAATACTTGTGATGAATTAGCAAGGATTGGGCTATGTGTGACTTGCACAGGGGTTACTAATAATGCATTAGATCACCACACGTGTTTAATACTGCACAAAATGACTTTTTATGCAACACTAGTACTTGTGGACATTGTTATATCACCCCTAGAGGCTAAAATGTGTTTAAGCACAAGAAAACATTTCACCACCTATTGTTCTCTGTAAGACATCTTTCAATAAATGGCCAGTTCTTTTGCTAAACACAAAGGATTCTTAGTAAATAGTAGTAGATTTACAATTTTATGCAAATAGCAATCAGGTATTTTGTAGAATTGCAGGAGAACAGAAAACACTTAAAGGAAATCCACAAAAACATGGGAGAACATACAAACTCTACACATGGAGAGCGCTTTTGTGGAAGACAGGGTGCTGCCCACTCAGAACAATCAAGAAGACACAGAATGGTGCATATTAAGAAAGCATCAATTCACCAACAAAAAGTAGAATGTAGTCAATGGCGCACAAGACTATCTGCTCTTAGGCCGCGTACACGCGATAGGTTAACCAGAGGACAGCGGTCTGATGGACCGTTTTAATCGGTCAAAACCGATCGTGTGTAGGCCCCATAGGTTATTTAACCTTTGGTTAAAAAAAAGCCAGCTTGCTTTAAAATGTAACCGATGGACACCTAACGATAGGTCAAAACCGATCGTTAGTAGGCACGACCATCGGTTTTACGTCACCGCATTCTAACGCGGTCGTTTTTTCAACTGATGGTGTGTAGGCACATCAGACCATCAGTCAGCTTCATTGGTTAACCGATGACAACGGTCCTTCGGACCGTTGTCATCGGATGGGCGAGGCCTTAGCTTCATGTCTGTATAGTAACTACAACTGCATTAGATGGTTCAGCTCCAGATGGTGCTACATTCTAAAAATAGTGAAATCCTACAACTTTAAAAACACAGTATACTTTAAAAAGAATCCTTGTTAGGATTGAACAAATCCCTAATGTGATAGTGGTGACCCAGTGAGCCACAGTGTTGCCAATTAACATGCCTGAAGTCCATAAACACTTTGTATAAAGTATAAGTACAAATTATGGGCCAGATTCAGCAAAGGTTACGCTGGCGGATCGAGTGATCCGCCAGCGTAACAGTGGCTTTGAGCCGGCGTTTCTGTTTTCTGTAACCAGAAAACAAGAAACGCCGGGTTGAAGTTCCGATGCGGTGAGCGTAACTGAGTTTCGCCATCGCATCGTTACTTCAACTTAAAAATGGCGCCGGGGGCGTTCCCGCCGATTTACGCTCAAAAAATATGTTAATGAGCGGAAATCGGCAATTCACGATCGAAATCCGGCGCGACGCAGTGACGTTACGACGTTTCCGGACGGGATACGCGGCGCATAGTTATACCTACATGGGGCTGGCGTATCCTATGTTAGGTATAGGCGTCGTCATCGCGTCGGGAAAAAAAAAAAAAACGTCGCTTGCGTAAAACGGTCATGAATGGGAATGTGACGTCATTGACGTTCATTCACAGATTTTGGAGCATGCGCACGGGGATGTTTTGACACTCGACGCATGCGCAGTACGTCGGCGGCGGGATCGCGCGTAGTTAGCATACTACACGCCCCGTACCCGCCCAATTTGAATTCCGCCGGCTCATTTGTGATGCGCTGCCGCAACTTTAGGAGCAAGTGCTTCATGAATGACAGCACTTGCTCCTAAAAAATCGGCAGCGCAACGCAAATGAGAAGCGTTACTCCAGAGCAAAGATGCTCTGGACTACGTGAATCTGGCCCTATGTTTAGATAACTAATTCTGAATATTCACCCAGAATGTAGTTACTGAACTTTAGTTTTTCCAGCAATGCAAGCAACTTTGCATTGAAATATGACCAAATCATTGTGGAATGCAGAAAAATACAAGTGGTAATAAGGTCTGAGGGCACGATTTGGGCTTCAATAGTTAGGCTCCTTTGTACCATGAGCTTTGTAACAATTATGTAGGCGCACACGTTTTATTATTGTGCGCAACAATGTTTTTTTTTTTTTTTTTAAACAACATAAGAAAGACAAAATTATAAAAAATGTCCTCCATACTGAACAAATAAGAGGTAAGTAGTTAGAAATCTTATAAAGTTCTTCGTTCTATCAGGCTTCTGGTGCTTTCCAGATGCTCATTGGTGAAATACCTAGATACCACCATATGTGTAAAAAGTATCAAGATTTACAATGGCGCTTACAAATACCTAAATTACAAACTTGCAAACTATGTATTTTTTTTGCATTAGTATATTCCACTGAATGTCATATTGTTTTAATTTTGACTCCAATTAAAGAAGATTATTGAGTACCCCTAAATTCCTGAAGTTTGTGTAATATGTGGGTCACTATTGTATCTGTTTTGGTCTCTAATTTCAGATCAGCAACAGTCTAAATTATTGGAATCTGGCCCGCCCCAAACATCACAATCTATGACTATCTATTTCTTATGATGACTTCTTAGGAAAACATAGGGCCAGATTCACAGAGCCCTTACTCCTGTCTAACTGGCGTTAGACTGGAGTACTTTCAAATTACGCGCGTTTTTTCACTACTCTGAAACCTCAAACCATGAAAATACGGCTGCAGGCTTCAATCCGACTGGCTTACGTGTTCGTACGCCTTCGGATTTACGCTGCAATAAATTTGCGGCCACTGGGTGGAGTTCCTGTCATTTTCCGCATCGGGGTATGCAAATGAGCTTTTGCGCATGATCCACGAAATTACGAACGTCAATCGCAATCTCTTACGGCATCTTTAGTCATCTTTTTGCTGCGTAAAACTATACCAGCTTTTTGCTGGTCTAATATTAGACAGCCCATGTTAAGTATGGCCGTCGTTCCCGCGTCGAATGTCAACGTCTTTTTTTATTTTTTACGTAACTCATCTGGGAATAGGAATGTCCGTAAACGACGCTACTCAAACAACGAATGACGTAACAACGTTATTTCGCGCAATGCACGGCGGGAAATTTCTGAACGTAGCATGCGCAGTTCGATCACCGCGGGGACGCGCCTAATTTAAGTGCTTCACGCCCCCTAATCGCGTATTTCGAATTACGCGGCGAGAAATACACTACGCCGCCGTACCGTAAGGGACAAAATCTACCAGAATTCTGCGTATAGCCTGGTAAAATACGGCGGCGTAGTGTATCTCTGATACTCTGCGCCAATGTAATTCTATCTGAATCTGGCCCATTGTTTTCACAGAATACTGCTTAAGTTTAAAAATGAAAAGTCAAACATTCGTGTACATGAAGTAGAGTTCCCTTACACTAATGAAGTGTTGGCTTGATAAAGGCTTGGGAAGTTTGACTTCCTGGCTTACACTCCTAGGAAGGTGAGTCTTAGTCACCTAGATAAAAGAAGGCAAGGCTGGGTATCATGGAGTGTTACAGGAAATTAAAGTGGAAACAGAGAGGGAGCAAGGAGACATGCACTCAGGTAAAAGGAAGTCAATTGGTCTATTTATAGGTGATAGCTGGGAACTGGGAAGAACACAGCATAGGATATGGGAAAGTCATTTCCTTTGATATCAGGAAAAAGTCTATTTAAGGTAATTAGGAAAAACAGGGATGTCCACTTGCGTAGTAGAGACAGGAACAGAGAAATAGCGGGACAGACTGTGACATGAGAGGCCTATACAGACAGGAATCAGAGATGGAGATGTGGCACTTACAAGTTTACTGTGAGTCATTTATGAGAAATGAGTGTAAAGATGGACCAGATAAAGTGTAAAATTTACTACATCGTACATGTCTATAAATGCAAATCTGGAGTCAGAGAAATGTTAGAAGTCCCTATCTGCTTGTTCTGGGTCACAAATTTAAAAGTATTGAAGATAAGGGGGTCAGCATGATAGCCATCTAACAAATATTTTTATAAGGTGAGTTTGGCAAAGGTAGTCTCTGGGGTTGATTTACAAAATGCAAATAGACTGTGCACTTTGCAAATGCAGTTGCTCCAGAGCTTAGTAAATGAGGAGAAGCTCTGCTGACTTCCATTATTCAATCAAATGTTTTCATTTTTCTTGCGTGTGAGTTGGATTCTTTACAAAGTGAAGCTTCACTTCATTTACTAAGCTGTGGGGCAACTACTTTTGCAAAGTACACTGTCTGTTTTCCTTTAGTAAACAAACCCCAGTATATCCTTCTTTAGCACTTTTTTTATTTATAGTGGGGAATGATTTGTTGCAAGATGGTTCAGGTCAATCATGTGATCATTAAGGAATTTCCCAAATAAGTTAGGTTTGTATCTGTCTTGGGCCGCGTACACACGATCGAATCTATCTGCTGGAAATGGTCTGCCAGACTGTTTCAGCAGACAGATTCGATCGTGTGTACGGGCGGACAGACAGATTTTGCCAGCAGACAGTGTACAGCGATCAAACCAAAACAGCCCAGCAGACAAATCTGATCAAATCGGTCTGTCAGACCGATTTGAACAGATTTATTTGGTCGCGTGTACGTGGCCTTACACATAGGAGTGCACAGCCTATTGGATTAGACTGTGCACCCCAAAGCTCCAACACATACATTTGACAGGGTACCAAGGGAGCACATGGGGGACCCAGGCAACAGAAGGAAGAGGAACAGGGAAAGGAGGGGTGGCATATATTAGTACCGATCCCCTAAACTAAATTCCCCCCTCGCCGCCTCTCCTGTCCAGGTTCTGAGGACCGGAAAGGAAGGATTGCGTATTACCAGTCACCTGCCTACCGGTGACAGGTTGCCAACACCAGGATCAGGGTGTGCCCAGGCTTACCTGGCACACCCCTTGTGCACGCCTATGGTCTTACACACAATATTTTTCTTACAATCAATGCTTTGATATTCAGAAACGATTCCATTGGCAGATACAGATAATTACTGAATTGCACATTTTTCAAAAAAATAAACTGTTAAAATAATAAGTTAAAGATGCAATTTCTTTGCTTTTTTTGTTTTTTAAACCCTTGATATGGTAGTGATGTAGATTAAATAGTTAGATTATATGTTCAAGTTTCAACTGAAACAGTTCCAGATCACAAAATAGGCACTCTCACATGCTTCATTGGGACTGGTGTGCTTCTTGCATCTGTAGGAAACAAACTACCAGCGTAGGATGATCTAATGGGCTAGACAAAAAGACATCTTACAGCTCATTGAACTGTATGAACTAATGCAATGGAATGAGCCACAATGTTCCCTCTGACTGAGCAGACTAACACATCTATGGCTGTGGGGCTGCCTCTAGCATCTCCAACAAAAAAACACCAGCCGAGAGCTTTGGGCAGTCTGTGTACCCAGAGGTCAATTTCTCCAGGTTTCTGTACAAACACATGGATATCACAGCATGCCAGAAACACTAATTAGATTCTGTTCGGAAGATTGCCCTGTAAAAGAGTTAGGACTAGAAACATACACCTTATTAGAGCTCTATAGGGTGGGAAGCTTGAGGTGGAAACCATTGAGGTAAGAGCATGCAACTGTGCAGCCATTTCTAAATCCAACGTTTTCGGAAAATCTGTACAGCTGTCCACCTAGCAAAGTTCAAGTAAAATAGCACATATTGCTGGTCCGGATGATATAAGGATTCATACAGCTAATGAAGTTAAGCACCCGAGACCCTCCCATATAAAATATCATTCACTTCACCATAATGGGTTTAATATTGGGGCTTCCCAGCAATGAAGGGTCATTTTCCAATAATTCAACAAGAATGACCACTGTATGACCACTGTATACTCAACATACACATACTCCTCAGAGGATGCTAAAAAGTGTTGCGTAGGCTATAAAGTGCAAAAACAGAGGATACCACAACCCCCCAATACAGAACAATAAGAGAGTGGATGAATATTATCTATTCATCAATCTACTCTGTCAGTTTAAATTTCGTAGACTGCCAGTGTGCCAAAGCGCTCATGCCACATAGCTACCCTCAGTGTAGGTTTTATTTCTACTACCTGACTAGGTTTATAGAAATAAAAAGACAAGATCACTTTTAATAACACAGTATTTTGAGTCACACACACAGGTCCTCTGAGCTGACGTAAAAGATAACATTTTAGTAATAATCTTTCTCCAAACAATGGCTCCAAACTGAGAATCAGCCATCTGTTAACATAAAGCAAATGCCATGACCTTCATTTAAAAAAAAAAATCTTTAGACATGCTTATTACACCAATACAAACCTGCAGGGAATGATATGCCATACATTCCCAAAAATGTACAGATTATACTACCATAAGTAAAGTCAAATTTTTCATGCAGTAATGGTACCTTGGCAAGTATCTGAATGTGATTTGATATAGAAAAAAATTATAACACGTAAAAACTTGCACTCATTGCTTATGGACACTGCATTGGTAGTAATACATGAATATTAACTTATTGATGATTATGGTGATGTATATTACAACACATCTTTTCAATATTAGTTAGCTCCTGATATACATTGTAATACTTAGTGAAATAATAATTCTAACTGTAGCATAAACTATTTATGGTTCTTTCAACCTGCGATGGTTTGAACTGAATTAGAATGTGAAGCTTTCCAGTTGCCAAAAGATGCAAGAGGTCAATGATCGGAGTCTCCTGTATGTTTTCTTTTCATTCCAGAAAAGGTGTAGGCTAACAAATTAATGAGCTTGAATGAACTGACTGAAGTATTCTTCAACATTTTGGAAGTATCTGCTGTAGGACCTCAACATTTCAAACTCAGTTGTGTAAAATCTAGTATTGCATTCTACTTTAAATAGTGTTAACACTGTCTCATTTATCTATTCCATGATGACCAGCAAATAATACCCAGGGATCTCGTTGCCAGTTCATCCATTGGCAGGTAGTTGCAGCGTTAGAATGTACTTTCAGATGCACAGTAAACTCTATCTGCCAAGCACTTAAAGTCATTGCAGACTGTAACGTTAAGGCTCAGTTCACATGTATGCATTTTTAACTGCTTTCGATTCGCATAACATGTGAATCAAACAGGCTTCAATGGAGCCTGTTCACACATGTCTGGCCAGCCGCTGTTCGTTTCTGAAAAGGGTCCTGTGCGATTTTGAGTCAGATTTAGGTGCAAATTTAGGTAACAATTTGCACCTGAATTGCACCTCAACCAGTGAACAAAACTGAACCAGACTCTGGACTGCAAACTGCAGCTGGACATGTGTGAACCCAGCATTAATTGGCAAAACAACACTTACATAACTGCTCACAATCATATACCATTGGCAGGCCAATTACAATGATATTTCCTGCTACACAACCACAAAGCCACTTTTCATACACATGCTGGTATGAATCTAAAAAAAAATAAAAAAAATTGCACTTCTATAATGAAAAAAATATTCCCTCAATATCAGAGATTTTTGGCATCCTGTGAATATATTTATTTGAGTAGTTGTGTGACCAAACGAACATCTACTGGCTCTTCTACACACTTTAACTGAATGTATGGTATTTGCATCTCTGTTGTTCAGGGCTGTTGGAAACCTCTACCATCTTCACTATCTATCATCACCTGACTCTCAGCCTCTACTATTCTACCCCTAATCTTGTAATCTTGTCTTGGTTTTAAAGGACCATCCCACCCAAACCAGATAATGTACGTTTTTGCATATTTTTGGGGGCCTATATCATCTTATACCTCTTGGGGACTCCAGGGCTGGGAATTCCCTGCTGTTGGCTCAACACCGTCTCGCTCATCCTACTGCCGCAAGGCAAGTCTACCACTGTCTCAGTACCATCAAATTAATAAAACTTCCAGAGGGATGCCTATAAGAAGCTTTGGAGGGTGGACTGCCTTGGGAACTTCAGACTTTTCACCAATGGAATACCTAAGAGATACAATAAGCTAGGAAAAAAACTTTATTTGAATGACCTTAAAACTAACATGATTAACCCAGACTTTCTCTGACAAACATTTACATGATTTCACAGTAACAAAATCAAACTATATCACACACCAGTCAGAGAATGCCCCAGTGATGATGAAACTCATCTCCAGCTTCCAGGTGCCAGCTAAAGGAATTTACTTATTTCCAGCCTATGTTCACAAAGGCATATTTAGGGGAATTTACCAACAATATCCTTTGCATCTAATTAGGAATTTGAAGTGATAGTACTCCTTTAATAAATCAGCTTCATAAAGGTTGAATCTTCACAATACTGAAGAGCCATTTTTTAGGGTGCAATACACTTGCCCAATCATGACATGCTATGACCATCAATATTAACAAAACATAATATCCCATTCAGATTCTTTTACACCCAAATAATAATTGATCTACTCCAATTTGAACTACGCTTCCAACTGGTATCAGCAGGATCCATAAACCACCAACATACCGCTAACAAAGTAATCATTATACCAAAATCAACAAAAAACGATTTCACCAGGCACATGCAGGTGGTACATACTATAAAGACATAAAGCCACTCAGATTTTGACACTTTTAAACTGCTCCTAGACTCCTTGATCATAAATGAATCCCTAAAGATTGCCACAATTTTTCAAAATTGCACAACTATGTAGAAAATATTATATGCAAATGCTATTATATATTCCACATTTGTGACTGTAATCAAGTAGAATCTTATGATAACAATGATATGATAAGCTGAAATGGCATTATATGGAAGCATCACATGATGTTTATCACTTCTAATTTGAGAATACTATACGTTTTAAGTAGACATAAGGGTTGATAAACTAAAGGCAAGTGGATTGTGCACTTTGCAAGTACACAATCCATTTGCCTTTTGTAAATGGATTGTGCACTTTGTAAGTGCAATTGCACTCTTCAAAGCGTAGTTGCTCCAGAGCTTAGTAAATGAAGTAAAAGCGTCACTTTGCAAAATATATCCAATCACATTAAAAAAAAAAAAAAAAACGAAAAAAAATAAACTACATTGCTTGCACATAATTAGATGATAGGAGTCAGCAGAGCTTCCCTTCCTTTACTAATCTCTGAAACATCTGCGCTTTGTAGAGTGCAACAGCACTTGCAAAGTGCACAGTCTATTCGCCTTTAGTAAATCAACCCCATAGTCAACCTGTAAGTTCCTAAACTTTACAGAACTGATAGCTTTTTGACCGCCTAAAAGGAGTAAATTTATCTTAAAACGTGGATATAGGTAGTTCTTCAAGGATTAGCAAGTTTTTTAAACAAATAAAGCTTACTTATTTATAGTCATTGTTTAATGTTGATTGTAAGCTGGGAATGGTAGGCTTGCAGTGGCTTACACAGCCATACACAAGATACACCTACTATCTCAAACCTTTTTCTTCTACATCACCCAGTTTTAGGGGTTTCAGGACAAAAACATGTCAACTGCTTTCAATTTGAAATGTATAAATGTCCCCATTTTCAATACATATGGTAATAACAGAAAGCAATCTGACGGGTCTGTGCATTACTTGTAATGAACGGGCCATGTAGGTATTGTGAGTCTCCTATTGTGAACCTCCAGATCTCTTGCTCAGCTGGATGGTAGCGGGTCCTTGGTAGGTCCTTTTGGTTTTGAAAATTCAAGTGAGTGCGGTCAGATCTTTCCCATCGTTCTTGGTGGCGCATTTACACCCTCCTCAGCCAACTTTAGTCAACAAAGGAAGGCAAGTTATGATGGATTAGATTCTGTTCCAGGTCACCCCAATTTATATACTGGTTCCACTGCTGAAGTGGAATTCTGAAAGTTCAATTGTGCCTATTTGTTTCATATTATTGTTTAACAGCCATTCACCAAGAAGAAGCAATGGAGTTAAAAATCTAGAAAAAGGTGACAGGTGAGAGAACATTGCACCTACCTGTTAGCATCAGGCATCCAAGTAGCAGACACAGCATGGCCACTGTGACACAGCTTAACATGTCTGAGCAATCCTAGTTCTGTCCAAAATCCCACAACTGTCAGGTAAGTAGCTGCTAACACACCAGCAACAATAAATAAAGTGTTGTGAGTTTCCAGTAGTTAATGCAGCACCTCCTCTGTGGTCCACAGACTGATGTAAGCGTATCCTGTACCAGAGCAGCCTTCCAGCAGCAGCACTATGTACGGTCCTGTCTCTTCACCAGATTCCTGCTGAATGCCTACAACACAGCAGTGTGTCCTTAGCTGCAGAGTGGGATGGAATATCCTGAAGGATAGGGACACAGTGCTGAAACCCCTGGGACATATCCATTCATTGTGCAAAGGCAAATTCTCACACCCCTGATATAACCACATGTAACTGATGGCATGTGTGGCCACCTCCCTGGCTGTGACATCACCAATATAAAAGGACAGTTCGCCTTCTGTGTCACCCAGCACATACAGACCAAACTGGTCACAGCTGCTAGTCTAGCATCGGTCGTCCCTACAGATGTGGTTTAGCTAGAACTGTCCTGTGTAGCCCCATACTATACAGAACTTTCCTGATCTCATCTATCTGAAGGCACACATTTCTCAGTGTTTTTACATACAACTGAACTGTCTGTACCTTTATATTATTGTCCTACTAATACTGTATAATTAATTGCTTGTGATGGGCCATATAACACAGATGTTGGTTTTGACAAAAACAATGTAAACCATGCTATATAAAGAAAAGATGGTTACTAAATGTTTAGGAGCTGTATGCATAAACAAGAACGCCTTCCTACAAAAATAACGTATAGGGCTCATTCACATGAGCATATGCCTATGTGCTCTTTATTACCCAGCCGGGTAAAAACAGTAAAACTTGGTGAAGAGTAGAGATTTGGTAGAAATGGAAATAGCAGATTCAGGTGTACGTAATAGGGAAACAGTCCTTCTTCCAATGACACATTCTTTCTCACCATCCCAGCCAGAATGGGCATAGCGCACCCGGACAGGCCTCTCTCACCAGCCTGGCAGCCAGAATGTCACTCGGAACTTGGGGGGAAAAGTCTCTGCCACAGACCCTTCCTATGGTTGAAACAGCGGAGATAATCCTCCTTAGTATACTTGACACCTGGATCTCCTTCAGGTTGTTTAGTAGGTTACCGACTGATAGGCGACCAACGTCCAGCCTCTCAGCACCTGGTTACCTTGATCCCCGGTGGATGGTTGAAACCCTCTTGGAACGCCAGCCTCTCTTGGCACTCCTCAGGCAGACATTCCACCGAACAGCTTCCTCTAGCGGGACTAACGCTTGGGACCTCTTTAGATTAGGGACCCAGTCGATCACTGGGCCCCAGCCACAGCTCAGATGTTCCGAACCAGGAACACCGCGTGGCACGCAAACCCCGGCCCGGAAGGCCATTTTGCCGGGGTGCCGTGGTATGGCTACCCTGAAGGTGGGCGCCACACAGGAAGAAGACCCAGGCAAATTGCGTCTGCCTCATAAATACCCCTTCCCATCATGCACAGTGAGGGAAACTCCTCCTGATAGGCTGCTGGGAAAAATTAATCAAATCCTTGACTCCAATGCTGCCACCTGTCGGCCTGGGGTGTCAGCACCCCAGAAACGACAGAATGAGCCCACAGCACAGCCAAAGCTGAGACAGAGGCTTCAAATTTGAACCAATTAACATGGTCAGAGTTACTTAACTCTCTGACCCCCTCTAAATTTACACTAGCACCAGTTCTGAAAAGTAACCAGGCGCTACACATGTATATAAGTTCTACAAATGTGCCCCAGGAGCAGCTGCATCAAATTTTTTTTATGTACCTATTATTATGATCCTAATTTTTTTCCCTACCCTTTTTGTTTCTTTTTTCTTGAGGGGGGGGGGGGGGGGGAGAGCCACAGGGACCAAGTGGGGGGGAGGGGACAATCCTTTTTTTTTCTTTTCTGGGAGGGGGGTGTATAGGATATAGATAATGATGTTTACATTGTTATATTCTTTTTGATATGTGATATATTGTTAAATGGAATTGTTGAAAAAAAAAAATTGAGAATGATCCTAATATAACAATAAAAACAGATCAAATTATGCATGTGTATTTTGAATGGACCTGCGTACACAAAAGAGTGTTTGTAGGAATTCACCAAAGCCCAAAATACCTTTATATGTAGTGAGATATGAAGGCTGTTGAAGTTATATGTAAATCTCAGCTTTTAATGTACAGTTGAGAATGGATCTACGACTCTCACCTACCTAGTGAAGTTTCATTGTGATTGGTCCTTACTGCTTCTTTAGTAGGCAGGCTCAGAAAGAAAGAAGGATGGGGCAAAGCTTGACTTTTTTATGACTTGTCAGGATTTGCTCATGAATCAAGACCAGGATCTTTGTTTAATGTGCAGTCTACGTCGTTCATTTTTGTGACAAATGTACTTTAAAGTGCAGTACTTCATTTTTGAGTTTATTTAATTGTTATAATGTAAAAGAGAATCCCCCTAAAGGGCCAGACATTTTAAATAATTAACACAAGACAATGTGCATGAGTGCCAACTCTGATGCAACTTCTGTGCAGGCTCCTGCATGGGTATTTGAGATGTAAAAAAGCCAAAAATGTTCCACTGCCAATTGCTTGCTCAATTAAAAACTAAAAACTAAAAACAATTCCACATCTCAGTAGCAGGACACAGATTACAAAAATGTTCTGAAAACATTGTAATTATACATCATAAGTTAGCATTTGTTGTTGTCTGTTTGAGTAAAGGGGAACTTTATCCAGAACATGCTTTATTTCACATGTTATGGAGGAACTCTTTTTTTTTTAGCTAAAAAAAGGCAGACAGAGGCCAATATTACATATTTTTTAATGTATTTTTGCATATCATGAATTTATAATAAATTACCAATTGTATCCTTGTTGTGCCTAGTCTGTGACCCACCTCATTCAAAGTCCCATTACCCCTTTTTTGTCTTTATATGTATAACCCGGGATTGAGGTGGGACACGGTGTATGTCCCAGATCATTTTTTTCTTGTTTTGACTAGTCACTCACTGGTATTGCCTGTGGTCTCCCTGTAGCTGATCTTTTCCCATTACTGACTTACTAAGCACTGTTCTGCGTAGTGTGGAGATTGGTATTGGTAAAGGCAGGGCTTTGATTCCTCATGTCAGGGCCTCCAGCAAGGAGAACAGGAGAAAAAAAATCACCACCAAATCTTACTTGAAATCTTCACAAACTAGTAGTCACAGCCCACAGTGCCTTAGATCTAAAGCTGTAGGCACAGGAGTGCCTAGGCTCACTCACATGGAGTGAGCTGCTATCATTTAGGAGGACTTACACCAAAATGGTGCGCTTTTCTGATTAAAGCGGAGTTCCACCCAAAAATGGAACTTCCGCTTATCCCACTCCACACCCCCTTACATGCCACATTTGGCATGTCATTTTTTTGAGGGGGGAGTGGGGGCTTCAGGAGGAGTGGGACTTCCTGTCCCACTTCCTCCTTCCGCCGAGGGGCTGGTTAGGCGATTAAGCTTAATCGCCTACACCAGCCCCTCTCTGTAGGCGACCGCCTGGGACACTGACAGGTCCCATGCGATCGCCTGTCCAATCAGCGGCGAGCCGCGCCGCGTGCACATGCGCAGTGCGGCTCGCGCATGCGCAGTGGGTGCCCGGCCGTGAAGCCGAAGGCTGTCACGGCTGGGTGCCCATAGTCGGGATGGAGACGCCGGCCGGGGAGGGGGGGAGAGGAGCGGAGCCCCAGTCGGCGCGTCGCTGGAATGGAGGAGCAGGTAAGTGAGTGTTTATTAAAAGCCAGCAGCTACACTTTTTGTAGCTGCTGACTTTTAATAAACACCATTTTTGGCTGGAACACCCCTTTAAATGTTTTTGAATTTAGGTCCACTTTATTGTAAAAATGGCTGCCAGGATAACACAAGGTGGACCTTCAACATTTTGTCTTACTATTTAACCACTTGCCAACCCGCTGCAGTACATATACAGTACTGCAGCAGGGCGGCTCATACAGCCTGTATGTCGTGGCTCACTTCTGATTGAACACAGTTGGACTTAGGCTGGCCATACATGTTCAATCTTCTTGCACAATTTTCCTTGAGGTCCCTTTCACACTGAGCCACTCATAGTGTCGGCGGTAAAACTCTGCTATTTTCACAGCCGACGCTATGGGCAGATTTGCGTCCGATTTCGGCCACTAGTGGGGCGGTTTTACCCCCTGCTAGCGGCCGAGAAAGGGTTAGAATCACCCGCAATCCGCTGCTGCAGCAGCGCATTGCCAGCGATATAGCCGTGCTGTTCCATTGATTTCAATAGGCAGCAGCGATGAAGGAGCGATAAATACACCGCTCCTTCACTGCTCCAAAGATTTGGCTAGCAGAACTTTTTTTACCGTCCTGCTAGCGCAACGCTCCAGTGTGAAAGGTCTCAAGCTTTCACACTGGAGTAAATGTGACAGTTGTTTAAGGGCGGATTGCAGGCGCGATTTTTAACGCTATAGCGCCTGCAATACGCCCTCAGTTTGAAAGGGGTCTGAGATTTATACTAAACTATGTAGTGCAAGGGCCTGTCTAATTTAATACAGTTGAAAGCTGTTTAGTTTTGACCTTGTACAAGAAAATTGAACATGTATGGCCAGCCTTAGTCCAATCACAGCCCATAGACCTGTGTTGACAATCAACAATAGGCTCTGTACAGGGGGGGAATGATCTCTCTGTTTCTCATCCCTGCAAAACAGGGATAAGAAACTGCTAGAAGAGATATTTTATAAAAAGCAGCACATTGCACACATTACACCGCTTGATCACCCAAAATGTTAACCACTTCCCAGCCATTGTCATTAGTACAGTGACAGTGTATATTATTATCACTGATCACTGTATTAGTGTCACTGGTATAGTCAGTGTCAGTTAGTCAGTTCCCACACAGAGTCAGTTAGTGGCAGATTTTTCACCACACTATCACAGTCCTTTTATAAGTCGTTAATAATTGACATATGTTTAATAGCAGAATTATATATATTTTTTTCAAAATATTCATTTTTTTCCTGTTTATATTAAAAGAATAAAATAAATGAGTGGTGATAAAATACCACAACAAAGCTCTATTTGTGTGAATTTCATGCGGGTACAGTGTTGCATGACCTCAGACTTGCCTGTTAAAATAGTGCAGTGCTAAATAGAGAAATATGCCCTGGTCATGAAGAGGGTAAAATCTTCCAGAAGTGAATAACACAGGCAACTGACATCTCTGTGTTGCTTCTTGGTACCATTTAAAGTGTATGTATAACCCAAATGTTTTGTTTGCTAGTTTAGGATAGAATAGCAAAGGGTTTAAACCCCTGCCATTATATTTTTGTTGCCTGTTCAGGAGATTTCCCTTCACTTCCTATCCTGAAGACACAAAGTGAGAGATTGCCTTCTTAGACAGTTTTCACCAGAACAAGTGGCCTAACTGGACACCTCTCCTCTGGTGACAAATGTAAAAACAAAATCAGGATTTCCCATCAATTTCAGTCTCAATAACAATGGTCACCAAGACAAACAGACTGGCTAAATCTCTCTAATTATAGACATAAACTTTCAACAAAGGTTTGGTTTAAAGAATCACCTTTTCATGTAATTTAATCTGAATGTGAAGCTTATGTTTTTTAAAAACAGATAGTTTTCCAAATTACAGTTTGCCATCAGGATCAAGTAACAAAAAGACTTCTCTTGTCAACCTATCATGGACATAGGAGATTCATCCAAGATAGGACCCTGCCAAATCAAGTTCCTCCACCCCAAACTTGCTCAACCATGTCTTTATGGACCTTGTTTGTGCACTGGACCTTATTTGGTGCCACCCCCAAACTGTTCCCACAAAGTTGAGAGCATGAAATTGTCCAAAATGTCTTGGTATGCTGACGCCTTAAGAGTTCCCTTCACTAGAACTAAGGGGACAAGCCCAACCCCTATAAAACAACCCCACACCATAAACCCCCCTTCACCAATATATTTGGACAAATGCACAAAGCAAGGTCCATAAAGACATGGATGAACAAGTTTGGGGTGGAGGAACTTGACCTGCACAGAGCCCTGATCTCAACCCGACAGAACACCTTTAGGATGAATTACAGCAGAGACTGCGAGCCAGGCTTTCTCGTCCAACATCAGTGCCTGACCTCACAAATGCACTTCTGGAAGAATGGTCAAACATTCCCATAGACACACTTCTAAACCTTGTGGACAGTCTTCCCAGAAAAGTTAAAGCTGGTTTAGCTACAAAGGGTGGGCCAACTTAAGTTTTAACCCTACAGACTAAGGCTGGCCATTAAAGTTTATGTAAAGGCAGGCGTCCCAATACTTTTAACAATATAATATATATACATATATATATATATATATATATATATATATATATATATATATATATAAATAAAAGAAAGTCAGTACGGTGGCCTGAATTTATTGGAGGAGTCCGGAGGGTATTTAACCACTTAAGGACCGCCGCATGTACATTTACGCAGAATGGCACTGTCAGGTACATTAACGTATATATACGTTGGTGCCTTGGGGGGGATCAGACCCCCCCGTACATGCGGCGGTCCGCGCGGCTGCAGGAGCGATCCGACAAGAGGGGGCGGCTATTCGTTTTTGTCCGCCCCCTCCGGATCGCTCTCAGCCAATGCGCGCGCCTGCCTGCCCTGTCACTTCCTCCTCCTGTGTAAACACAGGAGGAGGAAGTGACATGATCTCTCCCTCGGCGGTTTTTTCAACCACCGCTGAGGAGAGATCACAACACATTAAGTCTGCACTAACACTACACTACACTAACACTTCACATAAACACATTTAACATCCCGCGATCGCCCCCCCCCCCCCCCCCCCCCCCCGTCACAGTGTCACTGAATGCAGTAATCATACATGTATGATTACTGTATTTAGTGTCAGTGTGACAGGCAGTGTAAAAGTCAGTTAGTGTTAGGTTCAGGGTAGCCCTGTACCCCCCTAATAAAGTTTTAACCCCTTGATCACTGCCCTAGTTAACCCTTTCACTCCCTATTGCCAGCGTCACTAAGCGATCATTTTTCTGATCGCTGTATTAGTGTCGCTGTTCCCGCTAGGTAGCTAATTTTTTTTTATTGCGATTTTTTTTTACTAAAGACATGTGGCTAAATAAATTTTGGACTAAATGTTTGACTAAAATTTAGTTTATTGATTTGTCTTATAACAAAAAGTAAAAAATATTGATTTTTTTTCAAAAATGTCGCTCTATTTTTGTAAATAGCGCAAAAAGTAAAAATCGCAGAGGCGATCAAATACCACCAAAAGAAAGCTCTATTTGTGGGAAGAAAAGGACGCAAATTTTGTTTGGGAGCCACGTCGCACGACCGCGCAATTGTCTGTTAAAACGACGCAGTGCCGAATCGCAAAAACCCCATAGGTCATTTGGCAGCATATTGGTCCGGGTCTTAAGTGGTTAAGCAACCCACTCATCTGCATGTGTAATCTTGCGATTCGTTATGCTTTCTGTCTGGCTGCGACCCTTTTGATACCCTCCCTCGCATTCCCCTTTTTCAGGGCATTTCTCAAATTAGTTTCTCTCCTCAAACAACTATCACTTATCTTGGGTATGCCCCTTTTTTTGGTATACCGACCAGCAGACCAGGGCACACCTCAGGTCAATTTTTATGATGTAAGTCTTATGGCACATTCATGTGGTTCACATCTATCCCGGCCGAAGGGTTTCGACCATAAATATATATACTGGTAATCAATGCACTCATACATTTAATCTAGGAAAATTAGTAATCTCCACCATATATGTCTATATCACTTATAACCATTTTTTAATTTTATTTATTAGTAATAGTAGTAATACTAATTTAAAAAGCCCAGCATGCACTGCTTCTTGCCTGAGATTTAGATTGTTAAACTATGTACATCTGACTGTTACAATCAGGTTGGGGCAATTGCAGTGTTTATTTTGTCTATGGGCATAGGAGTTTGTTGTGTCCAGAGATCACCCTGTATTATAAGTACATTTTTAATAATTGGGCAATGCCACATGAACAATAGTGGGAAGGGAGGAAAGAAAGGTTAAGTGTGATGGTGATACTGCAGAATACACAGCTATCTAATGTCTTTGGCTAATGTTGGAATTAGGATGCACATTAGCACCTATTAGTCAGTAAGTATCATAGAGAAGAAATGAGGCATGAATGACCTGGGTGACCTCGCCTTGCCGTGCCCCGCTCCTACTCATGTGCCTGCCAAGACATTTATCAGGAAAAGGGTTAATGACATAGGAACTGAGAGTCAGCATCCAATTTCCATTCATTGCTTGGTCACTATAGGAGTTGGACAATAGCTAATAAATGTACATATATAGCCCAGAGCCCCACCAAACTCTCTGCAGCCATTTATTTTTAGAGCCTGCTGTTGGCTGCTTTTACTACCCCACAGGGCCCTGGGCAATAGTCACTTCTGAAGGTCTTAAAGTCTCAGTTTCCCGGTGTGTATTAGTAATAAAACGGGAAGAGCACGATACAAGTTAATTTCTAGCTCAGAAAGGAAACGCTGTTTCCTGTATTGTACAAATCTGGTGCCAACAAGACGGACACAGAGCTCCATTGTCCTGCTAACAATTCCATGGTGGGGAGAGAGCCTTGAGAAAAGCCACCTTCCTTCAGCTCAGGCTTTTGATGTCCAGATAGAGGGTGACATGTATGATACCTTCTGTGTGACATGAAAAACGCCAGCACTAGCAATAGGAGGAGGAGAGACCCCCAGGGCTCAGCTAAGTCTTATCGGCTTAACATATGAGACTATTCATACACAATGCAGGGGGTAAGAGGATAACCCTTCCTGTGCCCAGTTCATTCATCTAAAATTCCACCCCTCTAGTTGTCTCTGGTTCATCTCTATTCAGGTCAGGTCTTTGACATGGAAGTCATGTGACTTCCAACTTTTTGCAGCAAGCGCATAATTATGAATATAACGCATGAAAAGTGGAAGCGCTGTCAATAGCAACCAATCAGATTCCAGCTGTGATTTGTCCTCTGCAGGGGATGTCCAGCCTTCACTAGTGAAAATTATGCAACAAAGGGCTTTATCTTAAACCCGATCACTTAAAGGGTAACTCCACTTTCGTGGGAAAAAAACGCAAAAAAAAAAAAAGAATAAAGTGTATACAATTGGGACACAACTCATGTGTCCCAATTTTCCTTTTTAATCTGCAGCCAGCCGCTGTCATTTTCTGTAAAATGCAATATGGCTACTTGGAGGTGTTCTGTACACAGAATGAGTACTGAACACACCCAAGAAACAGAATTTCCTGCTTGTGTGATTGGCTCACTGATTTTTCCAGAAGTCTGCACTAAGATACAAGTCCGAACTCAGGCATCCCCTGAATCATATTGATGAATCATATTTGGTGAGATACCGTATTTTCTGGCGTATAAGACCATCTTTTGTGCTTAAAAACTTGCCTCAAAACTCAGGGGTCATCTTATACACCGGTACCAGACCTTGGGCATCCGTTATTCAAGAGCCACGCCTCCTCCTAGTGCTGTTCCGTGATAGGTGGAACACTTGTTTTCCTAATAGTGCCTCTGTTCGGTGTTCCGCCTATCACGGATGTCTTCTCATCCTCGGCTTCGGACGAGAAGACATCCGTGATAGGTGGAACACTGAACACAGGCGCTGCTGTTCCGTGATAGGCGGAACACTCAGTTTCTCAGCAGCGCCTGTGTTCAGTGTTCCGCCTATCACGTAACAGCATGAGGAGGAGGTGCGGCTTTTAAATAATGGACGCCATCAGTACAGGGATAAGGTATGTCACAGTGAGGCATGTTGATGGCACAATGAGGCATGTTGATGGCACAGTGAGGCATGGGATGGCACAGTGAAGCATGGAATGGCACAGTAAGGCATGTTGATGGCACAATGAGGCATGTTGATGGCACAGTGAGGCATGGGATGGCACAGTGAGGCATGTTGATGGCACAGTGAGGCTTGTTGATGGCACAGTGAGGCATTGGATGGCACAGTGATGCATGGGATGGCACAGTGAGGCATGTTGATGGCACAGTGAGGCATGGGATGGCACAGTGAGGCATGTTGATGGCACAGTTAGGCTTGTTGATGGCACAGTGAGGCATGGGATGGCACAGTGAGGCATGGGATGGCACAGTGAGGCTTGTTGATGGCACAGTGAGGCATGGGATGGCACAGTGAGGCATGGGATGGCACAGTGAGGCATGTTGATGGCACAGTGAGGCATGGGATGGCACAGTGAGGCATGTTGATGGCACAGTGAGGCATGTTGATGGCACAGTGAGGCTTGTTGATGGCACAGTGAGGCATGGGATGGCACAGTGAGGCATGTAATGGGCACAGTGAGATTTGAAAAAAGCTGAATAAAGCATGTTCCTGTCAGCGTTTTTTCTTGTCAGCGGTTGTTCCAGCTACCCCTCAGGGTCGTCTTATACAGCTAGTATATCCCAAAACCAAGATTTTAGCTGGAAAATTAGGGGGCCGTCTTATACACCTAGTCGCTTTATACGCCGGCAAATACGGTACTCCCAATAGGAAATCACGTTAAAAGGGGTGCAGACCCTGCAGTACAGTTCCCCTCATTAGAACTCTGCAAGTGCAGCAGCTGATTGATAATTATGAAACCACTCCCATTAGATTCACTTTCCACATGGACACAGACAAACAAACAGTGATTTTTTCAGAATAACAAAAGGCAAGAATCTGCAACAAAGTTTGTTAAAATCCGAGTGCATAGAAGGTAGTGTTTTTTTCTCACTGGGGTTATTCTTTAAATCTTTAATAAACTTTAAAACTTAAAGGTAAAATTTAAAGGTAAGGTCAAATGTTTTTTTTTTATATTTCTTTCAGTCAAATAGAACCTGGTGATCCTGCCATTTGGTTCCTTGTTCAGGCTACCGGATACAAGCAAACAACGCTCTGTCCCTGTATTCTGATTGGCTTCTTGTGTTATCACCCTGTCACATACATGACTATAAGCGGCTGTGCTGACGCTCACCAGGCAGACATGTTGCACCAAGATATAGCATACAGCTACTGCTGCAGACTAGTGATGAGCGGAATACGCCATATTCGATTTCGCGATATTTCGCGAATATTTCGAAGAATATTCGCGAATATTCGTTAATATCGAATATTCGTGATATTAAAAAAAAATAAAAAATTGTGAATTTTCGCCAATGCGAATTTTCGCTAATGCGAAATTTCGAGTTTTTTTTTTTTTTTATAAAATATCACGAATATTCGATATTTACGAATATTCGGTATATTTTATAAAAAAAAAAAGCGAAATTTCACATATGCGGTCGCGAATATTCGTTAATATCGAATATTCGTGATATTTTATTAAAAAAAAAAATAAATTGCGAATTTTCGCCAATGCGAAATTTCGCTAATGCAAAATTTCGCGATTTTTTTTATAAAATATCACGAATATTCGATATTTACGAATATTCGCTATATTTTATAAAAAAAAAAAATATAGCGAAATTTCGCACATGCGAAAGCGAAAATGATTGCAAAATTTCGCTATTTTTTTTGGATAAAATATCACGAATATTCGATATTTACGAATATTCGCTATATTTTATAAAAAAATAAAAAAAAATGCGAAATTTCGCTATTGCGAAATTCGCGAATGCGAAATTTCGCTATTGCGAAATTGATTGCGATTTTTTTTGCGAAATTTATTGCGAAATTTGAAAAAATACGAATATTCGAAATAGCGAATATTCGCCGCGATATTCGAGATATTCGCGAATACTCGAATATGCAATATTCGTAGCGAATATTCGCAATGCGAATATTCGTGAGCAACGCTACTGCAGACAGGAGGAGGTTCCAAAAAGGCTGCAGGAGATCAGCAGCACTGAAAAGCAAAAAGGAAAAAAAGGAAAAGTAAAAGGTAAAAGTAGTAATCCTTCTGCCCACGTATATATAGGTATAAAAAAATCCACTCCTCCGGCAGTTAACACTTATTTATTATTTACTTATTTATTAGGGGCGGGGGAAACCGTCCCCGCCAGGAAAAGACAGTGATAATTGCTAGTGGCTATACAAGCCACTAGTGATAATCACATGTAAAATCTGGCAGGCTGGTTGTACCCAAGTTGATCAATCAATCAACTTGGATACATTCAGCCCACCCATACATAGATTCAAACCGCCTATGACCAGTCTAATGCGCCGTACACACAACCTGAAAATCGGACGACAGATTGTCTGACATTTTTTGCTTGCTAGGCGCAAATAGAGTTTGAATAGGTTACTAAAATGATGAAAATTCTCGTAAGACACAATAAAAATTTGGCAGTGATGTAATGTAGTGTATTTCTAATGTACTTTTAGAGCACTTAAACAAAAATCGTCCGAGAAAAAAAATTGTGCTTGTCTGATTGGATAAGATCGGATGAACTGTTGTGATCAGCTAACAAAAGCTGTGCACTAACAATATGATTATCATACGATCGATTCAAAAGCAGTGTTTTTCGTATAATTTTTGGATTGTGTGTACAGGCCATAAGTCTGCATACACACATAGTGCCATGGCAGGCGGTTTACTGCATTTTAAAATGCTTGTCAACATAAGAACACACAGAAAACAATTGTTTCCTGTGTGTCCCATCCAATTCACTTGGCAACGCAGCCTGGGGCTTCGCTGCAGTGTGCAGCAATAAAATGCATTTTATTGCAGCGCACTGTGCAGAATCGTATAGCATACAAGTATGTAATCAATCTTGCTTGCTCATTCCTTAGATGAACTAGAGACTATTGACTATGGGATTTGTAGTGGGCATAGAGCAGTGCACATGACCACAGCTAATGTGCACTGCTCATTCTAAACAAAGCAAAGTGAGATAAGGAGAGGTTCAGCAGCTCACAGAGGACTTTACAAGGAGGCAGAGAAGCGCTGACCAATCAGAATTCCTCGGATCCATCCCAGAAGCCCTGGAAACCCCAGAAAGAAGCGGAAGAAGAGCGGGGTTTGCAAATCCCTAAACTGCTATATAGGCATCATGAGCAGGACAGCTCATCATCCACAGAGTTAAGGATAAGGGGAAATATAAAGGGTGTAGTGTTAGTTCACCTTTTCATTTTTTCTTTAAGTAGAGGATGTGTATAGATTATTTTCAGAGAATATAGGAATTGTTTAGTGTTGCTCTGAAGCTAGGGTTAGGTTTTTTGGGGGGAGATGTAAAAGTGTAAAAGTGTTAAAGCGGAGTTCCGGCCACAATTTCACTTTTGAAATATAAATACCCCTGTAATACACAAGCTTAATGTATTCTAGTAATGTTAGTCTGTAAACTAAGGTCCGTTTTGTTAGGTTGTTAAAGCATTTAGATACTTTATAAAACAGGAATTGACCGGGGCCATCTTAAGTGTGGGAATCCATGAAGCCAGACTGTATGACTTCCTGGATTTCAGCTTTGCATATCTCGCACATGCTCAGTGCTGCACAAGCAGTGTAATAGGTTTCAGATCAGGTTTCAATAGCAACGGGAGTGTCAGAGGAAGTTGCCGCTCCTTATCTATGCAAATCTCTCCACCCCTCCTCCTTCCAGGAACCAGTAAATATACTAAATAATTTGTTCCTGTGCAGATATATCTACATAACAAGATTATATATATTTATATATATTATGTTATATATGTAGTGTGTATACATATACTAGACATGTGCACTGTCAATAAATTCATTTTGTTTAGTTCCGTTTCGCATTAGCCGTTATTTAGCCGGTATTTTGTGCCCGAAACTCATCCCATCCCTGTGCTGTGCTGACTTCCTGGAAACCCCTCATAATGAGCACAGCAGGAGTACAAACCCAGGAAGTCAGCACAGCACAGGGATGGTGGGAACCCCTCATAATGAGCACAGCACAGGGATGGTGGGAACCGCTCATAATGAGAACAGCAGGAGTACAAACCCAGGAAGTCAGCACAGCACAGGGATGGTGGGAACACCTCATAATGAGAACAGCAGGAGTACAAACCCAGGAAGTCAGCACAGCACAGGGATGGTGGGAACCCCTCATAATGAGCACAGCACAGGGATGGTGGGAACCGCTCATAATGAGAACAGCAGGAGTACAAACCCAGGAAGTCAGCACAGCACAGGGATGGTGGGAACCCCTCATAATGAGAACAGCAGGAGTACAAACCCAGGAAGTCAGCACAGCACAGGGATGGTGGGAACCCCTCATAATGAGCACAGCACAGGGATGGTGGGAACCGCTCATGAAGGGTTCCCACCATCCCTGTTCTGTGCTGAATTCCTGGGTTTGTACTTCTGCTGTGCTCATTATGAGGGGTTCCCACTATCCCTGTGCTGTGCTGATTTCCTGGGGCTGTAGGAATGGTGGAAACCCCTCATAATGAGCACAGCAGGAGTACAGCCACAGAAACTCAGCACAGCACAGGGATGGTGGAAACCCCTCATAATGAGCACAGCAGAAGTACAAACCCAGGAATTCAGCACAGAACAGGGATGGTGGGAACCCTTCATGAGGGGTTCCCACCATCCCTGTGCTGTGCCGACTTCTGGGGCTGTACTTCTGCTGTGCTCATTATGAGGGGTTCCCACCATCCCTGTGCTGACTTCCTGGGTTTGTACTTCTGCTGTGTTCATTATGAGGGGTTCCCACCATCCCTGTGCCGTGCTCATTATGAGGGGTTCCCACCATCCCTTTGCTGTGCTGACTTCCTCCTTCCCCCAGCACAGCACATTGCCACCATAACATCACGCACCGCATCGGGCCCCTGCCCATCGCATCGTCCCCGGCACAGCACACCGCACACCGATCACAGCACACCGCATCGGGCCCAGCACACCGCATCGCCCCCACCACACCGCATTGCCCCCACCAAAAAGCATCACATTGCATCACCCTGCCACCAAATCGCATCGTCCCAGCACATCGCATTGCCCCGCCAAATTCCATCACATCAGCACATTACATTACCCCCACCACATCGCATCGCCCAAGCACATTGCAAATCGCATCACATCGCCCCACCACCAAATCGAATCACCCCAGCACATCGCATTGCCAATTTGCATTGCACATTGCATCGCCCTCCACCAAATCGCATCGCCCAAGCACATTGCATTGCCCCCCGCCAAATCGTATAACATCAGCACATTGCATCACCCCCCACTAAATCGCATCGCTCAAGCACATTGCATTGCCCTGACAAAAAGCATAACATCGCACCATCACATCGCCCCAGCACATCACATTGCCCCCACGACAAATTGCATCGCACCAGCATATTGTATCTCCCTCCCCATCAAATCAAATCTCCCAGTCACATTGCATTGCCCCCACCAAATCGCATCACATCGCACCAGCACATCACATTGCCCCGTCACCAAATTGCATCACCCCAGCACATCGCATTGCCAATTTTCATCGCTCCAGCACATTGCATCGCCCCCCCCCCCCCCCCAACAAAATCGCATTGCCCAAGCACATTGCATTGCCCCCGCCAAATCGCATCACATCACACCAGCACATTGCATCACCCCCACCAAATCGCATCGCCCAAGCACATTGCATTGCCCCTGACAAAAATTATCACATTGCATCACCCCTGTGCCGTGCTCATTATGAGGGGTTCCCACCATCCCTGTGCTGTGCTGACTTCCTCCTTCCCCCAGCACAGCACATTGCCACCATAACATCACGCACCGCATCGGGCCCCAGCCCATCGCATCGTCCCCGGCACAGCACACCACACCGATCACAGCACACCGCATCGGCCCGATCACAGCACACCGCATCGATCACAGCACACCACATCGGGCCCAGCACACCGCATCGGGCCCAGCACAGCACACCGCATTGCCCCCACCAAAAAGCATCACATTGCATCACCCTGCCACCAAATCACATCGTCCCAGCACATCGCATTGCCCCGCCAAATTTCATCACATCAGCACATTACATTACCCCCACCAAATCGCATCGCCCAAGCACATTGCATTGCAGCCCGCCAAATCGCATCACATCGCCCCACCACCAAATCGAATCACCCCAGCACATCGCATTGCCAATTTGCATTGCATCGCCCTCCACCAAATCGCATCGCCCAAGCACATTGCATTGCCCCCCGCCAAATCGTATAACATCAGCACATTGCATTGCCCCCCCGCCAAATCGCATCACATCAGCACATTGCATCACCCCCCCCACCAAATCGCATCGCTCAAGCACATTGCATTGCCCTCACAAAAAGCATAACATCGCACCATCACATCGCCTCACCACTAAATCACATCGCCCCAGCACATCACATTGCCCCCACGACAAATTGCATCGCACCAGCATATTGCATCTCCCTCCCCATCAAATCGCATCGCCCAGTCACATTGCATTGCCCCCACCAAATCGCATCACATCGCACCAGCACATCACATTGCTCCGTCACCAAATTGCATCACCCCAGCACATCGCATTGCCAATTTTCATTGCACCAGCACATTGCATCGCCCCCCCCCAACAAAATCGCATTGCCCAAGCACATTGCATTGCCCCCGCCAAATCACATCACATCGCCCCCGCCAAATCACATCGCATCACACCAGCACATTGCATCACCCCCACCAAATCGCATCGCCCAAGCACATTGCATTGCCCCTGACAAAAACTATCACATTGCATCACCCCGCCACCAAATTGCATCACCCCAGCACACTGCATTGCCCCCACCAAATCGCATCACATCAGCACATAGCATCGCCCCCCCAAAAAAAATCACATTGCCCCCCAGACAAATTGCATCGCACCAGCACATTGCATTGCCCCCACCAAATCACATCACCCAAGCACAGTGCATTGTCCCCCGCCAAATCGCATCACCCTGCCACCAAATAGCATCGCCTCAACACATTACATCGAATTGCATTGCCCCCCCCCAGCGCATCACATTGCCCCCAGCACATCGAATGGCATCGCCCCCAAGCACGTCTCATCAAATTGCATCGCCCCAGCACATTGCATTGAATCGCATCAGCACATCGCATCTCCCCACTGGTGACACTGGTTGGCACTGGCAGGTGGCACTGGCAGATTCACACTGAGCCGATTGGTCTGCTTCAGTTACACTATATGTAACTGAATGCAGAGACAAGCTGGGTATAAAGAGGAGAGAATGGAGAGAGGCTGGGTATACAGAGGGGGAGATGCTGGGTAATGGTATACAGAGGGGAGAGGCTGGGTATACAGAGAGGGGGAGAAGCTAGGTAATAGTATACAGAGGGGAGAGGCTGGGTATACAGAGAGGGGGAGAGGCTGGGTATACAGAGGAGGCTGGGTATACAGAGGGGGAGATGCTGGGTAATGGTATACAGAGAGGGGGAGAGGCTGGGTATACAGAGGGGAGAGGCTGGGTAATGGTATACAGAGGAGGCTGGGTATACAGAGGGGAGATGCTGGGTAATGGTATACAGAGGAGGCTGGGTATACAGAGGGGGGGATGCTGGGTAATGGTATACAGAGGAGGCTGGGTATACAGAGGGGGAGATGCTGGGTAATGGTATACAGAGGGGAGAGGCTGGGTATACAGAGAGGGGGAGAGGCTGGGTATACAGAGGGGGAAATGCTGGGTAATAGTATACAGAGGGGAAAGGCTGGGTATACAGAGAGTGGGAGAGGCTGGGTATACAGAGGAGGCTGGGTATACAGAGGGGAGAGGCTGGGTATACAGAGGGGGAGATGCTGGGTAATGGTATACAGAGAGGGGGAGAGGCTGGGTATACAGAGGGGGAGAGGCTGGGTAATAGTATACAGAGAGGAGACAGGCTGGTATAGTACAGTTCCCCCCTCCCCCTCAGTCTGCACTGACCTGCTCAGGATCTTACTGTGAGAAAGTTCTTTCTGACTATGATATGGGCGGGGCCAGGAGGAGACTCACTCTCACACTGATCTCCCTTCTCAGGCTGTCAGTGAACCACGAGACAGTGCGATGCTACGGCCCAGGGCCTCCTGGGATTGATGACAGACATCTCCCAGGAGGCATAGTGGTACATAGATGAGGAGACAAGACTGCTGCCGCCGCCGCGGCCGGAGAAATACAATGATCAGAATACAATAGTGAGTTTTTAAAATAAGATAAAAATATATGCCAAATATATTTAAGGGGGCAGAACTAAAGAGGATGCAAGAAAGTAGTAAAAGAGGGTGGAGCTCCACTTTAAGTGCCGGAGTGGTGGATTTTTTTTTATATCTATTGTGGCAGCAGGCAGGTTAAATTCCCTGGTTGCATCCAGGATGCAGTGTATATATCTCCTAGGTTCAGGCTTTATGCCAGTTTATACCTCTAGGGGGAGTTCTGGGAGGACTTGATGAGCCCGATTTAGGTGGGCTCATTAGGTCCTCTACAAAAACTCCCAGCATGCAGAGAGATATGCTCCACCCTGGAACCAGATCTGTGTGAATAGTCTGGGGAGTGTGATCTCTGTGTGATGAGACAAAGCCTGTGTGGCTACTACTACTAAGACTCTAAACAGCAGGGAGTTAGGGACTGGGGCAGCACAAGGCTGTACCCAGTTGTTGGTTAGGGACACCAAAGTGTATAGCAAACAGGTCAAGTGACCAGGATTTATTTTTTAATTTTTTTTGTTTTCTGTCACATTTCTTTTTGTATATAGTTCAAATAAAACCACACCTTTTTGTTTTCCTCCTACCATTGTCTGCTGTGCCTAACTTTTTTTTGTGTGCTGGACCCGTCCAGGGGGTCACACACACCCGCTGATGGGCTAACCCCCTCACGCTATATATACATGGGCAAAAGGACTGTGAGCATAGAAAAAAAAAAGAACACCATCCCCCAAATACATATTTCTAAAGAAATACACAAAAAACTCCAAACTTCCAAACAGGAAATTGGAGTGGGGGATGTAATAAGTGTTACGCAACACAAACTTTATTAGTACAATAAAAACTCAGAAATGGTTAAAACCAAATCTATATGCTGAATACACAATTCAAGTTTTATGAGTACAGAACTTTTTTGATAAAAGCATTTCGCATTGATAAAGTGCTTCATGAAGATCCATCTGCCCCTTTTTCAGAGGGATAGGGGAAATGTTATACAATGTATTAAAAACATACATTGGATTTGTTTCATATAGGAGATGTTGGAGTAGGAGTCTGGCTAAGCCCCATTAGAGATGCTGTGTGACTTAATACAAATGTCTAAAGAGAAGTGTCAGAAACCATGAGACAGAGACAGAAAATGTAGTAAAAATCACACCTTTTAATAAAATGGTAAAAATGGTAAACATAGCCAAAAGTTCTGTAGCCAAATTGGGTAGTCAGAACAAGCCAGGAAATCAGGAAGCCAGAGATCAGCGTAATCAGAGGCCGCAGGCAGTATCAGGAACCAGAAGGGACATCAGCCAGGTAAGTCTTCTAAAGAAACATAGCAGAGAGTCTCTAGATATGTTGACCAAGTCAAGGCATTTGAAGAAATGAACCAGACAGTTTAAAATGCAAGAAGGGGCTGGCTGTGGGCTTGACTGACAAGCAGGAGATAATTAACAGGTGAGCCACTGTGGAATGATTAGTACTGGCATATAAACCGACAGCTGAGAAACCTAAACACAGAGAAGGAAGGGCTGAGAGCCCAGCCCTGACAGTACCCCCTCCTCAACAACCATTCCCCCTCGGACGACCACCAGATTTGAGGGGAAATGTCTATGGAAAGCATGGAGGAGGACGGGAGCATGTCAATGATGAGACCCAAGAGCATCCCCCTGGACTGTACTCTCTCCAATGAACCAGGTATTGTATGCACCCACAGAACGTACGGGAGTCAATGATGCTACGAGATGACAGCCAGACCCTATCCCCAACCTGGTAGGAAGGTGTCGGCGGTCAGCATGGAGTCTGTACCTCTAACTGGCACGTTGCAAGACTCTTGCACCCAAGTGGAACGAAGATGGTGGAGATGCTCTCTAACACAGGAATTCTTTAAGGAACAAATGAGTAGGGCAACATAGATGGTTGTAAACCATAATTCACAATAAACAGAGACAATTGGAAAGCAGTATTGATGGCACTATTGTGAGCAAACGCCACTCAAGGTAGAAGGTCTGACCAGTTGTTATTGTGGTCAGAAATACAGCAGCGTAGAAAGTGCTCCAAGGCTTGGTTGGCTTATTCTGCGGCCCTATTGGACTGCGGGTGATTTGCAGAGGAGAAGGAAATCTGAAATCCAAACTGTGCACAAAAGGTTTTGCCAAAACCTGGATACAAACTGGGCACCTCTGTCAGAGATGATAACCTTGGGTAACCCATGTAACCCAATGATCTCCCAAACAAAATTGCATGCCAGTTCTTTGAATGTGGGCAACTTCGTTATTGGAATACAATGTGACATTTTTGAGAACCAGTTAACCACAATAAGAAAAAAATCTATAAACAGGTGGGTCCTAGGCCTCTCTCCCAACAAGAAGGAATGATTGCTTATCAGTTGCAGAGATGCTGAAAAAAAAAAAGGTCCTGAAATATTTTGGCTTTGCCGCATTGCTTGCTGTTGTTGAGCCACGTATTCCCAACCACATAGGGCCTGACTGTTGCCAATGGTACCCAGTTTGGCCACATTTCTGCATTACATTACTAAAAATCTTAGATCATGTATGACTGGTTTTAAACCAATCAGACCATTGACACATGAATTGTGAGGGACTATGAACATTGCTTTTTACCTTATTAAAGGGGAACTCCACCCCACACTGTCTTGGAGTGGGGAAGACTCAGACCCTCTGTCTAATTATTCCCAACTATATCCACTCTATCCAAAAGCTAATAAAAGGTCTTGACTAGAGTTCCAATTTAAACACACCTATACAGTGCTCAGCATAAATGAGTACACTCCAACAGATTTGTCAGAAAACCTTTACTTTCCTTTAACAACTTCCATACAGGGCATTTTCACCCCCTTTTTGCCCAGACCAATTTTTAGTTTTCAGTGCTGTTGCACTTTGAATGACAATTGCGCGGTCATGCAACACTGTACCCAAATGAAATCTTTATGTTTTTCCCCCACAAATAGAGCTTTAGTTTGGTGGTATTTGATCATCTCTGCGGTTTTTATTTTTTGGGCTATAAACAAAAGAAGAGCAACAATTTTGAAAAAAAAAAACACAACGTTTTTAACCTTTTGATTTAATAAATATCACAATTTAAAAAAAAAAAAAAAGATTCCTCAGTTAAGACCGACACATATTCTTCTACATATTTTTGGTAAAAATCGCAATAAGCCTATATTGATTGGTTTGCGCAAAAGTTATAGCACCTACAAAATAGAGGATAGATTTTTTTTTTTACTAGTAATTATGGTCTCAAAATTGTATGGCGTGGCAAAGGTGGGGAGTAAAAAGAAAAATGCATGGTGCCTACTGTGAAACATAGTGGTGGCAGTGTCCTTCTGTGGGGCTGTATGAGTGCTACTGGGGTCGGGGAGCTGCATTTCATTGATGGGATCAGGAATTTACAGATGTAAAGCTCTATACTGAAAGAGAAGATGCTACCATCACTCCGTGCCCTGTGTCATCGCGTACTTTTCCAACATGAAAATGATCCAAAATACACATCGAAGGCCACTGTTGCATTTCTGAATGGGGTGAAAGTGATTCAGTGGCCAAGTATGTCTCCTGATCTGTACTCAATGGAACATCTATGGGGAATTATAAAGAAAGAAGGTGAGCATCACTCTCCATCCAGCATTTAGGCTCTAAAAGAATTCTTTCTCAAAGAATGGAAAAAGATAGATGTTGCGTTATGTCGCCAACTTGTTCATTCCATGCCTAGAAGACTTGTTGCTGTCCTTGCAAATCACAGAGGTCATATTAAATACTAGATGGAGTAGTTTTTGTTGTGGGGTGTGTTCATTTTGAGTAAAACTGAAGATTTTGTAATGTAATGCCACGTACACACAATTGTTTTTTGTGATGAAATAAAACAACGTTTTTCATCATGAAAAAAAACAAAGTGTTTCTAACTTCATCATAAAAAACGACGTTGCCTACACACCATCATTTTCTGAAAATGCTCTAGCAAAGCGCGGTTACGTACAACACGGCACTCTGTTCCATTGAAGCTCCCGTCTCATAACTTGCTTCTGAGCATGCGCTGGTTTAAAATGTAGTTTAAAACGTTGTTTTAGCCCACACATGATCATTTTTTATGACACAAAAACGAAATTTTGAAAAAAAAATGACATAAAAAATTGAAGCATGTTCGAAATTTTTTTTGGTTGTTTTTTAAAAGACAAAAAACTATGTGAAGCCCACACACGATCATTTTAAGTGACGTTTTTAAAAACTTCGTTTTTTTCATCACAAAAAACAACCATGTGTACACGGCATAAGTTATATTATTAACCTACTTTCATATAATGAGCTAAACAAATGTTCTATAAAACTCAGTTTTGGCAACATTTTGGAAATAGCTCATACTTTTCAAAAGGGGTGTACTCATTTATGCTGATCACTGTATGTGACACCATACACAGAGTTGGTGTTACATAACAGTATGTGGAATAGATATTCCTGCTGCCCCCCCCCCCCCCCCCTGTCTCCATCCTTCCCTTTCCCATAAAGTCTTGCAAACATAAAAACAAACAAGAACAAGCAGCAAACTTCAAAGTGTTCTCCCAGTGTAATACACAGGTCTTGTGACCCGGAGATACAGGAAAAAGCCTTGATTAAAACCCACAAATTTGAGCAACACACCCCTATACCTTGCATCAGGACCATACGGATGTGAAATTTGATAATTACAGGAAAAACAAGTGTGATTGTGATTCATCATTCACTGCCATAAACTAAATTCAGATTGGTTTCCATGAATGACTGCACTTTTCACATAAACACTGCATTTCCTTAACGTGACACTGAACACTATTCTTAGTGTCCAAAAATAATCTATACACATCATCTACTTAACTGCTCTGCAATCCATTACTTAGTTCAGGCAATTTGATCTCTCAAGTCGCATGACAAATCGCTCCAATGTGAACCTAGGCTTAGTATCACTTTAAAGAACACAACATACAGGGATATGGGAAATGATATAGACACTGACACACGTACACCTACACAAGTTGAACTGGTTGGACTATAGTCTTTATTCAACCTCACTAACTATGTAACTATTACTATGTACAGTAACTATGTAAATAGTGTAAGTACCTAAATTTGACCTGATATCAGCCTCTTGCAGCCCATGTGCAGCAGGACTGGAGTGTGAGAAGAAGAAGTAGCACAGGGAAACAATTAGTGCTGGCAATGAGCATGCTGATAGGGGGTGAAAGCAGAATGACAGGGAGATGAGCTCATCACTGTGCTACTTTTTCTTTCACTGTCCAGTCACAGGCTGGAATGGATCCAGGATGCCCTGGGCTCAGAAGAAGTGGGCTGAATAATGCTGACCATCAGACTGAGGACATTTAGTGGCAAAAAAATACTGTGGGGGAATCCCTGGATCCTGAGTGTCACAACAATGGTTCCCCCCTGAAGTTGCTAGGGGTTCCTTAAAGTGGAAGTAAACCCTCCTATCGTTTTTAGCAAAGGAAGCTGCCATCTTGGCCTCTGTTTAATCTGCAACAGCCATGTTGCTGCACATGTGATCAGTTATGAAACCAACCATTGGATGGTTTGACAGTTTGGTTGAGAGCACAAGCAAATGTGACAGCTAGCATTTCCGGCATGCCGGGAATGTTAACTGTTTTTTTAAACTATAAAATTGTTGGGTTTACTTCCGCTTTAAGCAATGAGCAATTTCTGCCTCTCAAGAATGTAACCACTTAAAAAACAATTATCTCTTTAGCTATCTGTAAGGAGGGATTCTTCCTACTGACCATGATGTTTAAGGGGAGTTCCACCTACAATTTCACTTTTTAAATATAAATACCCCTGTAATACACAAGCTTAATGTATTCTAGTAAAGTTAGTCTGTAAACTAAGGTGCGTTTTGTTAGGTTGTTACAGCATTTATTATCTAGAAATAGACCGTGGCCATCTTAAGTGTGGGCATCATGAAGCCAGACTGTATGACTTCCTGGATTTCAGCTTTGCATATCTCGCACATGCTCAGTGCTGCACAAGCAATGTAATAGGTTTCAGTCAGGTTTGCAAGGACTACTGGGAAACATGATGCCTATCCCAGAAACCCTTGCAAATAGCCATGTGACTTAATAGCCTAGGCTAATAAGGAGGAGGAAGTAATAAAGGACTACAAAATAAAGGTATTTACAAGCAACAAAATAAATAAAAATTGCCCATTCTGAACACTATGAGATTAGGGCATGCAGCACAGACAAACATAAATAAATGGGTGGAACTCCACTTTAATGTATCAATAGATGTAAACATAGTAGTTATTAGCAGGGGTTCCCTGAGACCAGAATGTATTTCTGTGTTAAAAAGATTGCAAAAGGTTGTCCTGAACTGCAGCTGAATTTTGTAGCAAAATCTGGATTTGTTATTTTAGCTTTTAATAGGCTATTCATTTTTGCCTTGTTATTTTTGACTGGAGTTCTTCTTTAACCACTTAGGGACTGCCTAACGCTGATATATGTCGGCAGAATGGCACAGCTGGGCACATAGACGTATATATACGTCCTCTTTAGGAGCCCTTCCTTGGCCCACGTGCGTGCCGCCGCCGTCACGCTCGCGGCCAGGTCTGAAGCTCCGTGACCACGCCCCGGGACCCACGGACCCAAATGCCACCGGTGTCCCACAATCGGGTCACAGGAGCTGAAGAGCGGGGAGAGGTGTGTGTAAACACACCTTCCCCGTTCTTCTCTGTGGCAGTGTCACTGATCGTCTGTTCCCTGTTAGGGCTCTTTCACACGGGCTGCCCGTTCAGGTCCGCCTGCCAGTTTTTTAAGCGGACCTGAACGGGCGCTCCGTGCTACTCTATGGAGCCGCGGATCTCAGCAGTGACATGCCCACTGACATCCGACCCGCTCCAATCCGCCAAAGTGTGAAGGAGGAAAAACCTACTTTTGCATCCATCTGGCGGATCAGATCGGGTGAACACGGACAGACGGTCCGTGTTCATCAGATCCCCCATAGGGGAGAGCAAAGAAAAGACAGGGCGGTCCCTGCACAGAGTGCGGGGACCGCCCTGTCATCCGATGGCTCAGTGGGGATCAACGGAGCGATCCCTGCTGAGCAAGCGGAGGTTCACGGGGAGGATCATTACTGATCCCCCCCGTGTGAAAGAGCCCTAATAGGGAACGACGATCAGTGACGTCACACCTACAGCCATGCCTACAGTAAGAATCACTCCCTTAGGGCACACTTAGCCCCTTAGCGCCCCCTAGTGGTTAACCCCTTCACTGCCATTGTCATTTTCACAGTAATCAGTGCACTTTTATAGCACTTTTTACTGTAAAAATGACAATGGTCCCAAAAATGTGTCAAAAGTGTCCGCCAAAAGTGTCCGCCATAATGTCGCAGTCATGAAAAAAATCGATGATCGCCGCCATTACTAGTAAAAAAAAATATTAATAAAAATGCCATAAAACTATCCCCTATTTTGTAAACGCTATACATTTTGCACAAACCAATCGATAGACACTTATTGCGATTTTTTTTTTACCAAAAATAGGTAGAAGAATACGTATCGGCCTAAACTGAGGAAAAAATATGTTTTTTTTTATATATTTTTGGGGATATTTATTATAGGAAAAAGTAAAAAATATAGCATTTCTTTCAAAATTGTCGCTCTATTTTTGTTTATAGCGCAAAAAATAAAAACCACGGAGGTGATCAAAAGAAAGCTCTATTTATGGGAAAAAAGGACGTCAATTGTCAGTTAAAGCGACGCAGTGCTGAATCGCAAAAAGGGACAAGGTCCTTAACCTGTATAATGGTCCAGGTCTTAAGTGGTTAAGGTTTAACTTATTGCTAGGTAGCTGAAACATCACCAAGACTTTATATATTAGGAATTCTAAAAATTGCACCATGACATCAAAAACAGGGAGGATCTTTGATCTATTTTAGAGGCAACTTAGCCAAAAGCAAAATAATTCCAGTGTGGAATGTACTGAGTGTGCTGTGCTTTAAGCCCGTTTAATAAAACAAAACAAAAATTGCAAATTCACAGTGCATGAGCTGTTCCTGGAAGTTTACAAATTTGTATGGTGAGATCAGAATGTTTGAAAGCTCAGAATTCATACCATCTTAAACCCCAAGGCCTGATTCAGCAGACTATGAGCTTCCCAGAATTCCATTCATTCAGAAGAGGTGAATCACTCTATGAACCAAATGTGCACTTTTTCCTAACAAAGATCGTCTACATGAATCCTGCTGTGTGCAGCGCCCAATTTCCAATTTTCACCTTAGGGCTTGTTCACATGGGTGCTAGTAAAAACAAGCAGTGGGGGTGATAGGACGCAGTTGCTGTTCAGCCAATAATTTTGCAGCTGGTTAAAGAAGAGGTCTGGTTAAAAAAAATAAAAAATTCAAAGTCAGCAGCTACTAACACTGTACCATCCTCGGTGAGGTAAACTGGAAGTGAAGCGGTGCGGCTTCACCGCCCGATTCCCTACTGCGCATGCGCGAGCCACGTGGTGCTACGTGAATGGGGCGATGTCTCCTGGGACACACACAAGGTCCCAGAAGACACCTCTCCCCATTCCCCAGGAGGCAGCGCGAGGAGGAGTAGAAAAAAAACGGACCGCGGATCAGGAAGTGGCAGATTAGGACACTGTGCATAGCAACAGGCACTTCAGGTATGTATAGAAAAAAAATAAAAAATTCAGGGTGGAGCTCTGCTTTAAATGGAGTTTTATGGCTCTTGAACACAGAAGCCAAAAACACATTGGGGGAGACTTACTTAAACCGGAGCGTGCAAAATCTGGTTCAACTCTGCATGGAAACCAATCGGCTTTCATGTTTTATTGTCAAAGCTTAATTGAAGAAGTTGAAGTTAGAAGCTGATTGGCTACCATGCTCAGCTGCACAAGATTCTGCGTGCTCCAATTTTAGTAAATCTCCCCCCATGTTTTTAGGCATTCTGGAATTTCTTTTTTTTTTTCTGATCTAAATGCAGCCTGTTGTCTTTAGGCTACATTCACATGTTCGTGACATGGCCGGATTTGCTCTCCCTGCCGCCCCAAGGCCAGGTTTTGCAATGCACCCTCTCCCCGCCAACCGAACCACCCCCCCCCCCCCGCCAAATCAATGGAGAATGGCAACTGTATGGCAGGGGAGGCACGGTTAGTTCAAATATTTTTTGTTTCTTTTACTTTTTTTTATTATGTAGCTTGTCTTTACTTTTTTTTATTTTTGTATGATTTTCTTATTATTTGTAATAATATTTTTCTTATTCTTTACTTTAATTACTTTTTTATTTTAATAATTTGATTATTATTACTTATTTTTAGCTTTTATTTTTTTATCATTTTTTTTCACTTAACTTTATTGCTATCTCACAGGAGAAAACAATTCCCTGTGTGATAGCAATTGGAGTTGACAGGTTCTCTTTATTGACCCTGTCACCTCCAAAACAGGAGTCCTAGCACTGTGCTAAAACTCCTGTCACAGCTGACATGGGAAGAGCACAGCTCACCCCTCTCACTGTGTACATCGGCGACAGAGACAGTCACAGAAGACAGACTCGGTGGCCTGGGGAGGAAGGAGTCCCGAAGACAGAGCCAGTAGAGAGAGGTATGAGGGGAGGACGGACGGACGGCAGCACACATTTTACAAGTGATTTCAGTGACATCACCGGCATCACTTGTTAATGAGTTAATGAGTGAGCGGATTCCAGAAAGCAACTTACCGCCCTTAACTGGTCGTCGGGGGACTGCCACCCCTTGTCGCTCTGCCACCCCGAGGCCTGGCCTCGTTGGCCTTGTGGGAAGTCCGGGCCTGGACATACCCCTAAACTTATTATTAAGCAGGCAATAAAAGTTTGAGTAAATAGATTCATTTTGTTAATGCACAAAAATTGTCCTGGTTCTTTTTTTAATGGTGTATATCATGGGTCTCCAAACTACGGCCCTCCAGGTGTTGCGGAACTACACATCCCATGAGGCATTGTAAAACTCTGATATTCACAGACATGACTAGGCATGATGGGAATTGTAGTTCCTGAACATCTGGAGGGCCATAGTTTGGAGACCCATGGTGTATATAATCATTTGTATACACATGAGATGCAGATTTATGGGTGCTTGTTTTTGCACCTGTGTGAATGTCTTCATTAAAATAAATGCAGCTGCAAAACCACTTAAGCGAACGCATATGAAAATGGTGTTCAAACCACAGTGTTCAAACCACACATGTGAGGTATCACCGCAAGCGAGAGCAATAATTTTAGCCCTAGACCTCCTCTGTAACTCAAAACATGCAACCTGTAGAATATTTTAAACGTCGCCTATGGAGATTTTTTAAGAGTAAAAGTTTGGCGCCATTTCACGAGCGGGCACAATTTTGAAGCGTGACATGTTGGGTATCAATTTACTCAGCATAACAATATATTTCACAATATAAAACATTAATTGGGCTAACTTTACTGTTCTCCTATTTTTTAATAAAAAGATTTTTTTCCCCAAAAAAGTGCATTTGTAAGACCGCTGCGCAAGTACGGTGTGACAAAAATATTGCAATGGCCGCCATTTTATTCTCTAGGATGTTGGAAAAAAAATTATAATGTTTGGGGGTTCTAAGTAATTTTCTAGCAAAATTTTTTTTTTTAAATTGTAAACAGAGTCTGAAAAACAGGCTCGGTCCTTAAAGGGGTTGTACAGGTTTGTATTCTATTTTCTAAATAGGTTCCATTAAGCTAGTGCATTGTTGGTTCACTTATCTTTTCCTTTGCCTTCACTTCCTGTTTCTCCTCAGTAAGCTTGCCCCCATCATCCGAGCAGGGGTTAGTAAGCCAGAACAGCTTACTGAGGAGGAACAGGAAGTGAGAAATTCAGACAAAGAAAAAAACATTTAGAAGGGGAATCGAAGGAAAAGGTTAAGTGAACCAACAATGCACTAGCTTAAAGGGACCTATTTAGAAAATAAAAAACAAACCTTTACAACCCCTTTATGGACCGTAGTACGCCTAACCGCGGACCGTTTTCATCGGACATGTCTCCTGGGATACACACCATCAGACCAAAATCCCCGCTGACATAGAACGCGGTGACGTGGCGGTGACGTTGACGCCGCAACGTGCGCAAACAAGAAAGTACAATGCTTCCACGCATGCGTCAAATCCATTCGACGCATCCGGGGGTTTTGGTCCGCTGGTTAGGCGTACTAACCAGCGGACATGTCCGACGGACAGGTTTCCAGCGGACAAGTTTCTAAGCATGCTTAGAAACTTTTGTCAGCTGGAAACCTGTTCGCTAGGCCATACACACGATCGGACATGTCCGCGGAAACTGGTCTGCGGACCAGTTTCAGCAGACATGTCTCCTCATGTGTACGCGGCCCCTGTGTTTACAAGTTAAAAAAAAACATGTTTGCTAGAAAAATACGTAGACCCCCCAAACATTATAAAAAAAATTCTAACATCCTAGGCCGCGTACACACGATCGAATTTGTCCGCTCAAACTGGTCCGACGGTTCGACATGTCGGACCGGCGGACAAATTTTAAAACATGCTTTAAAATTTGTCTGCCGGAGACATGTCCATCGAATATGTCCGCTGGTTAGTACACTAACCAGCGGACATATTTTCCCGCACAAGCTTCGGAAGGATGCGACGCATGCGTGGAAGTTTTTTACTTCCTGGTGCGGTGACGTGGCGGCGTCAACGTCACCGCCACGTCACCGCGCTGTCTGCCGGCGGGGATTTTGATCCAATGGTGTGTACACGCCATTGGACCAAAATCCGATGAGACATGTCCGCTCTAAACTGTCCGTGGAACAAGTTTGAGCGGACATATCTCATCCTGTGTACGCGGCCTTAGAGAATAAATTGGCGGTCATTGCAATACTTTTTGTCACACCGTACTTGCGCAGCGGTCTTCATTGGATTCTGATTTCAGGCAGTTCAGCAGGATCTGGTGGGGAACTTGATTTAGGCAATGTGAGTTCCACCTCCTATTCTGACAGGTTCACTTTGATCAACTTTTTCTTCTGGTTTGCTTGGCATATTCACTACACAGCTTTCAGGGATTGGTGTTTCTGGTGATGGTCTCTCATCAAAATAAACACTACGACTTATTGTCACTGTGTCAGTCTTTGGGTGTATGATTCTGTAACCCTTCGTTTTCTTGCTATAGCCTACGAGAATCCTCTCTATGGCTCTGTTCTCCAGCTTGGATCACTCTTTACTTGGATTATAGGCATATACTTTACATCCAAATACTCTGATGTGCCCTAAGCTAGACTTTGATCCATGCTACATTTCGAATAGAGTACTTCTAATAGCTCTTGAAGGTAGCCTGTTCTGTAGGTAGATTGCAGTAATTACTGCTTATCCCCAGTATTTGGTAGGTTGGCATCCGACAACATACACCTGGCTATTTCAATAAGAGCGCGATTTTTCCTTTTTGCTACACCGTTTTGTTCAGGAGCGTATAATGTGGTTGTCTGGTGTACTATTCCTTGTCTCTTCAGGTATAAGGCCACTTCTTTGCTAATGTATTCTACCCCAATGTCAGTGCATATTTTTCCTGGTTTGTGTTGGAATTTGTTGCTAAACATGGAAACAAACTTTTGACATTTCTCTGAAGTTTCATTCTTGTGTTTCATCAGATAAGTAGTTGTGTACCTGGAATAATCATCAATGAAAGTCCGCCTGACTTTCCGCCTGACGTGGGAGTTTTCATTGAACCGCATACATCACTGTGTATGAGCTGCGAGGGGTGGGTATTTTTTTTTTGAGATGCTGCTGTAAGTGGAGCACGTGTGGCTTTTGCTTATATACATCACTTGCATTTCATGAGCACTTTGCAAGGCATTATTGTCAAATCTTCTGATAAGCCTCTCTTTATAATGTTCTGTATAGCTTCTAGATTTCTGTGCCCCAGCCGTCTGTGCCATAAGTGAGCACATTTGTTGTGTATGTCATTTGAGACTATATTGGCTATATTCAAGTAATCGCTTATTATTGTGAATTGTGCATTCACCACCCTGGAACTTGTACTCACTGAGTTGCAGAGTTTTCTTTCCAGTGCTTGTGTGATGCTCCATGTGCTGGGTGCCTGCTGGGCCCATAACCTGTTGTCAGAGTATTGATATAATGTGCTGGAAGCTTCTTGTTTGCAGCTTTACTTTTATGGCAAAATATGAGAACATATTTTTTCAGCATGGAGACAGGAACAGGAACAACAAAAATGTGCATTGAGCATAGATGGCCAATACATCCTGTTATATCGTAGAATACATAGTATAACACTAGAATACTACAGCACAACCTGCTCCATAGATAAGTATAACGCATACAGTATCTCACAAAAGTGAGTACACCCTCACATTTTTGTAAACATTTTATTATATCTTTTCATGTGACGATGCTGAAAACATTACACTTTTCTACCATGTAAAGTAATGAGGGTACAGCTGTTTCTTTAGTGTACATGTGCCGATGACATATGGATACAGTGAATAGCTCCTAAACTGTGCAAGTTTAGAGGATATTTACAAGACCTACAGGTAAGCCTTATTATAGGCTTACCCGTAGGCAAAGGTGGTTATAAAGGGTTTAGTTCCAGTGTTTTTCCATTTTTTTTAAACACCCCTGTGTTGATTGCACCTAATGCTATACCATACGGGATTAGTAGTTAATGTAGGTTTTCTAAATGTTTTTTTTTTTTTTCACATTGCTGTCCCCATGGAGCACGCTCCAATCTTTAATGTGGGCATCTGAAGCCCACTGGTACCTCCTTCTAGGATATGGTGCTGCTGGCTACCCAGCATGTACCTCCCGATTTAATGCATGTGCATACTGTACAAAGGGAGGTGCAGCATTTCTTAAATCTGGCGGATGCTCATTGACTCCTGGGATTGAAGACACTCATATTCCCGGAGCCAATGGGTGCGTTGACATGACGTACCCCGCCACGGCAAGGTACTGCAGAAGCAGAGGAGTTACAAGACAAAAAAATGTATTTGTACTGCAGAGAGGAAAAAATGGCAAGTAGATAAAAGGAAGTGATCATGAACACGTAGGGGAGGGGTTGATAAAATGCCTGGAACTACGCTTTAAAGCTCCCCAATTTTTTTTAGCCTGCTTACTGTCACATACATTCATTCAAGTACATAAATGCACCTGCCTGAGTACACAAACTTCACTTGTGAAACACATGTTACATATTGCTACACGCCAGAGTGAGAGCAATATTTCTAGGTTAACCGATGACCTATAGTGGCTTTTAAAGCTCTGGCTATGGAAAAACTAGTGTGCCAAAGTTCATCATCATTTTGTAAATGCACATAAATTTAAAGCTTGACATGTTGGGTATCTATTTATTAAGTCTAACCTCATCTTTTATATTTTATAAAAATGGGTAAGATATTGTGCTTGTGTGCCCTAAAATGAACATTTGTTTATTTTTTACTGAAATTTTGTGCTTGATAAACCGTCGCACATGTAGCGTGTGACATAAAAAAAAAAATTATTCTACAGGTTGTCTGATTTCAGAAAATATTAAATATTTGGGGGTTTTAACAAATCTTCAGGCCTAACAATTATTTTAAAAAACACGTGCAAAAAAAAAAAAACCTGCAAAAACTGTTATGCCACGTACAGACGATCAGTTCATCCGATGAAAACGGACCGATGGATTTTTTCATCAGATATCCAATAAAGCTGACTACAAAATGGAAAGTTTCCCCTTGGGGCTTTAGCCAGCAATATAACAAGATCAGAAATTCAAATAAAAAGGTTATTTATTGGAAGAATAATCCAGTAGCATGTATAAAATACAGTAAAAATGATCTGGTCCAATGATACAATATATGTACAGTACAAATACAATTTGATGCAATAGAAGAACACAATTGTGCACATTGTTACATAGCGAGGGCTATGGGGTGTGCGAGCCCCGACGCGCTTTTCGACCTCTGTTCGGTCTCCTCAGGGGGACAATTAGCTCTAAAAAATATATATATATGCATACATTAAAGCGGAGCTCCACCCGCATTTTTTTTTTTCAAAGTCGTCAGCTACTAACAGTGTAGCTGCTGACTTTGAATAAGGACACTTACCTGTCCTAGGCGCCCGCGCTGACGTCCCCCGCCGATGCCGATCCTCGATCCCGGCACCGCCATCCACAGTCAGGGAAACAGGCAGTGAAGCCGTGCGGCTTCACTGCCCGTTTCCTACTGCGCATGTGCGAGCAGCGCGGCGCTTTGTGAATGGTCCGGCTGCTTTCTGGGATACACACAGTTCCCAGAATGCAGCGCGGCCCATTCACAAGAAGACACCGAGAAGAGGAGGAGGAAGAAAACCACACCGCGGATCATGAGGGCAGATTCGGGACTTCCGCATAGCAACAGCCTATTTAGGGTGAGTATTTTTTTTTTTTTTTTTCTTTTTGATTTTTTAAAAAAAAATAAAAAATCAGGGTGGAGCTCCGCTTTAAATTACACTGTTTAAAGTTTGGAAAAAGTTCATACATGTTGTTCAATAAATCGTATATTTATCACACAACGGTGAAATAGCAATTCATATGACCAGAAATAATGTCTATGAGTCCAGGGGGCCGAGCTGCCACCCACATCCCCCTCGAAACACCACCAAAGGGAAAAGGGAAAACCGCCCCAAGGGGCTTGCAAAGAGCCACACATAAAACATCCACTGAAAAGAGGAGGAGTCGGCACCTGTGAAGACCACCCAGACCACCCAGATATTAGCCATGTGTTAGTAAGAAAATTAAAAGGGTAGACTCGTGGCATATTGTGCCAGAGTATAAGTTTAATAAACGTTTCTAAATGTTTGTATGCCCATATAAGTATATGTAAGGACTACCGTCAAATGTATATTGCCGATATGCTAAATCCTCTAGGTATGGCTGATCAGTATTACCAGTAATTGGTTAGAGTATTATAATGGTATGATGGTACTTTCATCAGTCTTGCTTACACACCATCAGTTAAAAATCCGATTGTGTCCAACGCGGTGACATAAAACACAACGACGTGCAGATGAAGTTCAATGCTTCCGAGCATGCGTCGACTTGATTCTGAGCATGTGTGGATTTTTGACCGATGGATTTCCCCACAGACAATTGTTTATTTCTATCGTTTTTTAACCATCAGAAAATGTTAAAACAGGTTCTATTTTTTTTCACCGATGGGAAATAAAACGATGGGGTCCACACATGATCGGTTCGTCCAATGAAAACGGTCCATCGGACCGTTTTCATCAGACAAACCGATCGTGTGTACAGGGCATTAGGATAGTTAGAGGGTTAATCCCAGTTTTGCAAATTACAAAAGCCTTCTCATTACATGATTTGTCACAGGGACCCCCGGATGAGTCTATTCTAAGATCTCACCCTGATTCATATCACTGGAGAAGAAAGAATGTGTAAAAACCCCCAGTTAAAGCTTTTGCATGCGTCCCATAGATGATCCCATTCTTAGCAATGACATTTTTTATCATAGTGTGGAGGAGTGGAGGGTGTGTAAAGTCACCATATTGCAGCATGTGTGATGGAAGAGTCATATGGATGTGAATATTCTGTGCAATATCAGAGTGTGTGGGGGAGAAGCTTGCAGCTATAGGAAGGGTCTTCACCTAAACGTCACATACCGGGAGGAAGTTGGTGTTAAAAACATCTCTCTGTGGGAATGAGAAAAGAAAGGAGAAGGAAATGAGAGGAAGGTGACAGTGGACACTGGGAAGGATGAAGGTGAGGAAAAGATAACAACAAGTAACGTGGGAAAGGATGGCATTGTGTTGACAGAACGTGCTTTTAGACACTTCCCATTTAGTTGCATTTATTTGCTGCACACTGGCTATGAAACACCTCTTATAAAATATTGTACAGAGAATGGAATTATTATATTCCTTGTAAGTCCCATTCACTGCCCGGCACTGCTGAAAATAGCTTTATAGACAGGTAAGTCCACTGAAAATTGATAAAAGGGGCTGCTCAGTGGGAAGAAAATCACCTGCTAGATCAGGAGTCTCTAAACATTCTAAACAAAGGGCCAGTTTACTATCCTTTGGTCAGATTGTGGCCACTGGCCAGTGGGAGTAGAAAAGTGGGAGTAAATAATGCCCCATCTTTGGTGTCATTGAGAGGAATAGTACCCAACCATTGGTGTCAAAATAAGGAATTGTGCCCCATCGTAGGTGTCATTGCTCCCAAGGACACCAACAACGGGGCACAATTCTTTTTTTCTATTATTGGTGTCAGTGGGTGTAATGGTACCCCATTGTTGGTGTCAGCGACAGGAATCATGTCCTATTGCTGGTGTCAGTGCTTGGGATAGTGCCCCAAGGGCCAGTATGCATAGCATACTAGCTAATTATGTAATACTCACATCTGATCGAACCCCCCGCAGCCATCCTCGTAAACACAGAGATCCACGTCCTGTCAGGGAGAGGAGACCAATGCTGTGTCCCTTGTACATAGGGACACAGATCGGTCACCTCCCCCAGTCACCCCCTCCCCCTACAGTTAGAACACTCACTAGGCTACACATTTAACCCCTTCCTTGCCCCCTAGTGTTAAAGCGGAGTTCCGGCCACAATTTCACAGTTTGCACCTAAACGTACTTGGTGTTTACTGCACTTGTTCTGTATAGTTTGCACTTAAACCTACTTGGAGTTTACTGCACTTGGGCCGTATAGTTTGCACCTAAACATACTTGGTGTTTACTGCACTTGGGCCGTACAGTTTGCACCTAAACGTACTTGGTGTTTACTGCACTTGTGTCGTATAGTTTGCACCTAGACGTACAGTGGGCCAGATTCTCAGAGGCGCTACGACGGGGTATCTCAGATACCCCGTCGTATCGCCGTTTTTTTCCCCGGGTATCTATGCGAGTGATTCCTAGAATCACTTAGGCATAGATACGGGTGAAGATCCGACAAGTGTAATACAATTACACTTGCGGATCGTAGATGTAATGACAACTCCGGCCACTAGGTGGCCTTTACGTTGTTTTCTCATTTGCCTATGCAAATGAGGCTACTACTCCGATTCCCGAAAACTTTTACGCCGCCCCGTCGTCGCTTACGTCGTTTTCGTACGCGTAAGGTTACCCCTGCTAATATGTGGAGTAACCTTATGCAGTACCGTCGGATGCCGTCTGGTGCCATGTTAAGTATGGCGTCGGGTCAGCGTCGGCTTTTTCCGTTGGTTACGTCATTTTACTAAGTCGTTCGCGAATAGGGCATTGCGTAAGTAACGATCACGTCGTTTTGACATCGGTTTCAACAACGTTTTCCGACGTGAGCTGGAGCATGCGCACTGGGCTTTTTCCCCGGCCGGCGCATGCGCAGTTCGATAGACGCGGGGGCGCGCTTAATTTAAATACAAGCCGCCCCCTTTGAATTACGCGGCCTTATGTAAATACACTACGCCTCTGCAAACTACGGAGCAAGTGCTTGGAGAATACGGCACTTGCTCTGTTAAGTTGCGGCGGCGTAGTCTAAATGGCTTACGCTACGCTAGCGAAAATGTATGAGAATCTGGCCCAGAGTGTTTACTGCACTTGGGTCGTATAGTTTGCACCTAAACGTACTTAGTGTTTACTGCACTTGGGCCGTATAGTTTGCACCTAAACGTACTTGGGGCCAGATTCAGCAAGACTTGCGCTGGAGTATTTCGATATGCGCCGCGTAACTGTGAAGATGCGCCGTCGTTTCTATGTGGCCGTACCCACCAAACTAGATACGCCCGAAAACGGGCCATTTCCGATCGGCTTAACTTTCCGGCGCCAGAGTCCCGTCAGCGCATAATTTCGTTTGGCGCATCAGTCGCGCCTATTGATTTCCCCTGCAAATATGCAAATGAGGGAGATTTCCCGATTCGCGAACGGATTAGCACCATACGCTGGCTACATGCGCCGCGCGTATCTCGTCCGTTCGGCGCAAAGTTATTTCTACAAAAGGCTGCTTTATCTTTACTCCAGACGGTCACAGGTCAGCAGGAGAGCAGCTACAGCAGCGTTACCGACGATAAGAGCTAGCTGAACAACCACACTTGCAAGGACAACACCTCTGTGTGCCAACATGCCAGGGGCAATCGTGGTCCTAGAACTACTGATGGGTTCGCCCGGAACGAAGGAGGCGGGCACGTGAGAGGATATACCGCACACGTATGAGCCTCTTTGGCATGGGGGATGAGGAGGTGTATCGCCTCTTCAGATTCAGCCCAGATGCAATACTTGAACTAACCACAACCCTGCAGGATGACATCACCAGCAAGACACACCGCTCACAAGCAGTGCAGCCACTGGTGAAGGTACTGGCAACACTTCATTTCCTTGCAAGTGGATCATTCCAGCGTACAAGTGGAGTCATGGCTGGGATGTCACAGTCCTCCATGAGCAGATGTGTGCACCAGGTTGTCCCTGCAATCCTCAGACGCATGTCCAACCAGTTCATCAGACCAACCACTGAGGAGCTGCGGCTGAAGGCAATGACAGATTTCTACAGCATTGCCAGATTTCCACGCACTGTGGGGGCCATTGATTGCACACATGTGGCACTCCAGCCCCCCAGTGCCACAGAGCACATATACCGCAATCGGAAGCACTGGCACTCCATCAACGTACAGGTGATAGCCGATGCCCAACGCCTCATATGGCACGTCCGTGCCAAACCCCCCCGGGTCCAGCCATGACAGCTTCATATACAATCAGAGTCCCATCCCAGCAGAATTCGAACAGAACATGTATGGGGACAGCTGGCTGGTTGGTGAGTGACATGGGTGGCAGGCATGACTATCCCCTCCCGTGATGCACAACAGAAGTGGCACATGCATGACTAACATCCTCCTGTCTTTTCCCTTACAGGTGACTCTGCATATGCACTGGGACCCCATCTCATGACTCCTTTCCGGAACCCCCAAACCAGAGGAGAGAGAAAATACAATGAAGCACACATCAAAACCCGTGCAGTGGTGGAGCAAACATTCGGGCTCCTGAAGTCCCGTTTCCGATGCCTGGATAAGTCTGGGGGAACCCTATTGTATTCCCCTACCTTTGTGTGTCAGATCATCGGTGCATGTTGCATTCTGCACAACTTTGCTATGAGAAAAGGCCTGCAGATTGACATACGTGATGACCTGACCCCCGACCCACACAGTCCCCACCTGCCAGAGGAGACCCAGTCTGCTGATGGAAGAGCAGTCAGGAGGGTCCTCGCCGTAGGCATCTTTGGACAATAAACCAAAACAATAATCACACAGACAATGCACGTGTGTACACCACTGATGTCCCTAGATCACACACACCACATCCACATCGCATTGGATTAGCCCAAGTCCAGCATGTAGGACTTGGGAGCAGCAACGCCAGCGTCAAGGCCCCAATGATGTCACTGTCCATTCATACACCTTTCACACGTCATTCATACAGCCGTGGGGTTAACTTCACCACCACAGCCGAGGGTGACACCCCTTACTGTCAGGAGTGCCACCCCCTCACATTCACACACCATTCACACTGCAACGTGTGCAGTATCAATAAAATAAAAAAACTCATATCCTGAGTAAAAATCACAATAAAATAAAAAACTCATATCCTGAGTAAAAATCACAATAAAATAAAAAAACTCATATCCTGAGTAAAAATCACAATAAAATAAAAAACTCATATCCTGAGTAAAAATCACAATAAAATAAAAAACTCATATCCTGCGTAAAAATCAGACAAAAAAAAAAAATCATCGGGGATGCCGGGGGCTCCTTCTTGCCGAACCTCTCTGGCTCCTCAGCTGCCTGGATGGAGTGGGTGGGGGTGGGGGGGCATCTGGAGGTGGCTGATCCCCGGGTGGGCCACTCCTGGCAGGTGTGGCCTGCATGCCCTCCAAGGCCATGGCTATCTGGCCGAGGTAATTGTTTGTCTGGCCCTGCATCCTCAGCTGCTGGGCCTGCATCCTGAGCTGCCGGGTCACTTGGTAGTGTTGGGCCCGCCGACTCAGCCTCCCCTGGTCCCGGATGGCAGCACTGTTTCCATGGATGGCAGCAGTGTTGGCCTGGACGGCTGCAGTGAGGTGCCTAATATCCCCCTGCACCTCCCCCAAACTGGTCACCACTGCAGCGCAGTTGCAACTCACATCCTGCACTGCGTTGCTTATCTGGGCAACGGAGCCCAGGCTGTCAGCCACTTTCTCCAAGTGCCCAACTAGGTCCCCATTTGTTGGGTCTGTCTGGCGTGATCCCTCGCCAACTGGCCCTGGACAAGATCCGACACCCACCTGGTCTTCTGGGTCGCCTTCCTGGGGCCAGAAGATGGTTGTCCCCGGGGGGATGGAGTCGCCCTTGAGGGGCTTCCAAGGATGGGGGAGGGGATGACAGACGGCCCAGGAGAAGGGGAGGAGACCTCCAACACTAAGGAAAAGTCCTGCTCTGCCACAGCAGGATCCTCCACAACCCCCTCGGCAGGTGTGGTGTGGGCACTCTTCTCCTCCACCTCGGTGTCTTCACCACCCAGGGGCTCGGGCACACGATGGCGTTGGGGGGATGGGGTGGACTGGCCGCTGACAGATGATGGCCCAGCTCCGTCATCTGTGGATGACACAAAGCAGACACATGTTGGTGGTCCCACACACTTGGCACATGTACCCCCCCCCCAAATGCAACACATCAAATAGGGGATAAAAAACACTTACCTGTCCTGGAGCCTTCCTCCATGGAGTCATAGCCAGGGACCCCCTCCACCTGCTCCCTCTCCAGGCAGCGAGAGACCACCTCCTCCTCCGCGGTCAGGGTGACCGGACATGGGGGACCACCACCTGTGCCCCTCTCATGCCTCCTGATGGTGGCCACCTTGCCATGGACCTTGCGCCGCAGATCATTGATTTTTTTTTGAATGTCAGCAGCAGTCCGGGTGGAGTACCCCAAAATATTGACCCGGCCAGCAATGGTGTCCAGGATGCCCTGCTTCCTCTCCCGGCTGGTCTTACGGCTTTTTTTCCCATGGAGAAAATGATTAAAAGTCTCCATAGCGGATATGATCACAGACACCTCCTGGGCATTAAAGTTGAGGTTCCTCCTCTCTCTGGGGGTAGCGGGAGCAGCCATCACAGCACAAAAGTATCTTCCCTGGGGTGGGGGGAAACGGAAATACTTTTGCGCCGGAATGGCGTTTCCGCCTGTGCTTTTAAGCGCCCAACGGAAGGCATTGCGCTGACGTTTCCCGTGAAGTGGTGCCGACGGAAGTTGTGAGCATGCGCACAAGGGGGCGAGTGGAGCCGCACTCATTGCGCATGCTCCGTGGATGATGCGCTGAACGTAAGCCTCTGCGCTGGGCTCCGCCCATCATTTACATGTGATCACACCCACTTCCACTTGCGTCGGGTTACGCCAGCGCATTATCGTTACTCTGGCGCAAGTTTACGCTCAACTGCTATGTGAATAACAGTACTTGCGCTGAAAGGGTCGTCAGAGTAACGTAAATGAGAAGCGTTACTCCAGAGCAAAGATGCTCCCATCTACCTGAATCTGGCCCTTGGTGTTTACTGCACTTGTTCTGTATAGTTTGCACTTAAACCTACTTGGAGTTTACTGCACTTGTGCTGTATAGTTTGCACCTAAACGTACTTGGTGTTTATTGCACTTGGGCCGTATAGTTTGCACCTAAACATACTTGGTGTTTACTGCACTTGGGCCTTATGCCGTGTACACACGGTCGTTTTTTGCGATGAAAAAAAACGACGTTTTTTAAAACGTCATTTAAATTGATCGTGTGTGGGCAAAACGTCGTTTTTTGTCTTCAAAAAAACGACCAAAAAAAAATTCCATCATGCTTGAATTTTTTGTGTCGTTTTTCAAAACGTCGTTTTTTGTTTCACAAAAAGTCACTGGGCCAGATTCTCAGAGGCGCTACGCCTGCGTAAATGTATATGCGCGGCGTAATAGTAAATGTTCGCCTGCGTATCGATACGCGGTAAACACAGAACCACATACGCGCGTAAAAATTTTCCGTCTGTGCGGCGAAAATGCATTAAGCTAGCGCGGCGTAGGCGCATAGTTACGCATGAAAAATATTCAGTTCCCATTGAATTAGCATGCAAATATGCAAATGAGGGAGATGCGCGTATTCCCAAAAACTACGCGCGTCCGGCGTTGGCTACTCGTGGTGCGCGTAACTCGAAAGCCTTGAGTAAACATACCCCTCATAAAAGCACGGGTAACTTTGCTCAAGGCCGTGTGCAAGTCAGCTGGAGAGCAACTACAGCAGCACCGTAACGGACTAGCTGAGCAATCACACTTACTGGACAACACATTCGTATGCCAATGATGCCAGGGCCAGCCATGGTCTTAGCACTACTAAGGTATGCAGAGGAAGAGGCACATAGAAGGAGGAGTAGGAGGAGGGGGGCACGTGAGAGGATCTACCGAGCGCGCATGAGGCTCTTTGGCATGGGTGATGAGGAGGTGTATCGCATCTTCAGATTCAGCCCTGCTGCCATCCTGGAAATAACCACAGCCCTGCAGGATGACATCACCAGCCAGACATACCGCTCACGTGCACTGCAGCCACTGGTGAAGGTACTGGCAACACTGCATTTCCTGGCCAGTGGATCATTCCAGCGTACAAGTGGAGTGGTGGCTGGGATGTCACAAACCAGCATAAGCAGATGTCTGCACCAGGTTGTCCCCGCAATCCTCAGACGCATGTCCAACCAGTTCATCAGACCCACCACTGTGCACCTGCGGCAGAAGGCAATGACAGATTTCTACAGAATTGACGGATTCCCACGCACCATCGGGGCCATTGATTGCACACATGTGGCACTCCAGCCCCCCAGTGCCACAGAGCACATATACCGCAATCGGAAGCATTGGCATTCCATCAACGTACAGGTGATAGCCGATGCCAAATACCTCATATGGCACGTCCGTGCCAAAGACCCCGGGTCCAGCCATGACAGCTACATCTACCGTCAAAGCAACATCCCAGAAGATTTTGAGCAGGACATGTATGGGGACAGCTGGCTGGTTGGTGAGTGACATGGGTGGCAGCCATGACTATCCCCTCCCATGATGCACAACAGAAGTGGCACATGCATGACTACCATCCTCCTGTCTTTTCCCTTCCAGGTGACTCTGCATATACACTGGGACCCCATCTCATGACTCCTTTCCGGAACCCCCAAACCAGAGGAGAGAGAAGATACAATGAAGCACACATCAAAACCCGTGGAGTGGTGGAGCGCACATTTGGCCTCCTGAAGTCCCGTTTCCGATGCCTGGATAAGTCTGGGGGGGCCCTATTGTATTCCCCCAACTTTGTGGGTCAGATCATTGGTGCATGTTGTATTCTGCACAACTTTGCCATGCGAAAGGGCCTGCACATTGCCCTACGTGATGACCTGACCCCCCAACCACACAGCCCCCCCCCGCCAGAGGAGACCCCGTCAGCTGATGGAAGAGCAGTCAGGAGGGTCCTCATGTTACGAATCTTTGACCGTTAAACACACACATACAGCATGCCACACAGACAATGCACGCGTGTACACCACTGATGTCCCTAGATCACACACACCACATGCACATCGCATTGGATTAGCCCAAGTCCAGCATGTAGGAGTTGGGAGCAGCAACGCCACGTCAAGGCCCCAATGATGTTGCTGTCCATTCACACACCTTTCACACATCATTCATACAGCCGTGGGGTTAACTTCACCACCACGGCCGAGGGTGACACCCCTTACTGTCAGGAGTGCCACCCTCTCACATTCACACACCATTCACACTGCAACGTGTGCAGTATTAAAAAATAAATAAAAAAAGCTCTTATCCAGAGCACAAAAATAAATAAAAAAAGCTCTTATCCAGAGCATAACAAATAACAAAAAAAGCTCTTATCCAGAGCATAACAAATAACAAAAAAAGCTCTTATCCAGAGCATAATAATAAAGAAAAATAAAATTAATGGGCCTGGCGGGGGCTCTGCCTGGTGCCACGGGTCCTGCCCCTCACTTGCCTGGGGGCAGCCACAGATGGGGGGGGGGCAGCAGGTTGAGGAGGAGCATCCCCACGTCCCTCCCTGGCTGCCTGCATGCCCTCCAGGGCAACCGCTATGCGGGTCTGCACAGCAGTCTGCGCCTCGACAGCAAGGCGCAGGGCACGAACCTCCCCCACAAGTTCCGAGGTGTTTTCCTGCAGCTCCCCCAAGCTGGTCAGCGTTGCTGCGCTGTTAACAGCAACATCCTGGATGGCATCAGTAATATTGTCCGAGGATGCCAGGCTGTCGGCCAGGCGCCTCATCTCCTCCACGACCTCGGCCAGGTGCTGATTCTGCTGGTCCTGCTGTCTGACCAGCTCTTCCGGCAGGACCTTATGAACACCCCTGGTCTTGCACGTCGCCTTGCGGGGAGTGGCAGGGGTCCGGGCATAAGGGGAGGATGTTGAGGGGCCGGAGATGAGGGGGGGGGAAAGAGAGGGACTGGAGAGGTTGGAGGGGGACGCTACAGGTAGAGGAATAGCCTGGGCTGGTCCGGCCAACCCACCATCCTCCTCCACAACAACATAGAGGGCCTGGTCATGGACTACCACACCCTCCTCAACCACCTCCTCCGTTGAGGTGTGCCCACTTCCCTCCAAGTCCTGTTCCAGGGGGGCAGCCAGAGGGACTGAATCTTCAGGGGATGGATCCTGATGGGCCCTGGCATCAACAGATGGCCCCGCTCCCTCCTGCACATCTGTGGATGACACAAAAGATGCCCATGTTGGTGGAGCCACACACTTGGCACATGTTCCCTTCCACCCCCATACATGTACACAACAGATAGAATATAAAACACACTTACCTGTCCTCACGGCTGGCTTCTGGGACTCATAGCCCCCAACTCCATCTACCTGCTCCGTCTGTAGGCAGCGGGCAACCACCTTCTCCTCCTCAGTCAGGCGGACAGGGCAGGGTGGGCCCCCTCCAGTGCCCTTGGCATGCCGAGCTATGGCAGCCAGCTTGCCCTTCACATGACGCCGCAGGTCATTCATTTTCTTCTGAATGTCCTGCGGTGTCCGGACCTCATGAGAGAGGGCATTGACCTGGCACGCGACCCTCATTAAAATCTGATCCCTCCGGGACTTGCTGGTACGGGCACTGTCAGCACCATGGAGCCGCGAATCAAACTTCTCCATGGCCCTGACGACAAGGGCCCTCTCCTCTGGGGAGAAATTCTTCTTCCTCCTCTCCTTAACCACGGTTGTCATCCTGTCCAGCACAAACTTTGGCCGTCACTATCCAAAAAATGGGAGACGTTTGCGCTGCACGGGCGCATGTGTGGGCGCATTATATACCCTGCGCCGGCGCATCGTAGGGAGGCTTTGCGCATGCGCAGAAGGCATCCACGTCACGGCGCGGGTCAACCACGTCATGGCGCGGGTCATCCATGTCACGGCGCATGCTCCGTTCGTCCCAGCCTGCATTTGCATGGGGTCACGCTTCATTATAATGCAACACGCCCACTTCCCTCCTACTTTGGAGTTGCGCCGGATTACGCCCATGATTTTACGCGACGCAGGCGCATCTTGGAGCGCATTTACTTAGGGAATACGGTACTTGCCACTCCGTGTTACGTCGGCATAGTGCATCTAAGATGCGCAACGCCTGCATAATTAGGCGCGCATCTACGAGAATCTGGCCCACTGTGTGTAGCAAAAACGTCGTTTAAAACAACGTTTTTCAACCCGCGCATGCCCAGAAACTAGTTATGAAGCGAGTTTCAATGGAAAAGAGTGGTGAACGTAACCTCGCTTTTTGTGAAAAAAACGATGGTGTGTATGCAACATCGTCTTTGAAAGTGACGTTTCAAAAACGTCGTTTTTTACTTCACAGAAAACGTCGTTTTTTTTCATCACAAAAAATGATCGTGTGTACGCGGCATTATAGTTTGCACCTAAACGTACTTGGTGCTTACTGCACTTGTGCTGTATAGTTTGCACTTAAACCTACTTGGAGTTTACTGCACTTGTACCGTATAGTTTGCACCTAGACGTACTTGGTGTTTACTGCACTTGGGCCGTAGAGTTTGCACCTAAACATACTTGGTGTTTACTGCACTTGTGCTGTATAGTTTGCACTTAAACCTACTTGGAGTTTACTGCACTTGGGCCGTATAGTTTAAACCTAAACGTACTTGGTGTTTACTGCACTTGGGCCGTATAGTTTGCACCTAAACGTACTTGGTGTTTACTGCATTTGTGCTGTATAGTTTGCACTTAAACCTACTTGTAGTTTACTGCACTTGTGCCGTATAGTTTGCACCTAAACATACTTGGTGTTTACTGCACTTGTGCTGTATAGTTTGCACTTAAACCTACTTGGAGTTTACTGCACTTGGGCCGTATAGTTTAAACCTAAACGTACTTGGTGTTTACTGCACTTGGGCCGTATAGTTTGCACCTAAACGTACTTGGTGTTTACTGCACTTGTGCTGTATAGTTTGCACTTAAACCTACTTGTAGTTTACTGCACTTGTGTCGTATAGTTTGCACATAAACGTACTTGGTGTTTACTGCACTTGTGCTGTATAGTTTGCACCTAAACGTACTTGGTGTTTACTGCACTTGTGTCATATAGTTTGCACCTAAACTCACTTGGTGTTTACTGCACCCAGCAGGTACGATATTTAACCCCTTCCATACAGGGCATTTTCACCCCCTTCCTGCCCAGACCAATTTTTAGTTTTCAGCGCTGTTGCACTTTGAATGACAATTGCGCGGTCGTGCAACACTGTACCCAAATTAAATCATTATGTTTTTTTCCCCACACAAATAGAGCTTTCGTTTGGTGGTATTTGATCATCTCTGCGGTTTTAATTTTTTGCGCTATAAACAAAAGAAGAGCGACAATTTAAAAAAAAACACAATATTTTTTCCTTTTTATTTAATACATCTCACAATATTTTTTAAAAAAAAACCTTTTTTCCCCTCAGTTTAGACCGATACGTATTCTACGTATTTTTGGTAAAAAAAAAAAAACGCAATAATCGTATATTGATTGGTTTGCGCAAAAGTTATAGCGTCTACAAAATAGGTGATAGATTTATGGCATTTTTATTTAATTTTTTTTACTAGTAATGGCGGGGATCTGCGTTTTTTTTTTGTGACCGTGACGTTGCGGCGGACATATCGGACACTTTTGACACGTTTTTGGGACCGTTCACATTTACACAGCGATTAGTGCTATAAAACTGCACTAATTACTGTGTAAATGTGACTGGCAGGGAAGGGGTTAACACTAGGGGGCGCTGAAGGGGTTAAAATGTGTCCTAAAGTATGTTCTAACTGTAGGGGGAGGGGGACTCACAGGGGGAGGAGATCGATGTGTGTTCCTCTGTACTGGGAACACACATCAGTCTCCTCACCGCTGACAGGAGGTGGATCTGTGTGTTTACACACACAGATCCACACTCCTGCCGTGATTGCCGGAAATCGCGGGTGCCCGGCGGCAATCACGGCCGTCGGGCACGCGCGCGGGATCGCGGGTGTCGCCGCGCGCGCGCCGCCGGCGGCGCGCGCGCACGCCCTAGAACGCCGTGAAGACAGGACGTTGTGCAACGTCCTGTCTCATCGGCGAGGGGATCACCATGACGTGATTCCCCTATGGGCTGGTAGGGAAGGGGTTAAAGGAATTTTTCTTTTTTTTTTTCTCACTTTAAGCATCATTAAAATCGCTGCTTCAGAAAAAACTACAGTTTTTAAAACTTTTTTTCCATTGATACATGTTCCCTGGGGCAAGACCCGGGTTCTCAAAGACGTTTTCCGACAATACCTTGAATATTGGGCTTTAAAATGAGCACTTTTGAATTCGAATGTTCGAGTCCCATAGACTTCAATGGGGTTCTAAATGTTCGCGCAAACGTTCGGTCCGTTCAAACGTTCTTAGAAGGTTAATAGATTGGTTTTGGCAAGAACCATTCTTCATGAATCCATGCTGATTACTGCTAATGATACAGTTTTCCTTAGGCCGCGTACACACGATCAAATTCATCTGCTGGAAACGGTCCGACGGACCGTGGTGTGTACGCGGCCTTACTAAAATCTTGTATATAGTTTCTTATCATCCCCTCCAAGGGCTTGTATACTATTGATCTTTTGATTTTAGGCTGACTCGTCTGTAATTCTCAGTGATGTATTTTGGCCCTTTTTTAAATATTGGTGCTACATTGGCTATTTTAGCTGGTACTAATCCAGTCAATAGACTGTTAGCAAAATATAGGAACAATGGTCTGGCAATTACTTGGCTGAGCTCCGCAAGTATCTTCGGGTATAAGCCATCTTGTCCGGGTGATTTATTGATGTTAAGTTTCCGAAGTCTATTTCTAATTCTATCCAAACTAACGTCGGAATTCCATTGGAGTAAAAGAGAACATGTTCTCTATCTAAGCTCCAATGGAATTCCTGGGAAAAAAGTCAGATGGGGCATACACACGGTTGGAATTTCCAATGGAAAAAGTCAGCCAGACTTTTTCCATCGAAAATTCCGATTGTGTGTACGAAGCTTTAGCCATGAGGGTGCTTCCTGTAATGTGTCATGAGGACAAACACTGCAGTTTTGGCTACTGAAGCCCCCCAATTCCCTTGTGAAGACTGAGGAGAAGAATAAATTCAATACCTTCGCCATCTCCCCCATCCCTTGTAACCAGATGTCCTACCTCATTCTTTATGGGGTCAGTATGGTCTGTCTTCCCTTTTTTGCTGTTTATATACTTAAGAATTTCTTAGGATTTTTTTTACTCTCCTCAACTATGTGTCATTCGTGTTCTATCTTAGCCACCCTAATTGCACCCTTACATATCTTAATGCATTCTTTGTAAAGTCTGAATGCTGATGATGATCCCTCAGCCTTGTATTTTTAGAAGGCCTTCTCCTTTGCTTTTATATGCATTTTTACATTGGAGTTAAACCATCCAGGACTTTTGTTCGCTCTTTTAAATTTATTTCCCAATGGGATGCATTGGCTAATGCCCTTATTTAATATGCTCTTAAAGTGAACCCATCTCTCCTCCGTGTTCTTTGTTTCAAAGATTTTATCCCAATTTATATCTTCTAGCAAAGTTCATAGTTTAGGGAAGTTGGCTCTTTTGAAATTCAGTGTCTTAGAGTATACAACCTCTAAATTAAACCACGGAAAGCTCTTTGTGATATCAGTTTCATAAAAATCTGTTGACCCTGCCAGAAATCAAATGAGCTTTTATCTTCCTCTCGTCAATGGCCACCATGGTGCATCTGCTGCACAAAAATGCCAAGGAGTTTTATAAGCTCTGCCCCTGTTACCACTGTGAACTACAAATCATCTACCCCAATGTTATGTAGATGAGGAGAGGGGAAGGTGTTTTTTAGTCCTAACATACTTCTTGTCCTGATATAACAACACTGTTCCTCCTTAGTGTTACAGTATGATGAGTAAATGTTGCCACCATAGTGTTCCTGACAGGATCAAAAGGTGGAAATAAAGAAAGAAGACCTGAAAACAAAAAATGTATGCAGTCACCATATCTAAGGATGAATAAGTTTCATTATATTACTTTATTGGGGCGTTAGATACACTTTAATTTAAAAAAAAAAAATGGAAAAGGTGAAATATTAGCAAATCCTACAATATTGTAAAATGAATAAGAATCTGAAGGAAGTTGTGCAATAAAACAATAAAACACAGTCATTGTTCCTATCTAAGACAATATAAATGTCTGCTAGGATGTGAGTAATAAGGACACATTTGTCCTCATTTATTAATATACTTTGTCAGAAACACAAGACAAGGGGCCAAATGCTGACTGCTGAAGAACAGTGTGAGGGCTTGCTTCCTGGATAAGGAACACAATGTATAATGAATATATATCTGTGAATGATATGACCATTCAGTGTGACCATCTGCTTAAGAGCTACTTCCAGCACCGACCTGCCGAACCGCACATACATATAAAGCAGACGTAGTGTTGGTGTGTTTGTCCGATGTGCTTGTTGATGCATATCTTTTTATATACAGATCTACATAAATCTGCACGTAGATCACATACTGTATGTGTAGTACATCAATTAAGTACCAATAAACAATTTATTTGTAAAATAAAAAAGATGAAGTTACACCTGGTGAATAGATACCCAACCTAACAAAATCCACAAGGAAAATGGGGAGAAGAGAGGACCGGGACTTTGCGATACCAGAAAAAAAAGTGTATAACATAGCATAAAAGGCAGATATTTTATTGAAAAATATTAAAATGACCCCTGTGAACAACACAATTAGGGAGAGTAAATATAAAAATTAATGACACACATGTTGACCATAAAATATTTTATGTAACATTTCTGATTGTGTGATTCCAAAATCTGACGCGTTTTAATTTTGACGGTCTACCTCAGGGGGATGCCATTGGATAACAGGTCAAGATGTTGTCTAAGATACAAAGGTACAATGAATATGTATATAGACAGAGGTGAAAACATGCCTATAAACAGTCTCCCACAGAGTAACAATATACTTACATAGGTTGAGATTTGTTGCCTCAGTAAGTTTTACTGAGGGTGGGGGGGGGGTGTACCATCATCCTATAATTTATATAATTGGAAACGTGAGGGTAGAAGATAAATGAAGGCTTACTCCTGGCAGTAACCTTAACCACTTAAGGACCCCCGCACGCACATATACGGCCACAGAATGGCTCGTACAGGCACAAGGGCGCAAATTTACGTCCCCGCCTGAGTGCGGTTCGGGGGTCCTATCGGGACCCCCTCCGCGGCGTGCGGTGGTCCCCCTACCTCTGGGAGCGATCCGGGATCTGCGGGCGGATGTCCGTGATATCCGCCCCCCCCCCCGCGATCGCTCCCAGCCAATGGGAGCGCGCTCCCAGCCTGTCACAGGAAGGAAGGAGGAGGAAGGAAGGAGGAAATGATGTATTCTCTCATCGCAGCGCTGTTTCCCAGCGCTGCTGATGAGAGAAGACATCACAAGTAAGTGTGCACCAACACAACACTGACACACACTCACATAGGCATATTAACCCCTTGTGATCGCCCCCCCCACCCCCCTGTCACAGTGTCACTGAATGCAGTGATTTAATCACTGCATTTAGTGTCAGTGTGACAGGCAGTGTAAAAAACAGTTAGTGTTAGGTTCAGGATAGCCCCCCCACCCCCCCTAATAAAGTTTTAACCCCCTGATCACCGCCCTAGTTAACCCTTTCACTCCCTATTGCCAGCGTCACTAAGCGATCATTTTTCTGATCGCTGTATTAGTGCCGCTGTTCCCGCTAGGTAGCTATTTTTTTTTATTGCGATTTTTTTTTTTACTAAAGACATGTGGCTAAATAAATTTTGGACTAAATGTTTGACTAAAATTTAGTTTATTTGATTTTTTTTTTAACAAAAAGTAAAAAATAGTGTTTTTTTTTCAAAAATGTCGCTCTATTTTTGTATATAGCGCCAAAAATAAAAATCGCAGAGGTGATCAAATACCACCAAAAGAAAGCTCTATTTGTGGGAAGAAAAGGACGCAAATTTTGTTTGGGAGCCACGTCGCACGACCGCGCAATTGTCTGTTAAAGCGACGCAGTGCCGAATCGCAAAAACACCTTGGGTCATTTACCAGCGTATTGGTCCGGGTCTTAAGTGGTTAAATACACTTACATAGTTTATGATTGTTTTTTAAAGTTTGTCATGTTTTTCAAAACATTTTATATTTACTTCCCCTAATTATTCACCAGGGTAATTTCAATATACTTAAATATTCATAATATTAATTATTAATATTCGTAATATTCGTATTATTAATAATTGCAAAGTCCCGGTGCTCTCTTCTCCCCATTTCTCTTGTGGATTTTGTTGTGTACAAATTTTGGGGCTGATATCAACCATTGGTGTGTTTTAGCTGCACCAATTATATATATATATGTATTGCTACCCCCGAAGGAGCCGCTGGTTAAATACTGGGATTGGCAGTTACCCTGGTGATGTCTAGGGGTGAAATAACAGTGGCGGTGCAATGAGCGAATGTCCAGACAGTCAATAAAGTTTCCTTCAATGCCTTTTTTATTTTGCAGCCAACAAGGCAAACATCTTCTTCATTTTATGGTGTTATCCTTATTTGTGTGTTTCAGTATTCACTTTTCACATGTTGTTTACACTTGTTCATTATTTACCTAGTTCCTAGGACCCTCCCCCTGGTTCGTGCACTATTGTGGCACATACCCCTAGCACAGCGCAGACACCAATATTTTTTCACTTATCACTTATTTTCTGGTCTAGGACAGATTACCAGGCATCTGCACGCAGTGCCCCCTAGCTGTATTCCCCGACAGCGCAGGAGCCCCTTTCACACATTTTCCAAACATCTTCTTCAGTTTAAGGAAAGGAAAGCTGATAAAGGAAGGATAAGAGAACCTTGTGGTATCAGGCCTGGATGTGAACAGGGCAGGCCTGCCCTCGACAATAGCAATAGTTGAACTCGTTTCCACTGCCGAATGGAGTGTGTAAAGTGCCCATGGGCAGGTTCCCCACACTAACCTGGCAGCCGAGGTGTCACTTCGGATCACTGGGAGGAACAGATCTCTCTGTCTCAGATCTGGCTCTAAGGCCCTTGTAACCGGCCAATTTCTTCAGTATGTTGGATGGATGAACAGAGCGAATCCTCCCAGTAAATCTCCTTTAGCATAGGTTACCGGGTGATAGCAAATTGTACCTGTCAGCATCCCGGTCACCAGATCCCCGATTGGTTCATTCAGACCATGTTGGACAACCTGCCTCTGGGTTCTCCTCAAGCCAACTCCCCAATCGTACAGCACCCAGCCTGGGATCTCCTCAAAAGAACTGGGAACCCAGTAGAGCACTGGGTTCCCCTTTGACCTCCGGTTGAGGTCCAGCATAGCCTGTGGATCTGGCAAGGTGGACCACGCTGGCGGGGTCCATGGATACGCGCACCCTGAAGGTGGATGCAGCACCTCGAACCGGGACCCCGCAGAACTGCCTTGAGCACATGACACCTGTCACAGATACAGTATATCCCTCCCCAGCATGCTCCGCAAGGGAAAACTCCTCCAATAGGCTGCTGGGGAAAGCTTGCTCTGTCAGAACCAACTCTGCCCTCAATTGTTGATCAGGGATGACGACACATCCCTAGAGTGCAGACTGACCCAGAGGACACTTCTGAAATAACAGGGGTCACCATCTTAACAATTGTGTGAATGGGAGCAAGGTAACTCTCCCATTCTTGCTAAATTTAGACTAGTGTCCGCACTGAAAGTAAAGGGGGCGCTATATATATATATATATATATATATATATATATATATATACATACACACATATACATAGATACATATACATAGATACCCAACATGTCAAGACTGAAATGATGACAAACTTCAGTACCCAAAATTCTCCATAGGGGATGCTAAAAAAGCTCTTAGGCCTCGTACACACGACCGAGGAACTTGTCGGGCGAAACACATTGTTTTCCTCGTCGAGTTCCTTGTTAGGCTTGTCAAGGAACTCGACAAGCTTGCTTTGCGTACACACGTTAAAGACCAAATCTCCTCGTTCTCAAACGCGGTGACTTCAACACATACAACGGCAGGGGCTGATTTTGCTAATCTCATGTTACTGCATGTTAGGAAAAAGTTTGGTAAGAGACATTTGCACTTTTCAGTCTGTTACAGCGTGACAAATGTGCTATTAACATTACAAATACCACTTTTACCGAGGGTGCACAGGTTTTTTAGCATACACACGCTCGAGTTTCTCGTCGAAAAGCAGCCCGACGAGGAACACGATGAGCCAATTTGGACTCCCATTGAGGAAAAAGAGAACTTGCTCTCTTTTTTGCTCGTCGAGTTCCTCGACAGTTTCCTTGATTAAAAGCATACACACGACCGGTTTCCTCGGCAAAAAAGCTCTCCCACCAAGTTTTTTGAAGGATTCTGTCGAGGAAACCGGTTGTGTGTACGCGGCCTCACAGGTTATTGGTTAACAGTTAACCATGAATTATGCCACTGGAGTTATTGCTTTCACCCTGGCATGTGTGGCAATATGTAACATATGTAGCTAAATCAGCATTTAAAGGGTAAGCTTACCTTTGCAAAAAAAAATAATAAACGCACATCTTTTTACATCTTTTTTTTTTTTTTTTACTAGGAGCCTGAAAAGCAGGACTGTGTGTGTAAGCTGTCTGCTTGTACCCTGTAGCGCTCAACAGCGTCCTGGTAGTTTGAAGACAACAAACTGACAGCCACAAAGGATGTTGGTACTTGTAGTTCTCCTATTCACAGAACCCTGTAAATGAATGACACAGCCGGGCAGCAAAACCCCTCACAGCCGCATTTAAAAAAAAAATGTGACAGTAAGCTTGGGGAAAAGATCCATTGCTCACTGTCAATAGAGGTGGTGGGTCGGGGAGCGGCTGCAGCAGTGAGAATGCGTTACATGTTCCACCCTAAAAAACAGTAGAACATGTAACAAAGATGAACTTATTCTTTAAAGGGTTTGTAAAAGTAAAAAAAAAAATCCCTAAATAACTTCCTTTACCTTAGTGCAGTCCTCCTTCACTTACCTCATCCTTCCATTTTGCTTTTAAATGTCCTTATTCCTTCTGAGAAATCCTCACTTTCTGTTCTTCTGTCTGTAACTACACACAGTAATGCAAGGCTTTTTCCCTGGTGTGGAGAAAGCCTCTTGAGGGGGGAGGGGGTGAGCAGGAGTGTCAGGACGCCCACTAACACACAGCTCTTTTATCTGCAAAGCAGAGAGTGTCCTGACACTCCTGCTCTCCCCCTTCCCCCTCAAGAGGCTTTCTCCACACTCCACAATTTTTTTTTATCACATATGGCAGTGTTTCTCAACCAAGGTGCGGTGGCACCCAGGGGTCCAGAAGCATGGGACCCAGTATTAAATCACATATATTTGTTTTAATACTTTTCTGTGAGTGTAAGAACATGCTTTTACTGATTTGGGGTAAACAAAATTTAGCAGCACACTGATATTGATTTTTACATTAAAGCATAAGGCCCAGTTTGCCCTATATTAGCATCATAAGTTCCCTGGTGCAGTCTGCAGGCTCATCCGCACCCACCATGGTTAAGTATGGCTCTGATCCAGGGCAGGCGACATGCAGAAGTCTACCTTCTCCAGACCTCTTCCACCTCCTTCACCCTACTACACTGCTTGGTCCATAAAATAGGGCTCCAAAGTGAAGAGGGGACTGTGTGACAAGGGGGGGGGGGCTCTTTGATGGAGATACTGTGTGATTGGGGGCTCTGGGATGGGGTACTGTGTGACTGGAGGCCTCTGTGATGGGAGAAGCTGTGTTATGGGCTCTGTCATTAAAGGGTTCTGTGATGGGCAGAATTAGATATGATGGGGAACTCTGTGGTGATGGGGTATGCTGATGTGATTAACCACTTAAGGACCGGACCAATATGCTGGTAAATGACCCAAGGGGTTTTTACAATTCGGCACTGCGTCGCTTTAACAGACAATTGCGCGGTCGTGCGACGTGGCTCCCAAACAAAATTTGCGTCCTTTTCTTCCCACAAATGGAGCTTTCCTTTGGTGGTATTTGATGGCCTCTGCGATTTTTTATTTTTTGCGCTATATACAAAAATAGAGCGACATTTTTGAAAAAAAAAAATCAATATTTTTTACTTTTTGTTATAAGAAAAATCAAATAAACTAAATTTTAGTCAAACATTTAGGCCAAAATTAATTCAGCCACATATCTTTAGTAAATAAAAATCGCAATAAAAAAAAAAAATTAGCTACCTAGCGGGAACAGCGACACTAATACAGCTATCAGAAAAATTATCGCTTAGTGACACTGGCAATAGGGAGTGAAAGGGCAGTGATCAAGGGGTTAAAACTTTATTAGGGGGGGTACGGGGGCTACCCTGAACCTAACACTAACTGACTGTCACACTGCCTGTCACACTGACACTAACTGCAGTGATCATACATATAATCACTGCATTCAGTGACACTGTGACAGGGGGAGGGGGGGGGGGGGGCGATCGCAAGGGGTTAATGTGCATGCGTGTCCTGGTGTCAGTGTAGTGTTGTGCAGACTTACTGTGAGATGTGATCTCTCCTCGGTTGAAAAAAACGCAGAGAGCAGAGATCACATCACTTCCCCCTTCCTGTGTTTACACAGGAGGAGGAAGTGCAGAGCAGGGGGAGCGCGCGCATTGGCTGGGAGCGATCGTGAGGGGGCGGACGAAAAAGGAATAGCCGCCCCCTCATCCCGGATCACTCCAAGAGCCACAGAGACCGTCGCATGTACCGGGGGGGGGGTCCCGATCAGACCCCCGAGCCGCATCTAGGCAGGGACGTACAGGTAAGCCAATGTGCCTGTAGGTGCCATTCTGCCAACGTAAATGTACATGTGGCGGTCCATAAGCGGTTAAGAAGCTCTAGTGTAATGGGAGGACTTTGATGGGATCAATGGACTTGTGTATGGGACTAATGTGATAGGGGGTTCCCATATGCATAGAGGAAACAATGATGTGAAAGGGTCACTTTGATTTCAAGTGGAAACTTATTATGTGATAGGGGAACCTCTGGTGTGAAAGGATTTACAGTGGATATAAAAAATCTACACACCCCTGCTAAAATGTCAGGTTTCTGTGATGTAAAAAAAACAGACAAAGATGAATCACTTTTTCCACCTTTAATGTGACCTATAAACTGCACAATGCAATTGAAAAACAAACTGAAATCTTTTAGGTGGGGAAGTAAAAAAAATGTAGTTGCCTAAGTGTGCACCCCCTCTTATAACTGTGGATGTAGCTATGTTCAGAGCAAACTCATGTTAAATAGGAGTCAGTACATACCTACCATAATTTAAAGTGAATCTGATTAACCTCCTTAGCGGTGATCCCGAGCGTGACTCGGGGCGTTTTTTTTATGCTATTATTGGTAACCCTGAGTCACGCTCGGGGGGTAGCTGTGCAGAGCCTGCAGCGGTGCGGCTTACCTTCTCCTGGCAAGTTACTTACCTTGTCCCTGGATCCAGCAATGCATCCACGCTGTGTGAGCGAACGGCGTCCTCGCTTGATTTACACAGTGCCTGTGTACCACTGATCTCCGTTCCCTGCGACGTTAGGACGCACGGGGGTGGAGAACGGCGCCAAATTCAAAAAAGTAAATAAACACATTACATACAGTATCTACATACAGATTACAGTACTGTATGTAAAAAGTACACACCCCCTTTGTCCCTAGTGGTCTTCCCAGTGTCCTACATGTACTTTTTAGTAATAAAAACTGTTCTTTCTGCCTGCAAACTGTAGATTGTCCATAGCAACCAAAAAGTGTCCCTTTATGTCAAAAGTGGTTTTAGATCAGCTAGAAAACATCGATAATAAATTATAATCACTTGCAGAAGCAATAGAGCAATAGTGGTTTGTGGGAAAATTTGTCATCAAAAAAAAAAGTAATGACAATTCTGCAACTGAGCAAATTTCAGTGATTTTGATTTGATTACATTATTGAATCATTTTTATTATAATTCAATTATCACTTGTTATAATTATTTATAGTTATTTATTATATTATAATTTATGATTTTGTGTTTCAAACTTTATCATACCCGGGATGTCTACTAGACTAGACTTGTTTGGACAAATTTAAGTGAGTTATTCCTAAGAATTGCATGCCTACAGTATAAAACGCCAAATTTCCATGCAAAATAATTGTACCGATTTTGGTACAAAATTCCAGACATAATCATACCACCAGGGAGGTTAACCCTAAACAAAGTTTGGCTGTTCTAGTACATCTTTCCTGACAATTTCTTAGTCGCATCTGACAGTAAAAGTCATAGTCCACAGAGAGCTACCAAAGCATCAGAGGGATCTCGTTGTTAAAAGGTATCAGTCAGGACAGGGTACAAAATAATTTCCAAGGCATTACATATACCATGGAACACAGTGCAGATAGTCATCATCATTAATTGGAGAAAATCTGGCACAACAGTGACATTACCAAAAACTGGACTTCCCTCCAAAATTGATGAAAAGACAAGAAGTAAACTGGTCAGGGAGACTGCCTAGAGGCCTACAGCAACATTAAAAGATCTGGCAAGTACTGGCTGTGTGGTACATGTGACAAAAATATTCTTCATATGTCTGGGCTATGGAGTAGAGTGGCAAGACGAAAGCATTTTCTTATGAAGAAAAATATCCAAGCCCAGCTAAATTTTGCAAAAACACACCTGAATTCTTCCAAAAGCATGTGGGAAAATATGTTATGGTCTGATGAAATCAGGTTCCAAAAGATAGGTTTTTTGTTTTCAATTTGTTTTTATTCAACATTTTTAAAGCATAAACACAATTCACATTACATTTCCAATGAACATACACCAAAAATGTATATTTAAAATACATTCAACATTACATGGACACACATAACCAACATAACTACAGTAAGAACATTTATATGTTTGACGTAAAAACAATACTACACATCACCAAAAGAACACCATACCCACAGTGAAGCATGGTGGTGGAAGCATCATGCTTTAGGGTTGTTTTTTCTTCAGCTGGAACAGGGGCCTTAGTCAAGGTAGAGGGGATTATGAACAGTTCTAAATACCAGTTAATATTTGCACAAAACCTTCAGGCTTTTGCTAGGAAGCTAAACATGAAGAGAACCTTCATCTTTCAGCATGACAACGACCAAAAACATACATCCAAATCAACAAAGAAATAGCTTCACCAGAAAAATATTACAGTTTTGGAATGGCCAGCCCAGCCAGTGCCCAGACGAAAAATTTGTGGGGTGATCTGAAGAGGCTTGTGCACAGGAGATGCCCTTACAATCTGACAGATATTGAGTGTTTTTGCAAAGAAGAGTGGGCCAATATTGCCAAGTCATGATGTGTCATGCTGATAGACTCATGGATAGACTAAGTGCTGTATGTCACCTTTAACCACTTCCTGACGGCCGTACGAATATATGCGGCTGTCGGGCTGTCCTGAATCTCTGACAGGGCGCATTTATGCGCCCTGTGCTTTTCATGGCCACTAGAGGGCGCGCGAGCGCCGCCGGCGGCGCGCGCATGGTCGCCGGCGGCGCGCGCGTGCCCGCTGCATTCCTGAGATGCCGATGCGCGTGCCCGGCGGCCGCGATGTCCGCCAGGCACTCGCAATCGGCGGTTACAGGACAAGACATGGATCTCTGTGTGTAAACACAGAGATCCACGTCCTGTCAGGGAGTGAGGTGACCGATCTGTGTCTCTTATACATAGGGACACAGCATCGGTCACCTCCCCCAGTCACCCCCCCTCCCCCCACACAGTTAGAACACACCCAGAATACATTTAACCTATTTTTATAGCACTGATCGCAGTATAAATGTGAATGGCGCCAAAAATGTGTCAAAAGTGTCCGATGTGTCCACCATAACGTCGCAGTCCCAATAAAAATCGCAGATCACCGCCATTACTAGTAAAAAAAAAATTATAAAAATTAATAATAATTCTGTCCCCTATTTTGTATGCGCTATAACTTTTGCGCAAACCAGTCGCTTATTGCGATTTTTTTTTTCTTTACCAAAAATATGTAGAATAATACGTATTGGCCTAAACTGAGAAATTTTTTTATTTTATTTTTTAAAAAATGGGCTATTTATTATAGTAACAAGTAAAAAATATTGACTTTTTTCCAAAATTGTCGCTCTTTTTTTGTTTATAGCGCAAAAAATAAAAACCGCAGAGATGATCAAATACCACCAAAAGAAAGCTCTATTTGTGGGGAAAAAAGGACGCCAATTTTGTTTGGGAGCCACGTCGCACGACCGCGCAATTGTCAGTTAAAGCGACGCAGTGCCAGAAGCTGAAATTTCACCTGGTCAGGAAGGGTTATAAGTGCCCAGTAAGGAAGTGGTTAAGACGCGCCATTGTGGGCGCACGCGCCCGCCGCGAGCTCTGTGAGTGTTTGATCGCAGGTACCCGCCATTGTCTCACAGAGAGGAAGACTGGGGAAATGCTAATGTAAACAAGCATTTCCCCATTCTTTCTAGTGACAGGACACTTATCACCGCTCCTTGTAATCGGGAGCGGTGATCAGTGTCGTGTCACACGTAGCCAAGCCCCCCTACAGTACATCCCTAGGACACACTTAACCCCTTCAGCGCTCCCTCCTGGTTAACCCTGTCACTGCCAGTCACATTTACACAGTAATAAGAGCATATTTATAGCACTGATCGCTGTGTAAATGTGAATGGTCCCAAAATAGCGGCAAAATTGTCGGATGTGTCCACCATAATGTCGCAGTGACGATAAAAAAAAAAACCGCTGATCGTCGCCATTACTATTAAAAAAAATATTAATAAAAATGCCATAAAACTATAGCTATAGCTTTTGCGCAAACCAATTAATAAAAGTTTTTTCGCAATTTTTTTACCAAAAATATCTAGAAGAATACACATATATAAAAACAAACGATATTGTGAAATATACATGTAATGGATAGTAAAATATCTATTTTGGACAAAGAGTAAAATATATATATATAAAAAACATGACATCAACCGCAGCCATCTTAAATTTATAAAAAACATACATCATCAAATTTATCGATCAGTAATAAAACAGTTGATATCGAAGGACTTGATCCATGCCAATCCAGGACTTGAACAAAACACACTGTACCCGGTGCTGAAGTTGGTTTATGCTGGATACATTCTACACCCAGCACAGTGCTGCTTTAGAAATGTATTTCTTCCTGTGTCTGGAGCAGTTAAAGGAAGCAGTACAGATACAGAACAAGCTAAGAAAAATATATGTTAACCATTGTTATCATTCTGAACAATATCTTATCACGAAAGGGAACATTAATGGAGTCAGATAGGAAAGGAGTAATATGTTTGGGGACCACACCAGTCTCTAATAATCTAAAACATACAAAGAATAGATAAAATGGTAAAGTCTAATGAAACAAAATAATGTCAACATAAAAGCTAGTGTAGCAAAAAAGACCATAGCTGAATCATAACTGCCATTTCCAAAAAATCCTTATTTTCACCTTTTTTTTCTTTTGTTGCATTTCTGTGTAAAATCAACATATTGCTTTGCTCTGCAGAGGGTGCATAACTCATGGAGCTCTAAATCTGACTCAGCAGGGGGAGGGAGTATGTTGGTTCTATGCAGAGAGGCCACTGCTTTCACACAGAAAGCAAGGGTCCTTCTATGCAGCATGCTGGCAAGAGACAAGCTCTTCTAATAATGCCATGGCTGCTTTTTAAATTAAAACTATAAGACTTCAAAAAAACTTTTACTTTTCATGTCCATGACATGTATTTAGTAGTGTTGCTCACGAATATTTGCATTGCGAATATTCGTAACGAATATTGCATATTCGAGTATTCGCGAATAAATCGAATATCGCAGTGAATATTTGATATTGCGAATATTCGTATTTTTTCAAATTTATTTTTAAAACAGATCACATCCTAGTGATCTCCATCAACGTCTAAAAGCATTGCTGGTATGATTAGAGAGAGACCCTGGGCCAAGTAGCTGAGGCGATCCTTTTATGTTGCCGAATATTCGCAATGCGAATATTCGTATTACGAATATTCGCAAATACTTTCTCTGCCCTTCTGTGTTTTGTGTATAAAAAAATAAAAATAAATTAAAATTAGCTTTAGTTTAGTCATATAAGTTTGTGTAAGTAGAGTTAGGCCGCGTACACACGATCAAATCTGTCTGCTGGAAATGGTCTGCTAGACCGTCCCAGCAGACAGATTCGATCGTGTGTACGGGCGAGCCGACGGATTTGGCCACCCGACAGATTTCAAAGCATGCTTTGAAATCTATCGGGTGGGAACCCGTCCGCCCGACATGTCTGCTGGTTAGTACACTTACCAGCAGACATGTCGTCTCGGCGATTCGGCGCATGCGCGGAAGTGTTTTACTTCCTGGTGCGGTGACGTGGCGGTGTCAACGTCACCGCCACGTCACCGACACGTCAGCGCGCCGTCTGCTGGCGGGGATTTTGGTTTGCTCGTGTGTACACGCGAGCAAACCAAAATCCAAAGAGACAGATTTGTTCAAATCGGTCGGACAGACCGTTTTGAACAAATCTATTGCCTTGTGTGTACGAGGCCTTAGTGTTTAGTGCATATTAGTTTAGTAATCCAGGAAATGATCTCCGTTTTCGCGTGTTGACGAGAATTTCGCAATCAATTTTGCATTCGCATTAGCGAAATTTCGCATTTGCATTAGCGAAATTTCGCATTCGCATTAGCAAAAATTTTGCAATATTGTTTTTTTGATAAAATATCACGAATATTCGATATTAGCGAATATTTCACGAATATTCTTCTATATATTCGTGAAATATCGCAAAATCGAATATGGCGTATTCCGCTCAACACTAGTATTTAGGTGATTGAAGCTGAATGTTCACTTGTGCTGTAATGGAAGCAAAATGTATTTTAATCCTTATATACGTTGTGTTATTAACTGGTGCATAGTTGCCACTAATGCATTATTTCTTAATACACAATTTTGGGTTATTTACTAAAGGCAAATCCACTTTGCACTACTACAAGTGCAAAGCTCCCCCTCATTTCAGATCTACCCCTCTGATTTACAGTAACTGCACTTCTCAAGCACAGTACACACGGCCGAGGTTCTCGTCAGAAACCATCAAGAACCTCGCTGGGAGCCGCATTCTGCCGAGAACCTCGGCCGTGTGTACACTCTCGGTGAGCCCCGCCCGTCGGGAAACCCGCCCGTCGGGATGAATGGCTGGTTGCCTTTCCTGACGAGCGGGTCGCCGATTCTGACGGCCGGCAGAGAACCTTGTAGTGCAAAGTGGATTCACCTTGAGTAAATAACCCCCAATGTTTCCCCTTTTTAGCAGTAGCTATCTAAGGCCCTGTACACACGATCAGACCAGTTTGATGGTGTTTACGGGCCCATCAGACCATTGTCCGTCAGACCAAAGTTTTAAAACATGCTTAAAAACCTGTCTGATGGAACCTGTCCGTCGGACAGGTTCGATGGTTAGTACACAAAAGCATCGGACTAAAAACCTGCGCATGCTCAGAATCAAGTCAACGCATGCTTGGAAGCATTGAACTTCGTTTTTTCATCACGTCGTTGTGTTTTACCTCACCGCGTTCTGGTCTGATTGGATTTTGGTCCAATGGTGTGTACGCACATCAGACAAGTTCAGAGTTGTCTGATGAAAACGGTCCGTCAGACAAGTCTCATCAGACATGTCTGATCGTGTGTACAGGGCCTAAGAGCCGGTTCACACAGGGGCAACACGACTCTTTGGAGGCGACCTTGTAGCGATCTGAGCATGCACCACAGCGTGACATGGGGCGACTTCAAGGGCAGGAGGCTTTCCAGTGGCCAATCAAACTTGAATCAGCTCTGTGGGAGGGAGGGAGGAGGGAGGGGTTTGGATACAAGTCGCCTAGAAGTGGGATTGAAGTAGTACAGGAACTTTTTCTGAAGTCGGAGCGACTTCAGTAGTGTGTATTAAGACGGCTCTATTCACTGCCATTGAGTTTCTCGACCATGCGACTTGGGGCAACTTGAAGTCGGATCCCAGGTCACCCCTGTGTGAACCGGCTCTAAAAAAAACGCTCACCTATCAGAAGAATCTCCTTGTACTGGCACTATGGTACCATGAGAATTAAGAGAGGGGTGTATTATTTTTATTCTAGAATATACAATAAAACAATTGCAAGCTCTCTGCTCTTCTTGATACTGCCTCTCTTGTTAGTCAAAACAGCAGACAAAATGATTTATTTTACTTAAGGAGTGGCACTTTCACTTAGTACTGCGAATCCCAGAAACTATCAGCAGATAAAAACCATTGAGTGGACAACAGGACTTTCCCTTCCTGCTACAAAAATTCTCAGAATCACATATAACCTTTTTTTTCCATGGCCAGTCCATGGACAAGTGCTAAACTGAGGTCTATTAACACTGAAACAATTTAAAACAGTATTTAACTCAAAAACATACATTTATTATTTTGCAGCTTACCAATTCTTGGATGTGATGGCTGTATTTGTTTACTTTTTTAGACTTTATTTCTTCTGTTTTCATCTGGTGATCCAGCAAGTCTGTTGTTTTTTGCAAGCTCGAACTCTCCAGCAGAATGTATCAGTTTACATGGATGAAACAAACCATTAAAAACACTGATATGAACAGCTTTTATTTATTCATGTAAAACTTTTATCCCAAAAGGAAAACATTTTTTTTTGCTGTAACCAGACCTGGACTGGGAGAAAAAACAGGCCTGGGCATTTCAGACTGAGCAGCCAATTACTCCAGGGCCCAGGGGAAGGGTGGGGCCAGGGGGTGCCTGCAGGGGTGGTCAGCGAAGGAACCGCACTTCAACACAATGGGGCACTGCAATTATTACAGTCCCCATACCCAGGGGAAGATGCCAAGATATTGTTGATAGCTGCCACCACCCCCATGTTATCGCAATTAAAAAGCACTTTTTTTATTCCTAAGGGTCTCACCCCAGAGTTCAACTGCCAGTACAATGGGAAATAGTTCCAAAAGCAACAGATTACGAAGAAACCCAGCGTCCTTCCATGTAACCGGCCATGGCTCCACGCTCCAACGTCCTTGACAATAGGCGCCATACCCAACAGACCCCGCCGCATCAGTAAACAAAACCAGATCAGCATTACTGACCGACACTGATTGCCAAAGAGAGCGGCCATTGAAGGAGTCCAGAAACGTCTCCCAGATCCTCAAATCGTCCCGTAACTCTCTGTTCAACCGAACAAAATGGTTAGGAACCCACACCCCAAATGGGCCACATCTGGGGTGTGGGTTCCTAACCATTTTGTTCGGAAAATGCACCCCATGGGAATTATCCTGCATGCAAAATTCAATTTCCCCAACAAGGACTGCAATTCCTTCAAATGAATATTTCTCTTCCCCCTCGCCGAACTCACCTCTTTCTCCGTAAGGCCACCAATTTGTCCCCCGGCAACCTACACTCCATGGCCGTGGAATCAATCATAATTACCAGAAAAAACAACTCTGAAGTCGGGGCTTCTGTCTTGTCGGCCGCCAAGGGTATACCGAAACGCTCCGCCAAGTACTGCATCGTCCCCAGCAACACCACGCAACAGCGAGACTCTGGGGGGCCAATGCACAGGAAGTCGTCCAAATAATGGATAACTGAGTTAACACCCGCGATCTCCCTAACCGCCCACTGAAAGAATGAACTAAAAGCCTCAAACAGGGCACAAGAAATAGAACAACCCATCGGAAGGCAACGATCCACAAAATACTCCTCTTGCCAACAACAACCTAACAAGTGTAAACTGTGGGGATGGACTGGTAAAAGCCTGAAAGCTGATGCCATAAGGGCACCCCTACCATATTTCCTTACCCAGGGGACGGCTGCATCAAATGACATTTAGGTAACCGCACATATTTGTGGATTAATACCATCATTCACTATGCCGCCCTTAGGGTAGGACAGATGATAAATCATTCGAAACTGCCCTGCCTCCTTTTTAGGAACCACACCCAATGGAGAAACTACCAATCCAGACAATGGCAGAGAAGGAAACGGCCAAGCACCACATCCTTGCCCAGCTTGGCTGACACCACCCCTTGATGGAGCAGTGCCAACCTCAAATTGTCCGCCACAGGAGAAACCTCCTGCACCGTGCTCGGGATTCTAAAACCCTCCCAGAACCCATCCTCCAGTAGGCCCGTTGCCTCCCTATCGGGATACCTACTTAGAAAAGGCAGCATCCTTTCCAGTTTTACCGGCGTCATTCCTTTTTTCCAGCGTCGTCTTCAGTCCACCCCTTACCCTGCTTAAAACAACGTGTGAGGGCATGGGCAATGCCGCACCTAGAGCATTCGTGCTTGTAGTGGCATGAGCTACCAAACCGACAGGTGCCATCATTACACTGCTAGCAAACCCCTTTCTTTTTGAGGACCGGCGATCCTGTGGAGAAAGCGACGCCGGTCCCCCTTAAAAAAAAAAAAACTGACTTGTAGCCCAGGACAAAGTCATCAACTTCATCCATAGGCTAATATCCTTGTGATCCCACCTAATGGAGGGACGAATGGCCTTCCACTGACGAAATTGCTCGTCATACCAAAGCCACGCAATATCCCCATACACCCTATGAGCTTCACTAACAGCCTCTAGGTAACAAAATAAAGCGAAACAATTCTCGGGGTCTTTCTTCCCGATCACGCTCGCAAAAATCGCAAACGCCTGCAACCAATTTGAAAACGTACACAAATAAGCCTGTATCTGCGCTTCTCTTCCTCCTCTTTTTTACTCTAGTCCGGGTTCACCCAATCAAGATTAAATGTTTCCAACAGGAGCAGGGAAAACATTTCCATAAACTTGTCTTTACAATTTTTTTCGCACCTCCTGCTTCAGGTGGGCCCCCAGTGGCCACTCAAAGCATACGTAAATTTCACAACGCGCTGCATTGGCCAAACGTACCTTCTCCACCTCCTTGTACTTATCCTTGTCCTTCTGGGCCACCGCTGCAGCCAATTCCTCGACGTCCTTGTCCGTTTGTGTCCCCGCCACTCCCGTTGCCGGAGAGAAAGATGCCGCTCAGGTGTGGAAATCTTCAAAATAATTGCTTCTCCCAGAACCACGGGTGCAGGCAATGCATATAAGATTGCAAAACAGAAGAACAGATTCTTCTGGACAGCCGCACTCCGAATAAAAATTGCCTTTATTGTAAATCCAAATAAAAAAACAGCACTACATGTCACAGCACACGGGCAGAGCTGACGCGTTTCACACTATACTTAGTATTTAATCATGAGCTATGATTAAACACTAAGGGGGTTATTTACAAAAGGCAAATCCATTTTTCACTACTAGTGCACTTGGAAGTGCAGTCGCTGTAGATCCGAGGGGGACATGCAAGGAAAATAAAAAAGAAGCATTTTAGCTTGCACATGATTGGATGATAAAATCAGCAGAGCTTCCCCTCATTTTAGATCTTTCCCTCAGATCTACAGCGACAGCACTTTCAAGTGCACTTGTAGTGCAAAGTGGATTTGCCTTTAGTAAATGACCCTCTAAGTATAGTGTGAAACGTGTCAACTTTGCCGGTGTGCTGTGACATGTAGTGCTGTTTTTCTATTTGGATTTACAATAAAGGCAATTTTTATTCTGAGTGCGGCTGTGCAGAAGAATCTCTTATTTTGCACTCCCTTCGTCGGAGCCGTCTGGCGCTCCTCTCCCGATCCTCCGTGACCGATGGACACTGCTGGCGTATTGAGTGGTGCAGGGCTGACATCCCCCCGAGGACTCTGTCCTCCATCACTGCTGGCATCGCTGATGACATCATCAATCTGGGCCATGGCCAGAGTACAGGCATCTCTCCAGCCAACCCTCCCAGGCCCCCGACAAAGACCTGGAGGCGGTGCCTCATGAGTGACGTGTGTGGTAGGCTGCGGCTCCTTCTACATGAGGCGGAATGGCGCGGCCACATGTGATGGGCCGCCGGCCGGGAAAGGCCGGCGCCCGATGGAGAGTCCTTCCTGCGCTGGGCAGCCCCCCCGGCCGGAGCATCGCTAGCGGGGGCCGCCGTGTGCACCTGTGCCCAAACGATCACTGGGGGGGTCGGCCTAGAAGCCTGTGAGTCTCACTACTAATTTGCTGATTCTTGGGATTCCTCCCAAATCCCCGAGCAGCAGGAGTAGGGGCCTGCTTAACAGGGGGGCCTGAAGGGGCCCAACTGGGACTCCAAATCCAGCGATGGGCCCTGGGGGTGGTTTCTGGACTAAACCACTCCGGCGGCCTAAACCGCCGAACACGCGTGGCGGGAAACTTCGTCGTGGATGGGCCCTGCCTTACCCCCTGCAGAGAAGCAGCAATCTGGCCCTGTAGCCAGTCAGCGCCATGTAACTCTGCAGCAGCTTTAAGCTGCCATAAAAGCTGTTCTAACTCACTCATGTCCCTCTCTGTACTAGGTACCCAGAGACGCAGACCTTGGCTACATGGACTTTCCACCACAATTTTCTCTCAGACTGCTGCCCCCCAACTCCTCCTCTGTCTTGGAGTATCTATACCACTCCTCCCCGTCTAATACTCCCACCAATCAGGTAAGCCCAGTTCTTTTTCTTAACATTCCCCTTTTCCTTAACCTCTTACCTACTGTAAGCTACTTACACCCTGTCATGTGTGTCCTACGCCTATGCTTCACTACGTCTGCGTACATATCTTGTCTGTCTCTTCCCTGGTTGTCAGGGGAACGGTCGTGTTTCCGTAATGTGTGACTCTCAGTATAGATTAGCCTTGCAGCCACACTGCAGGAGCGGCCTGTTGGTGGCCAGGACATGTGGTGGGAGATGGATGGTGGGCGTGGTACGGGCATGCTAGTCTGAGCCTGGCAGCAAAAACCACATGTGTCCAATAGCCAGCATGGGCCTGGCTGTAACTCATTATAATGGTTTAGCTGGAGTTTGACTTAAATTTGTTAGTGTATCTAAATCAGCTAATACATTTAACCCTACCTTCCCCCTCCAGATTTTCTAGGCTACTGTCTGCTGTGCTCATTCCTCCAGAGTTGTGTCACACTTCTACAGGAGGTGTGTTCATGGCCAGATCACTGGGTGAAAATAGAGGGAAAAAAGGCAAGCAAAAGAATACTGATGCATCCAGCACATCTAATTATTAATAAACATTTTTGGTTTAAAACCGCTTTAAAGCTGGAAAAAAACATTATATACATTATATACATCTCACATTTTTTGTAAATATTTTATTATATCTTTTCAGGTGACAACACTGAAAAAATGATACTTTGCTATAATGTAAGGTAGTGAGTGTACAGTTTGTATAACATTGCACATTTGCTGTCCTCTAAAAATAACTCAACACACAGCCATTAATGTCAAACATGCCAATTAGCGATTTTCCCTTTCCAGTGTCATGTGACTTGTTCGTGTTACAAGGTCTCGGGTGTGAATGGGAAGCAGGTGTGTTAAATTTGTTGTTATCGCCCTCACTCTCTCATACTGGTTACTGGAAGTTCAACATGGCACCTAATGACAAAGAACTCTCTTAGGATCTGAAAAAAATAATTATTGCTACACATAAAGATGGCCTAGGCTATAAGAGGCTATATATGAGTGCTACCAGCATTGCTGCAGAGGTTAAAGGGGTGGGGGGTCAGCCTGCCAGTGCTCAGACTATAAGCTGCACACTGCATCAAATTGGTCTGCATGGCTGTTGTCCCAGAAGAAAGCCTCTTCCAAAGATGATGCACAAGAAAGCCTGTAAACAGTTTGCTGGAACTAAGCAGACTAAGGACATGGATTACTAGGTGCACTATACCCACTCTGGCTGGAGTGATGAAGAAGTTTATCATTGGAAGCTGGACTGTTTCAGCACCAATTAACCCTGAATCTGCCATTTCCATTTCTTCTATCCCTTCACCTACTTCTATCGTTTTTACCCCGTTGGGTAATAAAAGCACAGAAAAGATACCTGTCATGTGGACATTGACTTTATTACAGCTCTCATCCAGTACCCTAGATGGCGAGAAGACAGAGGTAACGTGCCACCCAAATCAAACCAGCAGCTCCTTCGGGGGTAGTGCTACACATGTGTGGCAGCAACCAGGTGAACATAAGATATCACAATAGTTGAGTGTTGTTGCGAATGCCAGAGTTTAGGTCTTAATGGGTTTGTAGTAGATATGCGCATCTTCACTGGTCTCATAATTCGATTTGATTACGATTATCTGGTCAACGATTTGATTCCGTGATGCATCACGATTACTGACGAGTTGCCACTTCCACTTGGGCTGCCTAGGCGGCCCTTCCTCCCTGCAATCTTCTGGGACACATCACAGGTCCCAGAAGATTGCCCAGCTATGCAGGACAGCGAAGTGAGACATGCGCACCCAGCTGTGAAGCTGCAAGCTGTCACAGTCAGATGCCCACAATAGTATTGCCAACATCGTGGACAGGCAGAGAATGGAGGGTTCGGGTGGCCACGTCGCTGGATTGTAGGACAGGTTAGTGTCTTTTTATTAAAAGTTAGAAGATACACTTTTTTTTGTAGCTGATGACTTTTAATAAACAAAAAATGTACTGGAACTCTGCTTTGAATTAAAAATAACCTCACTCTATTAAAAGATGCACTAATCCGGTGCACTATAGGGTACAGCCATTCACACACACTGCTGCTGGGAGGTCAGGAGGGATTAGAATCTACAGCTGACAAACAGCCCTGTGAAGTTCCCTGTACTGTCTCTGTGCTGACAGTTCCCCCGGCTTCTCAGTCTGCACCTTCCAGCACACTGGGAGTTAACACAGTGGAACGTACAAAAGGGGAAGTCAGGGAACTGTCAGCACGGAGTGTGTAGGAGGTGTAAGTAGAGTACAAACACATTTGTAGTCTACTTACTGCTGTTAAAATAACTGTACTCTAATAAATCCTGTGTTACAATCCATTAAGTGCCCCGCTGTATGTGCTTTTTAAAAAATATGGTGCTTTATACCTCATTTCTTAGTATGTGTACAGTGTACATGCCGCACATGTGACTGCCGGCCCGCCTCGCTCCTCTCTGCTCTCACCTCACTCCTGACATCAGCAGAGACGTGAGAGGAGAGAGGCGGGCCGGGCAGTTACATGAGCATTGTACACAGACTGAGAAATGAGGTATGAAGCTTCATTATTTTGAAAACGCACATACAGCGGGGCACTTAATGGTTTGTAACACAGTATTTATTAAAACAGTTATTTTAACACCTACAGTATACGCTCGGAGCGTTCTCCCGGGAGGGGCGGGGCAAGTCGTGATAACGTCACCCGGAAATCTATTTTTCTGGTCGCATGCATTGATGTCATGTCGGGGACATCCAAATCGTGATGCATGGATTAATTTCAGCACCCCTAGTTTGTAGGCAGGTAGAGGTTACTGGTGCCCCAGTGGGAAGTTAGATGCTAACTTTGACTCCTGGGTTTATCTTGGTGGGTTTTCTTGGGTCCAACCCTCTGGTCCTATGACAGGTCCAGCACTCGTAAAAAGGACAAGGGCCCAGAGCCTAGAAGGGGGGTGGTATATTTACAAACACACACACATGTTCTGCTTGATGCCATTGCTAGAGTCTGGGTGGCCTGTGTCCTGCCAAAGCCAGAGCTAAACTCCATACATGGACTCAACCAATATTGGGCGTTTACTTCAGCAAGGTATGCTGGGGCAGCTACACATCTGTAGTTAGGGACTAGAAATTTTATGAAATGTTTGCACTTTATTCTGGACTCTCAATTGTCATTGTCATCATGGTAATTTATTGTTCAAGTAAAACATTGGAAACTTTGCCTTTGCCTGGTCTGAAGTTACTAAAGTGGTGTAATGTAAGTATCCAGCATGCAAAGTTTACAGCACAGGTCACTAAATACCTTGGCGTATGAAGACCAACAGTGCAAGAATTAAGTGAAGTCTATGCATTGGGTCTGCGCTAGGTGCATGGCGGGACTACATACCATTACTGAGAGTGAGGTAGCAGTGATACAATGGACAGGTGGAGAGGGCATTGGCTCTGTATGTCCCTCCTAAATGCACAAGTAAATGTGTTGGCATATGTGACATCAAGAGAGTTTCCTAGAGTTTGTTCATGTAAACCTTGCTTGGCGCTCAACAAGGATGGAAACATGGAGGGCGTAACCTTCCCACAAGTTAGCCGTGATTGCATTTATTGAAGAATTCGTAAAAAGTTGTAATTTCTCATTTTTATTTGTAGATTCTTTAATGCCTTAATAATCATTATTGCCATAAAAATTAAAGTCCCTCTATTTTTAACACATATTTCATACACTTCTTTTATTTTGACACTTCTGGGTGTGTTCAATGCCTGACTCCCCCTACTTGCATTATGAGGAAAACCACATGGTGCATTGGGGGATGCAGGCATCCGAGACACCTTGATGCATGTCAGATGTGAACATTAATCAGGTCAGAGTGAAGATTATACAAACACATGCTGGTCATACACCATAAATATTAAAGTGGAGTTCCACCCTAAAAAAAAATCCTGAAAAACATAAATAAATTGAAAGGGCGGTTGCAATGCAGAAGTTCCTAATCTGCCTCTTCCTATACCGCGGCAGGTCTTCTTCCTCGTCCAATCCCGCTGTGTCTTCTGGGGAATGGGGCACGCTGCCTTCTGGGAGCTGTGTGTATCCCAGAAAGCAGCCACCCATTCATAAAAGCGCCGCAAGGCTCCACTGCCTGTTTCCCTCAGTAAGGATGGAGGAGCCAGGAGCTGCCAGGATTAGGCGATCGGCCTCAGGGGGGGGGGGGGAGGCGACATCACGGGCGCCTAGGACAGGTATGTGTCATTTTTAAAAGTCAGCAGCTACAGTGTTTGTAGCTGCTGACTTTAAAAAAAAAACAAGGGTGGAAGCCCCCTTTAAGTATCTTCCACAACAGGAGTTCTTAAGCTACAGGGACAGTTTATTCGCACTTTACTTGCCATTACTACTATTTGCACTGTCTTTTCAATAATATGTCTTGGTGTCAGTATATATGCCCTCTAAAGGATATATAATAATAATCTCGACTTCTCCTTTTTTGTTCAGTGGAAAGTTCTGAATCATAGGGAAGGTGATTTAGAAAGAGAGAGTGCAGTCCAGAGGAAATTGCAACATCCTCTCTTATAAGATGATAAGACAATAAGAATTATTTGTAGCACGACATATAGAGCAAAATTATATTAAAGTTCACAAAAATAAAGCAGGACAAAACCATATGTTAAAGCCTATCTCCAGCCTGAATGCTTTCTTTGGATTTTGGATAGAATGGGGATTGGGGAAGGGTTAGAATCTCTGTTAGAAAACTATTACTAATATGGTTCCCGCTGGAGGGGTATGGCCTTATTGCCTCAACCAATGACACTAGCAATAAAAACCCGACTGAAGTTCAAAGGGGTCAAAACAATACCTAAATTTTTTTTGCCTTAATGCAAAGAATCCATTAGGGTAAAAAATGTGTAGGCTTTAGAACCACTTTTATTTTCTTTTTTACTTAGCGCAAACAATGGTGCTTACATTCAATGTGAAGTGTTCCTGTTGCCCATTGCATTGTAAATACAGCTACTGAACCTGTAATAAGCACTTATAAAGAGTGCCAACTATGGCTGCCCTTTCCACTCCCATCCTACATTCATACAGGCTGTACTTTAGCTTCCATCAATGAAAGGAGATCTATAAATGGAGGATGGGCGGATTAATAAACGATCAGCCTCTTTAATTCATAGAGCACGTTTTATTCATGGAAGCTATAGGGCCAGATTCAGGTAGAGTTAGGCTGGAGTATCAGTGATACTCCAGCCTAACTGTCACTTTAAGCCGGCGTTTCTGTTTTCTGTAACCAGAAAACAAGAAACGACGGGTTGGAGTTCCGATGCGATCGGCGCAATTAAATTTCGCCATCGCATTGCAACTTTAATTTAAAAATTTCCGCCGAAAAAATATGTTAATCAGCGGGAATCGGCAATTCACGATCGTATTCGGGCGTGACGCACTGACTTTCCGACGTTTCCGTAAGCGATACGCGGCGTAAAGATAAAGCAGCCCCCTAGTGGAGTATCCTATGTTAAGTATAGCCGTCGTCATCGCGTCGAAAAAAATAATAATCACGTCGCTTGCGTAAAACGTCCATGAATGGGGATTTGACGTCATTGACGTTCACTGACAGTACGTTCGCCGCGGGATCGCGCTTAGTTTAAATAATACACGCCCCGTACCCGCCCAATTTGAATTCCGCCGGCTCATTTGCGATGCTTTAGGAGCAAGTGCTTCATGAATAACAGCACTTGCTCCTAAAATTTCGCCAGAGTAACGTAAATGAGAAACGTTACTCCAGAGCAAAGATGCTCCCATCTACCTGAATCTGGCCCATAGTGTTTATGAATCGAGAAAGGAGATGGAAAAAACAGGCATAGTTGGCATTCTTGACAAATGCCTATGCCAGGTCCAGCACTCATAATGACCCCCATAGTACCAGAAAAATAGCATTGTAGGGGTGTTGGCGGGGAGCAGAAGACTTCAGATTTCAACTAGGAGGCCAGCCAGTAGCACAAGGGACATTGCATTGAATGTAAAGTACTGTCCCTTGTGCTGTTTTGTTTTAAAACTTGTAATTAAACTTAGAAATTTGGCAACATCAAAAAAGAAAAAAAAGGAAAGATGTCAAGCACTGGAATGTACATTAGCTGCTCCTACACTGCAAACAAAAATATAGGTGATATTTGGATCTATTTAGTGATTTTTAAATCTTCTCCTTCAAATGCCCTGAACCGCCCCCGCAATCTCTTTAATTTAGTCACTCAGTCCATGAACCCAGTCTGCTTAGAGGCCCCGAATTTCGAATCACAAGAATTTTGCAACGAATTATCGGATTATTTCATTAACAAAATTGACAAAATCCGTGAAATTATTCAGCAAAATAGAACCTTCATCGACTCCCCTTTAAATCAAAAAGCTAATATCCACACAAATATGCCGCAATCAACTAATTTCACTCTAAAGCCCATCTCCATCAATGCCACTAAAAATATCATCAGTACTCTGTGAGACAGTACAGCGCCTAATGATATCATCCCCACCAAATTGCTGAAAGAATAAATTACTTGATCCGTTTCAATCGTGTTTCCGTCCTGGTCACGGAACTGAAACAGCACGTCTCAAAATATGGTCTGTTGCTCTCTAAGCAGCAGACGAAGGAGCATCTTCTGGTACTGTTGAACCTAAGCGCAGCATTTGATACTGTAGACCACAAATTATTACTGACTCTCCTAGCTGAAGTAGCTAGAGTCGTGGACTCAGATTTACCCTGGTTCTCCTCCTTCTTGAAAAACCAATTAAAAATAGTGAAACTAGGTCCTTTCACTTCTGAAAAACGCACAGTGTCATGCGGAGTCCCTCAGGGATCCCCCTTGTTGCCTGTATTATTCAACATCTATCTCCGCCCTCTTTTTGAAATCATCAGTAACCAGAAGTTCCTCTACCACTCCTATGAGGATGACACGCAACTATATTTTCGCATCTGCAACAATAAGGATAATTATCTCGGACTAGAGAAATGGCTTACTTTGATAGAAAATTGGATGACGAAGAGTTACCTTAAACTCAACGGCTCAAAACAGAACTTCTCCTGTTTCACGCCAACCAAAAAAGACTTCCCGCAGCAACATGGACATCCTGGGACAAACCATCTCCCCTAGCACCAAAGTCAAAAGTCTCGGAGTAATTTTTGACACCCACATGACAATGGATGCACAAAAAGGGTCAGTAGTCAGCGGATCCCGCCATCTGCTGCGCCTGCTACGTAGAATTGTTCCCTTTATCTCGAAAGAAGACATAGCAGTCGTGGTGGGAACAATTATCAACTCCAGACTCGACTATGCAAATGCCCTTTACCTCGGACTCCCAAAATACCAAATCACTCGTCCGCAAGTAGTTCTAAATACGGCCGCTCGACTCGTGACTGGGAAAAAAACATGGGAATCAATCTCACCTTCTCTGAGATCCCTTCATTGGTTGCCAGTAAAAGACAGAATCACTTTTAAGGCACTCTGTCTGACGCATAAGTGTGTTCAAGGAAATGCCCCCCAATACCTATGCAAAAAATTAAAATGTCACAACCCCAATTGCGTTCTGCGATCCACCAACCAAAATCTACTCCAGATACCCAAAGCCAGACACAAGTCCAAAGGAGAATGAAGATTTGGAGTCCAAAGACCTAGACTATGGAACACTCTACCCTAGTGGAGTATCCTATGTTAAGTATAGCCGTCGTCATCGCGTCGAAAAAAATAATAATCACGTCGCTTGCGTAAAACGTCCATGAATGGGGATTTGACGTCATTGACGTTCACTGACAGAATTTGGAGCATGCGCACTGGGATGCATTGACAGTCGACGCATGCGCAGTACGTTCGCCGCGGGATCGCGCTTAGTTTAAATAATACACGCCCCGTACCCGCCCAATTTGAATTCCGCCGGCTCATTTGCGATGCTTTAGGAGCAAGTGCTTCATGAATAACAGCACTTGCTCCTAAAATTTCGCCAGAGTAACGTAAATGAGAAACGTTACTCCAGAGCAAAGATGCTCCCATCTACCTGAATCTGGCCCATAGTGTTTATGAATCGAGAAAGGAGATGGAAAAAACAGGCATAGTTGGCATTCTTGACAAATGCCTATGCCAGGTCCAGCACTCATAATGACCCCCATAGTACCAGAAAAATAGCATTGTAGGGGTGTTGGCGGGGAGCAGAGGACTTCAGATTTCAACTAGGAGGCCAGCCAGTAGCACAAGGGACATTGCATTGAATGTAAAGTACTGTCCCTTGTGCTGTTTTGTTTTAAAACTTTTAATTAAACTTAGAAATTTGGCAACATCAAAAAAGAAAAAAAAGGAAAGATGTCAAGCACTGGAATGTACATTAGCTGCTCCTACACTGCAAACAAAAATATAGGTGATATTTGGATCTATTTAGTGATTTTTAAATCTTCTCCTTCAAATGCCCTGAACCGCCCCCGCAAACTCTTTAATTTAGTCACTCAGTCCATGAACCCAGTCTGCCTAGAGGCCCCGAATTTCGAATCACAAGAATTTTGCAACGAATTATCGGATTATTTCATTAACAAAATTGACAAAATCCGTGAAATTATTCAGCAAAATAGAACCTTCATCGACCCCCCTTTAAATCAAAAAGCTAATATCCACACAAATATGCCGCAATCAACTAATTTCACTCTAAAGCCCATCTCCATCAATGCCACTAAAAATATCATCAGTACTCTGTGAGACAGTACAGCGCCTAATGATATCATCCCCACCAAATTGCTGAAAGAATAAATTACTTGATCCGTTTCAATCGTGTTTCCGTCCTGGTCACGGAACTGAAACAGCACGTCTCAAAATATGGTCTGTTGCTCTCTAAGCAGCAGACGAAGGAGCATCTTCTGGTACTGTTGAACCTAAGTGCAGCATTTGATACTGTAGACCACAAATTATTACTGACTCTCCTAGCTGAAGTAGCTAGAGTCGTGGACTCAGATTTACCCTGGTTCTCCTCCTTCTTGAAAAAACGATTAAAAATAGTGAAACTAGGTCCTTTCACTTCTGAAAAACGCACAGTGTCATGCGGAGTCCTTCAGGGATCCCCCTTGTTGCCTGTATTATTCAACATCTATCTCCGCCCTCTTTTTGAAATCATCAGTAACCAGAAGTTCCTCTACCACTCCTATGAGGATGACACGCAACTATATTTTCGCATCTGCAACAATAAGGATAATTATCTCGGACTAGAGAAATGGCTTACTTTGATAGAAAATTGGATGACGAAGAGTTACCTTAAACTCAACGGCTCAAAACAGAACTTCTCCTGTTTCACGCCAACCAAAAAAGACTTCCCGCAGCAACATGGACATGCTGGGACAAACCATCTCCCCTAGCACCAAAGTCAAAAGTCTTGGAGTAATTTTTGACACCCACATGACAATGGATGCACAAAAAGGGTCAGTAGTCAGCGGATCCCGCCATCTGCTGCGCCTGCTACGTAGAATTGTTCCCTTTATCTCGAAAGAAGACATAGCAGTCGTGGTGGGAACAATTATCAACTCCAGACTCGACTATGCAAATGCCCTTTACCTCGGACTCCCAAAATACCAAATCACTCGTCCGCAAGTAGTTCTAAATACGGCCGCTCGACTCGTGACTGGGAAAAAAACATGGGAATCAATCTCACCTTCTCTGAGATCCCTTCATTGGTTGCCAGTAAAAGACAGAATCACTTTTAAGGCACTCTGTCTGACGCATAAGTGTGTTCAAGGAAATGCACCCCAATACCTATGCAAAAAATTAAAATGTCACAACCCCAATTGCGTTCTGCGATCCACCAACCAAAATCTACTCCAGATACCCAAAGCCAGACACAAGTCCAAAGGAGAATGAAGATTTGGAGTCCAAAGACCTAGACTATGGAACACTCTACCAACCAGCATCCGACTGGAGGTGAATCACCTGGCCTTTAGAAAAAAACTCAAGAAAAGATTAGGCTTATGTATAGGGGGCATGATGTTGCCAACATCCCTGAATCGGTAGAAAAGATGAATACCTCTAATGGGAGTGGGATTTTCTGGGCAACCATAAATAGTGGTGACAACTAGGTCATAAAAATATACAAATTTATTACAGAATATAAAAAAAAAAAAATCACAATATCATATCAATATATTAATAAATAGATCAAGCTAGAGAGAATACTGCTATAGATCATCATGCACCCCAGGACAAAGCTAAGGGTGTGGATGGTCGTTTCCGACGCGTTTCAAATGTTAGTTGTACATTCTTCTTCAGGGAAAAATAAGCAGTAGAATTTTTTCTTCTCCCAGACCAGGAGCACCTGGATGATCCCCAAAGGGGCTAAGTGCGCACCAGGACCAGGGATGGCCGGACCAAGCGCGATCTCCCCATGCCCATGAGACTTCTCCACCCAGAGGAGGCTCCAAAACCATGGGGGGTGGGATGATAGTAGAAAATCAATCACCATTCAGGTCAGCAGCCATAAATAGGCAACGAGGATCCCAGCACTCCTAAAGACCCAGTTCTGTCAGAGATGAGCCGGTATTCCAGTGGGGAGTTAAGGATCAAATATAACCCAATACCAAAATGACCTCCCACTCCAGCGGGAGGTGGGAGGAAAATGAAGGTCATTTTGGTATTGGGTTATATTTGATCCTTAACTCCCCACTGGAATACCGGCTCATCTCTGACAGAACTGGGTCTTTAGGAGTGCTGTGATCCTCGTTGCCTATTTATGGCTGCTGACCTGAATGGTGATTGATTTTCTACTATCATCCCACCCCCCATGGTTTTGGAGCCTCCTCTGGGTGGAGAAGTCTCATGGGCATGGGGAGATCACGCTTGGTCCGGCCATCCCTGGTCCTGGTGCGCACTTAGCCCCTTTGGGGGTCATCCAGGTGCTCCTGGTCTGGGAGAAGAAAAAATTCTACTGCTTATTTTTTCCTGAAGAAGAATGTACAACTAACATTTAAAACGCGTCGGAAACGACCATCCACACCCTTAGCTTTGTCCTGGGGTGCATGATGATCTATAGCAGTATTCTCTCTAGCTTGATCTATTTATTAATATATTGATATGATATTGTGAATTTTTTTTTTTTATATTCTGTAATAAATTTGTATATTTTTATGACCTAGTTGTCACCACTATTTATGGTTGCCCAGAAAATCCCACTCCCATTAGAGGTATTCATCTTTTCTAGAAAAAAACTCAAACCCCATCTTTTCTGAAGGCAAATGTACAGTAGGGAATGGATACTAAGCGCCAAGAGGTGTGTTGCGCTATATAAGTTTCTCACTCACTCACTCACTCACTCAAATAATACTTTTTTTCTTCAAAGGTTAAATTATTTTTTTTTTAAACCATACATGATTTGTTTAGCTCATCTTTCCATCTGTTTTATATAAAAATAAAATAAAAAAACAGTACGGCGCTATCTCTTGAAGTGAAGGAGTGCAGCAGCTGACACAGCAAAATAGATCAAAAATTCCAAAAACGAAACATAGAAAAAAGTGCAGCGCTAAATATATGACAAATATCAAATAACAGATATCAGAAAATATAATAAGTGATTATGGTCATCACCACCTATAACCACTGCAGTGAAAAGATTTGTGAAAAAATTCATTACATAAACCAAGTCCTTATATAGTGCAATTTTTAAGTGAATGAACACATTCTAATAGTGATTAGTTGATAGAAGATCCACCACCATTTGTGATAAGGCTGACCAAGGGGATTGAACCCAGATGAGCATATACCCATTAGGTCAATCAAGCTTGTAAAGGTCAATACACCATAGAAGGGATGTCACAGGCGGTTCAGAACAATCTCAATGAGACCTCAGGCTTGTAGATCTGAGAAACCCAGACTGAGACTCAATCCGGTATCAATATCAAGGACACAGAGATGGGGCTCCCAATCATATGTCATGTATCATACCATCCAACCGCTAGAGATACAGTATATGAAAAAAAGAAGAAGAACAGGGGCGCACATAGCGTAATTCTGTAAGATATCTCACAGCATTTATTAAAAGAAGAAAAACTCACATTTGCAGTGATGTAAAAAAGGGCTTATAAAATCAGGGTAACAGTGTCATCAGTCTCTCTTCCGGACACGTTTCGTTCTAAGGAACACTATATGGACCACCTATGTATTTAGACATGTTGATAGATAATATCCCCCCATTAATCTCCTCTTCTCAAAAAAGAATAAACTTTTAAGACCCCATTCCTAGATAAGTTCTCACACCTTGATAACTTCAGCTAGTCATTTCCCTCAGGGCTCCACAAAATGGAACTAACTCATCAATTTAACAGTTCCTGAAAACTGGTATATTCAAGGCATGCCATGAATGATAACTATAACAGTTGTTTGTGCTCTCAAGCGAACTGGCAAGCCATCAAGTAGCTGATGTCATAACTGATCACGTGCAGCACCATGGCAACTGCAGATCAAACAGAGGCTAAGCTGGCAGCTTGCTTGTTTGTAAAGGATAGGAGGGTTTAGTTCCATTTTAACCACTTCCCGCCCGGCCAATAGCCGATTTACGGCCGGGAAGTGGTTATGAAATCGTGACAGGCCGTTCTCAAACGGCCTGCACGATTTCATGCCGCACGCGCCCGTGCGGGCGCGCAGCGCGGCGATCGGTGATGCGGGGTGTCAGTCTGACACCCTGCACCTCCGATCTCGGTAACGAGTCTCCGGCGGAGCCTCGTTACCACGTGATCAGCCGTGTCCAATCACGGCTGATCACGATGTAAACAGGAAGAGCCGCCGACGGCTCTTCCTCACTCGCGTCTGACAGACGCGAGTACAGGAGAGCCGATCAGCGGCTCTGACAGGGGGGGTTCGCGCTGATTGTTTATCAGCGCAGACCCCCCTCGGATCGCCACACTAGACCACCAGGGTAATAAAAAAAATACCAAAAAAATAAAAAATAAAAATGACAAAAAAAAAAAAAAAATGACAAAAAAAGAAAATGACAAAAAAAAAAAGGGGGGCAGTAAAAAAAAATGATGCCAATCAGTGCCCACACATGGGCACTGATTGGCAACATTGATCCATCAGTGCCACCCCTCAGTGATCATCAGTGCCACCCCAGTGTCTGTCAGTGCCACCCCACAGTGCCAATCCATGCCCAGTGCCCACCTACCAGTGCCCACCTGTGCCACCTATCAGTGCCCACCTGTGCCGCCTATCAGTGCCCACCTGTGCCGCCTATCAGTGCCCACCTGTGCCGCCTATGAGTGCCCACCTGTGCTGCCTATGAGTGCCCACCTGTGCCGCCTATGAGTGCCCATCTGTGCTGCCTATGAGTGCCCAGTGCTGCCTATGAGTGCCCATCAGTGCCGCCCATGAGTGCCCATCAGTGCCGCCCATGAGTGCCCATCAGTGCCCAATACCAGCGCCGCCTATCAGTGCCCATCAGTGCTACCTAATCGGTGCCCATCAGAACTACCTCATCGGTGCCCATCAGTGCCACCTCATCGGTGCCCATCAGTGCCACCATATCAGTGCCCATAATTGAAAGAGAAAACATACTCATTTACAAAAAAATTAACAGAAAAAAATAAAAACGTTATTTTTTTTTCAAAATCTTCGCTCTATTTTTAGTTGTTGCACAAAAAAAAAAAACGCAGAGGTGATCAAATACCACCAAAAGAAAGCTCTATTTGTGGGGAAAAAAGGACGCCAATTTTGTTTGGGTGCAGTGTAGCATGACCGCGCAATTGTCATTCAAATTGCGACAGTGCTGAAAGCTGAAAATTGGCTTGGGCGGGAAGGTGCGTAAGTGCCTGGTATGGAAGTGGTTAAACTAATCATACATTAGTAGAATTCAGTTTGAAATATTTAGTTTCAGAAATGTTTGTTAAATTTTCTAATCTTTGGTCCACGTTCCTTTTCAAATCACAGTACCAACAAGATTGTAAGGAGTGGGATGGAAATTTTTTCTTGAACTAACATATTTCAGACAGTGAATGTGGATTTTGTTTGGAAAAGTCCATTTATTCCATGATCCAATGTTAAAAGCTTTTTCAAACAACATTCATCAAGTCATCAAATGTACTGAGAATTTTCTTACAAATGTTAGTATGAATTTTCTTGTGAAAACCTACAAATTTATGGCCAGTTTTAGTGTTGGCATCGGAGACCCAGCCTTATTTTCTGCACAGACAAACTGGCTTTCACACAAAGGCCTCATTGTGCATCACAGGAGGCATCATGCATAATACTGAATTCACTGACTCAACACACAGGCCCTAGATCTAAGCAGCATACTGTCCTATCTCTTAAGCTAACCATACACAATGCAAATTTGAGCTGTTGGTGGCCCTGTCAGCCCCTCTCACCCCCCTACTTCAATCTAAAATGTGAAGGAGCCAGGCAGAATTTTCTCAACCAAACAGCAGCTGCATCCAATAAGGTAATGTATATTGACAGCTGCAGGTGTTGTTTAGTATGGATGGGGAAATCAACAGGTTTCTCTCTTTCAGCCAGTGGATCTGCTCTATGAAATAAAAATGAAGAAAATATGTCTGTGCTCAAATCCAAAAAGCTTATACTGTATGTATGCAAAAGTTTAGGTGCTAAAGGGAGTGTGACTTAACACTGAAAATTTTGAATTAACCGCAACCGGTTTAGGTGTGAACCCAGCCTAAAGTATTTCATAAACAAGAAAGTATTTGCCTGTTTGCCCTTTTGCAGAGTAGAGTAGGGACTGGCCAGAGAGTAATTACTTTGATATAGTTCAGCAGCTTGAAAATGTATTGCAATATGGGTGTGAATATATATATATATATATATATATATATATATATATATATATATATATTGTAACCTGAGGGACAGGTAGCAGGTACAAAGCTTTCTGGTATAAGCAGTCTTTTGGGCACAGATACCAAATCCAGTGAGGTAGAGACAAACAGTGCAGTGTTTATTTGTTATACAGTATATACAAGTCTATATACAGGCACTGTTCAAGTGTTCCAAAAACAAATTGGAACAAAAATAGCTAAACAAAACTCTGGCCTGGTCATGGCACTAATTATACAATATTTACAGATCTTACCTATCTGGCTGAGTAAGCCTATAGCTTGTCAGCTTACACATACACAGCCTAATAGCTTTTCCTAACCTGTTGCTCTCCTAGACAGAAGTTGTCTGAGGTTCCCAGGCCAAGAGCACTGGTTGTCTGTCTCAGGTGAGTTTAAATTAGCCTGGAGGAGAGGACCAAGACCCAAACTGGATCATGGATCACAGATCCCTGAATGAATGAGTGACTTGTATAGCGCTACACATGCAAACTGAATCGCATCTAGGCGCTTTTTGCAGCCAGTGTCTTCCTGGCTGGTGCGGTCATTTACCCCGTAGGATCTCGACATGCTTGGGACACACAGTCGTACATACATATATGCATATATACTGGGCCAATTTGGACAGGATCCAATTAACCTACCAGCATGTCTTTGGAGTGTAGGAGGAAACGGGAGTACCCGGAGGAAACTCACGCACAAAGAACATGCAAACTCCAGGCAGATGGTGTCGTGGTCAGGATTCAAACCAGCGACCCTTTTTGCTGCTCGGTGAAAGTGCTAACCACTACACCACTGTGTTGCCCTTAAATGTGTATGAGAGAAGTCAGTGGTCATCTTAGAGGTGTGTTTGGGGTTGCTATCATGTTGGAATACTGCCCTGTGGCCCAGTCAGCCCCAGCACTCCTGCAGCCCCAGACCACGACACTCAAACCACCGTGCTTGACTTTAGGCAGGACACACTTGTCTTTGTACTCCTCACCTGGTTGCCGCCACAGACACTTGACTGAACCAAATAAGTTTATCTTGGTCTCATCAGACCACAGGACATGGTTCCAGTAATCCACGTCCTTAGTCTGCTTGTCTTCAGCAAACTGTTTGTGGGCATGCTTGGGTATTATCTTTAGAAGAGGCTTCCTTCTGGGATGACAGCCATGCAGACCAATTTGATTCAGTGTGTGGTGTATGGTCTGAGCACTGACAAGCTGACCCCCCCCCACCCTTTCAACCTCTGTAGCAATGCTGGCAGCACTCATATGTCTATTTCCCAAAGACAACCTCTGGATATGACGCTGAGCATGTGCACTGAACTTCTTTGGTCGACCATGGCAAGGCCTGTTCTGAGTGGAACCTGTCCTGTTAAATCGCTGTATGTCTTGGCCACCATGCTGCAGCTCAGTTTCAGGGTCTTGGAAATCTTTCTACAGTCTTCTTACAGTCTAGGCCAACTTTACGTAGAGCAACAATTCTTTTTTTCAGGTCCTAATAGAGTTCTTTGCCATGAGGTGCCATGTTGAACTTCCAGTGACCAGTATGAGAGAATGAGAGCAATAACACCAATTTTTTTTTCATTCAAGTTTAAGTTTATTTTCAAAATATAGACGTTACATTTGATAGAACATAACAAAAAGTCATTATATTGCATTATACAACGTCATATTTAGTAGTATACTCTTTCTAATAACACTGTGGTCTAAATCAAAGAATCATTCATTAGCCAGAGATAAAGAATACAACAAAAAATCACAAGTTTCTGTAAATCAACCTAACTGAAATTGAATAGTTACTCGTACTTTCCCATCCCCAGTCATCCCTTAACTCTTGTTTAAATTCACAGTAATTCACCTTATGGATCACAAGAAAAGTTATATCTCTCAAATCTATGAATATGGTAAATTCTTAAACTACCCTCCAACTTTCCCTACACCATATCTGGGTCAAGTTGTTTCAAGGGATGCAGAGCATCTCCTCCATCCATTCTTCCCCCAATTTTAAAACTATCCCTTATGGTGGATTAGATGGGAAAAAATTAAGAAAGAAAAATGAAAAAATAAACAGAAACTGTGTTATTCCGTTACTTTCGATCCAGGGAAAGAATATTTAGGTAACATATTTTCAAACAATTAATTTTAAAATATATTCAAGGAATTGACTCCTCCTACAAATGTCTCTCCCTAGATTCCAGGAGTCAAAAATACTTCTATCAGAAATTTCAGTATACCTATACCGACTTAAGAACGTATCCATATGGATAAAACCAAACTATATATAAAATAGAAAATAACCAAAATATCATTATATATATATATATATATATATTTCATATTAAGAAAGTTCCTTGTGTTATTTATATAATAGAAAAAATTAAAGAAACCAAACCAAAAGAGAAAAAGATCAAAAAAAGAGAGAGAGAATGGATGAAAAAGAAAAAGAGGAAGGAAAAGAAAAAGGAGGTGGAGATGAAAGAGTAAAGAGAAAGACAGCCGTAAGTAGCGAATTGTGTTCCCATATTTATATGGTATTTGAGATTCCTAAGTACTTCAACCATGGTTCCCAATTCTCATTAAACTGATTATCCTTATCTAACAGTAAGCCAATCCTTTTTTCTTGTTCCATTATCTATGTGAATTTCCTTTTCATATATAATATCGAGACTGTCGGTTTTTTCCAAGCAGCTGCTATAGAAATTCTGGCTTCTATTAGGATAAATAATATTAGTCTTCTGGTAAACATATGAGCCTGTGGTATAAGTCTATTCAGCAAAGCAATCGCTGGAGACTGATGTATATTGCAACCTGTGATTCGTCTTATAAAATGAAATACTTTATTCCAGAATCCACGTATCTTTGGGCAGTCCCACCATGTATGAATTGTAGAACCAACCCCTTGACACCCTCTAAAGCATAGAGGTGACAGAGAAGGATAAATAATGGCCAGTTTCAAGGGTACCAAATACCATCTAGTAAATATCTTCAAATTAGCCTTTATAAGTGAAACATTAGTAATGCCCTTCATTGATCTATCGAAATTAGAATACCAATCTTTCAAATCCCAATCAACCTGAAGATCCCTCTCCCAAGTTATTATATGAGGTAATTTGTGATCATTAGCAGCAAGTGATTTATATATTACAGAAATTCCTCCCCTCCTCCCCAAGGCCTGGTCACATCTATTCTCATAAGATTGGTCATATATCCTGTTACAACCTTACCTAACCAATGTTTTTGAGTAAACCCTGACCTTTCAGAGGGTGGAAGATCTAGATTATCCTTAAAATACGTATATATAAAATGTCCAATTTGGTACACCCCCTTGTCATGCCACCATTTAATGGATTCCCCATCTACCCTAGAAGCAAAAGCAGGATCCTTGAATATAGCAGCTAATGGGTGACCTTTGGAGATCAGAGAAGGATTATTTCTAAGCGAGTCCCACAGAACCATAGCTTGAGACAGAGTCAATGACATAATAGGAGGTCTACTTCTAGGAGTGGCCCACAACAATATTTCTAACGAATATGTGGGAGTTGCCTGTTCTTCCAAACTGACCCAATCAGGTCGATCCCCTTGGATGTATATACCAGACAGTTAAGCTAATCTACCAGCCTTGTAATACCACAATAGGTTCGGAAGACCAAGACCACCCTGCTCAGGAAGATTAAATAGACAGTGTGAAGAAACACGTGGGTTCTTTTTTTTCCAAACAAATTTGGTTATTCTACTCTGAAAAGTTTTCAAATGGTTTCTCTTGGTATTGGGAGTGAACGAAATATGTATAAAATCCTGGGCAAGAGAGTCATCTTAATGGAACATATCCTACCCATCCAACCTATATTTTGTGAGCCCCACTCACCTAAATCAGATTCAAGTTTCTTATACATGGGAGGGAAGTTGGAATGATAAAGATCTTCAAATTTCGAGGTTAGATTAATACCTAAATATTTAATGGACGATTTGTTCCAACAAAAATTATATTTTTTTCGAATGAGGGATACCATAGATTTAGAGAGAGATACATTAAGGGCCCTAGATTTACCTATATTGACTTTAAGGCCTGAAATTTCAGAGAATTTGTCCAATAGAGAATAGATTGCAGATAAAGAAGAGCTTGGGGAGGTTATAAATAGTAAAAGATCATCTGCAAATAACACACATTTGTGTTCTCTCTGGGCACACTTAACCCCCCTGACATTTGGGTTGTTCCTGATTGCTATTGCGAAAGACTCTATTACAACAGCAAATATCAGGGGAGACAAAGGACATCCCTGACGTGTACCTCTTTTAATCCTAAAGCCGCGTACACATGAGGAGACATATCCGATGAAAACGGTCCGACAGACCGATTTCATCAGATATGTCTCCTGGAGATTTTGGTCTGATGTGTGTACACGCGATCAAACCAAAATCCCCGCGGATGGACAGAGCGGTGACGTGGCGGTGATGTTGACGCCGCCACGTCACCGAACCAGGAAGTAAAATACTTCCACGCATGCGTCGAATCCATTCGGCGCATTCGGGGGATTTATGTCCGCTGGTTAGGCGTACTAACCAGCGGACATGTCGGACAGACGGGTTTCCAGCAGACAAGTTTTAAAGCATGCTTTAAAACTTTTGTCTGCAGGAAACCTGTCTGCTAGCCCGTACACACGATCGAATCTGTCCGCTGAAACTGGTCTGCGGACCAGTTTCAGCAGATATATTCGATCGTGTGTACACGGCCTAATAGTTTCTAAATATAGTCCCTGTAGTTTTATTTTGGCCTCAGGTGAAGAGTAAAGAGCAGATAATAAACCTAACATTCTAGAACTAAATCTCCAGTGTCTCAAGACAGCAAACATATATGGGCAGGATACCGAATCCAAAGCCCTCTGAAGGTCTATTGATAAAAGCATACCCTCCTGTCTATGATCTCCAAGCCATCCAGATTGCAAAATTGAACCTAAGTCGACCGCCCTTCCAACCTGGCCTGGACCTTGTCTATTAGGGATAAATCCTAACTGATCCTTATGTATATATTGACCTATGAAGAACGATAGTCTATTGGCCATTATTTTAGTCGACATTTTTAGGTCATTGTTAATCAAAGATATCGGTCTATAATTTTCAACTAGACTGGAATCTTTGTAAGGTTTAGGGATCATAGATATGTACGCCATATTAAGTTGACTACCTATTGGATTACCTTCCGACATGCTATTAAAAAATCTTACAATATAGAGCGTTAAAAGGATTGGAATTTTTTTGTAATAAGGAGATGAAAATCCATCAGGATCGGGGGCCTTATTTGACTTTAACCCTTTAATTACTTCCAAAACCTCCTCAACTGATATGGGAGCCTCCATTTCTTTTCTATGTATATCTGATAGTCCTGGAAGATCTAAGGCTTCCAGGAACTCTTTCACTCCATTAGAATCACAGTTGCCGTCGAAATGATAAAGCTTTGAATACAATTTTTGGAAGGCTTCCATCACCCGTTTAGAGTAAATGAACCATCAGCTTGTTTAATCTTAGGAAGGATCCTTGATCTAAATCTAGGTGATAGTTTATGCACCAACATCGGACCTATTTTATCCTTCATTCGATAAAATGTTGTCCCGGACCACTTTATAGCCTCGTCTGCTTTAACCGTAAGCGCTAGGTTTAAAGCTGTTCTAGCTGCATCTAAAGTAGGGAATCCGATAGGATCCACGGGGACAGGTGCTTTGTTGAGGGCATGTGGCCTGGTACAGTTAAGGTGGGGGGGCACTCGCTCGTCCCCACCCCTTTTCTGACCGGTCGGGCTGCTGCTTGGATACAGGTCTTGTATGGATTTTGGGGGGAACCCCATGCCGTTTTTTTGGCTTACAGGGTGACTCCTTAAAATCTATAGCAGATCCAAGGGCCTGGTATGCTCCTGTAGGGGGAACCCATTCCGTTTTTTTAATTGAATTTTGGCGTGGAGTTCCCCCTCAAGATTCATACCAGACGCAGTGCTTGATATTGGCAGGAATCCAAGTCGGGTCCCCATTCAATATCGTGCCACGGCTAAACGCAACCGCAGCTAAAAGCACTGTACAAATGCAGCTAATCGCTGTGCCTGGAGTCTTGAATTCCAGCAAAACATAAACATGCTTTTAGCTGCAGTAAAACAGCCGTCCGTCTGAAAGAGGCCTTATACTCAAGTCATTACATTTTTGTTCAAGTTTTTCTATCTCCAACTTTTTCAATCTTTTTTGTATAGCTGCTATCTGTATCAGTTTTCCTCTAACCATCACTTTGTGAGCTGCCCATAGGATTTCTGGCTAGATCCCGTCCTTATCATTAATATCAAAATAATCTTTTATGGTTTGTTCAATTTCCATAACTATATTGGGGTCATTTAAAAGTGTTTGGTTAAGGGTCCAATGACAAACCCTTTGATTAATATTCATCCTCTTCAAAGCTAACATAACCATGGAATGGTCCGACCATGGGACATCAATAATAGAGGAGTTAAGAGCATAAGGGATATAATGAGTAGATATTAATATGTGATCTATACGTGAAAATGATTAATGGGGACTGGAATAGTGTGTATAATCTTTTGCTGTTTGGTTCAATTCCTTCCAGATATCTGTCAATCTGGATTGGTGAATCAGATGAGCAATTTGAGTGCTAGCTTTAGTTGGTCTGATTAATGTAGTCTTTGATGGTCTAGACTTATCTAGTCCAGAATCAAAGGCCAAATTGGAGTCTCCTCCCATAACTATGATACCTTCCATAAAAGGTTGGAGAGTCTCTAACATATGGCAAAATATTTTTTTCTGTCCCCTATTAGGAGCATAATAGGAAACAAAAGTATATAGTATTCCATCCAAGGTGCCCTTGACCAGAACGAACCTGCCTTCTGGGTCAACATACTCCTTAGTCAAGTCAAAATTGCAGTGTTTGAAGAATAAAATAGCCACTCCCTTAGTCTTATTTTCTGCCTTGGATAAATAAAACGTTGGAAAATGTGCATGTAAAAACGAGGTGGTGTACCGCTTTGAGAGGTGGGTTTCCTGCAGAAATACTACATCAATGTGAAGGGACTTGTAGAAGTGTAGGGCTTTTCTTCTTTTGATAGGAGAATTCTACCCCTGTGTGTTGTGTGAAACAACACGAAGGGGAGAGGGAGAATTAGCTATACCAGCCATGGATCACATGCCCGTCTGGATTTTGGCGGTTCTAGAACCTATATCATTACAAAAATAGACAGTGAACGGGTAGTATAACTGCTGCAGTAAACGTATCTCAATAAGACCATTCATTGGCAGGTAGGCTGAAAATGTAAAGAAGATAGAAAAGATAGAGAAAACCAGAGAATAAGAAGAGAATAAGAAGAGAAACTTAAACATATCAGTATAATGAAAGATAATAGAGAGCCAAGAAATGGCTCAGAATGAGGGGAAGGCGATGTCTCCCTTCCCTCATTCAAAAAAGTAACAATAGAATAGCCCAGTGTTTCCCAACTCCAGTCCTCAAGGCACACCAAGAGGTCATGTTTTCAGGATTTCCATTATTTTGCACAGGTGACTCGATCAGTTTCACTGCCTTAGTAATTACCACAGCTGTTTCAACTGAGGGAAATCCTGAAAACATGACCTGTTGGTGTGCCTTGAGGACTGGAGTTGGGAAACGCTGGAATAGCCCATATAAAGGGCTATGTACTCACTCCCCAGGACAACCAGACATCAATCTAAGGAGTGAGTATGTCTCACCACTGGCCTGTGACCATTACTTTAGAATCATAAGATAATGTCTCATTCAAAAAAGATTTAACCCAAACATATTCTAACAATTTAACAGATATTATAATAATTGAATTTTAGGAAGGTGGGTCAAGAGAAGAGAAAAGAATAAAAATAAATAAAAATGTTCCTCCAAAAATACTTATGCATGAAATATATACTAATATCAACTCATACAGAAATACCATCAAATGTTAAAAAAAAAAGGAGGGGTTTCTTTTCCCTCTTCCATTGGAGATATACGAGAATATCAGTATGGAAAAATTCAGTTCTTCCTGAGAAAATTGTTAGAAAAAAATTAAAACAAAGAGGATATCAGAAAAGAAAAAAAAAGTCTATTCAATAAAAAATATTTTTTCCTTCAGGTAACAGAGTTATCTTTAACCTTCCTGTGTTTGACTTTGTTCCATGCAGAAGCAGTTGGGCTTATAGGATTTTGTCTTTTGGCAGAGCACTGCTGGGTAGGAGTAGTGTCCATATCAGGTTCCATAGAGATTATATTTAGACTCATCAGTAGTCATTCTTCTTCCTGAAAATTATGAACCGCGTAATGGTTGCCATTATAAGAACATTTTACCGCAAAAGGAAATGCCCATTTATATCTTATTTCTCTCTTCATACGGGTTGTTAATAAAGGCTTCATTGCCCTTCTTTTTTGTATTGTGTAAGGGGAAATATCAGAAAAGATTTGAATATTGGTACCTTGGTATGTTAGTTGCTCTTGTTGGCGAGATCTTTTCATTATCTCCTCCTTTGTAGAGTAGTAATGTGGTTTCACCACCACATCTCTTGGTAAGCCATCTTTCCTCATTGGTCCCAAAGACCTATGTGCACGGTCCAATTCTGGTTTATGAGCCGAAATAGATGGCAATAGAATTTTAATAATGTCCAGCACAGCAGAGTTAACATCAAGGATAGATTCTGGCAGACCTCTGACCCTGAAATTACCTCTTCTAGATCTATTCTCAAGGTCATCGATCCTAGCTTGTGCTATGTCAAGCTGTTCCTGCATGAATTGTAAATGATCAGCATTTTGATCCGTTCTAGCAATATTAACATCCAAATTATGTTCAATAGTCTCAATTCTTTTACCCAGACTCTGAGGCCCTGTACACACGATCAAAAATGTCTGATGAAACTGGTCTGCAGACCAGTTTCATCGGACCAGTTTGATGGTGTGTACGGCCCATCAGACCGTTGTTCTTCAGACCAAAGTTTTAAAACATGCTTTAAAACCTGTCTGATGGAACCTGTCCGTTGGACAGGTTCGATGGTTAGTACACAAAAGCATCGGACCAAAAACCTGTGCATGCTCAGAATCAAGTCGACGCATGCTTGGAAGCATTGAACTTAGTTTTTTCATCACGTCGTTGTGTTCTACGTTACCGCGTTCTGGTCTGATCGGATTTTGGTCCAATGGTGTGTACGCACATCAGACCATCAGACAAGTTCAGAGTTGTCTGAAGAAAACGGTCTGTCAGACAAGTCTCATCAGACATGTCTGATCATGTGTACAGGGCCTAAAAGTCAGCTCTAATTTCTCCAGTTATCCTTTCTGCATTTTGTGCCAAGCCTCTGTCCAGCATTTCAGATATTATAGCAAATAGTTCAGAGACATTAAGGGTAACATCAAGAGCCTGTTCAGTATTTGTTGCCATATGGACTGGATTACATGAGGAAACCAACTCAGGTGTTGTTTGTATAATTTCCACAGGGTTCTCCCTTTCCATCAGTGTTTGGGAAGAATAAGCAGGGCAAGCATTAGATATTGATTCCTGAGGTAAAGCTTGATGTAATACAGGGGACACAGTTTGTGTGATAAAGGTGCTTCAGCTGCAATTTGTGCGTATGTCTAAGGCAGTGTTTCCCAACTCCAGTCCTCAAGGCACAACAACAGGTCATGTTTTCAGGATTTCCATTATTTTGCACAGGTGATTCGATCAGTTTCACTGCCTTAGTAATTACCACAGCTGTTTCAATTGAGGGAAATCCTGAAAACATGACCTGTTGGTGTGCCTTGAGGACTGGAGTTGGGAAACACTGGTCTAAGGTACTGTGGCCATTTTGAGAAGGTTCCGTCTTATCAGCTTGCTTATTATTTTTTTTGCCCTTTTTAAAATATTTACCAGGCATGTGCCTGTATCTCAATGTATCCTCAATATGTGGATGTCTATCTCCTGTGTATATCAGGTTAATATCCCTTTATATTAAAAATGTCTTATGATTTTGTCATATTACAGTGGACTGGTCAGTGGTGAGGCGAGCCTTCTTTCCCTAAGCCAACAGCTTAGGAGCTTCTTTGAATGCTCCTCCAAATCTCAAATTCAATCCTTGAGGAATTGTAACTGAGCATGAGGTAAGGCACTTTTGTCTGAGGGCCTAGGGAGTATTAAAATGGCAGAGGCTCACTTTTATGCTTGGAGTATTGTCCCTTTTATAGCTCTGTTGCTGGCTAGTGGATCTCCTTTTTATCCTCCAAGTTTGTGGATACACTCAGTTTTATCAATCTTATGATTTTGGGGTTCAGGATGAATAACTGTTTATTTGAGGCCACCTTAAGTGTCTTCTCCTTCCCTCACAGTTTCTGTCTTCTCCTCACAGAGCTGGCGACTTCAATAACACCAAATTTAACACACCTGCTCCCTATTCACTTCTGAGACCTTGTAACACTAATGAGTCACATGACACCGGGTAGAGAAAAAGGCTAATGGGGCTCAATTTTGACATGTTCACTTAGGGGTGTACTCACTTTTGTTGCCAGCAGTTTAGACATTTATGGTTGTGTGTTGAGTGGGGATGAGCTTCGTGTTTGCCTCAAACCCATGTTCGACTTGAATATTGCCTGTTCAATCGTTCGTCGAATTTTGAACAAAACGGGTCGTTCGCGCCAAATTCGAGTGACGCGCCACGGCCCATAATTCACTGCGGCATTGCGCGCTGATGATTGGCCAAGCATGCACTATGACCCACATGCTTGGCCAATCACAGTGCGCAAAAACCGAGAGCCATAATTGGCCAACGCCAGGGTGGCTTTGGCCAATTATGGCTCAGGGCTTTAGCACACGCCCGCTGGGTGGCCTCGTGTAGTGTGTTCCAGCGCTGGTTACAGATCAGACAGAGAGAGAGAGAGAGAGAGATTGTCTTTTTTTATAGCTAGATAGAGCAGGCAGGCTAGTCAGTTAAATTTACAGCGTGTGGAGGATATATATACATCCCAGGAGTTGTACATATATTTATACACTGTATAGTTTAGTTAGATTGGTTCTTCCTAATCTGTCAGGCAGTTGATTGTGCTAGCTGCAGTGTTCTCACTCACGTGTTGTATTGCCCGTGTGCTCAGTTCACCTAAACCCACTTGTTTTATAGTGCAGGTGTGCTAATTACTGTGCACCTAAGCCCAATTGGTTTATAGTGCAAGTGTGCTAAGTACTTTGCACCTAAACCCATTTGGTTTATAGTGCAGGTGTGCTTATTACTGTGCACCTAAACCCATTTGGTTTATATTGCAAGTGTGCTAAGTACTTTGCACCTAAACCCATTTGGTATATAGAGCAGGTGTGCTAATTATTGTTCACCTAAGCCCACTTGGTTTATAGTGCAAGTGTGCTAAGTACTTTGCACCTAAACACACTTGTTTTATAGTGCAGGTGTGCTAATTACTGTGCACCTAAACCCATTTGGTTTATAGTGCATGTGTGCTAATTACTTTGCACCTGAAGCTACGAGGTGTGTGTACTGACTTTGTCCTCTGCAGGCCATTATAATGTCTGAAAGGACAACAAAGAGAGGCAGAGGGGGTGATTTACTATTGAAGCTGCGCTGCGCCGGTTCATGCCTTAATTAGTGCGCTGGCTGAAGCCTTAATTAGGCGCATGAACCAGGCGCAGCAGCAGCGCGATGCAATTGATAAGTAAAGCCACCGCCGAACTCCCTGTTAAAGTCTATGGGGGAAATCTTAATTGTAAATTTTAAAGGCTAATCTGCAAGTTTTGTCCTAAAAAGTGTTTGGGGACCTCAGTCCTGCCCCAGGGGACATGTATCAATGCTTTTTTTATTTTTTAAAACGGCCGTTTTTTTGGGCGCAGTGATTTCAATAATGCTAAGAGTGCAACAATAAAAGTGTAATTTTTCTTTAGATTTCGTACTATGGGGGGCTCTAATGTCAGCATGTGAAAAAGCGCATGTTTCCCGTAATTAGTAATGTCTCTGCACAAAATGACATTCTCCAAAGCAAAAAAGCCGTTTAAAACTGACTCGCGGCTATAATGAATTGTCGGCTGCCGGCAATTGCAGGAGAATTCATTCATAAAAAAAAGAAAAAAAAAGCGTGGGGGTCCCCCCAAATTCAATAACCAGACCCTTTAGGTCTGATATGGATATTAAGGGGAACCCCGCCGTCAATTTAAAAAAAAATGACGTGGGGTTCCCCCCAAATATCCATAACCAGACCCTTCAGGTCTGGTGTGGAATTTAAGGGGAACTCCACCCCAAATTTAAAAAAAAAATGGCGTGGAGTCCCCCCTAAAATCCACACCAGACCCCTTATCCGAGCACGTTGACCTGGCCGGCCGCAGAAAAGAGGGGGACAGAGCGCGGCCCCCCCTCTCCTGAACCGCACCAGGCCACATGCCCTCAACATTGGGAGGGTGTTTTGGGGTACCCCCCAAAACACCTTGTCCCCATGTTGATGAGGACAAGGGTCTCTTCCCCACAACCCTTGCCCGGTGGTTGTGGGGGTCTGCGGGCAGAAAGCTTATTGAAATCTGGAAGACCCCTTTAACAAAGGGGCCCCCCAGATCACGCCCCCCCCCTGTGTGAAATGGTAATGGGGTACATTGTACCATTTCACCAAAAAAAAAAAGTGTCAAGGGTTAAAAACGACAAGAGCCGGTTTTTGACAAGTCCTTTATTATATTCTTCTTTTCTTCTTTTCTTCTTTCCTTCGGGTTTCTTCCTCCATCTTCTTCTTCTTCCTCTGCTTCTGTCTTGGGTCTTCTATTCCCGCATCTTGCCCGGAATGTTCTTCCATCTTCTTCTCCTTCCGCTGTCCTTCTCGTCCGCATCTTCTTCTTCTGGTTCTTCTTCGCCGGAGCCGCCGCTTCCAATTGAAATCCCCGCTGTCTGCCGGACCACGCCCCCCTCTGACGCCACGGGCAAGCTCTTAGGAAGGTCCCCGTGTGGTGCCTGTGCGTCAGAGGGGGGCGTGGTCACATGTCAGAAAGCGGGCAATTCAAATGGAAGCGGCGACTCCGGCAAAGAAGAAGCCGCGCACAAGCTTCCAATTGAATTGCCCGCCCTCTGACATGTGACCACGCCCCCCTCTGACGCACTTGCAGCACACTCCTAAGAGCTTGCCCGTGGCGTCAGAGGGGGGGGCGTGGTCCGGCAGACAGCGGGGATTTCAATTGGAAGCGGCGGCTCCGGCGAAGAAGAACAAGAAGAAGATGCGGACGAGGTACCCCAAAACACCCTCACAATGTTGAGGGCATGTGGCCTGGTGCGGTTCAGGAGAGGGGGGGCCGCGCTCTGTCCCCCCCTCTTTTCTGCGGCCGGCCAGGTCAACGTGCTCGGATAAGGGGTCTGGTGTGGATTTTAGGGGGGACTCCACGCCATTTTTTTTCAATTTGGGGTGGAGTTCCCCTTAAATTCCACACCAGACCTGAAGGGTCTGGTTATGGATATTTGGGGGGAACCCCACGTCATTTTTTTTAGAAAATTGACAGCGGGGTTCCCCTTAATATCCATACCAGACCTAAAGGGTCTGGTTATTAAATTTGGGGGGACCCCCACGCTTTTTTTTGGTGTTTTTTATGAATGAATTCTCCTGCAATTGCCAGGAGCTGACAATTCATTATTGCCGCGAGTCAGTTTTAACCCTTTCACGCCGAGCGTACGCACATATGCGTCCTTGGGTTTCAGGGGTTATACCGGGATGATGCCCGCAGCTGCAGGCATCATCCCGGTATCGTTGTTTAGAGCCGGCGATTGGCTTTCCAAACATAACAACCGATGCGGCTAAAAGCCGCTCGGTTGTTATGCCGGAGGAGCGGGAGGGGACATCCCCCCTCCCGCCGCCTCTCGCCGCTCTGACCGGGCCTCCCGTCCCAACGGGAGACCCGATCCTCGATCCGACGCGTCCTGTGTGCGGCCACAGACTGAATGAAAGCCGTACGCGGCTTTGATTCCGCCTGCAATGTGTAAACGCGGAGGCGACGTCATGACGTCACTTCCGGGTTTCTCGGCTGTCAATGGGCCGGATTTAAAAAAGTAAACAGTATTCAGAATCGCCGTTTTCTTTTAGACCCCCGATCCCTCCATTAAGAGTACCTGTCACCACCTATTACTGTCACAAGGGATGTTTACATTCCTTGTGACAGCAATAAAAGTAATCAAAATGTAAAAAAAAAAAAAACACAATTTAATATTATAAAAATAAATAAAATAAATAAGAAAAATTTTTTTTTTTTTTTTAAAGCGCCCCCCTCCCCGCGAGCTTGCGCAACAAAGAAAACGCATACGGAAGTCGCGCCCGCCTATTAAAACGGTGTTCAAATCACACATGTGAGGTATCGCCGCGATCGTGAGAGCAAGAGCAATAATTCTAGCACTAGACCTCCTCTGTACCGCTAACCTGGTAACCGTAAAAAAAGTTTAAAGCGTCGCCTATGGAGATTTTTAGGTACCGTAGTTTGACGCCATTCCACGAGTGCGTGCAATTATAAAGCGTGACATGCTTGGTATCTATTTACTCGGCGCAACTTCATCTTTCACATTATGCAAAAAAATTGGGCTAACTTTACTTTTTCATTTTTTTTTAAATTCATTAAAGTTCATTTTTCTCAAAAAGTTGCGTTTAAAATACCGCCGCACAAATACCGTGTGACATAAAATATTGCAACAATCGCCATTTTATTCTCTAGATTCTCTGCTAAAAAAATATATATATAATGTTTGGGGGTTCTAGGTAATTTTCTAGCAAAAAATACAGATTTTAACACCAAATGTCATAAATAGGCTTAGTCATGAAAGGGTTAAACGTATTTTTTCCTTCAGAATGTCATTTTTCACATGCTGACATTACACCCAGGGCCGCCATCAGGGGGGTACAGGCAGTACACCTGTAAGGGGCCCGGGGGTCCGGAGGTGCCCAGATGCCTGGAGGCCCCCCAGCGCCCCAGATGGTAACCCCCCTCTTTTTTTTATATATATATTTTTTAGTTTATTTTTTTTATTATTTTTTATTAAAGGGCCAATTTTTGGAATTTAATTTTTTTTAGCAGTCCGGAGGTCCCCAGGGGCCCAGAGGCCCCCAGGGCCCCGGGTGGCAACCCCCCATATTTTTTGTTATTAAAGGGCCAATGTTTTTTTTAGGGGTCTGGAGTTCCCCAGTGGCCCGGAGATCCCCAGGGCTCCAGATGACAACCCCCCCTTTTTTTAAAAAAAAAATTATATATTTTTATATTTTTTTTGTTATTTTTTTTAACATATATATATAATATTATTATGAAAGGGCCCAGAGGGCCCCAGATGACAACCTTTTTGCTTATAAAAATGTTATAAACATTTTATATTTTCCCCAGGTTGTTTTTTTTTCTTTAATTTATTTTTTAAAGTGTATTTTGTGCATGAAGTCGAGAGAGAGGAGCTGGACTGCAGGAGTTGGGAGTAGGCAGACCCTCCCCCCAGAGGCAATCGCCATCCTTCTCCATGCCCCCGGTGGCAATGTCGGGTGTGAGGGGGGGCCTCCCACTCACCCCACCCTACCTGCTCCACTTGGGAGCCCGATGGGACAGAGGGACTCCCCCTATGAGGGAGTCTAGCCCACCCAGCCAGCCCTGTAGGTCCTTCGCCTCTCTTTATTTTAGGAGACCTCATGGCCAAAGTGCGTGCGTGTTAAACCAATTTCGTGTGCATGCAAGTGTGGTGTTTTTTTTTTGGGGGGGGGTGGGCATACTAAGCACAGGCGTACCTTGCATAGCACACCCACCGGGAGCCGGGCTGAGACCACCAAACTCAATTCACATGTAGCCGAGACCGGGATCCGAACCCATGTTATTTTTGTTTAGATATTTTTTTAGTTATTTTTTATTAAAGGGCCCAGAGCTCCCAAGGCAACCCCCTTTTTTTTATATATATATATATATATATATATATATATATATATAGATATTTTTATTTATTTTTCATTAAAGGGCCCAGAGGTTTATTTTTATTAAAGGGCCCAGAGGTCCCCAGGCCCCCCGGATGGCTACCACCCTTTTTATAATATATATTTTTCTATATTTATTTTTTTGTAAAGGAACCCCCCGCTTATCAAATTGCGGCAGCCCCCCCTTCTCAATTTCAGGCGGCAGCACCCCCCCTGTTCTCTGCTCCAGGGGGCCCATGACTGAAGCTGTGTAAGGGGCCCCATAATTCCTGATGGCGGCCCTGATTCCCCCCCCCATGGTACGAAATTTCAAGGAATTTTTAACTTTTATTGTTGCACTTTAACCACTTCCATACCGCGCCTATTCTGGCACTTCTCTCCTTCATGTAACAATTATATTTTCTTCCTTGAAAATTACTCAGGACCCCCAAACATTATATATATTTTATTAACAAACACCCTAGGGAATAAAGTGGCGGCCATTTTTTCTTACAAATTTCCAACGGTATTTGCGCCAAAAATTTTCAAAGTTTTTTTTTTTTTTTGGCTTACAAAAAAAACCTGTTTCATGAATGACAAAATAAGAAAGCAGTAAAGCTAGCCCAATTTTTAGGGATAAGGTGAAAGATGATGTTACACCGAGTAAATAGATACCTAACTTGTCACGCTTTCATATTGCGCACACTCATGGAATGGCGCTAAACTTCGTTATTAAAAATCTCCATAGGCGACGCTTGACTTTTTTTCTCAGGTTACCAGTTTTGAGTTACAGAGGAGGTCTAGTGCTAAAATTATTGCTCTCACTCTAACGCACGCTATGATACCTCACATGTGGGGTTTGAAGGGTGTTTACATATGTGGGTGGGACTTGGATGCGTGTTCGCTTCTGAGTGCGATCTACTAGGGACAGGGGCATTTAAATTTAGTTTTTTTTTTTTTTTTTTACTTAATATTTTTATTTTTGCACTTGTTTGTCCCTTTTTTTGCATTATTTTTCACTTTTCTTCCTATTACAAGGAATGTAAACATCCCTTGTAATAGGACTAGTGTGTGACAGGTCCTGTTTATAGAGAGAGGCGGGGTCAATTAGACCCCACATCTGTCCTCCAGGCTGGAAAGCATGGAATTGGAAAAAAAAATAAACAAAATCATCTCATGCTTTCAGCTGCGATCATGTTCGTTCAGCACAGTGGTGTAGTGTGTAGCATGTTCACCTAGCAGCAAAAGGGTTGCTGGTTCGAATCCCGCCCGTGACACTATCTGCCTGGAGTTTGCATGTTCTCCCTGTGCCTGTGTGGGTTTCCTCCCACAATCTAAAAACATGCTGTAAATTGGATCCTGTCTAAATAAGCCCTAATATGCAGTAGGATATTTAGGTTTTGTGCTGCCCTAGGCCTGACCAAATTTTGGCACCCCCTAATAGAAAAATGACCCACCCTTCCTGTCAAGGCCACACCCTGTTTTTTTATGACCCACCCAGGAATTTTCAGGGGACACACACAAGTTCTGTGGGGGGGGCAGGGGCACAGGAGTCCCTTAATTTGCCTAGTTTTTCGATCACTTCCTGTTTGGCTATGGGGCAGGAAGTGAAGGCCAATCTCCCCAAATGGACAGGGATAATACAAAATAAACTGACAGAGCTTCTAACCCCCCCCCCAACTCTATCCAAAATGAAAGAAAACAAAAAAATAAAAGTGATGATTATAGTTCCAGTTTAACCCCAAATTTCAGATCATTTTATTGAGAGGCTTAAGAAAATATAACCATGCCAATAGGCCAGGATCCAGCGTTGCTAATATGTATGAATGTGTGTTAGGGACCCCCACAAACACCACCCAATGTTAAATCAACAATGTTCTTGTTTGTTTTGGGGATGCCTGCACCCCTGATAGGGTAAAGACACCTCACAAATGTTGTCACTTTCTACTTAATTCATTCACTTCCTGCCACTTAGGCCTCGTACACACGATCGGACATATCCGATGAAAACGGTCCGCGGACCATTTCCATCGGATATGTCCGATCGGGAGTTTGATCCGATGGCGTGTACACACCATCGGATCAAATTCCCCGCCGCCGGACGGCGCGGTGACGTGGCGGTGACGCGGCGGTGACGTTGACGCCGCCACGTCACCGCACCAGGAAGTTAAACACTTCCGCGCATGCGCCGAATCCATTCGGCGGCGGCGCGGCGGCGGTGGGGGATGACATGTCTGCTGGTAAGTGTACTAACCAGCAGACATGTCAGGCGGACAGATTCCCACCGGATAGATTTCAAAGCATGCTTTGAAATCTGTCGGGTGGAGAAATCTGTCCGCTAGCCCATACACACGAGCGGAGATGTCTGCTGAAACGGTCCATCGGACCGTTTTCAGCGGACATATCCCCTCGTGTGTACGAGGCCATAGCCAAACAGGGAGTGAGGGAAAAACCTGAGTAATGTCTTGTTGGGGACACACAGATCAATCTAAATAGTTTCCCATTTTGGAAATTGCATTTTGCTGTGTACACCCCAAATTAGTATGGATCTTGGACTTTGGGGTCCATTTACTAAAGGCAAATCCCCTTTGCACTACAAGTGGACAAGCAAGGAAGAAAAATAAAAACTTGGCGGGATTGGAAGTTAAAACCATCAGTGCTTCCCTTCTGATTTTCATTGCCTACACTTCTACTGCAGATCGGCTTTGCCTTTACTAAACCCCAAAGTAACTAATCATTTGGGGTGTACACAGCAGTGCAATTTGCTTAATGGGGACACTAGTTAGATTGACCTGTGTCCTGAAGAAAAGACCATTGGTAGGGTTTTAACCTCACTTCCTGTTCAGCTGTGTGACAGGAAGTGAAGCCAATTTTAAGAAAAGGGACACAAAGCCCAACCTAAAAACACTAGCAGGGGTTCTAACACTCAATTGGCTTCCCTCAAACAACCCACAATTAGAATAGGATTGTCTTGTGCTAGTTTCAAGCACAGCGCTGTAAATCAGCACTTCAAGCCTGTCCACCAATGCCTTGAAGGAAGAGGTTGTGTCTTTGAAGCAGCTCCTGTGAAGAACCAGACCCTGGAGGAGAGGGGAGGCTATGGCCTCATCAAGCCCAGGCCAGGGGCTTGTTCCTGGGCAAGGGGAGTTCACCTCCCGCCCGGTACCTCCGAGGACCGTGGATCTCCCGAGTTTTGGGGATTTAAATAAAGAAGAGAAGCAATTTTTGTCGGTCCAGTCCAAGCTGGCAGATTGGACTTTTCCCCAGCAAGGGGAGGATGATCATCGAATGCTGAGAAGGCGCAGCAAAACCAAAGGTTTGATTCAGAAGGCGGCACAAGCTCTCCATTCCAGGATTACAGTGCTGGCCAGTTTAAGGAACAGAAGAGATCGGGCTAGTAGCTCAAAAAGATTTGAATTCAAGGAAGCAATAGACCTGTTGAAAGAGCAGAATGGCCAGTTATGGGGTCTTGTTATGTGTCTCTGTTCCAGAGGGACTGCAGAGAAGGCTTTCCTCCTTCCAATCAGGAGGGAGCTCCAACGTGCCTCTGAGGAGAGCAAGCAGGCAGCAAGGAGAGGCAAGTCAGCATTAGTAGCTGAGGGGGCTGGGGGTTCTCTGTTAGTGGAACCTCAGACCTCAGGGACTATCTCGGAGAGTACCGCTGAGGGCGCCCAGGCACCTGCCGGACCCCAACCTGTGAAGATAGGGGGTACAACATCAAGTGGGAGGTTGTCCCACGAAGCAGGAGGTACTTGCGTGAGTGAGAGAGGTCTCAACCCCGTGGTGAGTCTTCCTCGTCTTCCGCCTGGTCTTTTGGTCACCGTGAAGAGTGTGTCTGGTTCCCAGCAAGATCAGGGTGATAAGCCTGCTCCTGGAAGCGGGGGTGCTTTGGCCTCTGTGAACCCAGCAAGTAGCCTACAGCAGGGTCAGCCGGCCGTTGTGGTGGCGACCGCTGCGGGTTTACAGGGTGAGGGGCAGGCATCTACCGCGGATCCAGTTGAGATGGACTGTATGACATCTAGTATGGAAGAAGCTATGGCTAGGATAGCAATGGCTGCCGAGGGAGAGGGCACGCCACGCCATGTGGAGCCTCCTGCTTCTGGACGACCAATCAGCAGTGACTTGGAGGGCATTTCCGCTGTGAGGGAATCTCCTGTGATTGGGACGGAGCCGCGACCGGAAGTGACGTCAGCATGTGACCCGGAACCGGAAGTGACGTCAGCATGTGACCCGGAACCGGAAGTGACGTCAGCACGTGAACCGGAAGTGACATCAGCGGGTGAACCGGAAGTGGCTGTGGTGACACCCGGAGCTCCATTTCCCGGCCAGGTCCGGTCCTCAGCTTTGGAACAGAATACCCAGGGACTTGTGAGTACTTCCCCATCTGCGGGTCTCCCTTCTGAACAGGCTCCAGTTTGGGGGGATCACCCTGCGGGACATTTAGATGATGAATGTTTGGCAATGGATTTTATTAGAAAGTTAGAAGGTTCCCAGTCTGCAGCTGTGACAGAAGTCCATGTAGGTTCCTATGGAGCCTGTGAAGAGATGGGGGACTCTGGTTTTAATATGGATGATACTCAATTGGCTCAGGTACAGGAAGTTGTGTTGGGGTCGGGCCCCCTTTCGGGTCCTTCAGTAGTGAGGGGGAGGGCAGCGAGTCATGAGGAGACTGCCCAGGTTGCGTCAATGGAGGTCCTGAGGGGGGTTGGTCCATTTGATGCACCCCAACCTGCGGGAGTTATCACAACCTCTCAGGAAGAGAGCTTGCACAATGCTTTGAGGGAGGGCAGGTCTTATGCTCAAGTGGCTGGGTTAAGTGCTCCCTTGGATCATATTTACAGCAAGTTCGGTGCCCGCAATTTCAGGGTTCCCCCTGCGCAAGAGCAGCGGGGTGAGAGGGCATGGTCCAGGGGAGGTGGTGGTACAGAACGCAGGAGAAGGAATGTGGTGCAACTAAAGTTTATTGGTGAAGGTCAGTGCCCGTCCCGAGGAGAGGTCATCGATATGGTCCTCTCTCTGGGAGTAAGGGCGTCTGACCTCTTTGCGGTTATCCATCCGAGAGGTTCAGTAGAGTTTGATTTTAGTTTTATGTCAGTCATCGTTATGGAAATGTTTTTGTTGAATTATGAACTAGTTAAAAGACAGGACCCATGGTCCAAGTTCTGTTTGACCCCCCTGTCTAGGCAGGATGAGGTCAAAAATGTAACCATCCTGGTACGCAATGAATCCCTTCCTCCGGAAGACATTGCGACCTGGTTGACCCTTCATGGCCAGCTCCAGTGCCCCCTTTGGAAGAAGGTGGATGAAAGGGGGATCTGGACAGGGGCCTGGGGGGTTAAGATTAAGTTGAAGAGGCAGGGAAATAGCATGGCTCATATCCCTGGGAGTGCTTTCATTGGGAGAGACAGAATTTTGTTTTTTTATCCTGGACAGCCTAAAAGGTGTTTTAAGTGCGGGTCCCCCACTCACTTGAGCGCTGAATGCACTGTTGTGAAGTGCACGCGCTGTGGTGGGAGGGGTCACCTGGCGGACGGGTGTGCCCATATTAGATGTAATCTTTGTAACGAGTTAGGTCACCCTTTCAGTCGATGTCCGCAGGCTTATAGGGGTAATGTGCAAGAGGAATCTGGGGTGTCGGAAGGTTTCACCTCGGACACTGATTCTGAGATGGAGGGGGGTGGGGGGGGGGCAGGCCGCGGGTGCTTCTAGATCTGGTGGTCGGGCTGCCCCTATGCCCCAGAGGCAAGGTTCTGTCAGGAGGAGGGCGGGGGTTGGTGCAGCTGCCCCTGATCCTCCAGGTCAGAGTGGAGTGGACATTGATTCTGAGGTAGAGGGGGGTGAGGAGCCTCAAAGGCAGGGTCTCATCAGGAGGAGGGCGGGGGTTGGTGCAGTAGCCCCTGATCCTCCGGGTCAGAGTGGAGTGTCAGGAGGTGGTGGGGTTTTCCTTGGGGGGCCTCCTGAGTTTTTGCTGGACTCCTCTGCCTTAGACACCGATTCTGAAGTAGAGGGGAGTGAGGAGGGTTTGGTGGTTCCCCCTGGGGGGGGGGGGGTGTTGGGGCCAGTCTGTGCTATCCTTCCCCCCCCTTCCTTTTTTTTATCCTGTTGCCCCCTCCTCTCATTCTTGTTCTGTTCCCCTCCCGCTTTCTTCCCGTTTTGCCCCGCTCTCCCCCCCCCGGGTGGATTCTCATGCGTTGGGTGGTGCAGTAACCCAGGAGGATATGGAGGTGGCCCTTGGGTCACAGAAAAGACCTCAGGCCGGGTCAAGTGAAGAGCCCTCAGAGGGTATGAGTGGGGTGGGCCCAGCAGCCGGTGATACTGGTTGGGTAGTGCTTAGGAAGAATAAGAAGAAAAATAAAAAAAGTAAAAAAGGTGTTAAATGAGTGATGCGGGAGTGGGTTATGTGCCCTGTTCTAAGCAGGATGAGGGTGCGGGTGCCGCAGAGTAATTTGTTATTTTAATAGTCGGTTAATATAGCGGGATTTTGTTCGATGTTTATGATGTATAGATATGTGGTCTGTTGATGGATTTGGCTAGCTATGACCTGGTGCAGTGGCCAGATGGGGCAGAGGCTGTAGGTTTCTGCAGTTGATGCCAATAGGCTTGCGCAGGTAGTTGGCTAATCCGCGTAAAATATGCCATATATAGTATTTTGTTATTCTTTCTTTTGTTTCTTATGGACCTTAATTATGGGTATGCACCAATAGTGACCCAAAGTGCAATGAGCCGGATAATGGAGGGTGATAAAAGTTTGCCCAACCTGATAGAGGTTAGCACTGGTGAATTGGTTGCATGTTAGTAGTCTGTGTTTTCAAGGTTTGTAAATTCAATGTTGGTTTTATAGGAGTGTTATAGTTGTTTAAATGATTATCTTGTATATGTAAATGTTTGTAAGCAGTGTGAGATTTTCTTGATGTTTCCCCGTTATTTGTAAATTTGGTACCTAATGTCGTGTCTGAATAAACAAAAAATTTCCACCAATACACCACCCCCCCTCCAAACAGGCCTTGTTTGCAGGTTTTCCTACATCTTGCACATGTGCTTTAAAAAGTCAGTCTGGACATCAATTCTAGGAAACAATACTTACCGCTTTGTCCTTCCTTTTCTGGTGACTAAACATGACAAATATTTCATGCATACACACCAGGAAAGGGCTTAGAGACAAATCACACTTGATGGTTTAGGCCCAAACTATTTCAGCTGCAGCTGTTGAAATCCATAGCATGAAAAAAATATCGCAAAACAAACTTCAAAATTTGAAAGTAATTTTATTGGTCCACAAAACAAGGAAAGCAAAACAAAATATTAAAAATAAACACACAAAAAAAATTAAAAAACATAAACAAAAAATAGACCAACGTTTATTTCACACAGTCATTGGAAAATAAATCATGCTTTTGAAATAACAGGATAGACCCACAGGATTAAAACATTAGTCATTAACATCTTGAGAAACATTTTGCAAAATTATGCAGCAGACAAAACATCAAAAAAACAAAACTTGCTCCAAAACATCTCTGTTTCGCTCCGCCATTACTTCCAGCCAGCAAATCTGCCCCCTCTGAGGGCAGCTGACACATGCTCTATCCACGCTTTTTATAACATGTGTGCTAATGAACCAATTGGAAACACATGAAGAAATGTCAGCCTCTTGTTTGTGTGCACTTGTAACTGCTTACACCTGTTAAGGATGTCCTTAAATTACTAAGCCAAAAAACAAGCTTTCTGAGCATATTTTTCTAAGTGTTCGAGCATGCCCAGTTCACTCGAAATGCATTACCAGAATCAAATCTGCAATGGCGGATGAAAGCATTAGAGGTTTTTTTTTGTTCCCCCTGAACTGATGCTTTACAAACACCCAGCTTATTTTTCTAAGTGTTCGAGCATGCCCAGTTCACTTGAAATGCATTACCAGAATCAAATCTGCAATGGCGGATGAAAGCATTAGAGGTTTTTTTTTTTTTGTTCCCCCTGAACTGATGCTTTACAACCTGAAGGGGAGGTCTTATAGAATTTTTACGTAACAAACATAAATAATAATAATTAAAACGCCCCTGTCCCTAGTAGCTCGCAGTCAGAAGCGAACACGCAGCCTTTTTTTTCCGGTTACCAGTTTAGATTTACAGATGAGGTCTAGTGCTAAAAGTATTCCTCTCGCTCTTATGCATGCTATGATACCTCACATGTGTGGTTTAAAGGATGTTTACATATGTGGGCGGGCCTTAAATGTGTAAGTCCCGCCCCCACATATTTAACCGCCGTTCAAACCCCACATGTGAGGTATCATAGCGTACGTTAGAGCGAGAGCAATACTTTTAGCACTAGACCTCCTCTGTAAATCTAAACTGGTAACCTGAAAATAAATAAAAAAGTGTTGCCTATGGGTATTTTCAAGTACTGAAGTTTGGCGCCATTCCATGAGTGTGTGCAATATTAAAGTGTAACATGTTGGGTATCTATTTACTCGGTGTAACGTCATCTTTCATATTATGGCCATAAATTGGGCTAACTTTAGTGTTTTCTTAATTTGTAACCACCTTTTGAGCCCCAGGCCATATTACTGGTCACTGACGGGGCCAGTTTTTGCATTTCAACACTGCATCATTTTAACTGACAATTGCGTGGTTGTGCGACGTGGCCCCCAAACAAATTTGGCGTCCTCTTTTTTCCCCCAACAAAATTTTTTTTTTTTGTTTTTTTTTGGTGGTATTTGATCACCTCTGCTTTTTTTCTTATTTTTGCTTGAACCAAAAATATAGCGACAATGTTGTAAATAAAAAGACAACTTTTTTACTGTTTGCTATAATAAATCTCCCCCAAAATATATTCAAAAACTTTTTGCCCTCAGTTTAGGCCGATACGTATTCTTCGACATATTTTTGGTTCCAAAAAATCGCAATAAGCGTTTGATTGGTTTGGGCAAAAGTTATAAGTAGGGGTTGGTCTTATGGGTTTTTTAGGAATATATTTTTGTTTTACTAGTAATGGTGGCGATCATTGATTTTTCTGGCTACTGCGACATTGTGGCGGACACATTTTTGTGAGCTTTGGCATTTTTCTAGCGAGCAATGGTATACAAATGCATTGCTTACTATAAAAATGTCACTGGCAGGGAAGGGGTTAACACTAGGGGCGAGGAAGGGGTTAATTATATTACCTGGTTCTAACTGTAAAGGGGGTGGGACTGTCTAGGGGAAATGACAGATCGCTGTTCATACATTGTATGGACAGACGAGCAGGCATTCCCCCCCTGACAGGACCGTGATAAAGGGGAACTCCACACCAAATTTAAAAAAAAACGGCGTGGGGGTCCCCCTCCAGGTGCACAACAGGCTCTTAGATTTGATCTGGAACATAAGGGGTTAAACCCACGCCAAAAACGGCGTGGGGTTCCCCCTCAGATCCAGACCAAACCCTTCTCCCAGGCACGCAGTCTGGCCGGACAGGAATGGAGGTGGGGACGAGCGAGCGTCCCCCCCCTCCTGAGCCGTACCAGACCACATGCCCTCGACATGGTGGGGGGTGTGTGCTTTGGGGGAGGGGGGCACTGCCCCCCCCCAAAGCACTCTTGTCCCCATGTCGATAGGGACAAGAGCCTCTTCCCGACAACCCTGGCCGTTGGTTGTCGGGGTATGCGGGCGGGGGGCTTAACAGAATCTGAGAGCCCCTTATAATAGAGGGGCCCCCAGATTCTGGCCCCCCACCCTATGTGAATGAGTATGGGGTACATGGTACACCTACCCATTCACCGGGTGGAAAAGTGTAAACACAAATAAACCACACAGAATAAAATAATTTATTAGTCAGCTCTGGGGGTCTTCTGCCGGGACCCCCACCACCAGCCCATTGGGCCCCGGGCTTCGCCGTTTTCTGCTGGGGGGGGCGACACCCACCGATGCTCTCCGCCATGTTCGGCCAGGCCCCCACCCCAAATTAAGCTCTTTTACATCCGGGAGGGCTGGCCGAAAACAGCGGAGAACAACGGGGGGTGGAGCCCCTCCTCGGTCTTCTAGACATTTTCTGCCGGGGGGGCTCCAGCCCCGCACCGGTCTTCGCCGCCGCCTTCCGCCGGGGGGGGGGACACCCACCGATGCTCTCCGCCATGTTCGGCCAGGCCCCCACCCCAAATTAAGCTCTTTTACATCCGGGGTGGGGGGCGGCGGAAAATGGCGGAGAACAACGGGGGGCGAAACCCCTCCTCGGTCTTCGCCGCCGCCTTCTGCGGGGGGCTCCTGCCTCCCGCGGGCTGATGGCTGTCTTCCGCCGGGGGGGTACACCTACCCCCCCGGTCTTCGCCGCCGCCTTCCGCCGGGGGGAGAGACACCCACCGATGCTCTCCGCCATGTTCGGCCAGGCCCCCACCCCAAATTAAGCTCTTTCACATCCGGGGGGGCCGGCCGAAAACAGCGGAGAACAACTGGGGTGTCGCCCCACCTCGGGCTTCTCCGCTTCTGCCTGGCTCCTCCCGAGGCCAGGGCTTCTTTCGCTGTCTTCCGCCGGAGGGTGCCACTCTCCGGGCTTCTCGTCGCTGTCTTCCGCCGCGGGGCACCACCCGCGGGCTTTGTCGGCTTCTGCCTGGCTCGCACATCCCATCCCGGACTTCGACGTGGCGGGCTTCTCATCGCTGTGTTCGCCGTCTTCCGCCGCCGCCCCCTTCACCACGAAGCTCCCGTGCTTGTGTGGGAGGGCAGCGGGCTTCGAAGTTTTCGGCCGTGGTGAGGGTCGCACATCCCACCCCGGTCTTCTCGTCGCTGTCTTCGGCCGCCGGGTGACACTCGCGGGCTTCTTCGGCGACCTCCGCTTCTGCCTGGCTCCGCCGCTGGGGCCAGGGCTTCTTCTTCCATTCGATGTTGACACGGCGAGGTCCGGCGCTGAAATGCTGACAGAGTGGTGGGCACGGACTTATATTGGCATAGGGCGTGGGCGTAGTTATGCCACCATGTGACCTTAACCCATGTGACATCACATTCCCATCATGCCCTGTGATGTCACATGGGTTAAGGTCACATGGTGGCATAACCACGCCCACGCCCAATGCCAATATAAGTCCGTGCCCACCGCTCTGTCGGCATTTCAGCGCCAGACCTCGCCATGTCAACATCGAATATTCGCGAATACTTTCTCTGCCCTTCTTTTGCATCAGAGCCAATCAGAGTTCTCCTACCACAGTTGCGATCTTAGAGCTTAGCATTGTGCTTCCTATAGTGCTTTCAGTTCTGAGTTTCCTGCTTCTAAAACCAAATGCTTTTTTCAAAGCAAAAGACCCAACAGCTTTTCTAAAAGCTCAGATTTGTGTTGTTTTGTCCAGGTTAGTGTAGTTTAGTGTTAGATAGATTTCTGTGTAGTTAGTGTAAGTGTACATTTCTTTAAGGTAGCTTACTTTAGTGTGTGTTTAGTCTCTGTGTTTTGTGTATAAAAAACAAAAAAAACTAAAAAAATTAGCTTAAGTTTAGTCATATAAGTTTGTGTAAGTAGAGTTAGTGTTTAGTGCATATTAGTTTATTATTTGTAGTGCTCGTCTTTGTCCTTGTCAGTCAGTGTAAAAAAAACAAAAAAAAAAACAAAAAAAATGTAGCTTTAGTTTAGTCATATAAGTTTGTGTAAGTAGAGTTAGTGTTTAGTGCATATTAGTTTAGTAATCCAGGAAATGATCTCAGTTTTCGCGTGTTGTTCGCGCATGCGCGGACGAGAATTTCGCAATCAATTTCGCATTCGCATTAGCGAAATTTCGCAAAAAAAATTTTTGATAAAATATCACGAATATTTCACGAATATTCTTCTATATATTCGTGAAATATCGCGAAATCGAATATGGCGTATTCCGCTCAACACTAATGACCAAGCCACCCTCATCCTCTCTCACCTTGGCTCAGGGTACTTTGTCTGGCAAATTAGCTGCCAAGGCGTCCTCTTCCCTCTGCTCAATGGTATCACTTACTCCTTCCCTAGTCCCACCAGGTCCTCCTGAGGAGTCCCCCGAACTGTTTCAACACAGTGTTGGGTACATGCTGCTTGAAGATGCGCAGCGTTTTGAAGGCTCCGAGGATGGAACACAGATAGAGGAAACCAGTAATGTGAGCCCAGAGAGAGGGGATGCCCGAGAGGGACAGCAATCTGGCAGTCATGTTCCCCCAGCTGCAGCATACTGCCAGGTTTTCAAAAGTGATGAGGAGGGAGGGGATGATGAGGTCATTGACTCTACGTGGGTGCCTGATGGGAGAGAGGAGGCACAGGCACATTTCCAAAGAGACAGAATGCCCTCCAGGGGCCAGCTTAAGGGCAGCACACCAACTGCATTAGATCGCAGAGCTACGCCTGTGCAGGGCGCTGCTGTGTCTCCGCGTTACTGCAAAAGTTCTTTGGTGTGGGCCTTTTTTGAGACATGTACATCAGATCGCACTATTGCTATTTGCAACATATGTCTCAAGCATATCTCGCGTGGCCAAAACATCACCCGCTTGGGCACCACATGCTTGACCAGACATATGTCGACCTGCCATGCAGTTCGTTGGCAAGCATACCTGAAAGACCCACACCAAAGAAAAAAGCGGACCTCCCCTTGCCCCTCATCACCTGGGATCTCCAACCCCACTATACCCTCAGTCCTCTCTGAAGCCTGCACTAATAGGACTGAAGGTGTAGAATTAGGTGTGTCACAACCTAGTAGTACATGCGGGCAAACTACTATCTGTACACCGATGTCATATTGTACCAGACAAATTTCCCTGCCCCAGCTGCTGCATCGCCAAAAGAAGTACTCTCCCAGCCATCCACATGCCCAGCGGTTAAATGCTAGCTTAGTGAAATTGCTAGCACTTCAACTGCTGCCTTTTCACTTGGTAGATTCTGCCCCCTTCAGTGAGTTTGTGGAATGTGCGGTACCTCAGTGGCAAGTTCCCAAACGCCACTTTTTCTCACGGAAGGCTCTCTACCGCCATGTGGAAGGCAATATTCAAGCCTCGCTGCACAGGACGGTCAGTGGTAAGGTGCATATTACCGCTGAATCATGGTCCAGCAGGCATGGACAGGGACGTTACCTCTCTTTCATGGCGCATTGGGTGACTCTGCTGGCAGCTGGGAAGGACACAGGGCAAGGTACAGTAGTGTTGGAGGTTTTTCCACCACCACGCCTCCAAAACACTACTACTGGTTGTGACTCATCTCTCTCCTCCACCCCCTGCTCTTCTTCTTCCTCTGTGGCCTCTTCCTGTGCTGATGTGTTCTCGGAACCAGCCGTGCTCCGTAGGCGTACGAGGGGCTACACAGGAATGCAGGCAAAGAGATGCCATGCGGTGCTAGAGCTGGTGTACTTAGGAGACAGGAGCCACACTGGGGCAGAGGTTCTTTCAGCTCTGCAGGGGCAGGCTCAGAGGTGGTTGACGCCATGCCAGCTTAAGCCAGGAATGGTGGTTAGCGACAATGGCACCAACCAACCTCCTCCCTGCCCTGCGACAGGGACAACTAACCCATGTGCCCTGTTTTGCTCATGTCCTGAATTTGGTGCTGCAGCGGTTCTTGGGCAGGTACCCAGGCCTACAGGTTGTCCTGAAGCAGGCCAGGAAAGTCTGTGCATTTTCAAAGGTCATATAATGCCACTGCTTGGCTGACATCACAGAGCTGGTGGATGTTAGAGACCTTGCGCTCCTCCACCTTCCATTTGAGGATGCCCCACAGACGTCCAATAAGGTTTAGGTCTGGAGACATGCTTGGTCAGTCCATTACCTTTACCCTCAGCTTCTTTAGCAAGGCAGTGGTCATCTTAGGCCTTGTACACACGATGGGATTTATCCGCTGTAAACGGTCCCCGGACCGCTTACAGCGCATATTTACACCAGGATGTTTTAATCCGATGGCTGTACACACCATCGGATCAAATTCCCCGCCGGCGGACAGCGCGGTGACGCGGCGGTGACGTTGACGCCGCCACGTCACCGCACCAGGAAGTAAACACTTCCGCGCGCATGCGTCGGATCCATTCACAGGATACGACACATTTGCGGGCAGATATGTCCGCTGGTTTGCTGTACTAACCAGCGGACATATCTGACGGGCAGCTATCCGGCGGAAAAATTCCAAAGCATGCTTTGAAATTTTTCCGCCGGAGGAATCCGGCCAGAACGGTCCATTTGCCCCTACACACGAGCGTATTTTTCGGCTGAAATGGTCCGTCGGACCATGTTCAGCGGATTTATTCCCTCGTGTGTACAAGGCCTTAGAGGTGTGTTTGGGGTCGTTCCCATGTTGGAATACTGCCTGTGGCCCAGTCGCCGAAGGGAGGGGATCATGATCTGTTTTAGCATATCACAGTACATGTTGGCATTCATAGTTCCCTCAATGAACTGTAGCTCCCCAGTGACAGCAACACTCATGCAGCCCCACACCACGACACTCCAACCGCCATGCTTGACTTTAGGCAAGACACACTTGTCTTTGTACTCCTCATCTGGTTGCTGCCACAGACACTTAATTGAACCAAATACGTTTATCTTGGTTTAATCAGACCACAGGACATGGTTCCAGAAATCTATGTCCTTGGTTTGCTTGTATTCAGCAAACTGTTTGTGGGCTTGCTTCTGCATCATCTTTAGAAGAGGCTTCCTTCTGGGATGATAGCCATGTAGACCAATTTCATGCAGTGTGCGATGTATGGTCTGAGCACTAACAAGCTGACCCTCCACCCATTTCAACCTCTGTAGCAATGCTGGCAGCACTCATATGTCTATTTCCCAAAGACAACCTCTGGATATGATGCTGAGCATGTGCACTGAACTCCTTTGGTCGAAAATGACGAAGCCTGTTCTGAGTAGAATCTGTCCTGGTCTTGGCCACTGTGCTGCAGCTCAGTTTCAGGGTCTTGGCAATCTTCCTATAGCCTAGGCCAGGGGTCTCCAAACTGCGGTCCGAGGGCCAGATGTGGCCCTTTGCTAGCCTTTATCCGGCCCTTGGGGCTTTATTCCTCCCACTGACGCCAACAAGGGGTCACAATTTCTTTCACTGATACCAATGATGGGATACAATTACTCCTACCAATAGGGGCACTACTCCTCATCCTACTGACTGCAAACTCTGAGGCCATATTTACTCTCAACAGTGCTGGACCCGGGAAATTTTTTACCCCCTTCTGGCCACAATCCGACCCTCCTAAAGTCTGAAGGACAATAAAGTGGCCCTTTGTTTGAAAAGTTCGGAGACCCCTGGCCTAGGCCATCTTTATGTAGAAAAACAATATTTTTTTTCAGATCCTCAGAGAGTTCTTTGCCATGAAGTGCCATGTTGAACTTCCAAAGACCAGTATGAGAGAGTGAAAGCGATAACACCAAATTTAACACATCCGCTCACCATTCACACCTGTGACCTTGTAACACCAACAAGTCACATGACACCGGGGAGGGAAAATAGCTAATTGGGCCCAATTTGAAAATTTTTGCTTAGGGGTGTACTCACTTATGTTGCCAGTGGTTTAGACATTAATGGCTGTGTGTTGAGTTATTTTGAGGGGACAGCAAATTTACACTGTTATACAATCTGTACACTCACTACTTTACATTGTAGTAAAGTGTAATTCTTCTTCGATATCACATGAAAAGATGTAATAAAATGTTTACAAAAATGTGAGGGGTGTACTCACTTTTGTGAGATACTGTGTGTATATATAATTATTATTATTATTATACAGGATTTATATAGCGCCAACAGTTTGCGCAGCGCTTTACATCGGGGAAGACAGTACAATTACAATACAATACAGCATGACTCAGAGGGCCCTGCTCGTTTGAGCTTACAATCTAGAAGGGAGGGTCAAGTGGAACAAAGGGTAGTATCTGTGGGGGGTGATCAGATGGACAAGATGGAAGCAAGGTATAAGCTCTAAGCAAGGTATAGGCAATCCCTGCAGTAAGACTTCCCCTGCCCTCTGTTTCCCCCAAGATTTGGAAAACTACTTCAAGGGATCACAACTGCTTCCACAGAATAACCTTCTACACCTAACACCAGGCATTCTTTTTCTTAGTGTTAGTCACTGCTATCTGCTCCCCTCCCCACGCTCACCGGAAGGCTGGGCTGTGGAGGGGGTGGGAGCAGCTGGCTCAGGCTCTCAGCAGCTCTCTGAGAAGCAGAGCCAGGTGCTGGTCCAGGCATCTGGGGGGATCCCGACTTCATTGTCAAAATCTTGCCCTTGCCTGGCCTGGCTCTGAGACAATAGCCGACAGCGGACTTCAGCCTACTGTCTGCTGAACAGGGGTGCAGCTCGAGCTTGGCTGTACTTCTCCTTTAAATCTTGTTCTACAGTTCCTGAGAACAAATGTAAATTAAAAGAAGACATGACAGTTTGAGCACGCATAGGAGTGTTGAAATCATACACATATTAATCCAATTGTGAATTTCCCAAATTTGCAAAAGTCATTTGCAGGAAGAGTTGGCTCTTGGAAATACTGCCATTTCATCAATTGGAAAATAACTTTACTTAACAAACATCTGTTTCCATCGTGTTTTAATTACAGAAAATATCTGACTCACCTACAGTACACATGTGCTAACCATTTATAGACAATGACTATAATTTTTTTATTTAATCAATTAAAAAATATAAATCATAGTTGTATGAGTGGCATTTTAAATTATAGTATCTCACAAAACTGAGTACACCCCTCACATTTTTGTAAATATTTTATTATATCTTTTCATGTGACAAATGACACTTTGCTACAATGTAAAGTAGTGAGTGTACAGCTTGTATAACAGTGTAAATTTGCTGTCCCCTCAAAATAACTCAACACACACAGCCGTTAATGTCTACAGCACTGGCAACAAAAGTGTGTACACCCCTAAGTGAAAATGTCCAAATTGGGCCCAATTAGCTATTTTCCCTCCCCGGTTTCATGTGACTCGTTAGTGTTACAATGTCTCAGGTGTGAATGGGAAGCAGGTGTGTTAAATTTGGTGTTTTCGCTTTCACTCTCTCATACTGGTCACTGGAAGTTTAACATGGTACATCATGGCAAAAAATTCACTGAGGATCTGAAAAAAAAAGATTTGTTGCTCTACATAAAGATGGCCTAGTCTATAAGAAGTTTGTCAAGATCCTGAAACTGAGCGGCAACACAGTGGCAGAGACCAAACAGAGACCAAACAGCGGTTTAACAGGACAGGTTCCACTCAGAGCAGGCCTTGCCATGGTCGACCAAAGAAGTTGAGTGCAAGTGCTCAATGTCATATCCATAGGTTGTCTTTGGGAAATAGACGTATGAGTGCTGCCAACATTGCTACAGAGGTTGAAAGGGTAGGGGAGTCAGCTTTTCGGTGCTCATACCATCCACTGCACAATACATCAAATTGGTCTGCATGGCTGTCATCCCATAAGGAAGCCTCTAAGGACTAAGGACATGGATTACTCCAAGTAAAGCCAACAGAATATTAGCATGCTTTAAAAAAAGCGGATTTACAACTCCCCCACCCCACAGAGGAGTGTATTACTGTTTAGAACTGGTTAATTTGGTCTTACTTCTTCTTTTACTTTTTTCTTTTTTGCTCACCTTCTTGGTTTTCCCAGTCTGAGTTCCACTGTTATTAACATGTGCTTGTAACTAGGGTTGAGCGAACCCGAACTGTAAAGTTCGGGTTCGTACCAGACTTTTGTTTTTTTGTACCCGGACCCGAACAATTTGCTGTAAGTCCGGGTTTGGGTTCGGTGTTTGGCAATGTAATGGCGCGCTGCAGGGTAGCCAATCACCATTTGTTTTACTCGTGTGACCTAGAAGAGAAGCCATCACTGCCATGCCTACTAATGGCATGGCTGAGATTGGCCAGTGCAGCATGTGACCCAGCATCTATGTAAGCTAGAGGCACACAGCACAGCTCGTCACTCTGCTTTAGATAGGGTAGGGAAAGGCTGCCGCTGCTGCTCTCAGGGAGAGATTTAGATAGGAGTCAGACTGTCCTGCTTCAGAAACACCAGAACTGCATATGTTACTCTGAGATACTCTGCAAGATAGTTTAGGGAAAGGTTCCTGATTGTGCTTGTAGGGAGAGATTTAGATAGGAGTATGTCCTGCTTTAGAAATCTAAGTACACCAGCACTGCATATGTTACTGTGAGATACTCTGCAAGATACTTTTCTTCTATTGTGCTATTCAAAAAACATACATTTAGGGCAACAACAAAAAATTGCAGTGTTTCCTTCATATCTGTACGTGTGAGATAAACACTTTAGCTAGAGTTCTTCTATTGTGCTATTCAAAAAACACAGATTTAGGGCAAAAAAATATTTTGCAGTGTTTCCTCCATATCTGTACGTGTGGGATAAACACTTTAGCTAGCGTTCTTCTATTGTGCTATTCAAAAAAACACCCACCCATTTAGGGCAAAAAAAAAATATTTTGAATTGTTTCCTCCAGTGTTTGCAGTGTTTCCTCCAATGTTTGCAGTGTTTCCTCCAGTGTTTGCAGTGTTTCCTCTATATCTGTACGTGTGAGATAAACACTTTAGCTAGTGTTCTTCTATTGTTCTATTCAAAAAACACCCATTTAGGGCAAAAAATAAATTTTTGCAGTGTTTCCTCCAGTGTTTGCAGTGTTTCCTCCAGTATTTGCAGTGTTTTCTCCAGTGCTTGCAGTGTTTCCTCCATATCTGTACGTGTGTAATAAACTGGCAGGTTAAGCACGCTCTTTTTTTACACTGAAAAATGCCCTTTCTATCATTAAAATAGGTTCTTATGTCTAAGGGGGAACCTGAAGATTTATTTTTTATTTTGCTGGGGGCCAAAATATTTTTAATGGTTCGAGCTTTCCGAAAAGTGACTTGGGGTATGGCCGGAAGTACTGGGGCCAGTCTCTGGTCCAAAAGGAGGATCTTAAAATGTTTTTTAATAATGTTAGTCACTGCCTTATATCTATTGTTAAAGGTGGACACAAATCTGATCGCATAGGCGTTATTTTGTTGTTCTTTTGGTGATTTCTTAGCATGACTTGGATCTAAGAAGAATGAAAACGCTTCATTTATAAGCTCTTTAGGATAACCCTTTTCTTTAAATTTTTTCTGCATTAGTCCACTAGATTCCACGTAGTCCTCTTTCTTGGTACAATTTCTCTTGAGTCTGTTAAACTGACCTTTAGGGATATTTTTCTTCCATACGGGATGGTGACAACTCTTGAAGTGGAGGTAAGAATTACCATTAGTGGGTTTAATATGGTTTTTGGTGATTATCTTCTCCGACTCGTGAGTTAAAACTAGATCTAAGAACACCAATTCCAGGGGGTCTAATACGTGTGTAAACGTTAGATTGAATGCATTGTTGTTGCAATAAGAAAGAAAGGAGAAAAAAGCCTCAGTGGTCCCACTCCAAATGAGTACCACGTCATCAATATAACGTCCATAATAAACTATATGCTCAGCAAAGGGATTGTTCTTTTATCCCAACAACATTGGGCTTATATATTTTATATATATTTTACAGACATTTAAGAGCGCGGACTTGTTTTGTGTATATTACCAATGTTAAGTATGGACGTTGGAACCGACTTAATTTATGTTGTTTGCGTAAATCCATTCACAATTGAGCTGGGGGCGTCAGTTACGCTGACGTTGCTTTTATTGACAAGTAGCAACGTGATTTGGAGCATGCACACTGGGAATTAATCACGGCCGGCGCATGCGCAGTTCGTTCTGCGCGGGGACGCTCTTCATTTAAATTATACACGCCCCCTACCCGCCAAATTTAAATTTTGCCGGGTGATTTACGCTTTACAGGCAAGTGCTTTGTGAATAAAGCACTTGCCTGAAAAAGTTGCGGCGGCCTAACGTAAATGAGATACGTTAGGCCAAATTAAAGATAGGCTCTCCTACCTGAATCTAGCCCAACATCTCCCCGTTCTGCCTAGTGACACTGTCACTGATCGTGTTCCCTGTCATCGGGAACAGCGTCCAGTGACATGTTACGACAAGCCACGCCCCTAACAGTTAGAAGCACTCCCTAGGTCACACTTAACCCCTTCATCGCCATCCTACAGGTTAACCCCTTCACTGCCAGTGTAATTTTTAGAGTAATCAGTGCATTTTTATAGCACTGATCACTGTAAAAATTTCAATGGTCCCAAAATGGTGTCAAAAGTGTCCAATGTGTCCGCCATAATGTCGTAGTCACGATAAAAATCGCTAATCGCCACCATTACTAGTAAAAAATGTATTATTTATAATATTAAATGCCTAAAAACTATCCTCTATTTTTGTAGACGCGTATAACTTTTGACACAAACCAATCATTAATGAACGCTTATTGCGATTTTTTTTTTTTTTTTTTTTACCAAAAATAGGCCTAAACTGAGGAAAACCATTTTTTTTTTATATATATAGATTTTTGGGGGAGATTTATTACACAAAAAGTAAAAAAATATAGAATTTTTTTCAAAATTGTCGCTGTATTTTTGTTTGTAGCGCACAAAAAAATTAACACAGAGGTGATCAAATACCATCAAAAGAAAGCTCTATTTGTGGGGGGAAAAATACGTACATTTTGTTTGGGAGCTACATCGCACGACGCCACAATTGTCAGTTAAAACGACACAGTGCCGAATCGCAAATAATGGCCTGGTCTTTGACCAGCCAAATGGTCCGGGGCTGAAGTGGTTAAATATAAGACAAATGCCTGGAGAAATCTCCCACTCTCGTTGATGGGGAAACTAATCCTTCTTAAAATGAAATTTCTTGTCAGAGAACGTTTCGCAGAAGAAGTGGTACTTCTGCTAATGCCCAACGAAAAGGCAGATTGGAGTACAGAAATTTACCAATGCAAATGCACGCACAAGCACGAACTGCCGCAAAGATTAATGTGCCATGCCATGTCGCACGCAATGCGTGAACATTTCTGATGCCCAGTGGCCAATTTAAAACAAGCAGCATGAGCCACTAGTTGCTGGATGATCTTCAGGTCCCTGTGTGTTCCTGAGTTGCTGGCCCTGCCATTATTGGATTTCCTGTTACCGATCTGGCTTGCCTTGACCTGTCTTGTCTCCATTCCTGGCTTTGACCCTCAGCTTGTTCCATTGACTCCGCTTCTGCCTGCTGATCTGTGTATGACCTCTGGCTTGCTGTTCTGACTTCACTGCTGCCTGATTACCTGTGTATGACCCCAGCTGACTCCTGACTCTGCTTGCTGCCTTATGCACGGGTCGAAATTTCGAAAGAACTTTATTTCGAAAATCTTATCTAAAGAATTTTCACTGGTATTTCGCACCATTAATGGGCTGCAGCAACAGCCAATTTCCGTGTGGCCGTCGAATTTTAATAATCCAACATGTTGGATATTTAAAAAATAATAATGATTTTCTAATCAAAGATGGGAGAATTGTGCGAGAAATGTAATAGAAAAAATGCTTATGTGCAAGAAAAGAAATTTCCAGGAAAGAAAAGGAGATTCCCGGAAATAAAAGAAGTTTTCCAGACACGAAAATTCTTTTTTGTAGGAACATGAGGTGAAATTGAAGGTTTGGTTGGTCAAATCAAAGGTGGCACCAACGGATCACAAAACGCACACATTTTCAGATTTTCAAAAGAAAGATCTTTCGAAATTTGACCCGTGTATGGCCAGCATCACTCCTGGCTGACATTTTGTGCATGATAACTGGCCTGGCTCCTGACTCTGCTCCTGGCTCTCCCTTTGGCCAAATCTCATCTGGTACTCCTGAGGAAGGCTCGTCAGCCTCCATGCAGTGGATATCTCTTCACTTCAGCCTGTCGCAGCTGGCAACCCTGCTTCCTCAAGCATAGCACTCCCTGTTACGACCCTCGGCCTCCAACAAGGTACGTGACATTTCTACCTCTATTCCTGTATATTTTCCACAACTCCCCAGTGTGGATCCCTAAACAAATTTTTTAAACAATCAATAGGTTGATTTCTGACTTATTTTTGGAAAGGGGGCAACCCTATAATAAAACTGGCAGTTCTACAACATCCTTGGAACAAGGGGGGATTGGTGGAACCTATTTATATAAATATATTTTGGCCTGCCAACTGTTTTTTGCACATCGTTGATATTCTGCCCCCATGGACAATGCTACAGTATCTCTAGAAGTGATGGATGTTTGGCTCCTAAGAAGCACTGGCCCATGTAGTGTACAGGGGCATGAGATCCCCCCATATCCAAACCTGCTCTATGAATTCAGCCATTAGAGATTGTTAGGTGGGGCACAGAGTGGAGTATGGAGGTTCGTTTCCTCCATATCCACTTTTCCCATCATAGAAGAACCCAAATTTTCCCCATCTCTATGGTTATCTAGGTCTTTTCTTGTGAACCAAATTGGTATTAAGAAAATGCAAGATGTTGCACTTAATGGTGTCTTATTATCCTTTGATGAGCTAAAATGTACCAGCTCCCAAATTCTCGTTTTTTTATATTATTTGCCATTTAGACATGTCTTTCAATCACAATTTGGCCACCATCAGGATTCTTTTTATCCTTCTGATTTGGAGTTAATGCCATGGGTGATGATGATCTTGCTAAGACTTTATCTACACCATTTATAAATACCTGTTTCCGGAAAGGTGCAAATTGTTCAGAGTATATAGAGAAGAGTGGATGTCTAGTGTCCCATATCTGGATGATGAGGATTGGGAGGATGTGTAGGAAGCTTCCTTCATGAGACTAGCTTCAGTCAGGTATCAATTGATTCAATGTAAGTTTTTGCACAGGATCTACTTGACCCCTGCTAAATTAGCAAGAATTTATAGGGATCAATCCTCATCCTGCTGTCACTGTTCTCATAGTGGTGCAGATTTTATACGTGTTTTTTGGGATTGTCTTGCTATCCAGCAGTATTGGGTTGATGTTCTAACCAGTGTCCAGCATGGCTGGCTACTATACCTCTCAACCCCTCATTTAGGCTATGTCGTTTGAGCTTAGTTGAAAATATAGCTCATATCTGTACTCTGCTTAAACTGTTCCTTTATTATACAAAGATAAGTATTATTTTATCCTGAAGAGAGCCTTGGCACAAACCCTAGTGGCCTGGTTTTCACTGCTGAATAATGCCCTTCCACTTTATTAAAACAACCTACTCATAAGTTTGACAAAGTCTAGGGTGGATGGGTTAAATCTACTCTTACTGTTTTGAGCTGATTTCTGTATGGTGGGGCACTGATTCTCTGGATGTCATTTCATACTGTACTCTGCTTAATCTGC